>CM043323.1:37906595-38506595 GCA_023736055.1 Quercus glauca
AACCCCCCCCCCCCCCCCAAAATTAATGATTATACTACATACCTTGTTGTTGAGGTGGCATCTAGTATGAAAAATGTTCTCCCTTTGCTGTTCCATGTCATCCTCTTTGACTTGGGCACTTAAAGCACGCCTAGTCACAAGTGACTCACCCTCCACTGGATACTCCACATCATCATCACAAGCATCCTCAGGTTATGGCATCTGGTCATCATCACCCTCGCTTTCTGTTTTCACCTCTCCATCAACATGTGCGATCATGGTCATCTTATTTGGGCATTGTGGAGCTATATGACCTACTCCCAAACAACGAAAGCACTTAATATCACGATTACGAGTTTGGGATTCGTTTTTACCTCTGTTGACACTAGGAACTTCATCTTTCATTTTTGGTGGTTCGATTTTACACTTAAAAACAGCCCCTTCATCTTTCCTCCTATTCGACCTCCATAAAGCAGAGGAGCCCGGATTTTGAAATGACCGAGTTCCTTTCCTTTTAAGTAGTCGTTTCACCTTTATTGCCATGTGCACCATGTCCTCCAACTCCACGTAGTGTTGCAACTCTACCATTTGGCAATGTCCCAATTCAACCCATTCAAAAACCTAGCCATGGTAACTTCTTTATCTTCTTCTACATTAGCTCGAATCATGGCAATCTCCATCTCCTTATGGTAGTCATCCACGCTCTTATAGCCTTGAATAAGACTCCGTAATTTCTGATACAAATCCCTATAGTAGTGACTAGGGACAAACTACCTCCTTATGGTGGCCTTCATTTCCTCCCACGTCTCAATAAGTCTTTCATGGTTTCTCATTCCGTTCATCACAAGTTGATCCCATTATATAATAGCATAGTCAGTAAACTCAATGATAGCGAGTTTTACCTTTTTCTCCTCGGAGTAGTTGTGGCACTCAAAGATTAACTCCACCTTCTTTTATTCCAAGTATGCTTCAGGATCGTTTTTCCCTTGCAACGATGATATCTTCATTTTGATGTTTTCTAGGTTTTTGTTAGTCCCATCTTGCCATCTCAGATCTCTTCGAAAACCTCTACCACGCCTTTCTTCCCTTGGCACAAACCTGCCCTTATTGTTAAATGAACCTTGATCATTTACATCTTCGAACTCATCCTCGTGGTTGTCATCAGAATCATCCATGCGCGCACGCCTTGCTTGCCTTCTAGCATTAGGGACTCTTTAGGGATGCTCCTTATGCAAAGTAGCAATAACAGCGTCTTGCCTATCCATCCGATCCCGAATCTCATTAAACACCATGTTCATTCATTCAAATTGTTGTTACATAGCTTGCAACATTAAGGACGACTCCTCCCCTCCTTCTCTATTTGATGCTTCGCCCCTGGAAGACATACTTTTGAAACTATAGAAAAATGTTAAAAATAATTCCTCACAACACTCCCTCACGTGTTTGCACTCAAATTATGTCACCCACACTCGTGTTTCACTCTTAAATTGGCTTTTTCCCAATATTAATCTCACACTCTCTTGCATTTTTCCACTCGTAACTTCCCCTTTTCAGTTCTTCATTAAACTAATAAACTTAATCAAGAAATTCAACTTGTAGCATTTAAGCTAATACCGACGGCAAGAAAATATTACAAAAACAATAAATCAATGGAAGAGGACAAAAGAAGACAATATTTTGGTCTGAGAGAACTGAAACTACAAACAATTTTTTTTTTCTGTTTTTTATTTCTTTTTTGAAGTCTCTTCTTCTTCTTCTTCTTTTTTCATGTTTTTTTTTTCGAGACGGTCCAACCCATCTTGCCCGGTAAAACCGGTCTCCTAGGTTAAGGTGGCCAATATCATGTCATATCAAACAAATACAAATAGTATGTCATATAAACATGTTAATTTGCAAGAATTGTAAACAAATATGTGTTAGGAGAATTTGAAATACAGAGAAACAAAAAGTGAAACTTGTTAGATAACAATTTTAATGTAAAGAAAGCATGAAGGTAATGGCATGTTCATCCAAGAAATTAATGTAAACAAAGAATTCCTAGCTTAGACATGTTTATCTAAGTATGTGAAGAAAAAACAAAGTTGTCATGTTATTTGTTATCAACATAATTGCAGAGAGAACAAAATAAAATAAAATAAAACATTTAAGCATACTTGATCATCTAAGCAATTATGAAAAAGAAAATAAAGGAAAAATCCCTTAGACATGTTCATCTAGAGAAAATCAAAATATTTAGACATGTTCATTCAAGCATTTGAAAAAAGTAGAACAACTACCTAGACATGTTCATCTAAGCATTCAAGGGAAAGTTGTGCTTTAGCCTAGAAGTGTTCATCTAAGCATTCAAGAGAAAATTGTTCTTTAGCCTAGAAGTGTTCATCTAAGCATGTAAAAGGAATATCAATGAGACATATAGGCATGTTCATCCAAGCATATCATGAAAGAAACAAATAATGACTTGTTAAGCATTTATTCAAGCATGTGTAGAAAGTTAAGAACATAATTAACTACTTACCAGCATAGAACATAAATTAAAAGGGGAAAGTGATCACTTAAAGGGCTAGGGAGAAAGTAAGGAAGTACTAAACTACAACCAAAGTAAGAACAATGGTTGCACAACAGCTTTTCTTTTCTACTTTCTCACTAGCTCTCTAGAGGGAATTCGGGGTCCAGAAAATGGAAGAGGTCTTCTCTATTTATAGGGGAAGGGATGACTTAGCTTTAAAGCTAAGTTATTAGCTTTCTTTTGAAGCTAAGGGACGAGATAACCTGTTTAAATGAGCTGGAACGGATTTGGTGTTGATTCCAATTTGAATTTTGAAAGGAAGTTGAAGATGATGCTGCACCTGCTTCGTATTTTGGCTCTAACTTTCTGTTCAAAATCAAATTGATTCAAGATTGGTGTTTTTGGAAAGAAAATTCAATTATCTACAACTTTTTCAGAAATAGAGAAAACCAAATTTTAACTTTTTCCATGTCAAAAATGTGTTTCAAATTGCTGCTGAAAGTAGTAATGTTTTTTGAGCTTTTTTGAAAATTTTCACAGGATTTATATATTTCTCTATCCAATTTATTTTTCAAAAAACTTTCTTCTGAAGCTAAGGGAAAGGATTAGCCTATTAGATAAGCTCGAACAAATTTGATGTTGATCCCCATTTGAAATTTTGAAAGAAAATTGAAAATGATGCTGAATTTGTGTTATCTTTTGCACCTGTTTTGAATTTTGGCCATAAATTTCTTCTCAAAATTCCAATTGATTAGGAATTGATATTTTTTGAAAGGAAATTTAATTCTCTACAACTTTTTTAGAAATAGAAAAAACCAAATTTCAATGTTTTCTAGGCCAAAAATGCGATTCAATTTGCTACTGAAGATAATGACATTTTTTGAGCATTTTTCTGGATCATATCTTTTTCTATCTCCAAATTTTTTCAAAAGAGCAGATAAGATGCCATAAAGGAAAACGTTTTTTTATTATTATTTCTTTAAAAAAATGAAAAAAAAATGAAATCCAATCAAAAATCACACTTAATTAATTTTAAATTAATTCTTGTGGGAACCAATCAAAATTAAGTGTTTAAAATATGATGTGATCGGGCCCATCGTGTAAGTGAGCCATGATTATTGAAAATTTTTTGTATGATAACTTTTAATCAGGTGGTTCGTTCAATACCCATGACATACCATTATGATCGTTACAGCATCAAGATTTATTTTGTATCACAAATCTGAAGATCTACCGGTTGGTAAATGCAAGTTGTAAAATGGGGTGTCTACAGTGGAGATAATTTGCTGCAACAAAATCAACTACTGCTAATGATCTAAACCTTTAAGTAGGATCTCAAAGTCACAAACAGGAGCGTTTGTATGCAACAAATTCATTACAGAAGAGTCCATGGATTCAGAGCTGCGTGTAGTCACATAAGTAAGTACTACAAGAGGTATCATTAAATTTAGGGTTGAATCTATTGTAAACACTTCCATTCTATTTAGTGAATTTATTGCCTTGTGGATTATTTAGGTTAAATCCTCTCTAAGTTTTACACCTTGAAACTAGATGGTTTCATTGGTTTTCTTAGGTTATCATATCGCTTGTGTTCATTACTTTTTAGCTTTATATGATATGATTGATATTTGTTTAACATAGATCTGTTTATTTGAACTAAGTAATTACTTGGCTTAAAATTAGGTTTGTTGATGCTTGTTTTCGTAAATTTTTACCCAAAAGCCCATGAGGAAGAAAACCCAATAAAAAGCAAGGCTCAAAAGCCCACATAGAGGAAAGCCCAACGAAAAGTAAGGCCTAAAGGCCTGCCGAGAAGATCGAAGAGCAAGAAAGGCCCAAAGAAAACATAAAAGAAATAAAAGCCTAGATTTATGCTTGGGCTAAGAAAGAAATGTAAGGGAAAGTGATCTGCAGCAGAATATAGATCTGCTACAGAATACAGTTCTTCAACAGAATGGCTTTAGCAGAATAAGGCCAATTGGGTCTAATACCCTTGGATCCAGTAAATACTATCTGGCCCACAAAGGCCCAAATCCTTTTGTATAAAAGGATAGGAGTGAAAACTAATATGAAGAAACATGATGAAAAGAAACAAGGAATAACAGAAAGTGTCAGCAGCAGGAATTGCGTGAAGGAAAGAAAAGCAAAACCAAAGGAAATGACAAACATAGCAGGAAGCGCATGTAGAAATAAGACAAAGCCAGCAGGAGAAAATGCGTGAATGAGAAAGAAAACAAAATCAGACAAAAGACAAAAGAAAACAGGGCAAGCCCAAAAGCCCATACCCTCTTCCACAAAGGATAAACACAGATAGAATAGACACGCAGCAAGACCAAACAAAACCAATCTGCTACAGCAGAAACGGCGTGAGAATGAAAGAAGACAAAAATAGAAGATAGTAGAGCAAGCACACAAGGGTCAGAGCACCACCAACCTGTACCTAGCCAATACAAGGGAAATGGGCCCATGATCAAGGGATTCAGAGGGAGTGGTTTGGTGGTGAGGGGAAAAGGAGTCTATATTTGGTTTCCAGTCATGGCTTCTTTTGGGAATATATCTTGCTGGGGTGGTATCTTACCCAAAAGAGGTAGTAAATGGCTGGGACCATCTGATGCATGCCATAGAGGTAGGTGGTGAGATAGCTTGATTCTTATCCATTTAAACCTAAAGGTAGAGGTATATAGCAAAAACAAAACAAATGGGGATTTTGTCATGGAATGGGTAGTGGAAGAAAGAGAATGCATTGGGTTCACCTAGTAGTGGTAGTGGTTAGGCAACCAATGGGTTGGTGGGCGGTCCTGAATGGATGCCCACAACCAACCAAAAACAAGCCTTAGGGGTTAAAGAGAGAAATCCCATGGAATCAGCCCACTATAAAGAGGGGCAATAGACATAGATGAAAGTGAAGGCACCCAGAGAGAGAAAGGACCTAAGGGAAGAAGGTAGTGAAAACTGAGAGAAGAGAGACCCACGGCAAAAACAGTAGTAAAAAAGAAACTGAGAAAGAAAGAACGGAGAAAAGGAAAAAAGATATAAAGTGGTAAAAAGAAGAGAGAAAAATACAGCAGAAATTGAGGCATGCATTAATAGACCATCTTTTTCCCTCCCTTTCAACAAACCCACTCTTTGAAGTCCCCCAAAAGTAACAACTAGTAGCCATTTAGGCCTATTCTCCAAAATGCACAACTTTGGTAGCAAAAGCATATGACAAGGTTGTTCAAATTGGAGTTCAGGTTCCTTCTTGGTTCACTTTTTCCATGGAAAGATTCCACACCTGATGTTAGTGGCAAATACATTTGATTTTCACTCGATAAAACTTATATTTGTTGTATTAGCCATTCTGATGTGGCATCTTTTACTATATCTGCTATATTTATTATTCTGTCATGGTATCTTCACTTGATGTACTAATTATTTTGCTGTAGCGCATTTTTTATCATATTTACCGTGTTAGTTGTTATACTAGCTAAACTTTTTCTGTTGAAGTTTTCTTAGTTCTATGTTATACGTGTTTTTCTTTTAACACGAAGTAATCATTATTCTGCCATATATACATATGTCATATACTTTATGTATGTGTATATATATATATATATATATTTGAGAATATGCTAACCCATGTAAACTAACATTTGCTTGATGGGTATTTTCTTTGGGTTTTAGGGTTGCTTATGAAGTAGAGAAGTATTTCTGCAGTAGAAAATGAAGAGTAGTCTTTCACGTTACAAAAAAGTGCAGAAAACTTTATTGCACAACAGAAAGCTTTACTACACGGCAGAAGGCTTTACTGCACAGCAGAAGGTTAAGGAAAGTTAGTTCCATAGCGGAAGCTGGAAAAATGTTACTTATGCAGTAGAGATGGAGAAAAGTCACTCACGCTATAGAAAAGTACAGAAAACTTTATGACATAGCAGAAAGTTAAGAAAAGTCAGCAGCAGAATAAACCCAGTTTGCAGTGTCATCCTCTGGACTTTGGACTCAATGTTTGTGCACAAACTGGCAGCGGTAGAATGGGACCTTAAAGCCCATTCCGCAGAAGCGTCAGCCCCAACTTCCTTCTTAGAAAAAACTTAGACTAAAAGTTACGTGTCTAAGGTACGAGAAACGTAAAAAGAACCCTTAACATTTTGTTGACTTCACTGGGGAGTTGGGATCAAGATGGGGATAATGAGATATTTGTCCCTTGCAAACATGTTTCTAGGTCCTTACCAAAGCAAGACATGTAGATGTTCTTAACCTTCCTAGCTATACACTCAGGGAAGTTTCTAACCTTCTAACCTTTTAATGATTCATGATATCATGATTTACTAAAATTACTATGCTTCAAGAAATATTACCTGTAGTAATTTGGTGTGCTAAAACCAAATCTAGTGGAGAACATGTGTTCGGTAAGAACAACTCCATATTTAATATGACCATTTTATGGAGCTGCCCACCCTTGGTTGAATAAAGGAAAGCCTAAACAATAGTTATTTTGTATCAATAATGATTTAGAAAATCTCACAAGTTATTAGAGTTCAGCTTGCTAAATACACATATTGAGTTTAATGTAGGAAAGGAAACAAAACAAAACAAAACAAAAAAAATTTGTTAAAAAAGAAATGCTATCGTATATCAAGACTAGATGAACATTCTACTAGTACCTTGCATGATTTCTGTATATTGTCTTCCAATAAGAAAATATATATCTTGGAATTGCTAATGAGTACCAGCACTTGAAATATGCTCCCACTGTGAAAGGCAATGGTCGTATAGATTGGCTTTAATTTGAGCATGTATTTATACTTATTTAATTCCCAGTTGTTAATTTGGAACATTTGATTTGTATTTTATGAAAAGTTGAATAACAACCTGGAACTTGGTACTGTGGAGATGAATTTTAATATTTGGTAACATGTTGGCTCCTTTCATAAAGAAGTGCAACGATTCATTTGGAATTCCCCAAAAACAAAAATTAATTAAATTATTTGGTTTAATTGGTGGTACAAAACAATAAAGTATCCAAAACGTCACAAAAGTACCATGGTAGAATTTTATGGCACGCGACATTACAGCAAAACAGTACCATAGCAGAATTCTATGGCAGAATATCACAATAACGTTATAGCAAGACAGAATCGCTGCAGAATTCTATGGCAAAATGTAGCAACATTGAAACAGAAAAGTATCATGAGCAAAATGCTATGGTAGAATATTACATCAATACAATAGCAGAATGCTGTGGTAGAATACTGCAATACCATAGTAGAGTTCAATGGCATTACATCAAAATGCGGTGGCAAAATATCACTACAACACCATAGAGTTCTACAGTAGAAATATCCTAAGAACTCTACGATAGAACGCCCTTACAATAGTTGTAATATTTCCTATACACAAAGACTAATAAGGTCAAGACACTTGGGGTATTCATTAACTTTTCCCTTATTATTTTCTACATTGATAAACTAATCTAGTAATTCTTTCACCAAAAAAAGAAAGAAAAAAAAGAAGGGTTTAGAGCTAATATACAATTGCAATAGAATGAAATAATTAGGTAGTAAATTTTGTGAGGAAATAGTGCAAACCCTAATTTTTAGCCCAATTTCAAATCCTATTAACACTTATGAATCATTAAACATTAATAATATAAGCAATTTAGTTGAAATTTCCTATTCTCGATATTTTATCAAGAAAAAAAAGGTTATATGAGACTTCAATTCTAACATTATGATTTTGACTTGTCAAACATGGATGAAGTTTTGCAAGCAATTCATATAATAAAAAGGAAATTATGAATAATTTAGCTATAAAAATAATAATTGATGAAGTTTATTATGTGAAGTATTATTGAGCATGACTTTAATGGAAGATACTACATTTGTTTTGTTTTTTTTTTGTTTTTTTTTTTTCTATATATTTGTATAATTTATAGCCAATTATACAATTTTTGTATACTCATTAGAGTTTAAGAAAATTGTAAGTTTCTCTTTTAAAAAAGATATTGTGTTTGGGAGTGCAATATATGCATATTAAAAATTATACACACACACACACACACACACACACACACACACACACACACACACACATATATATATATGTAGGGACTCAAACTGTCTTGGACCCTGGACAATAAGATTTGTAGAGTGTGGACGTAAGAACTAGCTCCAGCAAATAGAAAAAGATGTAGTTGCGGCACAGCAGAAGGAATTTTTCAGGCAAATGAGGGACAGATGTTCTCTTTCTTTTTCTTGGCTCGGTTTTCAGTGCCTCTCCTCCTTTTCTCCTTCGAAAATCCCCTTTTTAGAGTATTTCGATTTCACCTTATATACTACTTTCCCCGTTCTATTTTCACCGTACACGTGTAAGTTTCCTTCTAGGAACTTCTTTCTGTCCCATCCAGCACCTCCCGGATCCTCCGCTTGGTGGTTATAAGGCTGCTTGGTTACTGTTCAGGTATCACCTCCACATTAATGCGGCCAGAGAGTTAGGTGGGATGCATTTAATGTGGAGGCAGCAGCTTTTAGGAGATATTTGTTACCTTGTCCGGTTCCTCATTTGAGCAATATTCATTAGTTTAGTTTGCATGTAACTCCGCGAAGCTCCTTGACAACTAAAATAGTTACATCCACTTCGAAAGCTAGTTTGAGGAATGGATCTCATCCTCGGACAGAGGAGTATCCTCGGACAGAGGGGTATCCTCGGACGGGTGAGTGTCCTCGGACTGGGCCGTTGGGCCACAATCCCACTTTTTATGGACTCTGTTAGTTTTTCGGGCAACTGGCCCCACAATAGCCCCTCAAAATCTCACTTTTTGTCACCTCGGAAAAAGGGAGATTTTGATATCACGTCCTTAAATCCTTCGTTGGGCTTTTCTAAATTTCAAAATGCCTTTTCACCTGCCCAAGACACGTTCCTGACATTTCGGCGTCAGGAGCACGCCATCATTAAATGAGGGCGGTTTCTTGATCCTCCACGTTTCAGTGGGATGCGAATCTAACGGTGGAGGATATCCGAAACTTATGAGTGGGATTTTTCCCGCTTACGATTTCTGTGCCCTTATAAAGGGTTTTTCAAATCAAACTTCTTTTTAGTTACAAAAAATCTCACTATCTTATCGAGTATTCACTGAACCTGTCCCTTTTTCTTTCTTCTCCACGACCTCATAAATACTTGAAATTTGTCCGAGGAGCTCATTTTCCCCACCTGTAAGTTTCTTTAATCCCCCTCAGTTTTCCATTATCTTCTATATTTTTTCTCCTCGATTCCTAAGGAATGGGTAGGTTTAAGTATTTAGTCGATTACGAGGAGCAAATAGAGAAATTTAGGGCCCGGTATAAGATTCCTTCAACGGTGGGCATGAGGTATGCTTCCGTGGAGGAATGGTACGATAAAAGGCAAACGGGGGAAGTAGTCATCCCCATGATTGCTTTCATAGAGGGAGGCATGACTATTCCGATGGGCAATCTCACTAGCAATTACCTTAGGTTCTTTAGATTGTCCCCCACGCAATGTGCTCCAAACATGTTTAGGGTGCTAGGGAGTATAGAAGCCCTTAACACGAGGCTAAACTTGGGCCTTACCCATCACGATGTGAATTGGGTATACAACCTCCAACACTTAGAGGATGCGGGGTATTACCTTAAGTCCAGGTTCCCCGAGATAAAGTTAATCCAGTGTCTCCCTTCGTCGAACAAGGGTCTGAAAGATGACTTTCTCATTTTTTCTGGTGCATGGCATGACGGTTTACCCTGTCCGACTCGAGAGGGCAAACCAGGTAGGGGTTCTTAGTCCGAATGCCTTTGCGTCTTAATTTGTGCTCCTTGATTTAGGTTAACTTTATTCCTGACGGGAATTTCATTGCTGTCTTGCTGATTTCGCAGATAGGCACGCCACCAAGCCTTAACCCAGACTTATTAATAGGGAGAGTTTGGATAAAATTCTAAGGTCCGAGATATACGTAAATCCGTCCGACGGTCAACTAAGGGCAGCACACGTTATCCTCCGGTACAAGCCAATTTCCACCTCCTTTTCTCAGCCTAAGTGCGTGATAAGAGCTAAAGATCCTCGGCTACGCCGAATCAGCGTAGCCTACGAAAGGAGCAAGTTCATAGTTCCTGAGGGTGTTCCAATCCCTGAAGGCACCCCATTTTCTCAGCCTTTACCTGAAACGGCTATTTCCGTAGGGGCTTCCTCATCACGTCTTACTATTCAGGAAGTGGAGGAGGAAAAAGAAGAAGGGGAACAAGGAGAAAAAGCTGAAGAAGTCTCGGATTCTGCAGACGGATTTGAGGTGTTCAACCGACCCCAATCTCCCGAGGTGGTTTCTGGTGACATGGGCATCCAAAGAAAGAGCCAAAGAAGTTTGTTGGATGTCATTGAAGGTACATCTGGGAAAGAAACTTCAGGGAGGTCATCTCAGACTACTCTCCCTTCTCCTCCTCCTCCTAAACCTTCCCAACCTCAGGGGGCCGAATCTGCTGACCCTAAGAGAAAGAGAGAGCAGAAAGGTAAAGAAGTGGTGGGTACTGGGAGTTCTCCTCAAACCCAGGAAAGTGAGGACCAGCAGCCTTTAAAGCAGCGAAAAACAACTCGTGGGGCTTCAAGAACGGGTGCCAAGCAAACTGTTCAGCCCTCAGAGCCTGAAGCCTGGCTTCCTGCTCCTATGCTCGGTGGTGAGCCTCTGAGGGCAGACGCATCTATCAGAGACTATAACGGTGGGATTGGATGCAATGTCGCCTCGGCTTTAGAGGAAACCCTCCTTCTTCCTCGGGATATGGCCGAACTCAAGAAGATGAAGAAAGATGAGCTCTTCATGAATATAAAAAGGCACCTGGGCATGGTATTGCATCCTTCCCGTTTTACCCTTTTCCTTTTGGTTTACTTCATTTCTGATTATCTCGTTTTGTATATATATGTAGGTTGTTCAAACCACTTTCTGGCTAGAGGAGGTGACCAATAACCTTTACCTCCAGTGGATCAAAGAGAGGGAGTTTAGAGGTGAAGCTTCCAAGGCGCTTACCACCAGTGAGCAAAGCGTAGAGGCGCTGAAGAAAAAGTTGGCAGACGAAGAATCCGCTCGAAAGAGTGCTGATTTAGCTGTATCCAGTTTTCAAAAGCAAGCTGAGGACCAAAGGAAAAAACTTAAGGATGCCAACGACCAGCTGACAATTTTCAAGGAAAAGGTATCGCTGCTGATGAAACAACTGGAAGAAGCTCAAAGGCTAAGGGCTCAAGCTGAAAAGGAGAGGGATGAGGCTGAAAAAGCAAGAGCCGAAGTTGAGAAGGCAAAGGATGAGGCTGAACAGCGGGGATATGACGAAGGCGTGGCTGAGACCGAGGATAGGTTCAAAAATGAGGTCCCAATTGTGTGCCGGGTGTACTGTGCTCAAACTTGGGAAGAAGCTCTCAATCGTGCGGGGGTCGAGCCTTCATCAGAGCTGAGAAAACCTGAGAGCACCTTTTTCCCTTCGGCCATACGAGCCTTAAGTATTCCTCCTCAGCAACAAGAGGTTTCCTCTACTGCGGTTGGCTCAGCTGGGGAGGCTCAGAATCAGAATCCTCTCCCAACCAGTCAGCAGAAACAGCCTGAAGTGTCCAAGGTGGAAAAAGGGACCTCCTCGGCCAAAGTTGTAGAGGATCCCAAGGACGGGCAAACTTCTCAAAACTTCGAAAATGACTTAGCTTCTACCGTTTTACCTGCTGGGGAGGCTTCGAAGGAGAAAGAGAAGGGGGTTCCTCCTCAGGAAACAGCCAACGTCCCACCACCCAAAATGCAGATAAAATTAAATAAATAGTTGATGTATGTAGGACAAAGTTCCTTTTTCAAATTTATATAAGATATTATGGGTTTATCTTTTTCTTGCACAATTTCCTGCACGAATATTCTTTTATTGTCATATTATTTCAAGCTATAGAAGAGCACAATTTGACTATTCGAGAGGAAATTTAGCCTTATCTATGCCAATTGAGAGTCAAATCAAATTGGAGATAGCATTCCGAATAATTTGTCCCTGGAGGTATTGAACACCCCAAAATGCTTTTAACTGATGTTCATAGAATTTATCTTGGTACATAAAGATGGTCACAAAGATCCCGTTTAAGAAGTATTAACTTTTATAGTGTGCATTAATTTCCGTCAAGTTGCGGTCCGAGGACCTTTCGCGGCCTAGTTTCTGTTTAATAATTAGTTTTATCATCTGAAGTATCTGGTTTCCCCAGAGGCTTGGGTTCGAGGACTATGCAATGCCTTGACTCTGTCCAGTACCTAGTTTTCTCAATTTAAGTGGTTAGTTTCCCCAGAGGCTGGTGTCCGAGGACCCTACAATGCCTTGGTTCTGTCTAACACTCAGTTTTTTCATCTGAAGTATCTGGTTTCCCCAGAGGCTTGGGTCCGAGGACCATGCAATGCCTTGGTTCTGTCCAGCACCTAGTTTTCTCAATTTAAGTGGTTAGTTTCCCCAAAGGCTAGTGTCCGAGGACCATACAATGCCTTGGTTCTGTCTAACACTTAGTTTTTTCATCTGAAGTATCTGGTTTCCCTAGAGGCTTGGGTCCGAGGACCACGCAATGCCTTGGCTCTGTCCAGTACCTAGTTTTCTCAATTTAAGTGGTTAGTTTCCCCAAAGGCTGGTGTCCGAGGACCATACAATGCCTTGGTTCTGTCTAACACTTAGTTTTTTTATCTGAAGTATCTGGTTTCCCCAGAGGCTTGGGTCCGAGGACCATGCAATGCCTTGGCTCTGTCCAGTACCTAGTTTTCTCAATTTAAGTGGTTAGTTTCCCCAGAGGCTAGTGTCCGAGGACCATACAATGCCTTGGTTCTGTCTAACACTTAGTTTTTTCATCTGAAGTATCTGGTTTCCCCAGAGGCTTGGGTCCGAGGACCATGCAATGCCTTGGCTCTGTCCAGTACCTAGTTTTCTCGATTTAAGTGGTTAGTTTCCCCAGAGGCTGGTGTCCGAGGACCATACAATGCCTTGGTTCTGTCTAACACTTAGTTTTTTCATCTGAAGTATCTGGTTTCCCCAGAGGCTTGGGTCCGAGGACTATGCAATGCCTTAGCTCTGTCTAGTACCTAGTTTTCTCAATTTAAGTGGTTAATTTCCCCAGAGGCTAGTGTCCGAGGACCATATAATGCCTTGGTTCTGTCTAACACTTCAATTTACTTAAGGAATACAAGTAATAGAACTCCAATTAAGTTAAAAAAGTAACATATGACAGAGCTATTTGTGTTAATAGTAATACCTCTTTAAGTTGCTTACATTCCAAGGGTGGAGTACAGTTTTCTCGTCTAGATCTTCTAAATGGTAAGCCCCTATTCCTGCCACAGATGTGATGCGATATGGTCCTTCCCAATTGGGCCCTAACTTTCCCCAAGCTGGATTTTTGGTATTCCCCACGACTTTTCTCAACACTAGGTCCCCTGGAGCTAGTGGTCTCAGTCTCACATTTGCATCATAGCCTTGTTTCAGCTTGTGTTGGTAATAGGCCAACTGAACCATCACCCTTTCTCGTCGTTCGTCTATCAGATCTAAACTTTTTCCCAAAAGCTCATCATTGCCATCTGAGGTGAAAGTGCTAGTTCTTAACGTGGGAAAACCCGTTTCGAGGGGAATCACAGCCTCCGCCCCGTACGTCATTGAAAATGGGGTTTCTCCTGTTGAGCGTCGAGGGGTCGTTCGATAGGTCCACAAAACGTATGGCAGCTCCTCCACCCATCTTCCCTTCGCATCATCTAGCCTCTTCTTGAGCCCACTCACAATGACCTTATTGACAGCCTCGGCTTGACCATTTCCCTGCGGATAAGCTGGAGTGGAGTATCTATTCTTTATTCCCAGGTCGGAACAGTATTCCCTGAAGGCTTTGCTGTTGAATTGAAGACCATTATCCGACACAAGGGCCTGAGGAACCCCAAATCGGGTGATGATGTTCTTCCAAACAAACCTCTTGACATCCACGTCCTTGATATTAGCTAGGGGCTCAGCTTCTACCCACTTTGTGAAATAGTCCGTGCCAACTAGCAAGTATTTCTTATTCCCAATTGCCTTAGGGAAAGGTCCAACAATATCTAAACCCCATTGCGCGAAAGGCCAAGGACTAGAAAGAGGGTTAAGGACTCCTCCAGGCTGATGGATGTTCAGAGCAAACCTCTGACATTGATCACATATTTTAACGTACTCCTGCGCTTCCTTTTGCATACTTGGCCACCAATACCCTTGAGTGATTGCCCGATGAGATAAAGACCTCCCTCCTGTGTGACTCCCACAAATCCCCTCGTGCAGCTCTTCTAGAAGTGCTTCTGATGCTTCAGGGTGCACACAAAGCAGATAAGGCCCAGAGAAAGAGCGTTTGTATAACTTCTTGTCCTCGGACAGCCAGAATTGAGGAGCTTTCCTTCTTATCTTGTCAGCTTCCAACTTGTCCTCGGGCAGTATATCCTTCTCAAGGTATACCGTTATAGGATCCATCCAACTAGGTGCTGAACTGATTTGGTTGACCTGAATAGGGTCCTCCGTTATTGGAGTGGGTGAGCTTAAATCTTCGACAACGATAATCCGAGGTAAGTTCTTGGCCGAGGAGGTAGCAAGGGTGGCCAGGGAGTCTGCATGCGCATTTCCACCCCTAGGGACGTAGGATAGTTCAAAAGATTCAAAATCTCTTTGCAAACGCCTGACTCGGCTCAAGTAGCTTTGCATTCTGGCGTCTCGAGCTTCCAGCTCTCCTCTGACCTGGCCCACGACTAGGCTTGAATCCGAGAACATTGCCACTGTTTTTCCGCCAAGCTTTTTGACCGTTGCCATTTCTGCTAACAAAGCTTCGTACTCCGCCTCATTATTAGTGGCCAGGAATCCCAACCTTAAAGACTTCTCAACAATGGCCATTTCAGGAGATATCAAGACCAGCCCCACTCCTAACCCCCTTTGGTTTGCTGCTCCGTCCACATACACCTTCCAGGGAATGAGATGCTGCATGGATATAAGGCCAACCGATTTTTCATCCATGCCGCGCGAGCCCGCATCTATTTCTTCAGGGCCTTCAGCGAAGTCGGCCACCAGGTCGGCGAGGACCTGACCCTTCACAGAAGTACGAGGCATATACTTGATATCGAAAGCCCCAAGGATTGTGCCCCATTTAGCAACCCTGCTGGTGTAGTCAGCACTTCGAAGTACAGCTCTAAATGGGTATTGAGTCAGAACAACCACAATGTGTGCCTGAAAGTAATGGAGAAGTTTTCTGGTAGCGTGCACCACTGCCAAAATGGCCTTCTCTAATGGCAGATACCGCACCTCAGCCTCATGAAGTGATTTGCTCACATAGTATACTGGCCGCTGTACGTCATTGTCCACTCGTATCATAACAAAGCTAATAGCATAAGTGGCTATCGCCAAGTAGGCAAAAAGCACCTCGTCCACCTCAGGGCTGGACAGGATAGGTGGCCGAGTCAGATATTCCTTGAGCTGCTGAAATGCTAAAGCGCACTCCTCAGTCCACTCAAACCCTTTCCATTTGTGGAACAAAAGGAAAAAGGGCCTGCACCTGTCTGCTGATCTGGATATAAATCTGTTCAGCGCAGCGGTCATCCCAGTCAGCCTCTGGACTTCCTTGGAATTCCGAGGTGGTTACAAGCTATTTATGGTCTTGATCTGGTCTGGGTTCACTTCAATTCCTCGGTGGGTCACCATATAGCCCAAAAATTTCCCGGAGCTAACCCCAAAGGAGCACTTGGAGGCGTTCAGTCGTAACTTATGCTTCCTCAAAACTTCAAACGTGCTGATGAGGTCCGTCACATGCTCGGACACTACCTTGCTCTTTACTACCATGTCATCAATATAAACCTCTATGTTGTTGCTTAACTGTGGCTCAAACATCTTTGTTATCATTCGTTGGTACGTTGACCCCGCGTTTTTCAGGCCAAAGGGCATTACCTTATAGTGATAATTTCCATTAGGAGTGAGGAAAGCCGTTTTCTCTTGATCACCCAGTGCTAGTGGGATCTGGTGATAGCCCTGAAAGGCATCTAGGAAGCTCATCCGAGGATGGCCTACTGTTGCGTCAACCAGCTGATCTATACGGGGCATAGGGAAAGGATCCTTAGGACAGGCTCTATTAAGATCTGTGAAGTCGACACATACTCGCCATTTCCCATTTTTCTTCTTCACTACAACCGTGTTCGCTAACCATTGAGGGTAGAACACCTTTTTGATAGCCCCTGCCTGCTTGAGCTTGTTAATCTCGTCTTTGATAGCCTCAGCGTGTAATTTGGACGGAAGCCGAGGTGGCTGTTTCTTCGGAATTGCTGAAGGATTGACATTCAAATGATGACAGATGAAATCTGAATCAACCCCTGGGGCTTCATAGGCATTCCACGCAAACACATCCACATTCCTTCTTAGGACCTTAACCAATTGCTCTTTCTCCGGCGAAGGTAATAGCGCTCCCACCTGGAAGTACCAATCCGGGTCGTCACCAATAGTCACCCTCTCCAATTCCTCACACTCAGCTTCCTTGGCGGTAGTGCTGGAGAGGGTTTCGAGGTCCTTTAATTGCTATAATTCATCCTCGGCCCTAGCCGATGGGCCCATCTCTAGCTTGTGCTGGACAGCCGCTACCAAGCATTGTCTTGCCATGGCCTAATTTCTCAATATTTCTAACACTTGGCCACCTGACGGGTACTTCACCTTCTGATGAAGGGTGGAAGAAACAGCTCCCAGGGTATGCAACCAAGGTCTTCCCAAAATCGCCGTGTATGGAGAATAAACGTCCACGACAATGAAATCCACCTGCACGGGTAATCTAATCATACCCAACGGGGTAACCGATCTGCCCTCAAAGCTTACCAACGGGGAGCTATAGGCTGTCAAGTCCTGGGGTGTCAAATTTAACCCTCTGTATAGGTCAGGATACATCACCTCGGCTGCGCTCCCCTCATCAATCATCACCCTCCTTACGTCGTACCCTCCAATTCTCAACCTAACCACCAAGGCATCATCATGCGGCTGTATGGTTCCTCTCTTGTCTTCCTCTGAAAAGCCTAGCACCAATGAGGTGTTCATCTTTGCTTTTTTCGGCGTTGAACTCGAGTTCCCCTCCGACCGATGAGACACAGACAGTATTCTGGAGGGACAAGATCCTGTTCTTCCTGGAGCGGCAAATATGACATTTATTGTGCCTAGGGGGGCTCCTGAAGAGGTACCTCCTCTCAGCGTCAACCCTGCATGGCTTCCTCGGGCGCTAGAGTGATGCAGAAGGTTGGGCAGCCTCCCTTCTCAGACCAGCTCTTCCAAGTGGTCCCACAAGTTCCTACAATCCTCAGTATTATGCCCATGTTCTCGATGGTACTGACAGTAGAGGTTTTGGTTGAGTTTTGCAAGGTCCCCTGCCATTCTGTTAGGTAATCTGAAGAAAGGTTCATCTTGTATTTTCTCTAGAACCCGTTGTACTGGTTCTCGGAACACAACATTAACTGCCTGGGAATTAGCAGATCCTGACTGTCTTACAAAGTCCCTCCGAGGTCAATTGTTGTTATACCGATCCGACCTGAATTCTCTCATCTCCTGAGGAATCACCTTGGACTTTCCTCCACCCCGTATCTAATCTTCCTCTATCCTTCTGTACTTGTCAATCCTATCCATAAGCTGTCGCATGCTGGTAACATGTTTACCGATTAGGGAACTCCTCAGCTCATGATCGGTTGGAAGACCCTCCTTGAAGGTATTAATAGCCACGCTGTCGTTGGCTCCGTCTACCTTATTGTACATTTCCTAATATCTGTCAGAGTATGCTTTCAGTATTTCCCCCTCTCGCTTAGTCATGGATAATAGTGACCCCAAGGGTTGGACAACCCTCCTACAAGTAATAAAGCGAGCCCCAAAAGCCTAGACAATTCTTTCAAAGGAGTCAATGGTATTTTCTTCCAAACCGTTGAACCACCTCATCGCCACCGGGCCTAGGCTTAAGGGAAAAACCTTACACATCAAGGCCTCGTCTCTAGAGTGAATGGCCATTCTCTGATTATAATGGCTAACATGCTCCACCGGGTCCGTCTGATCATTATAAATGGTGAACGTAGGTTGGTGGAACCTCCGTGGAAGGCTTGCTTCCTCTATGCGTCGCGTGAACGGCGACTTGGAAACTTGACTTAGCGCTTTGTTCAAAGCCTCGTTCCCCAAGCCCTGCTGAGGTGGACTCTTATACGTCCGCCGACCGTAATGCTCTTTATCATGGGAGAAAAGCTCACTGGGCAGAGTTCTGGACCGTCGCTTGTAGCTTGTATCGTTTGACTCATCAGAGAGTAGCTTTAAGTCCTGAGTCATTCGCTTTTGTCGTTCATAACGTAATTCCCGTCTTAACATATTGATCTCCCGCTGCATGTCCCTATCGTCCTTCGCATGGGAGACATGGCTCTTCCCTCGAGTCTGACTTTTCTCCGTGTGGGTTGTTCGCACACTTCCCTCGCGATCTCCCCTTCGTTCACGGATCACCAACGGAGTACCATGTTGGGGTCCCCTAAACTCTGCTTGGTGTGGACTGGTATCCACCTGTTGTGGTGCTCCTTCTGCCATCAGCTGTTGCACTTGTCTTTTCCTACGATCGGATCAAGCTCTCCCCACAGACGGCGCCAATTGTAGGGACTCAAACTGTCTTGGACCCTGGACAATAAGATTTGTAGAGTATGGATGTAAGAACTAGCTCCAGCAAATAGAAAAAGATGTAGTTGCGGCACAGCAGAAGGAATTTTTCAGGCAAATGAGGGACAGATGTTCTCTTTCTTTTTCTTGGCTCGGTTTTCAGTGCCTCTCCTCCTTTTCTCCTTTGAAAATCCCCTTTTTAGAATATTTCGATTTCACCTTATATACTACTTTCTCCGTTCTATTTTAATCGTACACGTGTAAGTTCCCTTCTGGGAACTTTTTTCTGTCCCATCCAGCACCTCCTGGATCCTCCGCTTGGTGGTTATAAGGCTGCTTGGTTACTGTTCAGGTATCACCTCCACATTAATGCGGCCAGAGAGTTAGGTGGGATGCATTTAATGTGGAGGCAGCAGCTTTTAGGAGATATTTGTTACCTTGTCCGGTTCCTCCTTTGATCAATATTCATTATTTTAGTTTGCATGTAACTCAGCGAAGCTCCTTGACAACTAAAATATTTACATCCACTTCGAAAGCTGGTTTAAGGAATGGATCTCATCCTCGGACAGAGGAGTATCCTCGGACAGAGGGGTATCCTCGGACGGGTGAGTGTCCTCGGACTGGGCCGTTGGGCCACAAGCCCACTTTTTATGGACTCTGTTAGTTTTTCGGGCAACTGGCCCCACAATATATATATAACTTAATTTAAGATAAGAAAATTAACATTTATATTTTCATATACACACATATATTATCTGGATTTTTTAGGTGGTGTATACTTAGAGATACTACAAGTTTTACTGCATAATATTTACATTCTCAAAAAAAAAAAAAAAAAAAATTTACAAACTAATATATCCCCAATCACAAAAAATATTGTCACATAGTTTGTAAAAGTTACATAGTATCTTTAACATTTTTCAAGTTTTATATGACAAAAGATACTAGTATAACAATAAAGTTCTATAGAAAGTCTGTGAAAATAAATGAATTCACAAAATAATTATTATAAACATGTTCAATATTCAACCTGAAAAATCATAGTTTTGGAAGAAAATAATAATCCATCATAAAGTACCAAGCAACAACATTAATTCTAACGCAATTAACCGAACAAAGCCTATGTCTTTCTTTTCTTTTTCTTTTTCTTTTTCCTTTTCCCTGGATCTAATCTAAACATTTGAATCTCTCTCTTCTTTAAGTATTTTTCTTTATCCTTTTACGATGGCAATTGAGTTGACTGGATTTTGGGTGTGGCTGAAGTGTTCGCTTGGAGTTTGATGTGGTGGTTGATGGCAATTAGGTCCTTGGCCGATATGGTTGAATCAAGGCCATTGGGTGTTTTTTGGGTTTCTTTGTGAAGAACATGAGGATTTTCCTTTTGGTTTTCTTGGCTACCAAACACTGAATGAAGATGAAATTTTTTTTAGCTTTCCCTTTTAATTTTCTGGGCTACCAAATATAGAGTGGAGAAAATTTATGTGGTTTTTTCCTAATGATTTACTTAGCTACCAAACACAATCATTAATAATTTGTATTTTAAGAAAAAAAAATCAAAGAAAATCACAAACTATAGGAATCACCATGGATCGGAATTCGTGGTGGAGCTTTATTACTCCGCCATCACCTGAGCCACAAACATTGACTCTCAAACCCAAAATCATCTTATCCCTCTCATTCAATGTGATCAAACCCATAACCTCAAACTCTCACTCATTAGAGGCCGAGTGAGGGTCTATATGGTGGCTTGAAAAAAATGCTGCATCCATCAGATGTCCAACAAAGGACCCAGCACCAACCATGACCATCTTCCTCATCATTTTTGTTTTAACTTATGTATTTTCTCATTTGGGTTTTTTCTAGTTTTTGAAACAAGCTGATGGGTTTCTGTTCTGTTATTGATATTGGTGTTTCTATACATTTTGGGTTTGGTTACTTCTTTGAGAAGAGCACTAGAAATGAGATGGGTCTTAATTTTTGTTTGTAAATTAGACTTGTTGGAGTAACGGTGCGTGGATTTCTCAGTCAAGTTTCATTTTCTTGAATTTTCTCCTTCATAGTGGTGTGGTGGCTCCGGTGTTTTTTTTTTTTTTGCTTCGAAAGTGACTCCATTGGCTTTCGTGGTGGCATGTGTGGTGGCGTGAGGGTGGAGCCGTGGAGGTTTGGTTTGAACGTTAGGTGGACGGTTGTGTTTTGAATTTGATATTATGAGCTGTTGTTGTGTGCAGGTGCGTAATATCATATTTTTGTAAAGTGTTGACGTGGCACTATCTGATTGGAAGGCATAAATGCTTGGGTTTACGCCAAGTCAAGACTGAATTAAAACTCGTTTTGACTTTAAGGTACTGGGCACCTCAAAGTAAAAAATATACGGTACGGATAAAGAAGCGCACTCCTCTCCCTACCTTTACCAAATTCCCGTCTCTCTCTTTCTCAAACGAATTTCCAATTCGATTCCTTCTCTTTCGTTGAGATCCTCGCAATTCATAGCCTTTCTAGTTTCAATTCAGTCTGGGCCTCACCGAAGCTCGACATTTGTTTCAGGACTTCGGACTCCGTGAAAAAAGGTAAGATCAATTTCGCACACACTAACTCATCTCTTACTATAATTCGTATTTTATCACATCTTTGATCTTTCTCAAATCTCAATCTTCTTCTCATAGATTCCGATGAACAATGATGTCTTCTTCCTAAGTTTCAGAGGTGCACACACTCGCTATGGTCTTACAGGCCATGGATATGAGGTTCTATGTAACCTCTATGGAGAATGTTCACGAGGATGGGTATATATATCTAATGACTACTCTTATTGTGTGCTTATTTATTTAGGAAAATGCTAACAGATGCCTTCACAATTTATAGAATATTTGTATGAGAATAGAAAAAAGGAATTAATGTTTTGACAGTTTTTTCTTTTATTTCTTATAAAAATATATGGTTAATTATTGCCCTATACTTGTTAGCATGACCTAATTATTTATTTATTAGTTTTAACATTTCAATTGTTCACCACTAAATGCCAAATTTTGAAAGCATTATTATTATTATTATTATTTTTGATCATATCTTCTAATAGTAAGGTAGTTGGGTAAAAAGGTTAAAGGTAGAAATAGAAGAATTTAAGATCAGATAATCTTACCAATTAAGAGTTTCTCCTATGTAATTTGTAGAAAGTTCAAGTATCCATACTAAAACTAATTCTCATTTTATCACATCTTTGATCTTTCTCAAATCTCAATCTTCTTCCCATAGATTCCGATGAACAATGATGTCTTCTTCCTAAGTTTCAGAGGTGCACACACTCGCTATGGTTTTACAGGTTCTATGTAACCTCTATGGAGAATGTTCACAAGGATGGGTATATATATATATCTAATGACTACTCTTATTGTATGCTTATTTATTTATTTATTTATTTAGAAAAATGCTAACAGATGTCCTTAACAATCTATAGAATATTTTTAATGAGAAAAGAAAAAAAATAATTAATATTTTGACAGTTTTTTTTTCCCCATAAAAGTGGTGTCAAATTTTTTCTAAAATAGATTGTTAACCATTGTCCTAAATGTAGTTGTTAGCATGACCTATTTATTTATTAGTTTTAACATTTCAATTGTTCACCACTAAATGCCAAATTTTGAAAGCATTATTATTATTATTTATTGATCATATCTTCTAATAGTAAGGTAGTTAGTTAAAAAGGTTAATGGTAGAAATAGAAGAATTTAAGATCAGATAATCTTACCAATTAAGAGTTTCTCCTATGTAATTTGTAGAAAGTTCAAGTATCCATACTAAAAATAATTTCCTAGCAAAAAGAAGAGGGGGGGGGGGGGGGGAGATGTGCTAAAGTTAATGATAATTCTCAGATATTTGACTTTAATTAACCTTAAAGTCAGTTGTAGTGTACAGAACTGATCATCTTGAATTTAAGCCATCTTCATATTTATATTTCTAGTGTCCAAATTATAATATGTTTCTTATGTTTTGTGATTGGCAGTGCACTGAATCTGAATTTATCCAAAGATTTTTTAAAGAGATATCAAGTATTAAATTGAATTGCACGAAGTTATTTGTTGCTAAATATCTAGTGGGAATTGATTCTCGAGTGGAGGCCATAGATATGAAGTCAAATGATGTTCGCATGGTAGGAATTCATGGCATGGGGGGAGTAGGTAAGAATACAATCACAAAAGCTGTTTATAATAGAATTGCTGATCATTTTGAAGGAAGTTGCTTTCTTGAAAATAAAAAAGAAAAGTCAAGAACAAATGATGGCCTAATCCAACTACAAGAAACACTTCTTTCTAAGATCTTTGGGGATAGATATTTCAAGGTAAACAGCGTACCTGAAGGAATCAATAGAATAATAGAAAGACTTTTCCGTACAAGGGTTCTTTTAATTCTTGATGTTGTTGATGAATCGAGAAATAGAAAACTTGTTTGGAGAATGTGATTGGTTTACTTCAGGAAGTAGAATCATTATAACAACAAGAGACAAACAAGCACTCTTGGAAAAGATCATCCAATTTATGAGGATAAGGAATTGAATCAATGTGAAGCTTGTGAACTCTTTGAACTACATTTCTTCCAGATAGACAAATGAACTTAAGGAAGAGTATTCAAAACTTGCAAAGCAAATTATACATTACGCCAGTGGTCTTCCATTAGATGTGAATGGGAAAGTGCATTAGAAAAGTATAAACATATTCCTCATGAAAAAAATCCAAGAAGAACTCAAAATAAGATTTGATGGAAAAATATATTTTTCTTTATATTGCATGTTTCTTCAAGGGATTCTACAAGGATTATGTTGTAAATATATTATAAATGCTTGCGATTTATGTCTGGATTATGGTACTAGAAGATGTATGGATAAGTGTCTCATAATTGTTGATTAGTTTGGTCAATTATCAATGTATGACTTGCTACCCAACAAATGGGTAGGGAAATTTTTCAACAAGAATCAAAAGAGCTTGGAAATCATAGCAAAGGATATGGTGTTATAAAGATGCTCATGAAGTACTAACTAGAAAAATGGTACTTTGGTTTCACTTTTCCACCCCCATTTTTAATGTTGGAGAAAAATAAGTTTATCTGTATATTATTTTATTCTCAAATTTCAAATCTGCTATGTTGTGCGGTTTCCTTAACGGTTTGTGCAATTAAGGATCATGTAAAATTCTAGGCATAGTGTAGCGCTTGGCTAAACCAATAATGGTGAACTTGCATGCTAATGCTTTCGAAAGGTTGGAAAATCTCAAATTGCTCATGGTTCGTAATGTCATCATTTGTGAAGAACTTAAATATATCCCAACGGGTTAGGGTGGTTTGATTGGCCCAATTATTATTTTCCTTGCCATCCGCTTTTTGTCTACAGCAACTTGTCATAACATGCCATGTAGTCACATTCGAGTGGAGTTGCTATTCAAATCAAACAGGTATGATTATTAATATTTTTGAATTACAATTTTGTTAAATTTTATTTTAAAATTTGTTGAAGATAAACTTTGAATTTTTCCTTCTGCAGGAGTTCCAATTCGAAAATTTGAAATGTATCAATCTTGAGTCCTGTGAATTTATTACGAAAGTACATGACTTGTGCACCCCAAACTTGGAGGAATTGGACCTTTTTTCTTGTAAAAATTTAGTTGAGGTTCAAGAGTACATTGGACTTCTTGATAAGATTCAAAGCCTCGAAGATTGTGAAAATTTCAATTCTTCCATGCAGCCTCAGGTTGAAATCTCTTAAATGTTTTTATCTTAAGGGCTGCTCAAGGTTTGAGTTCCCCAATATTGGGCCAGAAATGAAATGTTTAGTGGTTTTAGAATTACATAGGAGTGGTATCAGAGAGTTACCTTCATCAGTCGGGTATCTTACTGGGCCTATGAGATTAAACCTATATGATTGCCAAAGCCTTAGGATTTTCCAAATAGCATTAATAAATTGCTACAGCTTGAGGTGTTACATATTTCTACTACTAAATTGAGACTGACATGCAATTCATTTGATGACTTCTCCGGGTATGGGTTTCTTAGTTTGGTAAACACAAAATCTCCCCAACTATGGAAATCTAATTGAGTTAGATTTTTTTAATGAAGCCTGATTGCTTCCTTGCATTGATATATTTAGATCTATATGGAACCAATGTCGTTACCATCCCCGAAATCATTAGTAGGTTTACTTGACTTGAGGCACTTCAAATAAACAAGTGCAAGTAGCTTCAAGAAATTCCAAGGCTTCCACAATCTATAAGAAGAGTGCATGCAATGAATTGCTTGTCGTTGGATCCACAATCATCAAGAAGATGGTTGAGTCAGGTATCTCTCTCTCTCTCTCTCTCAAAGTTATTGAGAAAAAAAATTGTTATCTTTTGCAAATACGTTATTGGATTTACTAAATATTTTTTGGAATTTTAATTGCAAGAAATTGAGAGAAATTTTGGGGCTTTTACCAGATGGAGTATGTGAATGTGTAAGAAGTGACATACTAATGGATCCACAATCATCAACATTATTATCGCATCAGGTTATTCTCTCTCCCTCTCTCTTTGATGACTTCAAATCTAAAATTAAGGGATCTGTATCTGAAGATGAGGGCAATAATTGTGAAATTAGACTGCTAAGAAATGAGTCCAAAATGGTTCAACCATCAAAGTGTTGGAAATTTCATTTCATTTTTGGTTGGTCCAAAATTAAGGGATCTGTATGGACAATAATTGTGAAATTAGACTACTAAGAAATGAGTCCAAAATGGTTCAACCATCAAAGTGTTGGAAATTTCATTTCATTTTGGGTTGGTCCAAAATTTCTAAAAATTTTTATATGCATTGCTTTAAAACCAAAGGCATGTATAGGTGGATTTGGTTGTGAGGTTTACCTTTCCATCAATGTTTGTGAAAAAATTTGCATTAATGCAATTTCTATGCATGAAAATTTTGATCATCTGTGGTTATCTTCTAGTTCTCATTGGCCATTGTAGAACAAATTCAATGACTCAAATCCATTTGAACAAAATCACGTTGAAGTTTTATGTAAAATTGAGGATAGGAGTAATACGTCTTCTTCTCCTCCCATAAATGTTAGTGCTATCATAAAAGGATTTGTGGTCCATGTAGAGTGCATACGATGTCCTCACAAGTCTGGTACTCCTTAATTGCCCTTTTTGAGAGCTAGTCATGGTGGTGGTCTTCCTCGGTCCCTCATAACAGTGAGCCCCCACCTTTACTACCTCTTTTTCCCACTTCTTGGCCCTCATTGATGGGTCACAGGGTTTTCAAAAATGAAGGAGTTCTGAGGCTTTCAATGGAAACAACTGGTAATGGGTTTGACGCTGGTTTGAAGGGCTTGCATAGTGATGAGTATGATCTGAGTTTGTCATCAAACGCTTATCCCTTTAGAAGCCTTGGATACAAGACTTGAATGCAGAATGATGTCAGCCTCCTTGGGTCTCTCACAACTCTTTGCCATCTGAATTAAGGATTCCATGCGATACAACAAATGAATTTGAATTAGGTTTGGACCGATTGGTAGTTGAATAAACCATTAGCAATGGGTTTGGTTTAGGTTCGTCTCCAATGGCCCATACCTTTGTAAACAACCATTCCGACTTCAATCTGTATCCACTATCAAAGAAAATGGGAACATCTTGATTGAACTTGAAAGAAATATGCCTCCATCTGAAAACAACCTTGAAACTGTTTTCTTCTCCGTTGTTTCCATTCAATTCCTTTGCATTTGATGCCAAAGTATATCTCCTCCTTTAGTTGCATTGTTTCATTTGCATCTTCGGGTGCCCGTCACATTCTTCACTCTCTCTCTCTCTCTCTCTCTCATTTAAGAGGCTCTACTCCTAGGATTGGTTACAAACCCAATTTGGAAGGACATTAATTTTTTTTTTTTATTATTATTCAATTCTTACACCAAGTGGGGGAGGAAAATTTGAACCTTGGTTCTACTCATAAAGAAGACCAAGCAATGCCACTGAGCTAGAAGGCTGCCAAGGATCTTGGCAGCTTGGAAGGACATTAATGCACTAAAAAAACAAAATTAATGAAAAGAAATTAGTCATTTGATTTGCTGCTAAGTTCGATTTCTTTTGATGGTGGTTCTTCGTTGAGTGTTAAGTTACAAGTCAATGGACAAGTAAAATATTGGCAAATAATAATTTTCTTCTCTTGGCTCATTGGATGTGTTACACATAATGTCAAGTCTTTTTTCCCCCTCAAAATGGCATATGCTATTATAGATTGATGAAGGTCAACATGATGGATGATTTCAGCCTACGTTGTGTGGTCATTGTGAGATAAGTTGCTCACAATTCTTGGACTTAAATTCATGTTCTTATCCATTACTCAGTGACGGAAGTATCATTTGATTTTGGTCTGGCAGTCTATTAGCAGTTAGCACCAATTTTGTAAATCCATTGCATGCTAAGGTCCAAAGATACTCATTTCACATGTCTACACCTTTTTTGGCCACAAGATATATTGCTGCTCCTTTTAAAGGTACTCATGTTTGAATAGAGTTAAATGACTCTTAAGTTCACACTATTTGGACGCCTATTAGAATTAACTATTTCAAGTTTTGATGTATGCTACTCTAGGAATATGGATACAAAATCATCATCACACTTGGCTATAGGAATTGTTATTAGACTAAACTTCAAGATGAATTTCCAATGGACTTCAATTATATTTCTTGTGCAGAAGCCTACAATTAAAATAAAGTTCTGAAAAATGAAAGGAAAAATTGATGTGGAAATCTTAGGTGTAATTGTGAAATTTCAATGCTTTAACCTAATATTTTAGTCTACAAGAGTTGTAAATTTTTGCTAATTGGTAGGAATCTCTCACATGCACATACTTAGTGAAAAGAAATTCAAACTCCAGCAGGTCCACCCTTATGCCATCCTTACTTTCAAAAGGTGGAGGTTCGAAAGGATTGGGCTTTGCCAATAGTCATAGGTTCAAGGTCCTTTGAGCACCATTCCATATTAAATGCTTTCTGGTCTAAACCGTTGTTGGTAGTATAGGCATTCTTGAGTTTCATAATTTGGTAAAAGTGTTGGGAATGATATATGTTTTCTGGTTATTACTTATTAGTTTGTTCCCTAGACATGTAGGAGCTTCTTATTATTATTGATGGTTCTCTCTCTGCTATAGTTGGAATTGAAGGATGATATATCTTAATTTAAAAAGTTCAAGGAAAAAAGGATGATGTTACCTTGAGGTTGATCCATCTATGGATTTTTCACTTCAAGTATGAATTAGTGAGGTCTCTAATCTAGTGGCAACAACAATTTATTTAATTATACTCCTTTGTTATAATGCTCTAGTTGAACCTTTTTTTTCCTTGTGCATGCTATTTAATAGCTTTTAGTCTTTTACCCTGAAATGATTTTTGTCTTTATTATTGATGGTTGGATTGGAGTAGTTCGAATAATTTAAAGAGCTGAACTAGGCTGAGTTGCTGTTTGAAATCCTTTAACCAACAAGGGCTTATCGTATTACTTTAAGACTTCGGTCTCTGTAATAGAGGAATATTTTGCAGCTTGCAGAAGTATACCAAATTCTTTCCATAGACTAATGCAACTCTCATTTTGTTTCAAAATTGAATTGGATTATGCTTTGTGTCTTCGGAAGTAGATTTGATTTAAAAAAAAAAAAAAAATTGTAAAAATTGATAAATTGCTAAGAAAGGAAATGGCTCAGTTGATAATGTATTGAAACTTAAAAGAGGGCATTGGAGCCTATGACTTTAATTGTTTTTCTGACTAGTGGCTTTTTTTTTTTTATATAAATGTTTTGTGCTCCAGTTATAACTTACTACCTCAGTGATCATGAATAAAATTTTGAAAAAAAAAAAATTTATGCCTATTATACTGCTCAAATAAAAGATGACAATGCCGCTGCTATCTCTCCATTGTCCAATAGACTATGCCACATCTTTGAGTAATGTATCTCAAATTTTCTTAGTTTTTTCTTCCCAATCACGAACAAAATGAGATTGATAGGCACCCCTCAACCATCGTTGCCCATTATTGTCTCTAATTGAAGTAGGTCCAGGTTCTTAATCACTATTTCACCTCGTTCTCCAATCTCCAAAGATGTAGTTCTTTTGTATAATTTCTCTCTTAGCTTTATAATTCAAATGTTCACCTTGTTTCCTTTTCAAAAAGAACCTCTAAGAAATCTTATGGTGTTTATGTTAACAATTACTTTGATTTATTGGTGCTTTGCTTCTTGTCTTTGTGTTTTAAATATCATTTCTGTGTTGGGTTTCTTGAATGTCTAGGAGCTTTGTTTATGTGTCCTCTGTTTCTGTGATGGGGTTTCTTGCAACATGTTAGGAGCCTGCGGGTAGAACTCACTCTTGAAAACTGGCTTGTGAGGTGAGGGTGCCCAAGAGCTTAATAACACATGGTTAAGCTTATACTTAATTCACGTGGGACACTAGGATCATAACACAACATTTTACAATCTGTTTTTGTTTGGTTCTTGTGAAAGTGTAGGAAGCTTAACAGGTTTTGTTGTTGGCAGCTGTTGTTGCAGGTACAATTGCCCAATCTGATTACCTGTCCATGACTCGGCGGCCAACTCAAATGTGATTTTGCCTGATCCCTCAGTTGGCAGCGGGTAGAGAAGACCGAGCCCAACAGACCCTTGATCACAGAATGCATGAGAAGACCGGGTCTGAGATAGCTTATCCCGTGGAAATCATTCTCTTTAGTCTTTACCTTGACTGTTGCTAACCCAACTCTTCTTTGAACAAGATG
Organism: Quercus glauca; assembly: GCA_023736055.1. Classification (NCBI taxonomy): domain Eukaryota; kingdom Viridiplantae; phylum Streptophyta; class Magnoliopsida; order Fagales; family Fagaceae; genus Quercus; species Quercus glauca. The sequence goes on from CM043323.1 coordinate 37,936,471, forward strand.
GAGTTATTGGAATAAATACCATGGATGATGATCTTTTAATTTTACAACAGAATCAAAAATAGTTTTTGCCTATCATACTTGAGTCATTTTACATGTACTGCACGCAATTAATTTAGATTGAATCTTTTTGTGTTAAAGAGAAATTTCAATTGCAATTACAAAATACACTTTCTTGTGCAACATAATGAATTGGAGGTCAACCCCTTTTGACCTACTTTGCCCCTGATAACTTGTTTGGAAGGGGAGAATATAATTTAATGAATGTTTAAATAACATTCCTCTCAAACTGTAAAGGTCAAAGTAGTCATTTTGAAATTGGCTTGGCATTATTAGACGGATTGTCATTTAAAAAAAAAAAAAAAAAAAAAAAAAAGCATGGCCATTTCATCATTTAACTTGTTGGAAAGTTTAGTAAACTGCATAAAAGCTTGGGTACGGCACAGAGAAAATTACATGGAAGTTGAGAGTGTGATTCTGATTCAGGAGCAACTCACTTGTGAATCCAGGGAATGCAACAAATGTGAGGTTGGTACAGTCAAAGACTAAGTGGCTACTTTAATTCATGGCAGGGGCCGGTGTAAGACAGGATTTTGATTTTGATTTTGATTTTTTTTCTTCTTTATATTTCCCTTCATCAGCTACTTTCAAGGATTATAAGTTACCATGCTTTGCTCATTAATGTATAGCTAAAATTTGTTACACTACTAATAAGAATAGGGTTTTTAGTAAAATGAATTTGGATTTGGAATTTAGGATAATACAATGAACCTTGACTAATATTATAATATACTTGTGAATTTTAGATAGTTTAATTGGTAAAATCTTTTGTCAACCAATAAGAGATATAGAGTTCAAATCCTCCTATACTAGATTCTAAGTGGTTTCTTAGCTTAATAATAAAAAGCAATTATTGTGGAGTGAAAGTTATATTTTGAATTATAATGTGTCTTTAAATAATAATAAAAAACTTAGGATTTTGATATTTTTAACCTCAATAAGTTTGAGGCTTGACAAAAAGCTTCAATAATAATAATAATAGTAAAAAAAGGAATATTTTTTTAAATTGCTTAAATAATCAAAATAACACTTATAAGAATTTTTTTTTTCTTTCTTTTATAAAAACACGTAAATGATCAAAGAATAGGATATAAGGTTTTTTTTTTATAACTAACTATAGTAGAAAAAATATTTTTTAAAGGCAGTATAGCTAAATCATATAAAACCGGATATGCAAGCTCTAAGTCTAATCCACTGAATATAACCTTAATTAGGAAAGTTAATTTTTAGTTAGAATTGAGTTAGACTAATTATATAGATAGATTGTTAATTGAAAGGTGTTCATATTGAAAACAGGAAAAAACAAAATAGTCATCAGAAAAAGATAGAGAATAAAATAAATAAATAAATAAAACATCTGCCAAAAGAAAAGAGGGAGTGAACAGTGTCAGTAACTGAAAAGAAAACGCAAAAAGAATCAGAAAAAAAAAAAAAAAAAAAAAAAGAAAAAAAAAAAGCGCTTTTTAGCCTATCACGAAGTGCCGCGTCTGATACGTGGTAAAATGTTTTGCTAAGAATCGAAAAGATCTCATCTATACTCAGTTTCGTAAACAAAAGGAACTTCTTCCTGATCCAAAACCAAGAACAGATCTATTCCCGCAACCAAACATGTCATCTTCTTCATCCGGATTCAGCGGCGACGAAACCGCACCCTTCTTCGGGTTCCTGGGAGCGGCGGCGGCTCTGGTGTTCTCGTGCATGGGGGCGGCGTATGGGACGGCGAAGAGCGGAGTTGGGGTGGCGTCGATGGGAGTGATGCGTCCGGAGCTGGTGATGAAGTCGATAGTCCCGGTTGTTATGGCTGGAGTGTTGGGTATCTATGGCCTTATCATAGCTGTCATTATTAGTACTGGGATTAACCCCAAGGCTAAGTCTTACTATCTCTTTGATGGCTATGCTCACTTGTCTTCTGGTCTCTCTTGTGGACTCGCTGGTCTCTCTGCTGGTATGGCCATTGGGATTGTCGGTGATGCCGGTGTCAGGTACTACTTCTACTACTACTACTGCTGCTGCTTTTATTTTAGTGCAAAACAAACAAAAACATGATGATTTATAGTTGAGAAAGTAAGTCTACTGGAAAAGTCACAACATGGGTTTTATTTTTCTTTTATATTTGGATGAATCAGGATATATATATATATATATATATATATAGCACAACTAAGTTGTGATTGGTGCATGATAAGTTGAGTGTTAGTGAGGTGTGAATTTGGGTGTGTCTGTAGGATTGCTATTGTTTTTTTTTACTGTTGGGGCCCATTGAAATGAATGTGTGAGAATTGAGAAGGTGTTTTTTTTTGGCAGTAGCAGGGCTTTTTAAAGTTTGATTCATAAGAATTGAGTGTATATGAACAATTAGAAGTTTACCCTTTTTTTTTTCTTTTATTATTATTATTATTATTATTTATTTTTTATTTCATTATTGCTAGGACTAAATTTTAAGCTATATTTCATTATATCTTATTGCTAGGATTCATAAGGATTGTTCTTATCTTATTGCTACCTGTGTCTAGGTTTGAAAAGTTTTATGGTGATGTCTTTTGACAACATGGAAGGTAAGAGATGCCTTGCTTATCAAGGGATCTATTTCCCTTCAGGCATTGAGTGTAAGCTTTGATTTACCATAAGCAAGACATCTCTTACTCTTCAGGTATTGGGAGAAAGCTTTGATTTACCAAAATCGGGGGCTCACATTTCTTTTTATGGGAAAATGAGAGGAGCTTGGTAACTTGCCTTCTTTTGCTCTTGCTGAAAGGACAAGTGTTACTTTCACACTTGACTTTTAAATGTGTGCTAAGCTTTGGAATTGTGTGTCTGGGAAGGGGTATGCATGCTCTGATGACCAGGGTTTGACTGTCACTGTCTTTGGATTAAATTACAGACTTATATTCTTGCCCTTCTTGGCAGCATATTTTTAAGTTTTATTCTTATAAAGTAGTGATAAGAGTTGGATTGGAGTTATAAATTTATAATGGTCATTACCTTTTTTTTTTTTTTTTTTTTTAATAATTTCAAAAAGGAGAGTTACATTAATTATTATTACTCTGCACTTCTAAAATGTGAGATATGCTCTACCTCATTTTAGGAAAAATTGTTTGCCATAACTCATCTGAGTGCTGGTGGTGCAATAATCCGTAACTGTAGTATAATGTCAACGATCTTAGTGGTTTTTCCCTTTTTGGTGGTATAACTAGAATTGAGCTTTTTGAAAATTGAATTGCCAACACCCTCCCCCCCCCCCCCCCCCCCCCCCCCCCCCCTCTGCATGAATTGCAAATTTAGACATGATGAACTGAAGTAGGTCGAGAAGTTTCAGTTTGGAGTTCTCACATATTATAATGGCTTGCCTAGAAGTCTCTTTTCATACAAATAGAAATAGACTTGTTGGACACAATGCTTTTCTTAGCAGAGGGTTCACTAACATAATAGTTTGTGGGACTTTAGTGGCTGTGCATCAAGCTGAAGGTTGAATTACAATTTCAGATACTGTTTAACTGAAGTTGGTTGAGGGGTCTCAAGCTGGGGGCATGCACATTTCTTTGCATTTCATGGATATGGATTTGTCAAAGTCAACACTTTGTGTGGCATAAGGTTGACTGTCATAAAGATCTTGTGGGACTTATGAATCCTTTTTCCCTATTAGACTTAGGTTCTTAGCTATTTGATTGCCTTCTTAATGGACGAAGTGTTTTCGTGTTTGAGTTGCATGTTTATTTTTTGTTTTTTATTTGAATCATTATATTCTGATAAGATCGTGTAATATGTAATTTGTTAGTATTATATTATTATTACGAAGTATAGTCAAATGGCATGTCACATGTGATGAATTTTTGCACTAAATTTGGTTTTGGGGATTATTTTCAGGGCTAATGCACAGCAGCCAAAGCTGTTCGTGGGTATGATTCTAATCCTTATCTTTGCTGAAGCACTTGCTCTCTATGGTCTCATTGTGGGGATCATCCTTTCATCCCGAGCAGGCCAATCTCGTGCAGAATAAAGGAGGCCAAGTTTCAGAAAATTTTTGCTTCTGTATTATTTGCAGATTGGCAGTTGGATGCCTTAACAACAATGTCATTGTTAAGCTTACGATAATGTTAAACTGGATCATACTTGTCCAAATTGTACTCTATGAAGGCAGTTGCCATGACAACTTTTCAAATAAGCATTTATTAGTTATAAGAAATGTTTATCCTTGTGTTTTGTCAAGAGGTTTTGCGTTTCTGATGTTAGTTGTGATAATTAGCGGATTGATACTTCGGGAAAAAAAAAGGCCGTTTTACACAGTTAATTTTGGCAAGAGAAGCTTTTTGTCTTCTGGATGCTTTAAAATGCAAGGAAAGCTAGACGTATATTCACTGGCACTGAATTTGTTTTGGCAATATGCCCTCCAACAATTATTTAGTCTCTCTCACTCTCTATTCTATTCAAATATTCTCCATTATTCTTTTTGCCATTTAATAAGTCTAAAGACAACAAATTTTCGGAACATTTTATACAATTGTTGATAGACATGTTGTAATTGGTATATAATAAAATTGATAAATTTTTTGTCTATAATATTGTTGTTTCTCATTTCTCCCTCCCACACCCTTTTCCATCTTTATTAGTCTCTCACCCGCTCACCCCTCTATGGCTCTATCTTATCTTACTTTCTTGAGGTGTGCCGCCATAAAATGATGGCAGCATGGCACAAGTGAAAAGCAGCCATTGGCGATGGCGATGAATAAGCATGAGTTCCATCGTTCTTGATCAGATGAATGAAGGTTTTTAAAGTCATGTCATAGAGACCAAGATGACAGGGCGAGGGCGGAGGGCATGACCGTGGGTGCCATTGCAATAATCATCCCCTAGAGGATCATGGTCATGCAAAATATTGGAAGGGGTCTTTCTTCTTCTTCTTCTTTAATTTTTTTTTTTTTTTTATAGTGATTTTTTATTTTATTTTATATATATTTATTTGGTTTAATAAAGGGCTTTGATAATAGTTGCTGAGGCATGGGGTTTCTAATTTTGGAGGTGGTGGGTGCTTAGGCCACCGTGGGGAGTGAGAAGGTTTGAGAGGGATTGGGTCAATGAATGAGGGAGAGTAATGTTTTTTGGTCAATTGGAGAGGTGTTGAGTCACGGGTCCACAAATTTGCTTTGATTTTGCGTTAAGTAATCAATCTCTTCCATCCTATGGAAGAGATTGATTACTTAATTCTGTTTGCTTGCTTTGATTTACTTTGTTTGCTTCTTTTAATTCTGTTTGAAGATATAGAAAATCAAAATTAGAGAACGACACTGACCTTTTAAAAAAAAAAAATACAAACTTAAAAGTATAAGTGCAATTAAATTCAATGAAAATACATGTTTGAATTTAATTAAAAAACTTAATGTAATGTAAGATACTTAAAGTTTTACCCATATTCTATTAAATACTTTTATCATGGTTGGGCTAAGGCTATGTTTGATTAGAGGGAAAAGAAATGAAATAAAGAGAAGAGTAGAGAATACTTTTATCATGGTTGGACTAAGGCTATGTTTGGTTAGAGGGAAAAGAAAGGAAATAAAGAGAAGTGTAGAGAAAACTCAGAAAACTAAAGGGGAAGAGAAATGAAAAATAAAGGAAAAATAAAATATGTGTTTGGATATAGAAAAGAGAAATGAAAGAAATGAAATGTAGTTTTCACTTTCATCTTTTTAATTTATAGATAAATAACTCAAATAAGGATGTAAATGTAGTTTTACCTAAAGATTCAAAACTTTTTAAGGATAAAAGAGTAATTTTATGGATTTAAATGAAAAGTTAAAATAAAAAATTGGTGGGATGTAGAAATCTCTTCTCCTCACCTTTTCATTTCTTTCCTCTATTCTTTACTAACCAAACGAAAAAAATAATGGGTCATTTCTATTCCATTTTCTCCCCATCCCTCAATCCAAACATAGCCTAAAGAACTGGAAACCACTTTTCTTTTATCATTCATGTGTGGTCAAGAGATACCGTAAAATGGTGGAAAGCTAATTAAAAAGCAAAACGCAGATGCCATAAAAATAAAATGGTGGAAAGATTATCAAAAAGCAACCAAACTTGCGTTTTAGATGGACTTCTGATGTGGAAAAGACAACCAAGCTTGCGTTTTAGAAGAAAGTTGTCTTGCTTTCTTTTTTCTTTTTCGAGTATTAAACACTAGAACAAAAGTGACAACAGTGAATAAAAAAAATTGAAATAGGATTTTACCAAAAAATAAAAGTTTTACCTTACCACCAGATATATAATTTCAGATTATTGCAGGTTTATTGATATGAATGATTCAGCAAAAAAAAAGAAAAAAAAAGTTACCTTAATGTAAATATGATATAATGATGACTAAAACATTCAAAAAAAAAAAAAAAAAACCAAAATAATTCGTCTAATATAATAAAAGATTGTTTAATTGAGTTGAATTGAAATATCTGATAAGTTTTTTTTAGAAGGAAAATATCTGATAAGTTAGTGAGGGGTCACGTCATATTAATATTGTTTAGTGGGTGTCGGTTTTGTACTTTTGTGTTGTGGCAAACCCTGAGTGTTTTTTTTTTTTTAAAAGGGAACGCTGAGTTAAAGTTTGATCCACAATTAAAAAGAGAGATTTTAGGTTCAGCGGAAACCCTAAACAGAACTTGTTTAAGTGGATATTATCACAATATCTTCTTTTTCTTTCCCAAAATCTCAGCGCATGTTTGGTAAATTGTTCTAGTAACAGTAACATTGTTTAAGTATTATAGAAATATGTGTAAGTAAAAAAATGTTGTAAAAATATATATTGTGTTGTTTAAACAACAAAAATTGCTGTTTAAACAACACAACCAAACAATTGATCATGTTAACGTATGTTGCAATAACCCAAGCTTATTCTCTTATTATTGCTAATATAGTATATATCTAGATTATGTTGCAGGAAGTTGTACATTGCAAGACTTCGTAAATGGTTTTTTAGGAAAAAAGAAAAAGAAAAAGTGTACAGCTAAAATATATATGGGTCTGTTTGGATACAGCTTATTTTGCTGAAAATTGAAAACTGAAAATACTGTATCAAATAAGTGAAAAACGCAAGTGATTATTTTTTGATACGGGTATTGTAGCTAAGCTGAAAGTATGTGAGGGTTGCGTTTTACTGTTTTTTTTTTCCCTTCTATTCACTCCTCACCTACCCTAGCTATTGCCTGTGCCTTCAGAGAGTTCCACACCCACTAGAGAAATCCACGAGGAAGACAACCCCAATCCGACCCATGACACCTCTCTTCCCATAAACCCATTTCACCCTCTTCCAATTTCACTCCTCTCCCAGCCTAACACCTCTCTTCCCATAAACCTATTTCATGCCTCTTCCAATTTCACTTGCTGACCCATTTGTTTAATTTTCGGGTAAATGGGTTTTTGAGTTTGTGAATTGTGGATCTTTCGTGTTCTAAATCACAGGTATATATTACTTTCACAATATTCTCATTACTGTGATTTGTGTGTGTTTTCTCTTTGTTTCTTTCTATTTTGAGAATTGGATTTCAATACTTTGATTGTTGTTTGAAACGCGTGATGATCAAAGCTATAAACGGAGATGTGGATTTGCTGGGTTTGTTTTTTTTGCTTAAGATTCAGACTTAACTTTATGATCAGCTCTGTTTTTTGTTTAGCAATGAGATTGTTTAATGTATTTATGTATTTATGGACCTACATTGTGTAGATTGAGATTGGAAAATATTTGATTCTCTCTATCTATAATTAATTTGTCTTGGTTGATTTGTAAGCATGAATGTACTATGTAATGTATCTTTGTCGATGAATGGAAATTACAATAACCTGTGCTTATGATTGCTATTGTTGTTCGGTTAACAATAGGGCTATAATTAATTTGTATCTTGTGATAATGGGAGTTCACTACTATACCAGCATTCAGAGAAAATGAAAATATGTTAAGGGCAAAGCTGGGATTATGCATTAATTTTTTATCACAGATTACTCATATAAGAAGGATATGCTTATGTTTAAAGAAATAGACTAGAATTATAAGAAGGAAGTTGAGTAAGTACCTCAAGAATGGTATGTTTTCATGTGCTACATTGAATGGTGTGTTCAAGCTGATTTCATTTGCGTTTCAGTTGGGAAGAGTTGCGCGTTTATTTTTACACACTATAGTGTGGGTCCTCGTGGTGAGTAAACACAAATGCTGAAATATAATGGAGAAAACATAATCCAAACGCTCACATGTCATCAATTTATCATTAACCATATCGTATTGTTTAAATTCGGTAAAAAATAAAAAGAAGACGGAGGAGGGGAAACGACAATTAGGCTTATCTATATATTTATATATGTATTATAATAATAATAATAATAATAATTGTAGGGTTGAAATTTGATGGGCTAGGCACCAACTTTGCGTACCGTGATCCCAACGAATCCCCCAACAATAAATTTGTAGAGAATGGGTTAAACAGCTGGGCTGGTTATGGATTTAGCAACGGTTCAATGTAAACGAGTAAGGGTAAAAAGGCATTCAAACTAATATTTAATAAAAGTCCTCTTAGGTCCGAAGAGGTTTTTCAGCTTATCAACTTAGTGAATACAATTTTCTCTCTCCCCCTCCCTTCAGAGGCTTCTGCTCTTTATATATCCCCCTCCTCCCTTATCTTCACCGTACATTTGTTCTTCATCCAAGCATCCACCTGAGTATACGTCACATCAGACATCTGCTTTAGTAGGCCATGAGTGGTGGTAGCTGAGGCTGAACTGTTCAGGTGTCTTCTCCACATAAATGCGACCAGGAAAGCTGCTGCAGTGCATTAAATGCGGTGGTAGCTACTTTTACTTTAAAATATTTTTATGTGTCCCTCGTCCCCAGACACGCCCAGGATTTGCTCTCCTCCGTGGAATCAGTTGGGGAAGGTCGCTTTTGCCCCCAGCATATTTGATTGATTAAGCATCATGATGATCCGACGATGGAACCTCTTCGGACAAGTAGGATAGTCTTCGGACGTATCCCAGTATTCCTCACTGAGCTTATTTCCACCAAACGGGCCGATTCCCGACCCCTTTCACCTCTTCGGACAAATTATGGTATACAAATTGGGCCCTGGGCCCAATTCGCAGCATTGGGCTTGCCCCAACAACAATAATAAATATAATAATAGGTGAAACTGAGAGAAACACAAATTAAAATTCTAAATTAGAGTTTCAATTTTGTGCCATGTGTCCTAAATTATTTATTCTTAAAGAATTTTATTTCTTAATTTTAGAATCAAATGTAAGATCACATCATAAATATTCATCCAAGTGACTTATTAAGTACAAAAACCAAAGAGTCTAGAATAAATTAATTGTAAAAAAAAAAAAGTGCTTCACAATGATTTTTTTTTTTAAAAAAAACATGGACAATTTACATTTTGTACCTAATAATATCCTTACAAAATTTTTTAAAAAGTTAACAAAATATAAAAATGACTATCAATAGTATTTAAATTATATATATAGGAATTATATTATGTATCTTATTGTATATTTTTAAGTGTATCCATACATATGCATGAGGGTACAAGCTAGTAAAATTATAATAAGAGGAACTAATACCATGTTACGCAATAGGTTTCAAGCAAATTAATGGGTTTTATTATTAAGGGGTCACAGCCACTAATCTTTTGGAGAAGCAAATGGAAAAAGAAACAATAATTAAAGAATTAAGGAATTCAATAACAATAAAAATAAAGAGAATATATAATTAATTAATTAATTTAGGATTAAACGTACTGACACATGTTGAATGTGTTAGAGCATTCTCATCAAGTGTGTCAAATGCCAAATATTTGGCATTTGACACACCAAACTCTAAAAAACTACCTCCATCAAGTGTTTTAAATGCCATAATATTTGGCATTGATGAACAATGCAATCTTATATTTGAGACTGCACTATTCACCAATTGTAAAACTTATAAATTTTTTTAATTCAGTGGGCCCACTTTCTTTTCTTCTTATTATTTCTCTTTCTCCCTCATTTTTTTTTTCCGAGATCTAGTGCCTTTCTTCTCCCTCTCTGGGATCATGGTTGACATTCTTGAGTTGGCGTTGGCCTTTTTGGCTGGAGTTGAGATTGGAGAGGCTGGGCCACTAGGGTGGTGGTTATTTTTGTGGCTAGGGTGGGTTTTGGCTGGGGTTTTTGGTGTAGAAAACTAATTTGAAGAATGGAAGAACAAGGGAAGGGCGGCGGGTGGTGTTGCTCGATGGGTCTTGCTAGGTTACTGATGGTGTTTTTTTTTTTTTTTTTACTTAGGTTGCAAGGTAATGGTGGTAGGTTTGTGGTTAGTGTGCCATGGGTTGAGGCAGAGAGAGGATGAGAGGGAAAAGTGGGTTGGTGTGTTATGTGGTTGGTGTGCCGTGGTTGTGCTGTGGGTAGTGTTGTGGGTTGAGGTCGGTGGGTGGTGTTATAAGTTGAGGCCAGTGGGTTGTGCCATAGGTTGAGGTCGGTGGGTTGTGCCGTGGATGACGCTATGGGTTTTGTCGTGGGTTTGTGGTGGCTTGGGTGATGAGAATAAAAAAGAATAAAAAATGATAAATAAATAATATTTTAATGAAGTGGTAAAAAAAAAAATAGAAGTTTTAATGTTAGGTGTATTGAAAGTAATGTGTTAAATGGTATAAAGTTAGGTTTTTAGATGCTAAATACTAAAATTTTTAAAACTCTTGATGGGAATGCTCTTATAGATGGACAAATTGCTTTGTCATGTGTCATTGTTTGTCCACATCATTCTAAATAAATAGAAAATTGTGCCACTTGTCATTGTTGTGTGAATCCACAAGATGTAGGATCCAACTTTTATAATGTAAATATTATAAATAGATGCTATAGACACAATAATATTTACAACAATTAATTTTGACAAATTTTTTTACTAAAAAAAAAGTTTGACAAATTTTTATTAGTTCTTATTTAGGCCATCACTAACATTATTTTTTAATTATTTACCATTAACAACTTGAAACCTTGTAAAATATTTTGTGAAATTTGTTTTACCAAAAAAAAATTCCATATACAGTAACATGAACTATGTCTTTTTAAAAAAAAAAAAATATTTACAAACACAATTAATAATTCGAAAATTGACAAACACAATTGCACTGTATATGTTTTTAATATGGAAAATATTAAAACTTCAACAAATTTTACTAGATAAAATTTACAAGCTGGTGTAAGAATAAATGTGATTAGCTGATCTAAAATCCTTATATATGTACTAGCCTCTGAGCACGCGCTCACGCCCGTGCTCGGGGGCTTTTCTATTTTTTGGGTAAAGGTTAATAATTTGCATCTATTATAATTTAGAAATGTATATTTTTATTTTTCAAACAAATAAAAATGATAAACTTTAGAAATAAGTAGTAACTGTAATTTCTTTTTTGAACGTGAAGGGAAAAAAAATTCTAAATTTTAGGAATTCTCTTTTTGAATTCGAAATGAAATTTGTTATTTGACATGTATGATCCTATTTCTAAATAAAGTTACCCTTCATTAATGATGGTATTTTTGAACCACATAAAAGTCTAATTGAAAAAAGGAATCCTCTTATATATATATATATATATATATAGGTACAATTTAGAGAAAGTTCAATTATAATTTGAAATTAGAATCCAATTTTGCACCATATGACTAAATTTATGTGGGGGACCACACCATAGTTATCCACTTAAGTTTGTACTTAAGTTTTTAAATTTTTGTGCCAAGTGAGTAAATTTGTGCAAAATACTAATAATCTAATACTAATGAACTATAAAATTAAAAAAAAAAAAAACCAATCACATAAATTCAATAAAAATTACCACACAACAAAGATCATAATATGTTCTATCTTATTAAAAATTACAAAAAAAAGAAAAAATGATTATAAGTAGTATTAAATTTAGGTAAAAATTTTAATGCGTGACTAATTATGTTTACTTTAAAAAAATATGACTAATCATTTCTATTTTTATGATAAAAATTGTGTTTAATTTTAAATGTATCTATACATATACATATGTTACATGCTATTTTTTTTTTTTAATAATTTGACTAATTATCTATAATATTTTTATAATAAAAATTGTATTTAATTTTAAATGCATTTATGCATTTGCAGGGCAGCATGGATTCCATGCTAATTCCTAATAAAATTTGATACTTTATATGGAAATGACGCATAGGCTTCCTACTCGAAGTTATATCTTTGAACATGGCATCTCAACTATATATTTTCGAAGTGCCATAAACCAGAAACACATATGACTCAAGCATAATATGTACCAAAAGGTCTCGTGTAACACTCTTTTTGCTTTTGGCAATTTGGCAACTATGGCTTTGCAGAAACAACTATATTTTTAGACAATCCATAACGTCTCTCTATGCACTATCTCACACCACCAAACTATCCACTTAGCTATAAATTACACTTTTTTTGGCCGCAGCTAATCATATAGAACTCATCTGTAATCAAATGTTTGTTTGTTGGCAACTACCGCTGGCACCTTTTTCCACTACGGGTTCCAAATTGCCTAGAATTTAGGGTATAAGCATTTAATTTTGGAATTAGATTCTTAAGCCGTAAATCTCCTGGCTAACTTCCAGTGGCATTTGGGATTGCTAAAGTCCTCCTCTCATCCAAATTACACAGTGCATTCATGTCAATTTTTCAAGAGTAATGTTAGAGATACACTCCTTTCTACACCAAATCACATCTTATTTGTGTGTTAACTCTAAATTAAATTTTAGAATTTATTTTTAAATACATACAGTGAACTTACGTGAAAGTTGCCAAAATCCAATTAAGAATCAACACACAATTGGCATTACTCACTTAATGTTTTGGCAGAGTACAGAACAAAATATCATAACGAACAAATACTCTCAAAAAATATATCCTTGATTTTCCAAAAATAATAATAATAAAAGAAAAGAACTGAAAATAGGAAAAAAAAAAAGTTAAGCCGTTAAAAAAAAGTAATTTTTTCATTACGAATAGCATCAAAAACAAAAAGTTGTGGACGGAGTCTCCGCCTATGAGGTCAGGAAAATTTTTTTATACGGAAAAACAGAAAAGTCATTACATTTCTCTCTCTCCCACTTTCTTTCTAAATAAAACGTAGAGCGTGGGACTTGTAAAAGCAGTCACAGAGAGCTCAGAGAGGAGGAAAAAGATGGTTGATTCAAAGGTGGAGACGATCTCAAGACTAGCTCAATGGAAAATCGAGAACTTCGGGTCTTGTTCTTACAAGAAGTCTGACCCTTTCAAGGTCGGAATCTGGAACTGGTAACTCTCTCTCTCTCTCTCACACACACTTTGTACTGTCTCTGTATGCAATAATGGACAATGAGTTGGTGTTTGATTCACTGATTTTGATATGGGTTTGCAGGCATTTATCGATAGAGAAGAATCGTTACCTCTACATTCGTCTATTTCCAGAGCCTTCACGATTCTCCAAGGAGCAGCCTCCACTTGCTCGCTTTGTCCTCCGAGTCTCTAACACTGGCCTTAATCGCAAGCCTTACATATCCCCAAGTATGATGCACCCAGTTTCTGTTTTCTGATTATGTGTTTATATATATGCATCATGCTTGTTTTGTGTCTGTCTGTGTTGCGTGTTTCTGATTTTTGAGTCTTATGTGGCTGAGATGTTTATTTTTGTGCCAAAAAAAAAAAACAAAAAAATCTATAAGCAAATTACTACGAGAAGAAAAGCAAGGTGAACATTTATGCAAGCTGATGCTGTAGATGTTTTGTTCTTAATAATATTTAGTAGTTTGTATTACAATATGATGGGGGATAAGGGATAACTACTACTCAGTGTTGGTAAAAGTGTCAAGCGCACTTAAGCTCCAAAAGCGTCTTTGGAGCCTAGGCGCAAAGCGCGAAGCATAACTATGGATGTGATTTAACTTGGATAAAAACTTGTATGGGGATGGGATTTAGGATTTGATCGCAAATAAGTTTTTATCATTTTGATCAATGCATGATTGTTATTAAGAAATACTTACCATAACATCTGTATTTTGAGCTTGGCCAATTCAGGGAAAACTTTTTTTGATACTTTTCCCAAAGGGAAGCAAAAGGCACAAGGAGTATAGCTTATGAAAAGTGGGTAAAGTAGTGTCTTTTTGATTTCTCTGACATAGATTTTTAAGCTTATTCCATCTACTTAAACTCAACTCTGCTCTCAGTCTGGCTAGAATATACTGCAACAGTACATTATTGCACACAAAATCATGAAACTATGAGGATTTTTTATGTGGCAAAAGCATCTTCTGTATGTGCCTTGATATCCAAACTAAGTAGATGTATTCATCCAGAGAACAAGAAAGAAGTAAGAACAAACTTAGAGGAGGTGGCTTTTGTGAGGCCCAATGGACCCGGTTTCTTGTTGAAAGGAGTGTACTAGATATGGATGTGATTTCAGATATAAACATATGTCAAATTGACTATTTTGTTCTTTAAAAGTGGGTTTTAAGGCCTTGTAATCAGAAATCTTGTTCTCCTTTCTCCTAAGTAATTCCTTGATGAGGATTGCACTTGCTCCCTTCATCTATTATGGAAGAGGTTTGAATAGATAGTGAGGGTATTGTGACCTTGTGGGTTCAATTGGAAGTGATCTATTTCTTGGGGATACTTTTAGCTTAGTGTTGCTGAACCTAGTGTGTATGTCTTGAGTTACAATAAGCATTAAGCAGGCGTCATGCAGTTTTCTGTTGAGCTTTAGTACATTTAGTCATCTTCCATTCTCCTCTACTCTCCCCTCATCTCCCTCCATCCAAACAGGGGTTATATTTCTGAATGATCAATTTACTCATTTAGTCCATATTATGGGTCTGCAAAATTTCTGTTATGTTCTTTCATGAGTCTTCTTCTGTGTATGTTGTAAATAATGTAATTCTTGTCTCTTCGTCTGGTTTTGAGTTTCCAGCATGTAGTGTGGGTGTATATATTTCAATTGAAAAATAAAAAAGAAGGAAGAATAAAAAATCGAACTGTGGTTGTAATATATATCCAATTTATGAATACATATTATAGAACTTAGACTCTTAAAGGGAGATGAGGTCAGACTTCAATTCTTTATGCCTTGCCCATATTACAGTGGGAAAAATAAAAAAAAATTTGATCTAGTTGGCACAAAGAATTAACTTCAGTTCTAACAGAGGTTCCCCCCATTCCAATAGAGATCATTGAAATTCATGAATGTCATTTTAAGCTCCAATATGGTGATATGTTTTTGTGTATAAATAATGCTATCTTGCATCATGGTGTAGTTCATGAGAGACTGCTTCGGAATTGCGAAGACTTTGTTTGGCCAGTTGATTCCACCTTTCATGGTCGCTTCATCATTGATGTTGAGTTTCTGGACCTGAAGATCTGCCCTGTGAATGTGAGTAACTTTCTGAATCCTAATTTGAGGTGCTATGATGTTGGTTTGTGTAAAAGTGTTTTATATGCTGGTTGCTCTCAATCTCTCTTGTGGAGCTCCATTTTAATATATATGCATTATAATGTGTCATAAAATTTTTCTAGTAGTAGAAAGTTGAATTTGGGAACCTGTAAAGGATACTCATTTCCAGTCTGGTTCCTTTGAGTCTATGACCTAGTGACTTTAGGCAAGAAACATGTTTTACATGATTTCTTTTTTTTTTTTAATTAAAAAAAAAAAAAAAAAAAAAAAAAAAAAACAACAACAACAACTTAGGAAATCATGCATCAAAACAAAATGCAAGTGTCTACAACAACAACCAAGCCTAATTTCCAAAACTATTGGAAAGCCTACATCTCTTAATTTCTTTAAAGCTTGCTGTACCTTTTCTTCATTAAGTATTGATCTTTGCATGCTGAAACTCAGGGTGGAGAAGCCAGTTCTATATGGCCAAGTGATGGGCTTTTGCAGTCTGTGGCAGCCGAAAGCACACTTCGGTGTCTCTCTCGTATGCTTGAGGAGGCTATCCATTCTGATGTGACAATTAACACTGCCGATGGCACTTTAAGAGCTCACAAGGCAATTTTATCAGCAAGTTCCCCTGTGTTTCAAAGCATGTTTCGTCATAACCTAAAGGAAAAGGAATCATCTTTGATCTACATAGAAGACATGTCACTGGAATCCTGCACAACACTTCTCAGTTACTTGTATGGAACCATAAAACAAGAAGATTTCTGGAAGCACCGGCTGGCACTACTGGGGGCAGCCAACAAATATGACATTGCTGACCTTAAAGATGCTTGCGAGGAAAGCCTCCTAGAAGACATTAACTCAGCAAATGTGCTTGAGAGGCTGCAAGAGGCTTGGCTTTATCAGTTGGACAGGTTGAAGAAAGGGTGTTTGACATACTTGTTCGACTTTGGCAAGATATATGATGTTAGAGATGAGGTTAATAACTTTTTCAGGCAAGCAGACAGGGAACTAATGCTGGAGATGTTCCAAGAGGTGCTTACAGTTTGGAAGCCTATATAAACTAACATGGGAATCTGTATTTAGTCATTAGATGCTTGTATATATATTCATGCATGTATGTGCATGTTAAGGTTTTTACATCAGAAACTAATAGTTTCTGTTGTTAAGAATACTTTTATTTGTGATCAATGTGAAAGTCTCATCTGGGTGTAAGAATTCTATAAGTTTGAAGCAAATGAGGTTGTGCTTTTATCAATGTACTTCCTCGGAATGTTATCATATGTGCTGTCGTTAGGCGGGGGATATGAATGGCCTCTCCTGCGTTGAGTTTCTAGATCACATCCATTGGCAAGTCCAAAATCCAAATTAAGATATCAAAATACCATGAGCTCCTCTGTTTCATTTTACTACTATTCTATTCTCATCCCACCAAATACTTGTACTCTCTCTCTCTCTCTCTCTCTCTCTCTCATAATCCACTTTTACTTTCATCTCTACCTTAATTATGTTGAAGCCATTTCATTAGAGATAACAAAATATCTTCTACCTGCGCTACCCTAGACCTACCTCGTTGCCGTCTTGTGCAAGATTTTCCTATCTTGAAGAAGGGATAGAGTAGGGATGATGCACCCATAACTCGACCCTGCCCAATCCCGTTGCCATCCCTATTTCAAATCAATGGTTTCCAATACAAATTTTAGAAAATAACTATATAAATTTCTTTTGCATAAATAATTAATGCACAGTTTATCAATAATTAATATATGAAAATAAATATATTTTCCCATTAATGCATAACAATGAATTAATACTTTGACAAAAATACAAAATTTTGCTAAATTTGAAAGCTAAATGAAGAGTATTTCATTTTATTTCTAAAGGAGAATTACACATGACACAAATTTAGGGTATTGAGAACCTACTTTTATATGCAAATTAAAAAAGTAGGAAGAAATGTAAATTGTTTTTTTTGTTTTTAATTTTTATAATTGGAAATGTAAATTGCTAAGATTAATATAATTAAGAATATGAATGTAGGCTTGAGTAAATTGACAAATATTTAATTATTTCAATTAACTTGTGGGCACAATTATTATTTATTAATTGAGTTATCAAATTAGTGTTTGCCTTTTGCCTTTTTGTTTCTGTTTTTGGATTCAATTAGTGAAAAAATAACTAAAATTGAGAAAGAATGTCATATTCCATTAAAATAGAAATGTAAATTCTTTTTTACATAAATAAATAAAGAGAAATGCTACATCCACAATATTTTCACAACAAATCATAGATAATAAATTTTTGTTGGTTATTATTTGAACCCACAACTGAAATTATTTTTTTACCAACTAATAACAACTAATAATAACCTACCACTTAAAATTTGTAGTGAAAATGTTGTGGACATAACATTTCTCATAAATAAATAGTACATCATCTATAGATAGTTAATTCATGAAAGTAAATGCGTTTGCCTCGTAATAATGAATTAATAGTTTAACACACATGCAAAGTTTTATTTGAAAAACTAATTAAGTCAGTATTTCATTTCCTATCTCAGAAGGGAATAATATAGAAAACTCTAAGAATACAATAAATGTGTACTGCTTCCTCTTACATGAATGTGGAACACAAAAAATAAGACAAAGGATTTGAATTCCACATTCGTCATCTCAAGATTTACATTTTCATTTACATTTCACGAGTGTTCAATAAATATTTTTTTTAATTAAAAAAAATTATGACTGCAAATATGAATAATATTAATCCAAGGCTTCTATAATTCTGGAGACAATTGATTCCATACTTAATTTCACAACTTATTGATTTGTGCGACTGTGAGTGGTGGGCATCTCTGCCTTGCACTGCCCACTATTTTATGTAAACAACTCATAATCGCACAAACTAACAAATTGTGAAATTGAGTGTGTAATTAGTTGTGTGCTTAGATTTATGAGGTAAAAGTTAAAAACAATTTCAATAAGTCTAGATACATACCAAAATTGATAACAAATTTTACATGTTTGAAAAGATAATTTGTTTATAGTGGAGAATAAAGTAGTATTAATGATAGGCTCATATGAGAATTAGTAATAACCTGCCAACTTGGTAGGTCTGAAATTTGCTCAAACTATTACAGGCACGCGAGGAAGATGGGCGCACAACAAAAAGCAAATATATTAATTATCTGTTCACACCCCTATATTAGGTGATTAAGGAATCATTAATAATGATTATCCTCTTTATTTATTTATGGGAATTATCCTCCGATTCTTGTAAAAAAAAAAAAAATACAACAGGATATAACACAATTCAATTCTCAAAAAAAAAAAAAAAAAAAAACTCTGTTTATAACAAGCAATAATAATTAGTAATTAATAAAACCCTATCAATCTCATTTAATAAGGGAAATTACTAGAGGCAGCGGATTTTTCCTCACAAAAATTCACATTATATTGTAGTTGGCCCCAAGTAATATCAATTTTTTTAGCACTACTCCTTAATAATTAGTTTATATATATATATATATATATATATATATATATATATTTATATATTTATTTATTATATATATATATTTATATATTTATTTATTATATATATATATATATATATATTTATTTATTTATTTATTTTTAGAATCTTCTTAATAATTACTTGGCACGGACAATTCAATTTAAATTAAACCATTTAATTAAATTCTATTAACTCACACTGTACAACATAATTTTTGAGTTTTCGCACCTCCTTTAGAGTTCTATCACCTCACGTATATCTCGTTTATATCTCCAATTCTCCGTACGTATTTCCTCGCAACAAAATCGTTTATGTATTTTAAAATAATAAGAAAAATAACATCTATTTCAAAACCTTGAAACAAATCAAACTCTCTCTTCAGTCACTCTATACTCTGATCTGAAGTACTCAATCTGTTTTCTGTTTTCTCTAAGACCCATCTCCAATGGAATCCGTGTACCAATACCACTGTTGGGAAGATGACCAAAACGACGTACCCAACAACACCACCCAACTCCCCTGCCACTGTTTTCTTATTCGCTTGTACTTCTACCATGTCCTCCGATTGGAATACCCACAACGCAATCTCGTTCCTTTAACTTCTTTTAACCAATCAACCCTCGTACCCTATAACGCATTCTTTGCTGTTGGTCCAACAATCTTGGCCAACATATTCTCCAACACCGGCGTGTCCCAAGATTTCTTGGACACGGCCACACCTTCCATACTATCTTTTGCTTCTGTCATGTTTAACGATGCTCGTAACATTGGCCGTGTCTTGTTCCCTATAGCGGTGTTCGTTCTTGTTGTCACGCCCTATGATGAACGTGACCAAATCGATAGGGCTATAAGGGAGTCCATGGAAGCTAGGATGGTTAAGACTGTACCCGCCGCTAAGTCTTCTATTGATGGCTTAAAGAAAGTGAGAATTGATGATTTTTGTTCGATAAGGGAGTGTAGTATTTGTTTGGAAGAGTTTTGTGATGGGTTGGAGGTTGTGTGCTTGCCGTGCTTGCATCTTTATCATAAGGATTGTATTGTCAAGTGGTTACATACAAGTCATTTGTGTCCCTTGTGTCGCTTTCCAATGCCTACTTGATTAATCTCATGTAACATTGAGATTTGTTTTTACATAGACATACACGGAATGTTTCACATCTCACTCACATAGTATTTGAGATAGTACTCGACTGGGCTCACCACAACACAAAAATACGGGCGATTGTGTATAAAAATTGCTGAAACTTTCGGTGTCTGACAGACTTTACTTTTTTTTTATGGACTGCCATGTCTGTTGTTGTGCATATGAATCATTGGCTAACTTGCTGTTGTGTTGAAGATTATGGTTTAATGAGAGTTTTGTTTGATGGTACAGTTTGTAATATGTTTTGAAGAGTTTCGAAATATGATTCTCGTGTTCAAATGGAGATCATGTTTGGCAAAAAGGCTTGAGAGTGGCCGAATATTTGATATCTTTATCTTTGAATGACATCTCAATTTGGTTTCATTATTAGATATCTTATAATTGGAATTCCTTTTTTTCTCTGATCCAGATTTAGGCATGATATATTTTTTGGTTATTGGGCAAGCCCGGATCCTGAGAAGGACTCAGATTCTTTTTTTTCTTTATTTGGAAGAAGATAAAGGAGCAAAACAATCGTCCTATTATTATTGGAAGAGTGGTATGCTGGTTCCTTATGCCAAATTGTACATACTTTTTGGGAAAGAAGAATGTAACTCTTAGAATTTTTTGTTACTTGCCATATATTCAGATTTGTTTACAACTTTGCGGTCCTAATGTCCTTATGTTGATCAATTCATTTACATTTGTCAATTTAATTTGGTTTCTTCATTTACATTTGTCTATTTTAATTTGGTTGTGTGAGTAAAGCTATACTTCTACAATACTAGTGATCAATGATAAAAGAATTTTACGCAATTTTTGTTTTGGAAATAACTCAGAAGGAAAGCTCGACCAAAATGGGATTTTCCTGTCCTTTTTTGCTTTTGAATGACTGAACCTTGTTGGGACTCCTACGGTCTTTGTAAGGGAGTGGAATGAAGGGGTTTTCAGCAAGGGGAGGCAACATTAAAGGTTGTCTAAGGGACCCGAGCATAACCGTTTGTTGAGCTAAGGGCAAGGAGCAAAAACCACTCAATTCTTTGTGAAACTAAGGAGAGCAGCCCGCCCTTTTTTATTATATTAATTATTAGCGGGTAGGTTAAACTTTTTCCTTAAGCATAGATGAGATTAGAGATGAAAAAGACGCTATAGCATTAGTAGAATATCAACTATCATACTTTATTGCCTTCATAGCACAGAGTGTGATGAAATAGCTTAAATAACCGAATACTACTCCAAAATTTATGAAATATTGGAAGCTAAGTATGATGAAATAGCTTAAATAACTGAATACTACTCCAAAAATAATTGAATACTACTCCAAAATTTATGAAGCTAAGTATGATGAAATAGCTTATAGTTGGAAAAATGTTTCAACACTTAGGTATAAGAAAAATGTTCCATTTCTTTTGGTAGAAATGGGCAACGTCAAATTGTCAAAATCTGTGAATAAAAAATTATATATAAGATTTTTTTGGAAGCCTATAAACAGTTTTAGTTCAAGCAATTTGGCAATTATTTCTGGTTTATAGTGTCAAAACCAAAAACAGACCTTAATCTTAAAAAAAAGGGCTTTGAGTTAGTTTTTGCTCTAACTGTGAGGGAGAATCTAACTCCTCCAATGGCTCCAATCTGTCCTGTGCAATATCCAGTACCCCACTCCTCCAATGTTGTCCTGTGCAATATCTAGAGTTGCGATATCTAGAGGTACTGGCTTAGTACAAATGTTGTCCTGTGCAATATAAAAATGTTGCCCTGTGCAATATCCGGAGGTACTGGTTTAGTACAAGAGTAGCTTGAAAGAAATTTTTTTAAGAGTGATTATTAAGAAACTTAAATTATACAAAATCTAATAAAAAGATAACTTCGTATGTTGACCCAAAAAAAAAAAAAAACACGCAAAAATATAAAAGTTTTACAATTTTCCTCCACGAGTTTTCTTATTTTGAAATCGTTACATAATAGTTTCATTATTAATGTTGCAAGCTGCACCTCTTTCAAAATTTGAGTACAAACTTAGTGATAGCGTAATGCTACAACTCACATTAAAAAAAATTAATATGGCTAAATCTTTTGAAAATATATTGTTGAATTGCATGATCTTTATGTTCTTAAAACACATGTCAAATTTCATAACAATCGGATGATAAATCTTAGTGTATGTTTGTAGCCGCACCTAGTGTTGGTTACATGCTAGTTAAATTATGGTGAGATTTACCATGAATGTGAAAGAAAGGAGTACCACATCATGATAATATGAGAATGCCTATAATTACTCGTGTTATCTTGGGGATCTTTAAATTCCGAATTCCAAAAAAAATCACCCAAAAAGGGACATAGTGACTTTTCAAAGCTGAAGGCTATGAGGACATCTCTTATTGTTTGAATGCATGGTGAGTCACCTTGGAGACATGCGTACGAATCACAGTATTTCTAATGTCCCTCTTGGTGACCAAGACTTGTCTCCCAAACAATGGTAAAGCTACTTACCTCCTGGTCCTAGTGCCACGTTGGTGCCATCCTTATCCCTTAGTCAGTAGATAACTTTACATCTGTAAAAAGATCTTGAGAGAGAGATCATAATAGTTTGACACTTGTCCTTGTACTCAGCCATGTTCCTTAGAGTATAAAAGGAACATGCAACTGAACTTCTAGGGCAAGAACCCAACTAGATATTTTAAGATGAAAGTAAAGAGTTGGTAGGAAGAAAGAGGCAACTCCATTGTAAACTAATCTCTTTTTGATACATAATAGAAGCTAAGCCAAGCAAGAATGCTGTGTTCTTGCTCAAATCATGGGTTTTTTAATCCATTCTCTAGGGTTTTCCACGTACTTACTGTATTGTCTTGATAGTTAGCTTCTTCCCTTTCTCTAAATGTGCGTCTTTTTCATGTCCTACCATCACTTTCTTTATTTTCTTGAGTGTCATGCAAAAGCTTGCATCTTATCGAACTTTCTCATGTAAATGTACTGTTAGATAACTTATTTCACTCTCATAAATAAGCTCAAATCTAACTTGCCCGTACAGTACTACGTTGCAACTTAAATTATGAAAATTATTTTCAAGATTCTATTACCTAAATGTTTAGTTACCATCCCTAACCTTCTTCAGATCTCCCTCTAAAGTCATTTTAATTCTAATATTTTTGTTAGAAGATTTACATTTGATTATTATATTGGGTAAATTCCAGTAACATCCCTTAAGGTTTGGGGAATCGCCAAGCACATCCAAAGGTTTTTGAAATGACCAATTTGCTACTTGAACACAAACGGCGTGTATTGCCGTTTGTTCACTCCCTCCAAACGATTTAGGGCCCGTTTGGTTTAGACATGACTCAGTTTTCATAACTCATAACTCTAACTCAAATCTCATCACTCATAACCCAAACCCCACTATCACTCAAAAATTCCAAAATTTTTGTTTGGTTACAAAACTATATCACATCTCAACTTTTAAGTCCACTTTTTGCCAAAATGGTGGGACCCCCCCCCCCCCCCCCCCCCCCCAAAATTGACACTACACAGGGGTTATGGTTGCTACCCGCGTCAATTTTCTCTTCCTCTCTTTCATATTCTCCTAAGTCCATCACCACCATCAATGGCAAACGCAAAACCCACCACTATCAACACCACCAACGGCCACAAAACGAAAAAAAAAAAAAAATCCAACCATCAGCTACACCCACAAAAAGAAAAAGTTTCCAATCATCAATACCACCACCAACCACACAAACCCACCTCCATCACAGCCCAAGCTTCAAACCACAACTACAAACATAGAAAACTCAAACACACCAACATAAAATCTTTAGATCGGTGATCCAAAATTGCCAACCCAATCCCACAAACACAGAAAACCCAAATCCAAACCCAAGAATCCTTAGATCTAGGACCAAAATCACGAAAATGAGGAGTGGGTTTCTGTTTCTGGGTATATATTTATGCATGAATGAACATGGTGAGTGGGTCTAAAGAAGAAAGAAAGAAAGAAAGAAAAAACCAAGAAGAAGAGGAGAAAAAAAAAAAAAAAAACCATTGGTGGTGGAGTGGGTCTGATGAAGAAAGAAAGAAAAAGAAAGAATAAAGAAGAAGAAGAAAAAAAATGTTGGTGGTGGAGTGGGTATGAAGAAGAAAGAAAGAAGAAGTAGAGAGAAAGCAAAAAAAAAAAAAAAGAGGAAGCCGGTGGAACTCATTAGAAGAAGAAAGAAAGAAAGAAAAAGAAAGAATGAAGAAGAAGAAGAAAAAAATACTGTTGGTGGTGGAGTGGGCATGAAGAAGAAAGAAGGAAGAAGTAGAGAAAAAGCAAAAGAAAAAAAGAAGAGGAAGTCGGTGGATCTCAGTAGAAGAAGAGAGAAATAAAGAAAAAGGAAAAGATAAAAAGGTGGTATGACACTGTTACTTGATAGTGACAAGTTAGGAGAATGGGTCCCACAAATTTGATTTTTTTACCATTTTGCCACTATCACTCATCATCCATAATTTGAAAACACCAAAATTGTGTTTTCAATTTCCATCATCCAAACTCAAAATTTTGAGTTTTTGAGTGATGGAAACAAACATCCAAAATCAAGCCAAACACTACATCATTCGTGGCCCCCACAAGTTTTGGATGATGGATCATGAAAACTGAGTGATATCACTCAGTTTTTGGACTATCCAAACAAGCTCTTATTTTTCCATATTCTCTATTTATTCACTTTCTTCTTCGCGCCATAATATAAACGCTTCTCTCTGTAGCTCAAACCAGTCCAAAAGATATACACAAAACATGTATTTTGAGAAAGATTACAAAAAAAAAAAAATCACTAAACCAGTACCCATTTTTCAAATCAAAACCATACATTCTCATTTGGACAAAAGAAAAATTACATTACATTCCAAAAACAAAAATCCTCCCTACATCAAATCAAGATCAACCCAATTAGATCTAGTATCACACAAGGCAATCAAACATAGATCAACTCAACCAATCAACCATCCAACATCCCACCTCAAATAGATCCGTTTACATCACACCTCAAATAGATCCAAAAAATAAAATAAAATTCAAAACAAAACCCAAACCCATTGGTGAGCATTGTGTGACCCAGCAACTGCTGGCCACCACAGCACCACCCATCACTACCCACCCATCAATTTCAAATCCAAAATGTTCCCACCATTAAACATCACATGATTCACACCTCAAACCCAAACAAACCCCATATTAAAAAAAAAAAAAAAAAATAGACCCATCGTTAAGCATCGTGTGACCCAGCAACCACTGTCCACCACAACCCCACCCATCACTACCCTCCCATCTTCCTCAAACCCAAAATGTTCCAACCATCAAATATCAGATGATTCACACCTTAGACCCAAACAAAACCCAAATAAAAAAATTTAAAAAAAAATACCTATACCCACAACAATAGCTCCACCAGACTGACCTTGCAACCACCGTCTCCACTCATCGTGACTTAGCAATCATCATCTACAATTCATCATGATTTGCAACTCAACCACCAAGCTTTTAACGGAGGAGTATGGCGTGAGATTTGTGGTTAAACTGGCTTTGAAACCATTTTGGTGGAGGAGTTGTTGGTCTCGAGTCTGAAATTTTAGCTTTGAGCTTGAGAGAGAGAGAGATATGTTTTGGCGTGAAGAAGAGAGAGAGAGAGAGAGAGAGAGAGAGAGATTTTTTTTTGGCGAGAAGGAGAGAGAGATTTTTTGGCGTGATTCGTGAAGAAGAGAGAGAAGAAAATTTGGTTTGATATATAGTGCTCAAACGGAGTTACATGCCGTCTGTTTTTAAGGAGCAAATTGGTCATTTTTAACAACTTTGGACGTGTTTGGTATTTCCTCAAACCTCGAGGGAGGTTACTATAATTTACCCTATTATATTTAATTTTTATACATGAGGTAAAGTGAGAATTGTTGATTTTTTGACAATATATATATAGCCAACAAATAAATCATTTCCATGTTAATAAGATACATTTTTGAAATTTGGATATTTTTCAAATCATAGTTATCAAATATTTAGCTGAAGAGAAATTGAATCAATTTTTTATTTTGAGTTTAAGGTTAAAAAAATTATATACAATAGTAATGTAATAAAACAAACAATAAAATTTATTCCCTATTTCTTTTTTACCCAAGACCGCACATTCCAAATGTGAGAAATACTGCATTTTCTCTACTCTTATAGCTAAAAAGATCCTTGGTTCTCCACAATGATCTTTGTAGGTGGTATATGAACCATACTTTTAAATACCATCATTGCTGAAAAATGTGTTTTCTGCCACTAAAAGATCACAAGACCAGGTGGGGCTAATAGTTGAGGAATTGCAAATCCAAGTGGTCATTGGTGGAGAAAAAGATGGGGATGAAAGTGACGTGTGGCTATAGCGAGGAGGGTGAGGCCAATCAAATGGTCTAGGTAAAGACTGATGTGTGAAATTTGATTGCCATCTCATCCTTTTTTGAGTGAAGAAGATGCGAACGATATGAATTGTTATTTAGAAGGAATAAAAGAGACAATAGAGAAATTGTTGGAACTTGCAAGGTCTATTTGTGAAAATTGTTAGTTAAAAGAAAAACAATCATGTTAAGGACAAGATGTTTCTTCACAACTTATAGATGTCAAGTAATAAGTGATTCAACATCACTTTCACATGATCTTACCATAACATACATTTATTAATTATGCATAAATTATAACATGTTACTTGAAATATTATGAAAAACAAATTTTTTACGTCATTTGACTTCATTATTGTTTTGTTAGTGTATTGATACTTTTACGCTTCGTTTGTTTCGATGTAAAATATTTGCAAAGGTAAAATATTTTACATGCAAAATATTTTAATGAAAATATTTTCATTTTTATAGTATTTGGTTTGTATTCTAAAAATGCAAAAAAAAAAAAAAAAAATGTATGTTTCAACAAAATGAAGGAATTTTAAGAATCTCATAAAACCAAACCACCACCATTCCACTAGCCACCCAAACCACCACCAGATCAGCAAAAACCCACCCACCACCACCCCGACACTCCATTGACCACTCAAATCCACATATTGGAGAGCGGAAAAAAAAATAGAAAAATAGAAAAAAGGAGGCCAAAGCTGGCCAACCACCCACAATAACCTACAAACCCAATCCTCACTATGGCCCATAGATCATTCCAGCCACCCAAAAACTCAGCCATCAATGGACCCACAAACATCCCAGCCACCCAAAAACGCAAACACCCACTGCAACTCAAAAACCCAGCCATCCACCACCACCCATAAAACTAGCCAAAAAGCCCAAATCAATAAATCCATGCAGTGGTATAAAAAACTAGATCTGAGATCGGTGGGTGAATTGATGAAGGTGGAGGTAGAGCTGGTGTGATGGAGGATAAAAGAATTTGTGGAGTTAAGAGCTGGTGTATGGTCATATTGAAAAAAGAATTGGTGGGTTTTAATGGTCGAACCAAACTCGGTGGGTAGAGGTGTGGAGGCGAGTCAGGCAACAATGGCGAAGGTGGAGTTGGCAATGAGAGTCACCGGAGATGAGTGGAGCCGACAAAATTGAGAGTGGCTTGGTGGATCTAGTTTATGGCAAGGGAGAACTTGAGAGAAGAGAGGGAGAACTTGAGAGTGAGAAGGGAGAGAGCATGAGAGGGACTGAAGTTTGAAGGAGTATCGGGGTAAAGGCTTCGAAACAAATGTAAAATATTTTACCAAATTTTGAGTGTAAATTATTTTACAAAAATTTGCCTAGTTGATTTGGTTGACTGAAAATATTTTACTTTTGACTAAATATTTTACTGCAAAACAAACGCAGGAAAATGGGAAAATATTTTCCTAAAAATATTTTATGTCAAAACAAATGGAGCGTAAACCTTCTTGGATTTTTATATAAATTAATTGAAGGGTTGAGCATTGCTTGTTTTTGGTAATGAAATTATAGAATATGTAATTTATTTCGTTCTTAAAAAAAAAAAAAAAGAATATGTAATTTATTTTAGAAATAATAACTATATGAATAATTATTACATAACTTTAGAATTCTCACTTAACATATTGACTGTCTCATAATAACATTTGTAGTTGCTTGTACAAGAAATATGATTATATACATATATTTAGAAGTTTTATAATTATTAAGTTTTTTTTTTTTTTTACAAGATAGAATTTCTACTCTAACCTAATCTAAGTGTATATGTGTGTGAAACTCTCTCCTGGAAATTTGAACCCCAACCCTTGCCCCCAACACCCTACAAGCATTTATACTTGTGAAGTTAGTTGAGACCTAATGTGGTGAATCTAGATGTTTTAGTTCGGTAAACAACATAGCAAACTAATCTATACTATTAATAAGAGGATTCTCCTCTTTCGTTTTTAATTTTTGGTGTACCAAAATATCCTCATACAACTTTTGAAATAATATTCCCTTTAGTTTAATTTTTCTCCCTACAAAAAAGCAAAAAAGGTTAAAATAGTAATACTATCTCATATACAAAAGGGAAAAAAAAATTGTTATTCTCATCACCCATTTGTTTTTAAATGTCTTATTCCTATCTGTATTTGTTATCTATTTGAATTCAAATACTTCAATTATCTTTATTAAAAAAAAAATACAAAATTACTTATTCAAAAAAAAAAAAAAAAAAAAAAACTCACTACCTCACATAAAAACTACTCATTCTTATCCTGAAATTTCTATGGTTTTATTTTTAATTCTTTAAAACATTCCAAAATTTTTGTTATCTAAATTCTATACAGTTATCACAATTTCCCATCCATCCACACTAACGTATATCATCTTTCTTTGGCTTAAATTTCAATTTTTTTTTTTTTTTTTACTTATCACAATTCTTATCCCAATTAATAAATTCAAATGTCCCATTGGGTTTCAGCTTTTTACAGTTTTCTATCTCATTTTTAAACATTATTCCATGTTACCTTACCTCTTTATTTATTTATTTTTTTAAAATACAAACGGTTATTTATATATCACTTTTAAACATTATAACACTAATCCAAAAAAACAAATAAATAAAAAAGAGCATTATTGTAGCGCAAAGTGCATGTAATCAATCTAGTAAAGTAATAAAAGCATTTACAGGGGTGGTACAAAACAATTTAGCTTTAGCAACTCAAAAAACTATTTTATCTATCATAACACTCCACTTTACAATACACCCAACATCAAAGGCTCTCTTTTTTTACCACTTCATTTAAATATTCTTTCTTTATGATTTTTTTATTCTTCATCTATGTCTCTTTCCCTCTCTCCTTGAAGCAATAACAACTAGCAAGAAGCCAAGAACAACCACCCACAACCACCATGCACAATACACCGCCAGCAAAACCAACCACCATAACCCATGGCCATAAATTCACTTTCCCAAAAAAATTTCATAGCAAACCCACCAAAAACCACTACAACTATATTTAAAAAAAAAATAAAAAAAAATAAATAAATAAAAAAACCTCAAACACCACAAACCCACTAACCACCACATCACAACCCAGCAACCTAAATCAGCCAAGAACCACCACACAAACCACAACTTAGCCATACCAAGACCCGATCAAACAACCCACCATACCCATAACCCACAGTGTGGCCCACCAACCTAACCACCATAACTCGATCAATGCCCACCACACCCACAACACTTTACAACATGGCCCACCACCATAAGCCGATCAACGGCCCACCAACACCGCAACAACCCACAACTCGATCAACAACCCACCACCACCACATGAACCCATAGCCCGATCGAAATTCCATCCCAACCGTTATAAGCTGAAGAGAGAGAGAGAGAGAGAGAGATGAAATAAATTTAAAAATTATATAAAAGCAACTAGCAAGTTGTTAGATTTTTTTAGATATGACACCATCAATGTAGCACATTTTTTTTTTTTTTTTGTAATGCTAAAAATAACCTTTTAGCAATTTAAAACTGTCATTGTAAGTGCTCTAAGTATATGCATTAATGCATGATCACATCTAGCAGAATAGTAGTGCATGCTTATTTTTGAAAGGCGTATTAAGTACATGTAGGTCTAAAAAAGACTTGCTTGGAGGTTAGCGGTGGTGGAATACTCATCCATATCGACATAATTCTTATTAATGACAACTTGTTATGTTTGTGTAATGCAACTAATAAGACATGCAAATTATATATATTATATTAAAGTTGAAACACAATCAAATCCAAATTGAATGTAAGTTAGTTTTTAATTATTGTCTAAATTAGTAATGTAATAAACAAACAATAAAATTCATTCCCTATATCTTTTTTTTCCCAGGACCGCACATTCCAAATGTGAGAAATATTGCACTTTCTCTACTCTTATAGCTAAAAAATCCTTGATTTTCTGTAATGATCTTTGAAGGTGGCATATGAACCATACTTTTAAATACCACTGCTGCTGAAAAATGGTGTTTTCTACCACTAAAAAATCACAAGACTAGGTGGGGCTACTTGTGTACTTGAGGAATTGCAAATCCAAGTGGTCATTGGTGGAGAAAAAGATGGGGATGAAAGTGATGTGTGGTTATAGCAAGGAGGGCAAGGCCAATCAAATGGTCTAGGTAAAGACTAATGTGTGAAATTTGATTGCCATCTCTTCCTTTTTTAAATGAAGAAGATGCGAACGATATGAAATGTTATTTACATGGAATAAAAGAGACAACAGAGAAATTGTTGGAACTTGTAAGGTCTGTTTGTGAAAATTGTTAGTTAAAAGAAAAAAAATCATGTTAAGGACAAGATTGTTTCTTCACAATTTATAGATGCCAAGTAATAAGTGATTCAACATCACTTTCACATGATCCTACCATAACATACATTTTTTAATTATGCATAAATTATATCATGTTACTTGAACTATTATGGTTTTTTTTAAGTGATTTGACTTCATTATCGTTAGTGTATTGATACTTTTAGTTTGTACCTTCTTCGATTTTTATATAAATTAATTGAAGGGTTGAGCATTGCATGTTTTTAGTAGTGAAATTATAGAATATGTAATTTATTTCATTCTTAAAAAAAAAAAGAATATGTAATTTATTTTAGAAACGATAACTATATAAATGATTATTATATAACTTTAGAATTCTCATTTAACATATTGACGGTCTCATAATAACATTTGTAGTTGCTTGTAACAAGATATTTGCATATGAATTGTGTATTTAATTGAGTTGCAAAATGATGATCAAAATTGAATAAAATCTTGATTGTACAATAAATATGATTGTATACATATATATAGAAGTCTTATAATTATTAAGTTAGTTGAGACCTAATGTGGTGAATTTAGATGTTTTAGATTGGTAAACAACGTAGCAAACTAATCTATACTACAGTATTAATAAGAGGATTCTCTTATTTTGTCTTTAATTTTTGGTGTACCAAAATATCCTCTTAAAAATTTTGAAATAACATACAATTTAGTTTAATTTTTTTTTCCTACAAAAAAGCAAAAAAGGTTAAAACAGTAATACAATCTCACATACAAAAGGAAAAAAAAAAATGCTATTCTCTCCACTTCTTTGTATTCAAATGTCTGACTCCTATAATTATTTGTTATTTATTTGAATTCAAATACGTTAATTATCTTTATAAAAAAAAATACAAAATTACTTATTCCAAAAAAAAAAAAAAAAACTCACTGCCTCACATGAAACCTACTCATTCTTATCCTGAAATTTCTATGGTTTTTTTTTTTTTTTTTAATTCTTTAAAAAATTCCAAAATTTTTGTTATCCAAATTCTATACAGTTATCAAAAATTTCCATTCATCCACACTAACATACATCATCTTTCTTTGGCTTAAATCTCAAATTTTTTTACTTATCACAATTCTTATCCCAATTAATAAATTCAAATGTCCCATTAGGTTTCAACTTCTTACTATTCTTTATCTCATTTTTAAACATTATTCCATGCTACCTTGCCTTTTTCTTTAAAAAAAAAAATACACGGTTATTTATATATCAATTTTAAACATTATAACACTAAACCAAAAAATAAATAATAAAAATAATAATAAAGTATTATTACAGTGCAAAGCGCATGTGATGAGTCTAGTGAAGCAATAAGAGCATTCATAGTGGTGGTGCTAAACAATTTAGCTTTTGGCAACTCAAAAAACTACTTTAACTATTTTAACACCACACTTTACAATACACCCAATATCAAAGGCTCTATTTTTTTTACCAATTTATTTAAATATTCTTTCTTTATTATTTTTTTATTCTTCATTTATGTCTCGTTCTCTCTCTCTCCTTGAAGCAATAACAACCAGCAAGAAGCCAAGAACAACCACCCACAACCACCATGCACAACCCACTGCCAGAAAAACCAGCCACCATAACCCATTGCCATAAATTCACTATCCCAAAAAAATTTCATAGCAAACCCATAAAAACCACCACATCTATAATTAAAAAAATAAAAAATAAAAAATAAAAAAACTCAAACACCACAAACCCACCAAGCACCACATCACAACCCAGTAACCTAAATCAATCAAAACCCACCACACAAACCACAACTCAGCCATACCAAGACCCAATCAAACAACCCACCACACCCATAACCTACGGCGTGACCTACCAACCTAACCACTACATCCGATCAATGCCTACCACACCCATGACAACCCACGACATGACCCACCACCATAAGCCAATTAACAACCCACGACCACCGCAACAACCCACAACTCGATCAACAACCCACCACCACCATATGTACCCATAGCCCCATCCCAACCATTATAAGCACAGAGAGAGAGAGAGAGAGAGAGAGAGAGAGAGATGAAATTAAAATATATATATAAAAGGTACTAGCAAGTTGTTAAATTTTTTTAGATATGACACCATCAATGTAGCACAATTTTTGTAGTTTATGGTGCTAAAAATAGCTTTTTAGCAATTTAACACTGTCATTGTAAGTGCTCTAAGTATGTGCTTTAATGCACCATCACATCTAGCAGAATAATAGTGCATGTTTATTTTTGAAAGGCGTATTAAGTACATGTATGTCTAAAACAGACTTGCTTGGAGGTTAGTGGTGGTGGAATACTCATCCATATCAACGTAAGTCTAGTTCATGGCAACTTGTTATGTTTGTGTAATGCAACTAATAAGACATGCAAATTATATATATCATATTAAAGTTGAAACACAATCAAAATCCAAATTAGTTTTTAATTATTGTATAATTTTATGCCATTTGTCCAATTTAATTTTGGGTTAATTACACTTTATCCACTTCTGGTTTTGGCCATTGTCATGTTGCTTACTTGTGGTGTAAAAAGTCATTTTACCTGCCTAATTTTGAAATTATAAAACAAATTCTTACTATGAGTTCATGTGGATTAACGAGTCCGATTCAATTTTGCAAACAATTTTAAAAGCTCGCTTCTCTCTCTCTCTCTCTCTCAAAAAAACTCTACACTACACAAGTCTAAAGTGTAAAGACACCTTTTTAAAAAAAAAAAAAAAAAAAAAAAAAATTGGAAACTTCATTAATCAAGTAGAAGAGTCAACAACAATATAATTAGCCTTACAAGCATCTAAGTTGACTTTTGGGGCTTCCGACTTATTACAACAAAATTTGAATTTTAAGCCTAACAACAAGTTTTGTAGCAATGTGGTTTGCAGAATTAAGACTTCTATTAACCCAACTAAACTAACACCTAGAAAAGTACTTGCTAAGTTCAAGGGAATTACAAAGAGTGGACTTGTTCACCCTCTACATTGAGATTGTCAACACAAGCTTAAACATCGCACCTTTTATAAAACTTGCATTCAATAAATCTCTAGCATCAACTTGTAAGGTCCAAAGAAAGGTTGTTGACACAATTATTTTCACAACACTAACAACTGATAAAACGTGATTTTGTCTTGTCAGTATGTTCCTCGTCAGTACGATGGACAACCTTTAGATCATGTATGAGAGAAAACACTAAGTAGATAATGACATCGGTTTAGGGCCTGCCAAGGACCCTCCGATACTTAAATTAGTTTAAACTCTTTAGAAATCTGTAATTTGTAGAGTAATTTGTGTGTGTGTTCAATATGAATCATTTACCTATCTTTTCAAGCTTTTTATGGCCTTTTGTGTGAGTAAATGCTCAATCTACTGACCTCTCTAATGTTGTACCACAGCTGGAGGATTTATGGCCTAATAATGACCATTTATCCTTAGCCCTTTAACGTATGTAATGGCCATTAAATGCGCATAATTGGAAGTCGGTAACGGCTCTATGCTCATTTATCATTTGGACATTAAATGTTGTCTGAAAATAATGCACTTATGCTCGTCCATACTTTTACTCGTCATTAACATGGACGGTTTGCAAGTACGGAGGAGCGTTTTATTCGCTATCCATCAGTTATGGTTGAGTTTGAGGGTTAAATGGCTCATTTAATAGCCATATAGCTTCCCCATTCAATGTCCTATAACGGCTGTGTAATGGTCAGCTTGAGGTAGTTGTAATACCTGTGACCTGGTGGCTGGAAATGCTGTACATTCGTTATACTTATGCTGTTTATGTGAGGAATTTATATATGAGCATTAATGTGTGCTATGATCATCCTTAGTAATGACGGTCACTTTACGAATGACCATTTTACATTACTCGTCAGTTGCCCCCTTAATTCCTTTGTCGTCCTTTGTTTGGACAAGCATAGGAATATGAAAGGTTTTGGTGGTTCAATCTCCCCTTCGTGTCCCGAGATTCTTGTCCCATCACATTTAATGCAAGGCGACTTTCTCGTCAGGTGATTGATACGTGCCTTCTTTTCATTGGTTGCGCTTGCGAAGTTTTCTTGAACTTCCCACTCACCTTGATTTTTGTTTTCCTTTTTAAAAAAACTACTCATCGGTTTTTAACCAGGCGAATTTATATGGCATACTCTCGCTTTGAGAATTTGATCATCATTATGATTGCGCTCGTTAGTTTTTAACCATGTGTATTTAATCATATGACCTACTCTCACTTTGAGAATTTGATCATCATTATGATTGTGTTTGTCGGTTTTTAACCATGCGAATTTAATCATATGACTTACTCTCGCTTTGAGAATTTGATTGTCATTATGATTGTGTTCATCGGTTTTTATCCATGCAAATTTAATCATGACTTACTCTTGCTTTGAGAATTTGATCGTTATTATGATTGTACTCTTCAGTTTTTAACCATGCAAATTTAATCATATGACTTACTCTCGCTTTGAGAATTTGATCGTCATTATGATCATGCTCATCGGTTTTTAACCATGAAAATTCAACATATGACTTACTCTCACTTTGAGAATTTGATCGTCATTATGATTGTACTAGTCCAAATTGAACCTTATGTGATGATTTTAATCTTATCAAGATTTTTATCATCTACTTAGTTTTACTCGTTGGACTTTCAATGACAAGCTTTCTTCTTGAATTTTTTTTTTTTTTTTGGTATGGTAAATAATACTTTCAGATCTTTCAAGAGAACACCATTTATTCATGTGGGGAAAAATGCTCCTTTTTTCATTCCTGCTTAGAAAACAATTTGGTGAGAGAAAATTGAAAACGTCATCTAACCAGCAATAATACCTCTTGAAGTGCTCTACATTCCATGGACGAGGTAATTGTTTACCGTTGAGTGATTCAAGGTAACATGCTTCTCTTCTAGAACACTTGTCGATCTTGTATGAGCTTGCGTATTTTTGTTGTCATTCTTTCAACTGGGGGAAGGATCCTTCTTCTCCTTCTTTTTGTGTTCGAGCTCGTCATTTTCTTCCATCTTTCACTTGCCATCTATTCCATTCGCAGTTAATGCATCCTTTTCGTTCATGTACTTTTGGACTTTGAACATGGGGTCTGTTACTGTAGTTGGCGGAGTCTTCTCTAGAGAGAAGACAAAGTCAGGATTGTTCAACCTTGCTTGGAAGGTCATCATTATCACCTGATCGTTTGCCTCATCAATTTCTAACACTGCTTTGTTGAAGCGTTTTACATACTCTTTTAGGGTTTCTCGTTCCTATTACTTCACAGTTAGCAGGTATGAGGTGGGCCTCTTATGGCATTGGCCCCTAATGAAATGGCGGATAAAAGAGTCGCTCAGCTGCTCAAAGTTTGCAATAGATGCCGTGGGCAGCTTGCTAAACCACAGCCTTGCTGCTCCTCTGAGGGTTGCTGGGAATGATCTGCAAATTACCTCATCTGAGGTCTGCTGGAGGTTTATTATTGTCTTGAATGCTCCTATGTGATCTAGGGGATCCTTAGTGCCATCGTAAACCTCCAATTGTGGGAGACGAAATTTGGGAGGCAAGGGGCACTCCAAAACACTGGCAGTGAAGGATGAGTTTGTCCTCTTGATCATGCCACTAAGATTTATCATTGTCTTTCCCTTCATGATGTTCTTGACTTCGTCTAACTCCTTCCTCATGTTTTTCATCATCTGAACGTTGCCATGAGTTGACTGTGCAGTGTACTTAGAAGTTTCTCTTCTGCTATTTCTTGGACTATGGGCTTCGTTGTTATTGTCATTGTAATTACGCCGTGACTATGATGTATTTGTGCCTTTTGGACGCACTCTCCGCTTCAAGTCTTCATTTTGTTTCTTCAATTCTTGCACATCGACCGTTAGTGCTTGGATTTGTCGAGCCATCACTATTGGGTCCAGCGACGCAGTTATGGTTGAGTCCATTTGTTCTGAGGGACTTAGTCAATAAAGAATTCAACGGCTTATTAATTGATATGCTGTCGTTTCCCACAGACGGCGCCAAACTGATAAAATGCAATTTTGCCTCGTTAGTACGATGGACAACCTTCAAATCCTGTATGAGAGAAAACACTAAGTAGATAATGACACCGGTTTAGGGCCTGCCAAGTACCCTCCAATGCTTAAGTTAGTTTAAATTCTTTAGAAATCTGTAGAGTAATTTGTGTGTGTGTTCAATATGAATCATTTACCTGTCTCTCCAGGCTTTTTATAGCCTTTTGTGTGAGTAAATGCTCAATCTACTGGCCTTTCTAACGTTGTACTACAGCTGGAGGATTTATGGCCTAATAATGACCATTTATCCTTAACCCTTTAACGTCTGTAACGGCCATTAAATGTGCATAATTAGACGGCAATAACG
Organism: Quercus glauca; assembly: GCA_023736055.1. Lineage (NCBI taxonomy): Eukaryota > Viridiplantae > Streptophyta > Magnoliopsida > Fagales > Fagaceae > Quercus > Quercus glauca. The sequence continues at coordinate 37,973,713 of CM043323.1, forward strand.
GCTTTGTGCTCATTTATCATTTAGATATTAAATGCAATATGGAAATAATGCGCTTACACTCGTCTATACTTTTACTCGTCATTAACATGGACCATTTGCAAGTATGGAGGAGCATTTTATTGCTATCCATTAGTTATGGTTGAGCTGGAGGGTAAATGGCTCATTTAATAGCCATTTAACTTCCCAATTAAATGATCTGTAACGGTTGTGTAATGGTCAGCTTGAGGTAGTTGTAACAGCTGTGAGTTGGTGGCTAGAAAGGCTGTACGTCTGTTACACTTGTGCCATTTAAGTGAGGAATTTATATCTGAGCATTAATGTGTGCTTACGATCGTTCTTAGTAATAAAAATTGTCCTTAATAATGATGATCATCTTTAGTAATAACGGTCGTCCTTAGTAATGACTGTCACTTTACGGACGACTATTTTACTCTACTCGTCAACAACATTGTGATTTACATGATAAAATAATGTTGCGGTAAGTGTGTTGTCCCACTTATCAATGGGGGTATTATGAGCTTGAATTTCTCGCTATAGGCACTAGGGTTCATTTCTCACCAATAGATGAAGCGAGCAAACCTAAACTCAAGATTAAAAACACCCTTGTATCTAGGTAATCCATGTTGTCCCCAATCCCAATTTCCTTGGTATAGCTGAAATAACCCATTACCAAAATAAATTAACTTGAAAAAAAATACCAAAATAAATTAACTTAAAAAAAAAAAAAAAAAAAAAAAAAAAAAAAAAAAAAAAAAAAACACCGAAGTCTCCAGATTCCTCTCCAAATCTAGAGCACAATTATACCATGGAATAGAATAGACCCCAAACAAACACACGCACGCAAAGCAAATCAAACAGTGACAGTAAAGTGAGCGAGAAACAAAAACGAAGGAAGGAAAAAAAATGTTTTTCTTCTTCGCGGGAGGGGTTGAGCAACAAGTCCGGCAAGTGCTGAGATCAGGTGCGGGAAGATGCATTGTGTGCAAGTCTCCGGCGGATCTGGTGGAGTACGAGAAGGTTTTGAAGCTGTTTTTCGTTCCGGTGTGGCGGTGGCCGGGAAAGGAGCCTTCCATGTACTGCAGAAACTGCAACCTCTTCTTCCCTCAGTCCTACTCTCTTCCGCCGCCACGGCCGACCACCGACTCTGCCGTTGCGGAGGTCGACCGCTGCCGTTTCTGTGACCGGCCAGTGGAGCCCGAGTTCAGTTTTTGCCCCTTTTGTGGCTCTGCTCTGTGAGCTTCTTCTGATTCTGATGCTGCTTTTCTTTTGTATTAGTGGTTGTGTTGTGAGTATGAGAGGGTTTAGGGGTTTTCTTTTGGTATGGGTTGTAATTTTTGTAAATGGGTATCATAGAAAAGATATATATGATCCTTTTTGGATGGGTTCCCACTCCCAGTCTAATAAATTGTTGTTCCTGTTTAGGATTTGAAACTTTTTGTATAATTGTATGCACGATGAATTTGAAAATTAACAAACCTCAGTCAAATCAAATTCACCTGTGATTACATTGGCCGATAATGCTAAATTTATTTGTCTTCGGAAAATATAATACCAATTACATTGGATGATGCCGATACATATTCTATTATTAATTCGATAGTTATAACAATGAAGGCATTTGAACCCTTCTGTTGAGTGAGTTACAAACCTCTTGCTAACATATAATTAAATTTGTATCCAAGTTTTATCAAGGACATATAATTTGATTTGATCTACGAAAAGTCGAAAACTGTATCAAAGTTTTATTCAATGATGAATAGGGTTAGATTATGGTGAATCTTTTGATCAATAGATTATGGTGAATCTATTGTCTCATCCATCCCTCGCTCCATTGGCTTAAGATTAAGGTGATATTGCAAGAGGAAACTGGGTTTGAGTTTTCTCTCTGAATTTGTGATATATATCACTCAAATCCCTCAAAGATGCTTAGATGCAGTTGAAATTTTGGAAAGCTGAGTTGAGGAAGGAAAAGTGACACATGCGAATTAAAATCGGTAAAATCTTTCCAAGTCTCAAATGGGAAAAAGGTTACATAAGATCTTATTGGGGATCACATTTTAAACACCAGCGTCCAAGACCAGAAATCAATCTTCACTTCATTGTGGTGAAAAATTGAAAATAAGGTTAAAAAATAAAAATATAAATGGATTTAACACTGTACACGGAATCAATAAAATTAGTGTACAGTTTCTTTTTAGTTTACAAGGGTTTTGTACACAGACACTCTTTTCTCTGCCTCAGATCATTAACAATTTCCGCCAATGCCAACGTAAATCCAATTGAGAGAGCAAAGGTATGCGAAACTGCATAATATTCTCAGCCATTTCGTGCTCATTTAATAGTTCCGGACTTCCTGCACAAGTTTGTCATATGTGCAGGCTTATTCCAGAGAAGCAAGACGTTATAGAATCCATCATCACATCTTATTCTATGTTGATTCGCTGTAGGGCAGATGCTTAGCTCCTCTGTCCACCGCATCTCTCCATAGCCTGTACCTTACACCTAGCTTATCATAGGATACAGGCCAATTCCAGATATTGGCACCATTGAGCATGCGCTCTTGCTGGCCAACTACAAGCCGCAGATCCTCATTTAACACCTGTTGTCAGATTCAACATCAACAATGGTAGGACAGAAATGAAAGATAGGAATAGCTGGGCAGGAAACTATTGTAGATCCTTTTGTAACAGGTTAAGGTAGCAAACGAGATAATTACTATTTATCCTTTTACCTGTTCTGCAAAATGCCGCCACAGATATTGCACGAAAGGAACGTACTTAAGCAGGGGAGCAAAATCCAGTGACATTCTGTATAATAACCTCGTCTTCTGCCTTGAAGAAGGCAAACAAACATGAAGTTGGTGAAGGTGTGTGGCACACTGCTTGGTACTCTGCCCTTTCAGTTTGCCAGGCTCTGAGATCCCGATAGTTGATAGCACCATACAAGGTGGCCGAAATTCCATGTCAATTGGATAAGGGTCCCAATATCCTTGGAGGCCCGAAGCAGGTGTCAAAAATTTCACAAAGCTGAAATTTCAGATTGCAAAAATTGTTAAGAGTATGTTTTGACTGGAGCTGTTTCGTCAGATATAATTTGAAGTTTCTTTATTAACATCAGGCCCATGTACTCTTGACACTACTTGAATTTAAATAGGGCACATAGATAACATATAGAATATAAATGGAGGATTAAATCCCATAGGAAGTGAACTCATTCCTTCTTATGTTCCATACCTATTGGCCAGGATAGGTATCTATGACAAAATAAAAGGAAGAACTCAACTGTCTCAAACAAAAGGGGTTGGCTAAAACGAGGAAAAGAAGAATCTCAATCATAACTATGCGTGGACTTGCTCCCTAAAGAGAGGTTGATGAGTTGAACTGATTAGGTACTCCGGCATCCTAGTAAGTGATCCCTATTTTTCTTCTATTGATATTTTAATTGAAAAACAAATGTTGTCCAGATGGTGCCTAGATGCAGGATGCCTCATAATACTATATAAAACAAAATGGAAATGGAATAATTTCTCCTAATAATACCATATAAAACAAAATGGAAATGGAATAATTTCTCCATGGTATTCGGATGCCTGATAAGTTCCTATTGTGTTTTAACTTTTTCTGGTAGTCTTGAGTGAAAAAGGCAATCTTGAACATGATAAAAGGAACCATTCTACTCAGATTGCTGAAATTTTTATCATCTTGAGAAAACTGATTAGATTTAACGGTAATAATAACAGGAACAAACCTGGGAACGCTCCATCCCTTGGCAAAGGTGGAAGTGTGAGTGAAAGGGGCATGTGCAAGATCCAAAAGATTATCTAGAAGTAGTCCATGTTCCACTGGAATATCCATGACAATCTGTCATATTCATACTTGAAATGAGATGACTTGCTCTTTCATAGAATCACATAAGCATAATTCACCTGTTTCTTGTATTCATGATAATATTTCAACAGATAAAAAAGAGGAAAAGGCATTCATTATAATCAAAGGATATGAATGTCATTGCAATGCATACCTCAGCATGAATTTGAAATCCTGAAGGAGGTTCTAAAGAGGGAATGGTGGCCGTTGGAGGGTCATTTCCAGGCCAAATCCAGATCATTCCCTCTTGTTCAAAACATGGCAATGACTTTATCTTCAAATTAAGTAATCGCGTAGATGGCATTTTCTCACATTTTCCATCTGTTGAGTACTCCCACCCTGACATTCATCAATCACAAAATTCCAGGAATTAGTTTTTTTTTCCCCAGTAATTCGTTTATCAAATTTTCATAAAGACCTGTATATTTTATCAATCTATATAAAATATAGTTATTTCTTCTGATCCTTACTAACCATGGTAGGGACATTGGATGCGACCCTCATTGACTGAACCAAGGTGAAGAGGACATGCTCTATGTGCACAGGTGTTCTGGATACATCCAGGTTTCCCATCTTTTCCACGAAAGACAACCCATGGTTCCTCAAAAAATTCAATTGGAATCTGAAATAGAGAAATGATGAAGTATTCAAATGATGAAGTCCAGAGAATCATTAGTTGCAGAAAATCGCAGATAATTTATGGGGCTGGCTTATCCATCATAACATACATAACAAAACCACCACAGTTATAATGTAATCCATCAAAGCATGCCATTTTATGGTGGTGATGGCTTTATTGACAGTCCCAAAAATGTAGTGCCACTCTAGTTCTTTAATTTCTTTTGTTTACCCATTCTTTTTTTTTTTTTTTTTGGGGGGGGGGGGGGGGGGGGGGGGGGGGGGTTGTTGGTGTGGGGTGAGCTCCATTGTCCATTGTATCTTAATATGGTATGCTATAACTGGTTTCTTGATGAGATTTTTATTTTTATTTTTTCTGATTAATGCTCACATAAGTAATGAATATACGAAGAATGTATCACAAACTTAAATGCTCTTAGCTTACCATGGTATCCTCCTTCAGATCATTGGAGAAAGCAACGGGATACCAGAAATTCTTCAAGCGGGGATGATAAGGTTTAACTGGACCAGATATGTTCAAGCTTTTACGTGGTGACCTTCTCTGTACAACTTCAAGAGATTGTGTAGAAGTACTGGGAGAAGGGGATGTTTGGTCTGATGCTGTAGGGCTTCTGTCTTGTAACAGCCTATCATTCACCAATTCTTCCATGTAAGCTAGTTTATCTAAAGCAGTGGCAACTCTTGCTTCGGACATGTGAACCTGTTGTTATTCATTGGTCAGACCAAGTGCTTATAAGATTGTATTTGAAAAGCAATAATCTAATGAACGGTCGTATAGTCTAAGATCAAGTCATGTGAAATTTGATCATTTGTGTCTTATTGATGGTATGTATCCAGACAGAGATGATAAAAGCATTACAATTATCAATACACAAGTTGCTATTTCATTAGCAAATAATTCCAACCTGTTTGTGAGCTTGTGCTAATTCTCCTTGCAACTCCGCAAGTTCCTTCTTCATTGTGCCAATGGACTTGTAGTCACGAGCTAGAGGATTTAAAACTTCTACAACCTACACCCAATTGTCTAAAAGTGAGAATTTTATTTTAACGGAGCCAACTGGCAAAGGATCAAATTTAGCAACCCCAATATGCATGAATTTTAAGCCGGTGAGATCAAGAAATCGAAGAGTTATTGGGAAACCTTTTCATGGAGAAGCATGATTGTGAGGACATCTTGCCGGGCCCGCCAATCACAGTACTGAAGATCATATCTAGCCACTTCTAGGGCTTGATTTACATCCAAGAACTTCCCTTTACACTGGGGAACCTTAGACCTTGGATCCTCCACATCAAAAAGCTGTCCCCAAGTGCTCTTCTTCTCTAACCCTCCTTCCTCACTAAAAACAGCAACCACCCGAAATCCTCCTCTCACTCCCTGAAATTCAAGACCAAAAAGCAACAACATAAGCTATGAAATAGTAACTTTTTTAGTTTTAACCATATTTCCTTTCGATATGCAGTAGCCCATACAAAAAATGCAGCCTGGATTAAAGAAAAAAAGGACAATCTTCTGGGGTTGCCTAGATAAAAATTCAATCAACAACTAAATTTAACTAATTTTCCTTCAGATTTGGCAGGTACACAGATATATTTTTGGCTAAGAAAACCATGTCTTTTGGTATTTTGAACTAGAATATAAACAACTTAACTAATAAATCAACTAAGCAAACTAAAAACTCTTCTACTTTGGTCTATAATACAAGAAAAATAATAAATGAATGAACAAACTTAAGGTTTTCTTTCCTTTTTCAAGTTTAACAAGTACCCGGATAAACTATTTAGCAATACAAGTAAAAAAGATTGTACCCTTTTAGTGTTGAGCTTAGATGATCTACAAAGAGAGATTGGCAAAGAGAGAGCTGCAGCTGTAGCCACTATGGTCATGGTTTTGTTAGAATTGAAGTTTTGAAGCTGACAGACCCTATAGATTAGAGAGAGAGAGAAAGAAAAGAAAACGTGGGGCTATGTTAGTGAGAGAGCTTTATTGCTTTTGAGGATTTTTGTTGATAAGAGGTTGGTGTTGCGCGCGATCTCAGTTCTCCTTCCATGTTTTGACACGTGGAAGACCGTGGACTTCTTGGTCTCACACGTGGCATCCTCTTCCTCCACATGCTTGCTTTTGGTGTGAGAGAGTGTCTTTGAAAAGTGGGGCCTGCTATCTTGCCAGCTCGGATTGTGAAGATATCTCCTTTTATCAGTTATGTTTAAAGTTCTTTGGCATGATGTTAGGCATTTTGGAAAACTCATGGCTGTGGTTAATTGAATTTTTTTTTTTTTTTTGCTGAATGGCTGTGGTTAATTGAATTTGAGCCTGAGGTGTTACAAACTTGGAAATGAAATAAGCTTTTGAGATAGGGCTAGGCTTTCCTTTCCTGAAGTGTTCTACTGCATTGCATACAATTCAAACCCTTTGAGATGGGATATAGACTTGTGCAAAATTTTACGTGTACATCTTGTTTTATCATTCTAACTTGTAATTGTGATTGATAGCTTGATGTAGGTCACCTCAAAACATTGAATTGAAAATGAAAGATAGGTTTGGATTCAAAGATTAATGAGATGTGTAAAAATTTGAAATTGTATGAGAAAAGGAAGACAGTATTACTTACATCTTCACCATATAAGAGGCAATAGATTATATTTTGCATTTACTTTCTAGATAACATATTACAAGAGAACTCATATTTATAATAAAATTTATAGAATTTGAATAAGAGATATTACATCCACAATATTTTTACAATATTTTCACAACAAATCTTTGGTGGTTAGTTGTTATTGGTTCAAATTTGAACTTAACACTAAGCTTATTTTTTTGCTCTAACAATAACAACTAATAACAACCTGCCACTTAAAATTTGTTGTAAAAATATTATTTCTCTAATTTTTTACATAATAAAATCCATTGATTCTTTGATTTCATCTATAATTTGTTGTCTATTAATATAAGAAGGAAGGATATGCTTCCAAGTACATACAGATATAAAGATACAATGATACGACAATTCCCGAAAAGTTACGATAAAAAATAGTAAATTAGCTAATAAAAGGGGATATGCCGCAATGGCTCTCTCATAAAATTGAGAGAGCCCTTAAAAAATAAATAAATAAATAAAAATGAGAGAGCCACTGTGGTACCTTTTTTAAAATAATAATAAAAATAATAATAAAATTTCAGAGTTCTTGGTTAGATGTTGTTAGGGTACATTTTTTTTTTTAACTTAATTTTATTTAAATACCACCTATTTATTTTTAAACACCACTAATAAGATATTGAGCTTTCCCAAATACTTTTTGTCCTGTTATTATGTTAACCACAAATATTTCATATCTCATTATTTAAATTGGGTCATGAAATAAATTATCACAAAAAACCCAAAAAACTCATATCTTATCTAATTTTAGTGTAATTATTTAGCTGAGCCCAAAATTGGCCCTATAAGCCTAATTCACACATCACATTCTTTTCTAAAGCCCAAGGCTATTTATGCTTGGCAAAATTTCAAAAGCTCAATTTTCATTGGCAATATCAAATGCGCAATTTACATTGGCATTATTAAAATCCTAAGCTAGTAAAAAGTTCAAAATTATCAATACTAGGCAAAATACTATATCATAAGTACTTCACTTACAATCCAATGATTAACAATGTTTTAAGTTCTTAAACCTATTACTATAATACAAAAAGCATGTGAAATCTATCTTATAAAATTCATCGTAACCATTTATGTTATGTGACACTATTCATTTTTCCAAAACCCATGGCAAACATGTATCAAGCCCATAGAGAATTATGAATTTGTGTTACTAATATAAAAACCCATGGAAAGTTATGATTTATCTTAAACTCATAATATTTATTTATTTCATACCATATTATAAACCCATGGTAACTATTTATGTCACGTAACACCAATCATTTTTTCAAAACTCATGGCAAACATATATCAAACTCATGGAGAACTATGAATTTGTGTTACTAATATAAAAGACCATGGAAAATTATGATTATTTATTTCAACCATAATATAAACCCATGGAATTTATATAAGAACCCATGGTCACTATTTATCTTACATCACAACATTCATAATATCTATTTCCAAAACTCATGATAATTATTCACCTTACAAGCATATTATGATTATCTATAAAAAAAAACCCATAAGACTATCACATTATTCCATTATAGTGGTTGCTACCATATTTTATTTGAAATCCATGGATATTGCCTCTATTAAAACTCATGGTAAATATTATCACAAGAAACATTGGAGGTTACTATTTAAAAGCCCCAAAGAAAATATCATTTACAAAATAATCCATGGCAAAAATTATGAGAAACTATTCAAATTGTTGTTTAAAGCCCATGGAAATTAATACCCAAAACCTATCATAAATATTATTTAAAGCTCATAAATATATTTCATTTTTACTAAAGACTAATAGGCAATAAATACCCTTCCTCTTCAAGTTTTGGTCACAACTCAAGGAAGCAGTAACCAAGACCTCCAAGCTCATGAAATTCTCAACTAAATAGTTTATTTTATTACTAAAAATGTATGTAATTGATTCATGAACCAAACCCATGAATTCTAAAGGAGAAAATTTGGGAACATGTGGTTTAAAAGGCATAAAGGAATCTCTAGCGGAACCCTTTGAAGTAGACTTAAACTTTGACACCTGGCTTGGGGTTTTGGGTCCTACTTTCTAGAGTCCAAATCTCAGTTGCAGCACTAAGATTCCTCCTTAATACCTGTCTAGATCCCATTGGCTGAACACAATCTTAGAATTCTTAGCATTTAATGCAAGATTATGTTGATTTTTACCCATGTGTGACATTGCCCAAATAAGCAAAACAACCCCAAAAGCAAATCTCTCATTTTAGGCCAAATCCTAAGATAATTATATCAGCTATTCTGCCCCTAAATCAATCCTACGTTTTGGACTTTTGCTAATTAATGCTCCCTTAAACTCCCCTATAAAAGCCTAAGCATATCAGTCCACAAGACACCAACTCCCTGTGAAGTTTCTGATTTGCTTGCCATTTTGCTTGTGGTTTAGCTCTCCCCAAGCTCACAACTCATTCCCCTTAGCCCTCACTCACTTAGCCTTAGACATTCTCTTTCCTTTTTTGCATATTCACAGCCCATAAATACTTCCTAATCAATCACAAACAACCCTTTACTCACTAAAACCTTAACCTCAGCATAAACTCCATCACACCACCACAAGCCCAAATTCCCACTCACTCAAAATAGCCCACATTACCCCATTCTTGCCTTATGTATATATATTCCCCAAAATCTTAGTTCAACATTTGCTGCACTGAGCTGAAATCTCTCTCTCCCTTCATTCCATCATTTTTTTTTCCTCTTTTACTTGTAATTATGAAGTCTCTAATCCGTTTTTATTGTTATTATGATGAAAGCTATAATGGTTTGGATACTATGAAAGTTTTCCCTTATATATGTTGAATTAATAATAACAAGGAAAACATATAATTTTTACCATGTAAACACACTTATTAACCTGTCAGATGTCTACTGCTAGAGGTCTATCATATTCACTACTGGACCATTTTTCCTCTTGTGTACTTGTTATAATGGATCCACTTTTTATATTAAACAACTATGGAGGAAATGCATAATTTTTACTTTACAAACACATTTATTGACTTTCCAAACATCTACCGTTGGACATTCCTCTTGCTTACCGCTAGACTATTATTTAAGCACTTGTTATGGTGAGTCATCCTTTGTGCTAGCTTATCTTTACAAGAGATATTTTTGGGGTCTTATTACAATCTCTATTAGATGCAACCTAGACCTTGAGCAAAATAGGCCTTTCACACTTCACTGATAGCCTTTGGGTCATGTTTCAAGCTTAAAGTCGAGTCTCAATCTTGACTCCCCTAACATCATGTGGGCAACGATGAAAAAACACCCCCAACAGGTGTGTATGCATAATTTTTACTTTGCAAATACATTTATTGACTTTCCAAACATCTACCGTTGGACATTCCTCTTGCTTACCGCTAGACTATTATTTAAGCACTTGTTATGGTGGGTCATCCTTTGTGCTAACTTATCTTTGTAGGAGGTATTTTTGGGGCCTTATTACAAACTCTGTTGGATGCAACCTAGACCTTGAGCAAAATAGACCTTTCACACTTCACCGATAGCCTTTGGGCCATGTTCCAAGCTTAAAGTCGAGTCTCGGTCTTGACTCCCCTAACATCATGTAGGCAATGACGAAAAAACACCCCTAACAGGTGTGTAATCTCATTTTCAATTGATAAAAAGATTGTTCCTCAAAAAAAGAGATGATAAAAAGATGTATTTAATTTTTTTAAATGATAAAAAAAAAATTCTCACAAGAAAAATAAAGTAAATGAAGAATTTTTAGAGGCAAGAAATCATAGTGCTGATGCGGTGCCTACCCTATTCTAAAAAAAATATTTAAAAAAAAAATCTTAGTGCCAATCTAACCCCTCAAAGTGTTAATGGGCATATAGAAGGGCTAAATCAGCACTTCAAGGCCTTTCAGGCAAGGTTTCAGACCCGGACCCGGACTGGACCGGGAGGTCGGACCGTCAAAATCAAGAACCAAATTGAAATCCAGTTTTTTAAGTTTAGAGAACTGGACATATGTGGCAATTCTGTGAACCCCTAAAACCGGGGTTGGACCGCACGAACCGGTGGCAAGAACCGTGTGGTCCAACCCCTTAGCAATTTTTTTTTTTTTTAATTTATAAAAACAACTTAACACAATTTTATTCTACTTAATTAAATTATCCATCTCTTACAAGAAATAAAAAAAAAATTATAATTAAAATCCTTCAAAGATATTCAACTTTACTTCAAAAATTAATTATAAATTTTAATGTTTTCATGGTTATTATTTTATTTTATTAACTTTCTTATTTAATTATTAAATATATGCTTGAAAATCATTAAATTTCTCTCACATATATAGATATGTTAGTCAATTTTACTAGTTTTATAAATTTAATATCTAATTTAGGCTTTAATTAATTATTAAATTAATTATGACGTAATCACAGTTCGACTCAGGTTTAACCTTGATTCGACCTCAAAAATCTTGAACCTCTCCCTTTTATGGTTCAATGAATGGCCCGGGTCTGAAAATCTGTTGACACCCCATTTTGCAATCGTCATTTAACCTCACATGGAGGGTAAAAGGGTAATTTCGACTTGGAAATATGCATCTTGATTCTGGTCACTAGATCCTTAATCTCATTTCACCAAAATGATCTTGATGTTGTAACGATCAAATCGACTGATCATAAGCCTTAATCAGACCATCAGATTAAAAGTTATCATCAAATCAAGTTTTAATGGCTGAGATGCACTATCACAAATTGAGTCTAACTATATGTGATTATGAACAATTGGTTATAATTATAATCAATTTGAGATTAATAATGTGTCATACTTTGATTGGTTAGGACTACATTTTATGGTGAGGTTGCATATACCTAATTAATTAGATAGATAAATATTAATTATTCAATGAGTAATTTGTACAATTATCTTTTAATTAGGGTAAATTTGGAACTAATCAAGTCTAAAATGGGAGTGATTGGGGCCATTTAATGTTAATTGGGAGCTAATTTGGAACCTATTAATGTTAATTGTGCTGAAACTATTTTCTAACAAGTGACCTCCGCTCACTATTTCATCGATATCTCTCAGAATATTTTGAATCTGTGAATAAGGCTAATTTTTCCCGAAACTAGACATCCGGGGCTTCAATTTGAGTATAAGAACGAGTCAATTCCAATCAGAATTGAGTTAGATATGATTTTTCAAAGTTAGCTCTACAACCTGTTACAGCAGCTACGGGAAAACCGAATTTTAGCCTGCTCCTCACTCCCACCAATCTCCCCATTTAATGCACCAGATTTTCCAAAAGGCTAAAATGATGTCTAAGTTCATGATTCTTTGTCAACCCTCATTAAATAGCATTCTATTCATATTTCTTCAACTACTATTATATAAACCCCCTCTCTCCTCCATTTCAAAGCACACAAAAACCTCATCTCTTCCCCTTTCTTGAGTTCTAGTGAAGTCGAGTAATCTTGTCATATCTTGGTCTTCTTGGAGACTCAAGGTATTGAGTGAGACTCACTTTTCCTCTTCTAACTCTTCTTTTTCTCCACCCTTAGGACCTCTGCAAAGAGTCTCCTTCTCCACCATATAGATCTTGCATGAAGGTATAATCTCTTCCCCTAACTTGTTTGTTGTGTTGCCATGATGAGAATTTAGGATTAAAACATGATAGTGTGAGAGACCGCACCCCCGACTCATTTTTAGGTGTTGGGCCTGTTGAGGTACAAATTTTCAAGCCTTAATTTCATTAGCCCACTCACAAAAATACCCACACAAGCCCATAAATTATTTTAAGCCTACATAAATATTTCCCACATATCATTCAAATATTTTCCATGTTATTGGGCCTTCACAAATATTCCATACACAAGCCCATAAATTGCCTTGGGCCCTCTCACAAATATTACTCATTATATCCCACATATTATCCAACTTGGATTTTCACACAAAATACTCACCATATCACTACCAAAATTGGGTCACAAAATTACACTATCTCCACTTAAAACCCAACATCATTTAGCTTGTTGGCAAAACCCAAAGAAAGCTCAAACTCTCTAAGGCCTACTACAATGTGGCAAATTCAAAGCCTACTACGATGTGGCAAATTCAAAGCCCACTATGATGTGGCAACTTCAAAGTCCACTACGATGTGGCAAATTTAAAACCCACTACGATGTAGCAACTTCAAAGTCCACTACGATGTGGCAAATTAAAAACCCATTATGACGTGGCAAACTCAAAGCCCATTACAATGTGGCAACTTCAAAGCCCGCTACGACGCGGCACCTTTACAAAGCCCACTACGACGTGGCAAACTCAAAGCCCATTACGATGTGGCAACTTCAAAACCCGCTATAACACGGCACCTTTACAAAGCCCACTACGACGTGGCAAACTCAAAGTCCTCTACGATGCGGCATCTTTACAAAGCCTGTTACAATACTACACTTCTACTAAGTCCGTTGCTACACGACAATATTTTACAAAATCTCAAATCATTTTCACAAAACCCAAATGCTAATTTGGCACTATTTTTACAAAACCCAAATATTTATTCGGCACTATTTTACAAAACCCAAATATTCATTTGGCACTATTTCACAAAGTCCAAATATTATTTTGGCACAATCAAGTATTATTTCAACGCTTGCTTTACATATACTAACTCCCTAACTCATGGGAAAATTAAATAACTTATCTCTCAAAAAATATTGCTTTCACAAAATTTATGGGAAACTATGCCTATTCTTTCCATAATCAACTAAACTACAAAGCTCATGAATATCACCTATGGCAAAACTACTCATTTTGTAGGGATAACCAAGCCCGAGGAAGCTTATCCACAAAGCCTCGCTGGGTCAGGCCAACCCACACACAAATCCCAGCAACAGGAAAACACGTGAACTGGTCAGCCAAATTCAGCAACAACTGAATAGCTAGAGCACCTTCCTATCAAGTCCCAACTTGTCCAATCAGAGCAAAAGAGGACACATGTCCACCAGGGGTTAAACCCTTCCTCCACAAGCTGAAATCCCATCATTTCTCATGTAACATAAAGCTAAACGTGATGTGACAGAAAACTGGGAAAGTTTCAACCAGCTGTCACTTCTTTCTTCTCCAACTCATTCAGTCAAGAACCCAAAGCTGCCATGACAAGGCCTTCAAAGCTCCTAAAACAACATGAAACAAGTCCATTTTCATACTTTTATTCTCTGGTTCATGGACCAAGCACATGAACTCCCAAATGGGGAAACTTAGGGAAATGTGGTTTGGAGAGCACCAAAGGGATCCCAACAGAGTTTCCAGTAAGGGCTCCAAGGTTGACACCTGACTTTGAGTGGTCCAATCTACCCTAGGGAACTCTAATTCTAGCAACAGCATATCCAAGATCATTAACCTAAAGCATGCTCTAATCCAATCAGTCAAGGCTAATCAGCATTCAATGCTAAGCCAGAATTCTAGCTGTTACTACCCAAAACAGCAAGAACCTTTTAAAAGTTAAGCTTACTACTCTTAGCTAAAAATCCTAAGAACGATTCGCTAAGGATTTTCTGAAGATTGAGAAAGATTTAGCAAAGATTATTTGCTAATCACGCCCTAAAAACCTAAGTATAAATGGAACTCTCCATTAATGCTTCAACAACACACTCAGACCAACACATTAAGCTACACACCAAGAAAGGACTTTTCCTTAACCTTTCTGTAAAAAGCTTTCTCTAAGCTCTAAAAAAATTACTGAGTTCTTAGTTTCAAGCTTAAAAAACTAAGTTCCCTCAACTCCTAGCTCACAAACACTCATCATACTTTCATCAAAACGTTCAGCTCTCTGCAGCAGAAAGTCCTAGCAGTCTTATTATACCCTCTCACTCATTACTCATACTACTCACTATACTTTCTCACTCATTACTCATACTACTCATAAATGATTATCTCTACTCACTACATATACTATATTCATGAGCATGCAATGGCACCATAATGATCTTGTTGCGCTAGCTGGGATCTCTCTCTCTCTCCCTTCATCTCACGCTAAGTTTTCTCCATTATTTGTTATTATGGAACCCATGACATTTACTTATTCATTTATTATTAATGGTTATGATGTAACTGTTACTATAGAATTTTTCCCTCATATTGTTGTATTAGAAGACTCTTCTCTAGAGCTAACAGATGATGAGTCCGAAAATATAGACATTTCCCTTAATTTGTGAAACACCTAACAGCTGAAAAGTTTATTTTGTTTTATAATATTTTACTGCAGGGTTACTTTCTACAGAAGTATTTTACCACTGGGCCGTTTTCTACAAAAACATTTTACCGCTGGGTTATTTCTTACAGTATACTTTTTAATCATACTGACGTGTTTGCTATAGGGATTGTTCATGGGCCATTCTTGTCAGTTCCAATCTAAGCTCAAGGCATAAAATATAGTGGATTTCTTGGATTTTCATCGATAGCCTTTGGGCCATGTCTCAAGCCCATCGTTGAGTTTCAGTTTAAACCCCCAACCCGATATAAATATCATTTGTCGGAAGGAAAACTTTTTCGCCCCCAACAGGGCCAAACCCACATGAATGGGTGGAGTCGTGTTATTACCTCTCAAAATGGAGGTTTGACTAGTTATATTTTCCCCTTTAGATTAAGGGTTTTACAATGGAGTCACCACTTATTTAATTATTGGAATAACTAAGAAAACCAAAATTGAAAAAATTCCTCATTTTATTAGTTTGCAATTGAATTTACATTGATCATAGGAAAATTACATAACTTTTGTTCTAGATACAATCTAAGATAAAGTACATAGTTTTGTTTCCTAGTTATAATCTAAAAATTGAAAATTATAAGGATAAACATTGCTCTATCAACCATTGATCTTAATTCAGAAGCTATGTTATAAGATGGGAAGATGTTAGGCACCTACCTTGCTCGGTGAAACCGGTCTTCTAGATTATGGTGTCCAACATTCATATCACATCATCCAATATGTTATCAAACAATTTGCATGTTGAATTTAAAGTAAGTGCATGTGATAAACCCTAATTCAATAATTCTAGTGAATGTGTGTGGATGGTGATATCCTAGATTCAAGAATTTAAAAAGAATTATTAAACAAACAAAATTTTCATGTTTTTGATGTGGATTTGAGATTGAAACAAGTGTTATGCATGAACATGTGATGAACAACCAAGAACATGTGATGAACATATAAGAACAATTAAGAACATTCACACATATTCAAAGGAATTTAAATGATTATTATTTGCTTTAATTTTAAACTCTCATCAAGCAACACAAAAAACAATTAGGGAAAGGGATTATATCTTCATGCAAGATCCATATCGTAGAAGAGGAAACTCTTAAGGGAGGTCATAAGGGTGGAGGAAAAGAAGAGTTAGGAGAGGAAAAGTGAGTCTCACTCAATACCTTGAATCTCAAGAAGACCAAGATAAGCCAAGACTACTTAACTTATTAGAACTCAAGAGAGGAGAATAGAGAGAGTTTTTGTGTGTCTTGGAATGAAGGAGAGTGAGAGTTTTTATAGTAGTGGTGGAGGAAATATAAATGGAAAACCATTTAATGAGGGTTGACAAAGAACTATGAACCTAGACCTCATTTTAACCTTAGAGAAAATCTGGTGCATTAAATGGAGAGATTAATGGGAGTGAGGAGCAAGGCAAAATTCGGTTTTCTTGTAGCTGCTGTAACAGCCTGTAGAGCCAACTTTGAAAAATCATATTTAACTCAATTCTGACCAGAATTGTCTCGTTCTTATGCTCAAATTGAAGCCCCGGATGTATAGTTTCTGGGAAAATTAACCTCATTCATAGATTCAAAATATTTTGAGAGATATCGATGAAATGGTGAGTAGATGTCATTTGTTAGAAAATGGTTTCAGCACAATTAACATTAATAGGTCTCAAATTAGCTCCCAATTAACATTAAATGGCTCGAATCACTCCCATTTTAGACTTAATTGGTTTCAAATTTACTCTAATTAAAAGGTAATTGCACAAATTACTCATTGAATAATTAATGTTTAACTTTCTAATTAATTAGATGTATACAATCTCACCATAAAATGTAGTTCTAACCAATCAAATTATGAAACATTAATAATCTCAAATTGATTATAATTATAACAAATTAGAATCAATTTTTCATAATCACATATAGTCGAACTCAATTTGTGATAGTGCATCTCTTCCATTAAAACTTGATTTGATGATAACTTTCAATTTGATGGTCCGATTAGGGCTTATGACCAATCGATTTGATCGTTACAACATCAAGATCATTTTGGTGAAATAAGATTAAGGATCTAATGATCAGAATCAAGATGCATATTCCCAAGTCAAAATTACCCTTTTACCCTCCATGTAAAGTTAAATATGGGTTGCAAAATGAGTGTCAACAGACCACACCCCTGGCCCCTTTTTTATGGAATGTTGGGCCAAACCCACGTGAATGGATGGAGTCGTGTTATTACTTCTCAAAATGGAAGATCTACTAGTTATATTTTCCCCTTTAGATTAAGGATTTTACAATGGAGTCGCCACTTATTTAATTATTGGGATAAATAAGAAAACTAAAATTGAAAAATTTCTCATTTTATTAATTTTCAATTGAATTTACATTAATCATAAGAAAGTTACATGGCTTTGGTCCTAGATACAATCTAAGATAAAGTACATAACTTTGTTTCTTAGTTACAATCTAAAAATTGAAAATTATAAAGATAGACATTTGATCTACTAACTCTTGATCTAAGTTCGGAGGCTATGTTACAAGGTGGAAAGGTATTAGGCACCCACCTTACCTGGTGAAACCGGTCTTCTAAACTATAGTGGCCAATATTCATATCATATCATTCAATATGTCAATCAATTTGCATGTTGAATTTAATGTGTGCGCATGTGATAAACCCTAATTCAATTTATTAAGCATTTCAGTTAGATTGAAAAATAAATTCTAGTGAATGTGTGTGGATGGTGATATTCTAAATTCAAGAATTTGAAAAAATTATTAAACAAATATCTTTTTTATGCCTTTGATGTAGATTTAAGATCAAAACTAGTGTTATGCATGAACATGTGATGAACAACCAAGAACATGTGAAGAACACATAAAAACATCCAAACATATTCAAGGGAATTTAGATAATTACTATCATGCTTTAATCTTAAATTCTGATCATGGCAACATAAAAAACAATTAGGTAAATGGATTATACCTTCATGCAAGATCCATATGGTGGAGTAGGAGACTCTTGAAGGAGATCCTAAGAGTGGAGGAAAAGAAGAGTTAGGAGAGGAAGAGTGAGTTTCACTCAATACCTTGAGTTTCAAGAAGACCAAGATATGACAAGACTACTCAACTTCCTAAAATTCAAGAGAGGAGAAGAGAGGGAGTTTTTTTTTTTTTTTTTTTTTGTTTTGAAATAGAGGAGAGGGGGGGTTATATTGTAGTTGTTGATGAAATATGAATGGAATGCCATTTAATGAGAGTTGGCAAAGAATCATGAACCTAGACCTTATTTTAGCATTTGGGGAAATCTGGTGCATTAAATGGAGAAATTGGTGGAAGCAAAATGAAAGAGACACCTAACTTTGCAATCAGTATTTAACTGTGGTGAATGTATGACGCATGTAGATAAAAATGCAGATGGTCATGTTGTGGATCAAAATGTAGACTGAATCTCGAGGGAGATTGCCTACATACCTCTTGGTGGGAGGATCAAGTCCAAACGTAGTTCATGCTTGCAATTTTTTTTTTTTTAGTGAGTACAAGACATGCTTACCTGAGGTCAAGAAAATATGGAGGACCAAGGATCCTGGCTCATGTTTTCAAAGGACCTAGGATTTTTGGATCTTGGCTCATGTTTTTAGAGGACCAAGGGTTTTTTTGGGTCCTGGCTCATGTTTTTAGAGGACTAAGGATTTTTGGATCTTGGCTTATGTTTTCAAAGGACCAAGGGCTTTTTGGGCTTTGGCTCATGTTTTCAAAGGACTAAAGCTTTTGGATCCTGGCTTTTGCTTTCAGAGGACCTAGGATTTTTAGATCTTGGCTCATGTTTTCAGAGGACCAAGGGTTTTTTAGGTTTTAGCTCATGTTTTCAAAGGACTTAAGGTTCTGGATCCTGGCTCATGTTTTCAGAGAACCTAAGATTTTTGGAACTTGGCTCATGTTTTTAAAGGACCAAGGGTTTTTTGGGCTTTGGCTCGTGTTTTCAGAGGACCAAAGGTTCTAAATCCTGGCTCATGTTTTCAGAGGACCTAGGATTTTTAGATCTTGGCTCATGTTTTCATAGGACCAAAGGTTTTTTGGGCTTTGACTCATGTTTTTAAAGGACCAAAGGTTCTGGATCCTGGTTCATATTTTCAAAGGACCTAGAATTTTTGGATCTTGGCTCATGTTTTCAAAGGAACAAAGGTTTTTTGGGCTTTGGCTCATGTTTTCAAAGGACCAAAGGTTCTGAATCCTGACTCATGTTTTCAGAAGACTTAAGATTTTTGGATCTTGGCTTATGTTTGCAGAGGACCAAAGGTTCTGGATCCTAGCTCATGTTTTCAGAGGACCAAGGGTTTTCTGGGCTTTGACTCATGTTTTCAAAGGACCAAAGGTTCTGGATCCTAGTCTTCTTGAGACTTAAGGTATTGAGTGAGACTCACTCTTCCTCTCCTAACTCTTCTTTTCCTCCACCCTTAGGACCTCTACCAAGAATCTCATCCTCCACCATATGGATCTTGCAAGAAGGTATAATCCCTTCCCCTAACTTGTTTGTTGTGTTGCCATGATGAGAATTTAGGATTAAAGCATGATAGTAACTATTTAAATTCTCTTGAATATGTTTGAATATTCTTAAATGTTCTTATGTATTTTTCATATGTTCTTGGTTGTTCATCACATGTTTCGATCTTAAATCTACATCAAAAACATGAAAAATATGGTTGTTTAATAATTCTTTTTTAATTCTTGAATCTAAGATATCACCATCCACACACATTCACTAGAATTATTGAATTAGGGTTTATCACATACACACACTTTAAATTCAACTTTTTAGTTTTGTTTGTAAGTAATGAATAATTAAGTTTTTTGTTTTTATATTGTGTTTTTTTTTTTAATGCAATAAATAATTGAAGTAATGTTTTATAGTAAACAAAGTTTTTGAGGTAATGTTTTATGGTAAGTAGAGATTTTGTGTGTGTATATATATTAAATATATAAAATAGCGGTAAACCCGAAACGGTATACCGGTATTTACCAGTATCCGAAATATATCGTACCGCTGGCCAAACCGGTACAGCCTCCGGTACGGTATTGACTCCCTTGGTTGATAAACCAAAGTTTATCTTTGTAATTTTCAATTTTTAGATTGTGACTAAGAAATAAAGTCATGTACTTTATCGTAGATTGTATTTAGGACCAAAGCCATGTAATTTTCCTATGATCAATGTAAATTCAATTACAAATTAATAAAATGATGAATTTTTTCAATTTTGGTTTTTTTATTTATCCCAATAATTAAATAAGCGACGACTCCATTGTAAAACCCTTAATCTAAAGGGGAAAATATAACTAGTCAAAGCTCCATTTTGAGAGATAATAACACGACTCCACCCATTCACGTGGGTTTGGCCCAACACCTAAAAACGGGCCGGGGGCGTGGTCGCTCACAGTGGCGAGCCATTTCATCATAATCAAGGTTCAAGCCCACCAAGTCTTAAGCATCCTCAATGGACCAAGAAGAAGCAAGCGGCCCAACTTTGACTCACTCCACATTTGATTTGCAACATAATGGTTAAGCTTAAAGTTTGTTTATTTATTTCATGTTTCATGTTTCTTTGAATTCTAAAAATCCATATAGCATTTGATGTACTTTGTCCATGTATATATTTTAAAAAAATTCCAAAAAAAAATCAAGATTCCCAAATCTTTCCACAAAAAAAAAAAAAAAAGAAAAAAAAAAGAAGAAGAAAAAGAAAAATTAAAAAAAAAAAAAAAAAAAAAAACTAAAACTTTGAACTAGGGCCATTGAACTTCCTAGTGACCTTTTCAAAAAGACCCAATTTTTTTCTCTTTCAAGATATTAAAAAAAAAAAAAAGGTCTCCTTTTTCAAAATGGTACATGAGGATCCCTTGGACAAAGCATTTTCTAATCTTGATGTTTAAAGGCTTGAGCAATCAACTTGTACCGAGGAATGATTAATTTCATTTGATCCATGAAAAGACTTTTGCTACTTGACTTAGAATATAAGAAGAAATGGTCTTAAAAGGCAATAAAAAAGAATCCATCCATCAGAAAATCCCAAGAATCCATGCACTTGATCCAATTTTCAAAAGTCTTTTGTTTCACATCATTAGAGCATTCATACTTTTTCTTTTAAGATGAATTTATTAAAAGAGCTTGAATCACTGTACTTACAAGCAAGCATTACTAGGGATAGGAGGCCATCTTTGGTTAAACCAAATTATTTCCTATTACCTATAATGTTCATCATCCATTGCTAGCCCATTTGAGCCTTCAAACATTTAGCCTTTTTTTGCATGAACCCACTAAAATCTAAACTTGGGGTGGGAAAAATTCAAAGTATGCATGCTTAAATCTCATGTTGAGAAGGAGTCGACCTTGTAGTTTTGAAACTAATTGATAAAACTCTCCTAGAAGAC
Source organism: Quercus glauca (assembly GCA_023736055.1). Classification (NCBI taxonomy): domain Eukaryota; kingdom Viridiplantae; phylum Streptophyta; class Magnoliopsida; order Fagales; family Fagaceae; genus Quercus; species Quercus glauca. The sequence continues at coordinate 37,995,527 of CM043323.1, forward strand.
ATGAAAGACAAGTAGAGAATTCATTAAGCTAAAGATAAGAGGTCATCAAAGAAAAACGAGCTTTCACTTAATCAAGGAAAGAAAAATGAAATTCCATCAATGTGAGAGAAAACAAAATGTGCATCAAGTTTGAAGAACCTAAAATTCATCATGCCAAGAAGAGTAGAAGGTTCATCCAAAAGAAAGTTCATCAAAAAAGGAAAAAATTAATCAAGCACAGAAAGATGCAAGTGCATCGAGGCAAGAAAGAGGTCTAGAGAGTGTGTCAAAGCAAGAAAGGAGTCTAGAGAGTGCATCAAAATGAACAAAAATCATTAATTTGAGAAAAACAATGAGGGAAAAATGTCCCCTAAAGTTCATTCAATCAAGAGATAAAAGACAAAAAAAAGAAAAGAAAAGGAGCCCACTAGGCTGAAAACCCAAAATGGTGGTCTAGGCAAAAATTAGGGCCAAATAAAAGAAGAAGAAGAAAAGAAAAAAATTAGAAAATACTACCAAGTTGGAAACTTGAGAATGCAACTTAAAAAGAGAAGAATTTTACAAGATAAAAGTCTAGAGGTATGATTCAAGATGAATGAGCATAAAAACAAATGTTGATACAAGTGACCAATGAAAACTAATGAGAAGATGATAACGAAGAAATGAAAAAACTCCTCCAATACTTGATTTTTGAGTAATGCATACTTGGGGGAACATCATAGGGAATTTTGAGCCTTTTTATAACATTCATTTCATAACCTAAACCGGCCTACATTATAGCCTATGAATAAGACCTCCTTGAAGTCTTGCTAATTGTAGGTGCATCTTAAACTCTAATAATATTTTTCTCTTGAATTAAAAAGGAAAAATGCTTCAAATTGTCAAACCCCACAAGATGATATGTCCGAGGAAAAATTTTCTCAAATTCTTAAATCCTCAAAATGATTCAAAAGAACTTCCAAACCTGGAGCACTTTGCTTGTTTGCACCCAACAATGTGACTCATAAATATTATCACATTTCATTTCTTGATTGCTTTTGGAGACTTAATCTGACGATGTTCAAAAGGATGAAGCAAATATGATCACATGAGTTTAATGATCTTGATCCTTCCTAATCAAAGAGATTTGTTTGATTCTTAAACACTTTGATTTGCCAAAATGGTTTTTCAAAGGATCATCTCTTGTTCATTAAAAAAAAAAAAATCATTCTTTTTCAAAATCCAGTTCTCTTGAACTACGTCTTGACCTGATCCTCTACGTGAGAGGTATGTAGGCAACCTTGCAAAGGCCCGATCCCATTCACCCAAACAAATTTAAGGCTAGAAGTCAAAATAATGTGATAAAATTGTTTGGATGCATGTTAGGCTAAGCCCATTTGCTTTGCATCAAGCATGCTTAAACTTGGGGCATTGGCCTATTTATATTGTATACGAATATGTCCTTCTTGCATGAAAGCATGTTTTCATTTGAGCCATCAATCCATTTTTTGCAAGCATGTTTACACTAATGGCAATGGCCTAAAATGTTTTCATGATAACTGGTTTCTAACAAGCTAGAGAAAGAAAGCCATTTTGCTGGAACCAATGATGACGGACCATGATCTTCTTTCATGTTCCCCAATGGTCGCAACATCAAATGAACTCAACTTCAATCTAAGCATAGAATATGCCTCATACTAGGGGCATTGGCTAAGTACTTCCAATTCATTTCAATGAATAAATCCATTGCTAAATTGAAATTATCTTTTTGCAGGAATTAAGTAAGGACTTAGCAATTCGCATCAACTTCCAGCCAAAGTTATTCTCATTTAAAGGATAGGTTTTTCAACAACAACAACAACATCATCATGAATAAATCTTCATAATTTAAAAAAAAAAAAAAAAAAAAAAAAAAAAAAAAAAAAAGAGACAAAAGACAAAATTTTCAAAAAAAAAAAAAAATCAATTATTTCTAAATCTTTCAAAAAAAAAAAAAAAAAGAAGGAAACTTTCAAAAAAGGCCTTGGGACTAGGGGCATTGGATTCATACTTCTTAAGTTGCTTTCAAAAAAAAAAGAAATCATCAGTCAAAATTTTCAATTCCTTCAAAAACTTCAAGATTTCCAAATTTTTCAAAAAAAAAAAAAAATTCAAAGGTCCTTGAAGAAATCAAGAACAGAAATCTATGATCTTCTTCCTTATTCTCCAGTGGTGCAACATCACGTCAATTGTCCACCCGTAGCATTCATCGAAGCATGGAATATGTCCCAAACTAGGGGCAATCGCCAGGTGTGCCAAATTCTTTTCAATGAATAACTCTGTTACTAATTAAAAATAATTATTTTGTAGGTACTAGGGTAAAAGGCCCACGCACATTGGCATGAATAATACCTTCCAAAAACCCTTGGTCCTTTGAAAACATGAGCCAAGATCCAGAACCTTTAATCCTCTAAAGACATGAGCCAAAGCCCAAAAAATCCTAGGTCCTCTGAAAACATAAGCTAGGATTCAGAACCTTTGGTCCTCTGAAAACATAAGCCAAAGCCCAAAAAACCCTTGGTCCTCTGAAAACATGAGCCAAGATTCAAAAATTCTAGGTCCTCAGAAAACATGAGCTAGGATCCAGAACCTTTGGTCCTCTGAAAATATGAGCCAAAGCCCAAAAACCCCTTGGTCCTCTAAAAACATGAGACAAGATCCAAAAATCCTAGGTCCTCTGAAAACATGAGCCACGATCCAGAACCTTTGGTCCTCTAAAAACATGAGCCAAAGCCCAAAAAACTCTTGGTCCTTTGAAAACATAAGCCAGGATCCAGAACCTTTGGCCCTCTGAAAAAATAAGCCAAAGCCCAAAAAACCCTTGGTCCTCTGAAAACATGAGCCAAGATCCAAAAATCCTATGTCCTCTGAAAACATGAGCCAAGATCCAAAAATCCTAGGTCCTCTGAAAACATGAGCTAGGATCTAAAACCTTTGGTCCTCTGAAAACATGAGCCAAAGCCCAAAAAACCTATGGTCCTCTGAAAACATGAGCTAAGATCCAAAAATCCTAGGTCTTTTAAAAACATGAGCTAGGATCCAGAACCTTTGGTCCTCTGAAAACATGAACCAAAGCCCAAAATACCCTTGGTCCTCTGAAAACATGAGCCAAGATCTAAAAATCCTAGGTCCTCTGAAAACATGAGCCAGGATCCAGAACCTTTGGTCCTCTGAAAACATGGGCCAAAGCCTAAAAAACCCTTAGTCCTCTGAAAACAAGAGCCAAGATCCAAAAATCCTAGGCCCTCTGAAAACATGAGCCAGGATCCAGAACCTTTGGTCCTCTGAAAACATGGGCCAAAACCCAAAAAACCCTTGGTCCTTTGAAAACATGAGCCCAGATCCAAAAATCCTGGGTCCTCTAAAAATATGAGCCAAGATCCAAAACCTTTGGTCCTCTGAAAACTTGAGCTAAAGCCTAAAAAACCCTTGGTCCTCTGAAAACATGAGCCAAGATCCAAAAATCCTAGGTCCTCTGAAAACATGAGCTAGGATCCTTAGTCCTCTATATTTTCTTGACCTCAGGTAAGCATGTCTTGTACTCATTCCAAAAAAAAAAAAAAATTTGCATGCATGAACTACGTTTGGACCTAATACTCACACCAAGAGATATGTAGGCAATCTCCCTCGAGATTCGGCCCACATTTTGATCCACGACATGACCATCTGTATTTTTATCTACATGTATCATACATTCACCATGATTAAATACCGATTACAAAGTTAGATGTCTTTTTCATACATTGACATTCGCTTTTCAAGCTCTGCCAAAGAGGGGCATTCTGTTGACGCCCCATTTTGCAACCCTCATTTAACCTCATATGGATGGTAAAAGGGCAATTTCACCTTGGGAATATGCATCTTTATTCTGATCACTAGATCCTTAATCTCATTTAAACAAAATGATCTTGATGTTGTAACGATCAAATCGACTTGTCATAAGCCCTGATCGGACCATCAGGTTGAAAGTTATCATCAAATCAAGTTTTAATGGCTGAGCTGCACTATCACAAATTGAGTCCGACTATATGTGATTATGAAAAATTAATTCCAATTGGTTATAATTATAATCAATTTGAGATTAATAATGTGTCATAATTTAATTGGATAGGACTACATTTTATGGTGATGTTGCAAACACCTAATTAATTAGATAGTTAAACATTAATTATTCAATATGTAACTTGTGCAATTATCTTTTAATTAGAGTAAATTTGGAACCAATTAAGTCTGAAATGGGAGTAATTGGAGTCATTTAATATTAATTAAGAGCTAATTTGGGACCTATTAATGTTAATTGTGTTGAAACTATTTTCTAACAAATAATCTCTGCTCATCATTTCATTGATATCTCTTCGAATATTTTGAATCTGTGAATGAGGTTAATTTTCTCAGAAACTAGACTTTTGGGGCTTCAATTTGAGCACAAGAACGAGACAATTCCGATCAGAATTGAGTCAGATATGATTTTTCGAAATTAGATCTACAGGCTGCTACAGCAGCTACGAGAAAACCGAATTTTGGCTTGCTCCTCACTCTCACCAATTTCTCCATTTAATGCACCAGATTTTCCCCAAGGCTAAAATGAGGTCTAGGTTCATGATTCTTTGTCAACCCTCATTAAATGGTTTTCCATTCATATTTCCTCCATCACTACTATATAAACCCTTCCTTTCCTTCATTCCAAGACATACAAAAACTCTCTTTCTTCTCTTTTCTTGAGTTCTAGGAAGTTGAGTAGTCTTATCATATCTTGGTCTTCTTGAGACTCAAGGTATTGAGTAAGGCTCACTCTTTCTCTCCTAACATTCATATGTGTTCTTCACATGTTCTTGGTTGTTCATCACATGTTCAAACATAACACTAGTTTTAATCTTAAATCCACATGAAAAATATGAAAAACATGTTTGTTTCAAAATTCTTTCAAATCCTTAAATCTAGGATATCACCATCCACACACATTCACTAGAATTTATTTTTCAATTTATATGTAATGCTTAATAAATTGAATTAGGGTTTATTACATGCACACACATCAAATTCAACATGCAAATTGATTGACATATTGGATGATGTGATATGAATGTTGGCCACTATAGTCTAGAAAACCGATTTCACCGGGCAAGGTGGATGCCTAACACCTTCCCTCCTTGTAACATAGCCTCCAAACTTAGATCAAGAGTTAGTAGATCAAGTGTTTATCCATGTAATTTTCAATTTCTAGTTTGTAATTAGAAAACGAAGTTATGTACTTTATCTTAGATTGTATCTAAGACCAAAGCCATGTAATTTTCCTATGATCAATGTAAGTTTAATTGCAAATTAATAAAATGGGGAATTTTCAATTTTGGTTTTCTTATTTATTCAAGTAATTAAATAAGTAGCGACTCTATTGTAGAACCCTTAATCTAAAGGGAAAAATATAACTAGTTAAACCTCCATTTTGAGAGACAATAACACGACTCCATCTATTCATGTGGGTTTGGCCCAACATCCTAAAAACGAGCTAGGGGTGCGATCTCTCACAAAACCTTGCTTTTAGGTTTGTTTTTTACTCCAATTTTCAGTAATTTTTAAAAAATATATAAATCTATAGTTTTTTTTATTTACAATTGACTTTTCTTTGGTTGAAGGTGATTCCAATTGGATTGACTTTTACAAATTATCAAATATTTATTTGTTTTTGAAAAATGATTAATTAATTCCAGTTGGATGTACAAAATAACCATTTTGTACTTGTAATTTGTCAGAATGGACATCACCTAAATATTTTCTTTTCCCTCTAGTTTTACTCAACCAAACCATGAAAGGTTTCATAACTTTGATGAGAGCACAACTTTGATATAACTAGTCGAACCTCCATTTTGAGAGGCAATAACACAACTCCATCTATTCACGTGAGTTTGTCCCAGCATCCTAAAAATGAGCCGAGGGTGCGATCTCTCACAAAACCTTGCTTTCAGGTTTGTTTTTTACTCCAATTTTCAGTAATTTTTAAAAAATATATAATTCATAGTTTTTTTTATTTACAATTGACTTTTCTTTGGTTGAGGGTGATTCCAATTGGATTGACTTTTACAAAGTATCAAATATTTATTTGTTTTTGAAAAATGATTAATTAATTCCAGTTGGATGTACAAAATAACCATTTTGTACTTGTAATTTGTCAGAATGGACATCACCTAAATATTTTCTTTTCCCTCTAGTTTTACTCAACCGAGCCATGAAAGGTTTCGTAACTTTGATGAGAGCCATGAAAGGTTTCGCACTAGCATCTGAGGATGCAAAAAAAAAAAAAAAAAAAACCTATTTTGCATATTTAAACACTATTTTATCTATTTTACTAACTCATTTTATAACTCACCATACATCTCAATTTTTATTTTTACATACAACTCAATAAAATAATATAAAGTACCAAATAAAATAATAAAAAGTATTCTTATTTCTCTCTTTCATAGGTTGCAAATTCTTTTAGGTATACAAACCCGAATGGAGTGGGTTTACACCCACCAATTGCTAGTGCTCTGAGTTTTGAAAAATGTTCTTACCAAAAGTGCATTTTATTCATGAAATGGAGTATTTTCTTTCTTGGAACAGCATATCTAGCTTTTTGATGAATTTTTTTTGGCTAAAATGCTATATATAAAAGGTAAAAGTTAATAAAATAAATAAATAATTCACATGAAACTCACAAATAGTAAAAAAAAAATAAGTAAAAGATAAATAAAATAAGTACGTGACTCATGTGGAACCTGCAAATAGCAAGAAAAATAAACAATAAATTGGCTTATAATTAAGTGCATCCCAAATGGGCACTTCATTTCATCATTCCTAAAGGGAACTTGTACAATTAATCAAATTGTTTTCTTATAAAATAAGTATGCAACTCACATGGGACTAGCAAATAGAATGAAATAAACAATAAGTTGACTTATAAATGCATCCGAAATTGGCACTTCAGAGTGCATCGTCACTAAACGGAGCTCGTACTACTAATTGAATTTCTTTCTTAATTTTTAAGAAATTCAATAACATTAATGCCTTTACCAATCGCGAATATCTTTGTTTCAGCAAACCCTACAGCTTTTCCTAGGGTCTCAAATTCAGCTAATGTTCGCACCTTGCCCTCATGGAAGAGCATCATGTAGAAGTCATCAATTATTGTATTCACTGAGGTGAAGTCGTTTCCCAATGCTTGAGGGATTAGAGTTTCCAATGCTATCACTTTCCCATGAATTGGCAATGCTTCCCAACAATTTTTCAACAACTTCTTGCAGTGTTCATCATCCCAGTTATGGAGTATCCACTGCTTGCATAAAAATTAGAATACACATGTAATAAGTTTGTTATTATTCATAAAATAGGTTGCCATGCATTATTATATTTTCAAATATTGGAAGAAATGGCATGATTATATTAGTATCTAGCTAGTAGAAGCTGGCCATGTTATTTTCTAGCTGATGAAAATTTTGATCTTTCATTTTATTTTTCATGGATGATGATTAATTTCAATCTTCCATTTTATTTATACATCTATATCCTTGTGTTCTGCTGATGTAAATTTATTGGAATTGCTTTGCATGGATTTTCCATTTTTTTTTTTTTTTTTTACCATAGCAACCTTCGACTTCATGTATAAATCAACCAAATGAATTTTTTTTTTTTAAATGAAAGAATAACGAACCTTCAATAAAATTGCTTCAGCTCTTGGTAAAGATTCAAACATATTTCCACTGATATGCTCCACACCTAACAAGGGATAGGAATTCAAGTTAATTATTAAAAAGGGAAAAATTTTAGTTTTGGAAAATAAATTATGCATGTTATAACTTATAACGCAGCAATTTTCATCAAGAAAAACCACCTTAAGTGGCATTATTATTATTATTATTATTATTAAACAGTGTAAAACAAAACAAAAATAACAAAATCATGGATATCAATAATTGAAAAATAGAAAATAAAACAACCACCTTTTGTTTTCTTTTGATGACATTTATGAATGAATTTGAGTTGTATTGATACTTATATTTCAAATGAGTAGTTAACATATCATTTTAGAAATAATATGAATATGGTAAGTAATTTTTGTTTGAGTAAAATTTTTGATGCTCATTCAATCATGCATTTGTAATTTTTAGCAAACAATTTATACAAACCATTTTTTCCAAATCCATATTCAAAATAATCAAATCCAAATTCAATCTATATTATATTAGGTAAGTTTAATTACACATTTGGCCCTCAACTTTTACGTACCCTTTGCTTCAAAAATTTTCCTAATCTTTTAAATGTTTCAATTTAGTTATGAACATTTTTGATATGTGTCAAAAAAGAATTTGCCATTAACTAGTGGATGGAAAAATATGATGCAGCAAACAAAAATACTAAAATTAAGAATAAATACCAACATTCAGCCTAAGTAGTAGCTAATGATGGCAGGCAGACATGTCTTTGTGTTTTTTGAAACTCAATACTAATGTCAAAAAGGTTCCTAACATGTTTTTCTGACAACTATGAACTATCGTGTCCTTTCTTTTTTAATGCTTAAACTTATTTTGTATGTGTACATATTCACGTACAAAATTTTCGTACTTTCATAGTAAAAAAAGAAAAAGAAAAAGAAAAATAACTCTTACACAAGCGTTTGTTACATTTTTGTTTTTTAACTCATTATTGGCGTGCAAAAGTGGCATGTGTGTAAGATGTATGTAACAAGTATGTAATAGATATTGCCAAAAAAAAATTAAAATTAATATGTCAAACCTGATAGCCTGGGAGCAACACTAATTACATTGGGTAAGTCAAAATTTTTTCCGTGAATGTGGGGATACATAGAAATTATGTTCCCAAGAGAAGTTCCCATGCCGCCCCCTACATCCAACAACTCCTTTACCTCTTCAAAGCCACGATACACCTTAAGTACCTCATCCAAGAATAGTTTTGCACTATGTGTCATAAATTCTTGGAAGAGTTTATCAAACTTTGGCTCCTTCGCCATGTGCTCATAAAAATTTGCACCATAGGTTGAATAGAAAGGCTTGCACTCTGGTTCAAGCACCATGTTCTTAAGCATATATAGGGGTTCAACCATCATTCTTTCACTTAAAAAGAGTACCGTCAAGGCCGAGGAAACTCCGTCCTTATTAGTTGCTAAGTGACGAGTTAACTGTGTTAGGCCATAACACATTTCTTGATGTGTGGCATCATCCCCACTTTGGCATGGCCTTTGAGACATTGACAAGAGAGAGTTTACGCTGAGCAGCCTTAGTATCCGGTCCAAAGTGATAGCCGCATTCGGATTGGTTGTTGGGATCTTCTCAACAATCTCAGCTGCAGAAAGTTGAGCTTCAGAACCTGCATTGGCAATGATATTGAAGATGTCTAGCTCAATTGCAGCTCTTAGAGACATTTGAATGACAATCGAATTTCCCAACACCCAAGATGATAGATGATCTTCACCTCTTTGGTCTTCCATGTCTTTGGAGCTTTCTTTGATATGTGATCCCTCGCTCGGTGTAATGGAACATTTATAACACTACATGTCTGTTAAGAATAATTTATTTAGTTGAAATTAAAAATTTTTGTTAAAATTTAGTATTGTAAATAAAGTTAAAAAGTAGCTGAAATAGTACAATGGGACCCATAAATAGTACTAAAAATAAACTAAATAGTTTAAAAAACTGATTTTTAAGCTAATTCTAAACGCACACTACTTTGTATAATTGGCCGTTCATTGTGAGTTTAACAAATTGTCCGCTTATTTAAAAACAAAACAAACAAATAAACAAACAAACAAACAAATAAAAACAGAAAACTACTCTCAATATGGTGTCAAGTCGATTTAAGGGTAATTAAATTAGATGTCAATTAGACACTTCTCCAAAAAATAAAAAAGGTGAGAAGTTAGAATGAGAAATGACCAAAAAAAAACCAAAAAAGCTGTTCCTAAGATGGCACCAACTCGATTCAAGGGTAATTAAGTTAGATGTTAGAAGGAGAATGAAATGACAAAGAAACAAGAAACTGTCCTCAAGATGGCGCCAATTTGATTCAAGGGTAATTAAGTTAGATGTTAGAATGAGAATGAAATGGCAAAAAATAGTAAGCCGAGTAGTATCAAGATCTTTCTTACTAAATTAAGGTAATTTATAAGCTTTTGCTCACTAAAATATACCGTAAATTTGATTTTGACTTTAGTAATTATGTTGTTTAATATAAATAATTTTTATTTATCATGCGTCTAACAACATACAAAATGGACTAGTGTTGCAGCACTTTTTTTAAACTATTATTACATTTTATAATGGATGATAAATAACAGTTATCTTGAAGTAAATATCATAAATTAAGTTCTATCTTTATCCTTAAAAAAAAATATCATAAATTAAAATACTAAGTCGTCTAATATTCATCGTTGTGGATATGTAAAATGATGATTTTACATTTGGATGTATAAAATGACTACTTTATAATATACGTACCTTTATAATTTGTAAGATTTGACGTCGCTTGAAAATTAATGATGCATATATTTTTCCTCAACCGAAAGTTTTGAAATCCCTCTCTTTTTAAGTTCTTACCAACACCGAAAGAACATATTATTTATGAAAGGGAGATTCAATAATACATATAATGACTTTATTTCAACATCGATATCCCTAGAGGGGACTCGTACTATTTATTTAATATTCAATTGATTTCTTAATGTTTAAGAAATTCAATAACATTAATGCCTTGACCAATCGGGAATGTCTTTATTTCAGTAAACCCTACAGCTTTTCCCAGGCCTTCAAATTCAGCTATTGTTCGCACCTTGCCCCCATGCAAGAGCATCATGTAGAAGTCATCAATTATTGCATTCACTGAGGCGAAGTCGTTTCCCAATACTTGAGGGATTAGAATTTCCAATGCTATCACCTTCCCATGAATTGGTAATGCTTCCCAGCAATTTTTCAACAACTTCTTGCAGTGTTCATCATCCCAGTTATGGAGTATCCACTGCTTGCATAAAAATTACAACACTACAGTTTGTTAATTATTATTCTTAATCTTAAAAACAGGTTGCCATGCATTATTATATTTTCCAATGGAAGAAGTGGCACGATTATATTATTATCTAGTAGAAGTTGGCCATGTTATTTTCTAGGGGATGATAATTTTGAATTTCCATTTTGTTTCTCACGGATGATAATTAATTTCGATCTTCCGTTTTATTTAGATATTTATATCCTTGTATTCTGCTGATGGGAATTGCTTTGCATGGATTACCCATTTTTTTAATTTACCATATGCAACCTTCGATTGCATATTCATGTAGGCTTTACTATATAGGCAAGTAAGGCAATTGCCTTGGGCCCCAAATATAAAAAGGTCCCTCAAATATTAACCAAAAAAATTTTAAAAAATAAATAGATAAAATAGAAACAAAAAATTTAGGCTAATAATGACCATTAATTAAGCTCAAAATTTAGCCGATGCATGAAAATCTCTGTGTTTAGTAAGCGTGCACTTTGGGAAAAATTTGCTATATAACATTTGACCAAAGTTATTTAGTTATGTAGCATCTTTTTAAAACTCAAGTTTGTTAAACTCAAGTTCCAAGTGAAATTTGAGTTTACCAAACTTGATTTTCAAGTATTATGTTTCATCAAACTATCCTTATATTTATAAACCCAATATCAATTTTTTTATTAAAATTTCCTCCAAATAAATAATAACAAACAAAATATAAACTATAAATTATGACAAATTCATTAAAACTATATTCTAAATTTTGAAAATGACATGTATAATATAAAAATAACTATATAAATTCTTGTTTATTTATGGAAATCATGACAATTTGTTTGTTATGTTTGTTAATAAAAATAAATATTTTATTTTATTTTAGCATCTAACCAATCTCAAATAGGAGATATAGATATTTTATTTTATTTTTGCATTTAAGTTGTTGTGGTGGGAAGCGATAAAGATAAGAGAATAGATATTGATAATTTGTTTCATGTTTTATCTTCATTCGTTAAATGATAAGTGAAAAATAGTAAAATTATCAATTTATAACAAATGTAATTTTTTTAAGTTTGGGAATTTGGATATCCACATGTTTTAAATGAAATCCACATTCCTAAAATAAGGGGTTGAGTGAGAATCTAGATACTTCTAATATCTGATTCCTTTATGTGATTTATAACTAAACGTGAGAATCTTTTAATATTAGTAAGAATCCTAAACTTTACTCCGCATCAAACGGCAAACGCCACCTTATTGATTTGATTTTCTCTTTGCTGTTGGGTTAAGTGTTTACCGAATGAAAATGTGGTGTGGCTAAATGAAAACAAGGCTTATTTAGCAAAACAAAGAAAACAAAGGCTTTGGGCCCATTTGGTACTACAACTTAAACAACAGTTTTCAGTTTTTAAACAACATTACACGTATTTTTACACACTTTTTCACCCATATGTATTTTCAAAAAATACAAACGTTACTAAAACAACATTACCAAACGAGCCCTGTCTTTTCAAATTTTCTATAGATGTACGGCACTATCGATATTTATCTTCATTTGTTTCTTTTTTCTTTTCTTTTTTTAATTTGTTCATTATTATTTTTATAAAAAGTAAAGCAAAGTGATTGTTTATCTTCCTTTGTTTTTAAAAAAAATTTATATATTTTTATTTTTATAAAAAGTAAAGCAAAGCAAAGTGATAGTTGTTGACTGGTTTACGTGTATGGCTCTACGTACAGAACAGTTTACACCATTGTGTTGTTGCATCATCACTCCACTTATTTTATTTGCAATAAAACACAAAAAATCCTATCATTTATTTTATTTTTTAAAAAAAATTGTCAATTGTTGTTAATAATATACCTAATAATTTTGCACCTCAAAAAAGCAATAAAAATAGATTTTAGATAAAAATACTATATATAAAGTTGTTAATAATATTTAATAGATATTTAAATAACAAAAAAAATGCCCCCTTTAAATTTTTTGCCCCCCAAGATACCTTGAGCCGGTCCTGTATAATTCACCCAAATATTTTTATTTTTTCAGGGGGGGGAAAAGAAAAGAAAGAGAAACCAACCTTCAATAAAATTGCTTCTGCTCTTGGTAAAGATTCAAACATATTTCCGCTAACATGCTCCACACCTAACAAGGGATAAGAATTCAAGTTAATTATTAAAAAGGAAGAAAATTAGTATTGGTAAATAAATTAAGCATGTTATAACTTATAACGTAGCCCTTTTCATGAAGAGAAACCAAAGTGGCATTATTATTGTTGTTGTTGTTATACAAAATTGTAAAACAAAACAAAAATAACAAAATCATGGAAATCAAGAATGAAAAAAATAGAAAATAAAACAACCACTTTTTGTTTGCTTTTGATGACCTTTATGAATGAATTTTAGCTGTATTAATATGTATATTTCAAATGAGAAGATATAAGATATCATTTTACAACTAATATGTAAAGTCTATATTTTTAGATTGGCAACAATAAACAATTGTAATAGTTTAGAACTTAGTTTGTCTAGATAGAATTAAAATGGACTATATTTATCAAGATAAATCAGCTTCAAAATAGTGGAAGGCTCAAGAAATAAGTAGAAAATGGACTGTTGTTGTGCTGCATTTCGACTGGCTCGACAGGTCAAGAGTCACTTATCTCGACCAATCAAATTGCATGTCTTAACCAATTAAGACTCGGGAAAATTGGGCAAAAAACTTAGAGCCTATTTAGATTAGCCCTGTTTTAAGTTATATGACTCAGTTCTCATCACTCAAACTGAGAATTGCGTGGGACCCACTGAAAACCTTGTGTTTGGCTTGATTTTCTCTATTTGTTTTCATCACTCAAACTCAGTTTGAGTTGAGTGAGAGTGATGAAAACTGAAAACACCAAATTGGTGTTTTCAGTTTCTAAGTTACATAACTCAGTGGCATTGCTGTAAATATTCGGACTCAGTGGGACCCAGCGCTTCTGTGTTGTCCCGTCAGTTCAGAGCTGTTTGATATTACCATTGCAAACAACCACAACACCACCACAACAAACCCAGCGCCACCACAGCACCACCACAACAATCCTAGCGCCGATCCACAACACCAAAACACCAACCCAGCACCGATCCACACCAACCCAACGCCGATCCACACCACCGAAACACCAACCCAGCACTGATCTCCACCGTAACCCAACCCCAATCGAAACACCTCGCTGAGTCAACTGATTCTCACACTCCAACCCGCACCCACAACTCAGTCCGCACTCGCTCCCCATATCCAACTCATCCATCTCAGAAAAACAAGGACACCCATCTGGGTCCTCATCGTCACACCTCTCACAATCACACCCAGACACGCTGTGCCCCAACTTGTCCACCAAAGTCACCGGTTCCACACCAAGTCAACTCGCCGAGATGCTAAAACCCAACGAACCCCATGATTGGCGCTGGGGTTGTGAAGAAGAAGGGAAAATCTGTGAAGGGATGTAGATGAAATGGGCATATGGGTGGTCATCTATGGTGTTGTGGAACAGGATGGGGAGGTTTTCGAAGGATCTGGAAGCATCGGAGGATCGGTAGAGAGTGGTGGATTTGGAGAGTTGGTTTAGGGATTTGGAGGTTGGAGAAAAAAAAAATCAAACACAGATTGAAGAGGGGAGAAACAGAGAAAGCTGAGAAAGAAACTGAGAAGAGTGGGAAAAAAAATCAAATATAGATTGAAGAGGGGAGAGACAGAGAAAGAGAGATAGACAAAAAAAATTGACAGAAGAGAGGGAGAGTCAGAGAAAGGTGGGAGGATGTGTGGGAGAAGGAAAGGTGGAAGATTTTTTTTTTTTTTGTTAATAAGACGTGGGTAGTAATAGTATTGCACTAGGTAGTGTAGAAATATGTAACTGGAAACTCAATCAAACATTTGTTTTGCAATTTTTGAATGAAAGTGATTTTTGAGAATTGAGTTATGAGTTTTTGATTTGAGTCATGGGTTTTAAAAACGAAAAACTGAAAATTGAGTTAGGTCTAAACTAAACAGGCCCTTAGTTTTTCTGCCATTTGATATAACTTTTAAGTACATATAAATACAAACCATAGAGCACATTTCTACAAACACACAAGAGGGTAGTATTTTTGTACACAAATTTGAGTTTTTCAAGCTCTCTTGAAACATCAATCGGAGACTACGTAGAAACAACAAATCCATTGAAAAAGCGAATTGCTGCAATCAATTAACTACATTTACTTTTTATAAAAATACCAACGTTGAGCCTAGGTAGTAGCTAATGACGGCAGACAGACATGGTTTTTGTTTTTTTTTGTTTTTTGAAACTCAATGCTTATGTCAAAAGGGTTCCTAACATGTTTTTCTAACAACTGTCATGTCTTTTGTCACAAATTTTGTGCAAAAGTGGCATGTATGTAAGGTGTGTGTAATAGGTAGACATTGCCAAAAAAAAAAAAATAGAGGAAAATGTCAAACCTGAGAGCTTGAGAGCAACACTAATTACATTGGGTAAGTCAAAGTTTTTTCCATGAATGCGGGGATACATAGAAATTATGTTCCCAAGAGAAGTTCCCATGCCGCCCCCTACATCCAACAACTCCTTTATCTCTTCAAAACCACGATACACCTTAAGTAACTCATCCAAGAATAGTTTTGAGCTATGTGTCATAAATTCTTGGAATAGTTTATTGAACTTTGGCTCCTTTGCTGCGTACTTATAAAAATTCTCACCATAGTTTGAGTAGAAAGGCTTGCACTCTGGTTCAAGCACCATGTTCTTAAGCATGTATTGGGGTTCAACCATCATTCTTTCACTGAAAAGGAGCACCATCGAGGCCGAGGAAACTCCGTCCTTATTAGTTGCTAAGTGACGAGTTAACTGTGTTAGGCCATAACACATTTCTTGATGTGTGGCATCATCTCCACTTCGGCATGGCCTTTGAGACATTGACAAGAGAGAGTTTACACTGAGCAGCCTTAGTATCCGGTCCAAAGTGATAGCCGCGTTCGGATTGGTTGTTGGGATCTTCTCAACAATCTCAGCTGCAGAAAGTTGAGCTTCGGAACCTACATTGGCAATGATATTGAAGATATCTAGCTCAATTGCAGCTCTTAGAGACATTTGAATGACAATCGAATTTCCCAACACCCAAGATGATAGATGATCTTCACCTCTTTGGTCTTCCATGTCTTTGGAGTTAGTTTTGATATGTTTCCCTCACTTGGTATAATGGAACATTTATAATACTACCTGGTAAGTTGGTATATTAACTATGGTTATTTCTTCTTATTCTTACTGCTTGTGGTATGGGAGGTGGTATATAATGTTTTCATAACATGCATCATCTCCCGAGGTAGACCCCACACATTATGTATTGTTTCGTGGTATGGACATGCGACCCTCATTTTACCGTACAAAGGTAACGAGGACATGCACTACGTGCGTAGTGTCAAAATTTGCGGCTTGCATTGCACCAAGCTAATTTACATCCACTCCTACTTGACGGTGCAACACGTTTACAATCTTCAGTACACAATTATGACCTATGCATGCACCTAAAGCCATGCCCCATATTTGCCTATATTGACAATTCATGTAAAACAAAATTTGTTTTACATGAATTACTTGACGGTGCAACACGTTCACAATCTTCAGTACACAATTATGACCTATGCATGCACCTAAAGCCATGTCAATATAGGCAAATATGGGGCATGGCTTTAGGTGATCTGTTTTACATGAATTGAGACAATAGGTAAATATGGGGGGCATGACTTTAGGTGCATGCCAAGGTCATATTTGTGGACTGAAGGTTGTGAACAGAGGCGAACCTGGGGCCCCCGACTTTAATTTTCATTTTGATTGAAATGATAGCCAAAATTTTAAATTCAGTTCATCAAAAAAAAAAAAAAAAAAAATTTATACTTTAAAGTTTTATAATTGGCACTTATAAATTAGTACAGAAAAATTCAAAAAATAAAAATAATGTTGGAACAACAAAGTTAACAAACCCAAAAATATACAAAATTCATTTTCTCCAAACAAATCCCTAATTACAAATATATATGTACTATATATAACTTGATTCTCCTCTTTGGACTAAACTTTTATGTGGTTTAGAAATACCCTTAAACTATATATTTAATAAAGACAAAACTTATGGACAACCTACTAAAAATATATCTCCAATTCTGCATAAAACGCCTATAAAATAGGACACTCTCCTATTAATCCATGTCTTTACTCTTCAAAACCAACTTTTTTTTTTTTTACCTTATTGAGGACTCACCGGTTTCTTTTATTTAAAATTTTTTTTTTTCAATTTCCTTATTAATTCCTAATCTCACAAGAAACTTCCACTGTTTGGGATCTTCAATTTAGATACTCAAAATATCCTCAAATTCATCTATTTGTAAAACTTAAATAATAGGATTAAACATGTAAAATTACTAATTTAAAAACTCCTAAATTTTAGCTAAATTTAATAATAATAAAACCGCTTTTTCTTCCACCTCCGCATTTTTTTCTCACGTTAGTAGTCAAACACTAATATAACTTTTTTAAATAAATAGATAAAACTGCTTTTTTTTTTCTCACAAACATACATTTCTTTTCTTTTTTTTTAATTCCCTCCTATTAATAGTATAGATGAATACAAAATACAAATGGATGGTGAGAATAATGGTTTTTTTCTTTCTTTTGTACGCGAGATAGTATTACTGTTTTAATTTTTTTTGTAGGAAAATAAAAATTAAACTAAAGGGTATGTTATTTCAGAATTTGTATGAGAATATTTTGGTACGCCAAAAATTAAAAATAAAATAGGAAAATCCTCTTATTAATAGTAATAGTATAAAAGATAAACATTTTACATATCTTTTTAGTTTCTTTGCACAAACTTTTGGATTGCCTCAACTTTTTACTCACTTGATCACCATCTCATATTTCAGGTTTGTTTCCTTTAATATTGTTGAAATTATTAATTTGTTAGTTTGTGTATTTTTGTTTTTGTAATTCTTTACAAGTCTCAAATTTTTTTTTTTTAATTTCTTCTTCTTTATCTCTTTTTAAAGTCTATTTCCACATCAATAATAAATAAATAAAAAGTCTATTTCCACAATTCCTTTGATTCTCACAATTTTTTTCTCACTTCATCGCTCTCTTTTCTTCTTTTCAAAGAGGAGTAAAGATGACATTGTGAGGATTTGGGGGTACGGGCAAGTTGTCATCTTCTTTTTCTTTTTCATTATTATTATTATTATTATTCATTTTATTAGTTCATTTGGTTGAAAGTGTACATTTCTCTTGTACACTGATAGTTTTAAAGTCAAATGTTGAAGAGGAATCATTACCATTAATGTGATTGTGTTTATATTTAAGTACATATTGATTTGGTTTGGTGTATTCATCATTTTCGGATACTAAGATGGAATAGACCGGCTAATATGCCCAATGTCCCTGCAATATGACGAGAGGCTATTCCTCCCAGTGTCAAGGTAATGGCTATGAATAGTCATGAATGGGACCTATTATGAGACATACAATGCATTACAGACGTATGATCATTATACTTCAACCGGGTAGTGTGACGGGGCGATGTGTACTAGCAATTCCAGTTTCATGCAAGCGAGTTGCAGGCTACCATCCGAACTTAGGAGACTTCTAAATAGGAGGCTGGAATATACATTTAAACCCCAAAAAAAAAAAAAAAAAAAATTGTTGTAAAAGAAAACCCAAATCTGTCATCCTTAACAAATCCCTAATACTCAATAAAAAAAATAAAAACCCAAATCTGTCTTACGTTTACTCCATTGCGCAGTCAGTATCCTTTTGTTTGTCTCTGCACCGTCAATCTCCATACTTGCCAGAATTTAATCGCCGGCTCACTGGTATCACTCGCTCTCTCTGTTTGCTATATTGTACAGTTTTGAGTTGCTGCACAATGATCTTTACTAGCTTCTTTAAATGAATAGAGTTGAGTGAATGGTTGGGCTTTGAGCCAGAAAGTTATTGCTGAATGAATGGCTAGAGTTTTTTTATTAAAAATATATATATTTGAATAAATGATTTGGTATTTGTGCTGTGGATATATAATAATATAATATTGATTATTTTTTTAATGCTAATATTGATTAGTTTTATGCTTATAAGATGTAATATATAATGCTGTTGATTTTTTAAAATATTTTAATATATAATGTCTATAAATATAATATATTATAATTGTGGGGCTTCAAATATTTAACAACTCCGGCCCATTCCACATCGGGCTCAAGGTCCGCGCCGATGAGAGGCAGAGCCCGAGGATAAGCGGACAAGGCCCAGGTGGCTAGGGGACCTTGCCAAGGATGCTCACGTCCTCGATAGGCCGATGTTGATTGATAGAAGCTGTCACTCATTCATTAAATGCATGCCAGTAACACTCTGGCCGCATTAATTGTGAAGTGACCAGTAAACAGTGCAGTCTTGGTTACTCCAACTAATAGAAAGCCTGCAGAGGTGACAAATGGGACAAGCCCTCAGATATAAGTTCAAATGACCGACAAGTGGACGGCGGAGATCAACTAAATAAGACTATATAAAAAATAGAACCTCTAACGCCAAAGAGGAGGCGGGGATAAAAACATAAAAATGGTATTCAGGGAGTCGGAGGACAACCACTATCTTATCAGTTCTAGAAGAAAGAGATCATCGGACTGAGCCGAGGATGAACTTTCTTCATAAACACTTAACGAAAATCACTGTTTTGATCGTCCCAAATACATAGTCAAATTCCTTCATTGTTATTCCCATGAGTCTCGTGTAAACCATAGTTTGTTTTGCTAGTGTCCAGCCCTTCTACCCATGCTCTAACAAATGTTATTGTTTGGGTCCAAACTAATTTGAGTCTCTACAATTGGCGCCGTCTGTAGGAAGGACTTATGCACTAGCAAGTGCGATGGTTGGTGTGAAGAGATTAAGAGAAACACTTTAAAAAAAAAAAAAAAAAACCAAAACAATACAGTGTGCAGCAACAACATTCACACAAAAGGCAACAATCACAAGAAATAAGAATATGCGAAAAATAAAAGAGATGAAACAGGTCTACTTCTTTATTAATATATGAAGAAAAAGTTACATCTTACGATTGATGCCCATGGGGCTTGTTCTAAAGCTAACTACAAAGAAAGACGCCTAACAAGGCTGGTTGAGGAGCAAGAGAAGAGGAAATGAAGGAAGGAAGGCTGGTTGAGGAGCAAGAGAAGAGAAAATGGAGGAAGGAAGGCAACGTTGAAGGCGAAAGAGGCCGCGGCACTGGACGGTTCCACCTCTTGGTTCCGCCTGGTTTCCCTCCCAAACCCATCGCTACTGGTTTGGAGGGCCGACGGATCCAAGTCCAAGGGAGGGAGGTTACGTTCTTTCTGGATCCCCCTCCAAACAGCAAGGAGGGTTCCACCTCTGGTTAGGTTGAAAA
Source organism: Quercus glauca (assembly GCA_023736055.1). Taxonomy (NCBI): domain Eukaryota; kingdom Viridiplantae; phylum Streptophyta; class Magnoliopsida; order Fagales; family Fagaceae; genus Quercus; species Quercus glauca. The sequence goes on from CM043323.1 coordinate 38,015,987, forward strand.
AAAGAAGAATCTTCAGCTTCCTCCTACCCTAACCCCAACATGATGTCCAGGGTCGGGGTGCCATCCTCGGCTCTTGAAGGGGGCTAGGCTTCCTCGAAACCGCCCTTTCCAAGGGCCAATTCATTTTGTGGGGCTCAGACTGCTACTTTTACAGAACCCCTGAACAATGTGTTTGTGAAATTTGGATTCGAACGTTTGTGGAGTTTGAAGAAAAAGGTTGTCCCAAAAACGCCTTATATAGAAGGCGAAAGAGTGGTGAGAGCCAACCCGCATTAAATTCTAGGGAGAGATTACCGGAGGTAATAACTCCGCCCGATTTCTAAGGGGTTTATCCGCCGTTAGATCCCCGTAAATTCGCAAAGACATTAATGAGGAGGCGCCTCATTAACAAGGAGGTACCGAAGCGTCAAATCGCGTTACTCGAACAGCCCAAAGGACGCCTTGTAATCAGAAGAGACACACCAAACGAAGAGGCCAGACCAGAGCAGGGTCCCCTCCTCGGCGGAGCAAATCAGAAAACTTGGTATTGGACAGAACCAAGGCCTTGCATGGTCCTCGGACTCAAGCCTCTAGGGAAACCAGCTACTTCAGACCAAAAACTAAGTGTTAGATAGAACCTAGGCATTGTATGGTCCTCGGACACTAGCCTTTAGGGAAACTAACTACTTAAAATCAGAAAACTAGGTACTGGACAGAACCAAGACCTTGCATGGTCCTCGGACTCAAGCCTCTGGGGAAACCAGCTACTTCAGACCAAAAACTAAGTGTTAGACAGAACCTAGACATTGTATGGTCCTCGGACACCAGCCTTTGGGGAAACTAACTACTTAAAATCAGAAAACTAGGTACTGGACAGAACCAAGGCCTTGCATGGTCCTCGGACTCAAGCCTCTGGGGAAACTAGCTACTTCAAACCAAAAACTAAGTGTTAGACAGAACCTAAGCATTGTATGGTCCTCGGACACCAGCCTTTGGGGAAACTAACTACTTAAAATCAGAAAACTAGGTACTGGACAGAACCAAGGCCTTGCATGGTCCTCGGACTCAAGCCTCTGGGGAAACCATCTACTTCAGACCAAAAACTAAGTGTTAGACAGAACCTAGGCATTGTATGGTCCTCGGACACCAGCCTTTGGGGAAACTAACTACTTAAAATCAAAAAACTAGGTACTTGACAGAACCTAGGCCTTGCACGATCCGCGGACTCAAGCATTTGAGGAAACCAGTACTTCAGACGAAGACAAATGTTAGACAAAACTTAGGCATTGCATAGTCCAAGGACTCAGGCCAACAGAAAGACCATTTCCTCATGAAATACTAAGTGCTAGGAAAAGCCAAGGTCTTGAATGGTCTTCGGACTCAAACTTATGTGGAAACTAGTCACTATAGGGCGATATAAGCACTGGGCAGAACCAGGATTTTTGTACTGACCATGGGCCCAAACCTACGGCGAAGCCAACCCCTTTGATGCTAAGTAATGAGCCCTGCTAGGGACGAAAACCAAGAAAAACTGAGCGCTAAAGCACAACGACTTAAACCTACCCCTCTTAGAAGAACTAACAAGGAACTCAGGCGAAGAAGTATATACTAGAAAGAAATGAAGACTTACAGAAACAAGGAAAAACTCCTCGGTCGGGCCCTTTGTGCTAAAAAATGTTGCAGGGGTGGTTAAAAGGATGGTGACACTGGTAGAAAGGCAAGGTTCGACAGGCCATGATAATAGGCTCGAGAACGTCAAAATTCTCCTCCCCGCCCTAGAGGTCGGACAGCAGAATTTTGAGGGGTTATTGTGGGGCCTCAAATATTTAACAACCCCGGCCCATTCCACATCGGGCCCAAGGTCCGCGCCGAGGAGAGACAGAGCCCGAGGATAAGCGGACGAGGCCCAAGTGGCTAGGGGACCTCGCCGAGGACGCTCACGTCCTCGACAGGCTAATGTTGATTGATGGAAACTGTCACTCGTTCATTAAATGCATGCCAGTAACACTCTGGCCGCATTAATGGTGAAGTGACCAGTGAACAGTGCAGCCTTGGTTACTCCAACTAATAGAAAACCTGCAGAGGTGACTAATGGGACAAGCCCTCAGATATAAGTTCAGATGACCAACAAGTGGACGGCGGAGATCAACTAAACAAGACTATATAATAAATAGAACCTCTAACGCCAAAGAGGAGGCGGGGATAAAAACACAAAAATGGTATTCAGGGAGTCGGAGGACAACCACTGTCTTCATCGGTTCTAGAATAAAGAGATCCTCGGACTGAGCCGAGGACGAACTTTCTTCATAAACACTTAACGAAAATCACTGTTTTGATCGTCCCAAACACATAGTCAAATTCCTTTATTGTTATTCCCATGAGTCTCGTGTAAACCATAGTTTGCTTTGCTAGTGCCCAGCCCTTCTACCCATGCTCTAACAAATGTTATTGTTTGAGTCCAAACCAATTTGAGTCCCTACAATAATATATAATATATGATTTATATTTGTTTTCTTAAGATTATAATATATAATTGGTTGATAATGGTTCGAGATGTTTGAGTTATTTTCTTAATTTTAGAAGGTATTGCTTTTTGATAGAAATCTTTAAGATTGAGAAGCTACTACTTGATCATACTGAAACTTTAGACGTTGAATCTTCTTAAGAGGCCAAAAAATGCATTAGTTTACTCTCTTTTTTTTTTTTTTTTTTTTTTTGTTTCAACAATTACAAAATATGCATTTTCAACTACGAAACTTGTCTATACAAAACTTAATAACAAGATGGAAAATGATTTTAAGTTATTTTCTAACCGTGTATACACAAAAAGAGACTCCTATAAAATTTAATTTGTGATCAATTTTTGTACCATAAAAGAATGTATGTCACAACTCTATTGAGCCAAATTTCAAAAAAAAAAATTGAAATAAAATATTTTTTTTATTTAAGATTTTGTTATACATAATTTGGCCATCTCGAAAAAAATTACTAGCCCACCACTGGTTGTGAATTTGTTGCAATTAAGAGTGGATTGAAATATCAAGTTTGCATTAAATGTAAAGAATTCTACATGCACGCCCACCACAAAGAGTCTAAATTTACTGTCCCACTTTTCCTGCTCTACTCTATATTTCACCAATAAAAATTTGTCATGTATTCACCTAATTAATTAAATACTACCATTAATTAATAATGGTAATATAAATAAGTCAATCATGATAATATTTAATTAATTATGTTAATACGTGGTAAACTTTTATTAATAGAGTATAAAATGAAACAGAAAAAATGGGACAGAAGATTTGAATTCCGCCACAAGAGTTGTGATATTTGTTTACTAAAGGTTGTGAATTTGTTGCATATAAGGTGAAGTTGGAGTGGATTGGATTCATTGTCAATATAGGCATTTATGGGCACAACTTTAGGTGCATGCCCAAGATTTGTGTACTAAAGGTTGTCAATTTCTTGCATATATGGTCAAGCTGAAGTGGATTGGAATTTCGCGTTTGCAATAAATGTGAAGAATTCTACACGTTTGCCCACCGCAATTGTGGACTTTGTTTTGGCAATGGTATTGAAGATGTCTAGCTCAATTATTATAGTTCTTAGAGCCATTTGAATGACAATTGAATTTTCCATTGAAATGACAATGAGAAAACAGGAAGTGTTTGTTAGAATAGAGAGAGTTTGTTATGGGATTGAAAATCAGTGCTTAGAGCATTCACAACAGCTCATCTATAATTTTAGTTATTTAGCAATAATAAAAGTTACTTTATCTATTTTACCTACACACATGCTACAGCAGTGGTTCTATTTTAGCTTTTAACACAATAAAATAATATAAATATCACAATAAAATAATAAACCTCTAGAATAAAATAATATTTCCTACTACCAAAAAAAGTAAAAACATCAACAAACCAACCACTACCAGCTCTGCCATCACCACAGCCACAGCCACAACCCCAACAACCACCACCACCACCGGCCACAACCACTCCTCTACTTCAACCACAACACAACATTAAAAAAAAAAAAAAAAAAAAAAAAAAAAAAAAAAAAAAAACCACAACCACAATCACAAATTCCACAAACACCATTTCAATTCTCAATTCATTGATACAATCACTTCTAAACAACGATTCCAGGCATCAAGCTCTCGGCCGGAGCTGTGGGACCCAGATTCTCGATCTTAACCGTGGCGGAGGAGCTCAGATTCTCCGTCTTGATCTTCGTGTTTCGAGCGGAGCCAAACCGGAGCCTCCACATGCCGTGGATCGACAGCGTGGATTGATGTGGATCGAACGGCGTGGATCAACGGCGTGGGTCTGGTGGAGAGGATCAATGGCATGGGTCCGGCCGCGAGGATCGACGGCGTGGGTCTCGACGGCGTGGGTCTGGCGGCGAGGATCGACGGCGTGGGTCTGACGGCGTGGGCTTGGGCTGGCAGCGGTGAGAGAGTTGAGAGAGAGAGAGGTGAGCTGAACAGAGATGAGAGAGAGCTGAATGAGTTGAGAGAGAGAGCTGAGATGATCTGAGTGATTTGGGAGAGAGAGAGGCACGGAGTGAGAGAGAGAAAGAAATAATTTTTTAATTAGTGGGAGGAGTAAAATAATATTTTTTTTTTTAGCTGAGATGAACAGTACACATTTATTTATAAATGTGTACTGTAGCAATGGAGCTAAAATTTTTAGATTTAGCTCCACTGCTGCAGCAACGTTTTTATGTTTTTGGAGCTAAATTTTAGCATTATGCCTATATAGCACCACTGCTGTGAGTGCTCTTATAACTTATAGGGATATTTTCATTTAAAAAAGTCTTTTGGGCACTTGGACCCGTCAGGATTTGAAACCTCATCTTTGACCCGTCAAGATGAATACCTCCTTCAATGGGTCCCACCAACCACAGACCTGTCAAGATGAATTCTCCATTCGATATCCTTAAAGCCCCAATGGTTCGAAGCTCCACTCTTCTTAAAGACCTATCAGGTAACTCGCATGTACACCTGACGAACGATTTACACCTCATCCTCCACTCACATACCGACGGATGAAATATCAAGTTTGCATTAAATGTAAAGAATTCTACATGCACGCCCACCACAAGAGCTGTGATATTTGTGTACTAAAGGTTGTGAATTTGTTGCATATAAGGTCAAGTTGGAGTGGATTGGATTCATTGTCAATATAGGCATTTATGGGCACGACTTTAGGTGCATAGAAAAAGCAGAAAGTGTTTGTTAGAATAGAGAGAGTTTGTTATGGGATTGAAAATCAATGCTTATAATTGATAGGGGTATTTTTGTCTAAGGAAGCCTTTTGGGCACTTGGACCCGTCAAGATATGATAGCTTGTCTTTGACCCGTTAGGATGAATACCTCTTCCAATGGGACCCACCAACCACGGACCCGTCAGGATGAACTCCCCATTCGATATCTTTAAAGCCTCGACTGGTTGGAGCTCTACTCTCCTTGAAAACCTGTCAAGTAGTTCAAGTATACACTCGATGAACGATTTACACCTCATCCTTCACTCATATACCGATAGATAAAATATCAAGTTTGCATTAAATGTAAAGAATTCTACATGCATGCCCACGACAAGAGCTGTGATATTTGTGTACTAAAGGTTGTGAATTTGTTGCATATAAGATCAAGTGGGAGTGGATTGGATTCATTGTCAATATAGGCAAATATGGGCACGACTTTAGGTGCATGCCTAAGATTTGTGTAATAAAGGTTGTGAATTTGTTGCATATATGGTCAAGCTAAAGTGGATTGGAATTTCACATCTACAATAAATGTGAAGAATTCTACATGTTTGCCCACTGCAATTGTGGACTTTGTTTTGGCAATGGTGTTGAAGATGTCTAGCTCAATTTCAGTTCTTAAAGCCATTTGAATGTCAATTGAATTTCCCATTGAAATGACAATGAGAAAACAGGGAGTGTTTATTAGAATTGAGAGAGTTTGTTATGAGATTAAAAATCAGTGCTTATAACTAATAGAAGTATTTTCATCTAAGGAAGTCTTTTGGGAATTTTGACCCGTTAGGATATAACACCTTGTCTTTGACCCGTCAAGATGAATACCTCCTCCAATGGGACCCACCAACCATGAACCCATCAAGATGAATTCCCCATTCGATATCCTTAAAGCCCCGATGATTCAGAGCTCCACTTCCCTTAAAGACCTGTCAAGTAGCTCGCGTATATACTCGATGAACGATTTACACCTCATCCTCCACTCACATGCCGACGGATGGATGATCGTACCAATGGATAGATGACCATACCAACGGATGGATGATCATATCGACGGTTAAGTACGATGGGTCCCACAAGCCTTTATGTTTTCTCCACTCATATGTCCCTATATGGAAATAACTTGCACACCACGCTCAAAGACCCTACTACATATTCATATCTTCTCTATATGGGAAGAGAAGCCCTAATATCTCAGAGCCTTTACTCCAAATCTTCCCTACAAGAAAAGCTCCTTTATTTAAGGGATCTTGGTCAAGTTCTACATTACTATATAAACATCAAATCTCTTCTTCTTTAAGGTACGTGAAATTTCCAAGCTCTCACACTCTTTAGTTCGTGGACATTCTTCTATCATTGACTTAACATTCAAAGAGTTTTTGGCCAGTATCCTACTGGTGCTCTTTTTTAGTTCTTTGTTCTCTTATTCTTCAGGTACCCTAATTGGCACATGTGTGGACGATCAGCTCACTTACAATTTTGTGCATCATCAATAACATTAATGAATTATAAGATTCACAGTGCTTATATACATACATAATAGATGGAGAAATATTTGGTGCCTAAACTAACTAACTCCAACTTATAAGGAGTCCAATCTAGACAACACACGTGTACAAAGTAATAACACATACTGTTATTAAGAGGGCTTAGCTAAACTACATGTAGCTTTGGCCTTTTTCAATCGTGTACTGCAAGTTGTTTTGGATTGAGAATCATCTTCAGTGGATTGATCTTAACTGCATCTATATATTGCTTTACACCCATGACCCAAGATGATAAATGATCTCCAATTCTCTGGTCTTCCATGGCTTTGGATTTAGCTTGGAAAATGTTTCCCTCGTTTGGTATATATAATGGAACATTTATAATACTATTCATTTTGTATTTTGTTTTGTAAGCAAGAAAGGAAAATTTCAAACCAAACTCAGCTCAACTAGTCCGATAGATAAGACCTTCATTGCTTCTAATTAGAAGACATCTTTGTTGAGGCAGTAAATTAAAGTGAGAAATATACATAATTAACTAGGTACAATTTTAGACCCAAATTTTAATTACGGCATAGACAATTTAGGCTAATTAAAAATTAATGTGAAAAATCAATTGGTATTTTTTTTAGTGCTTTTGTTGACATAAATTAACAATAAACAATGAAAAAAAAAAGGACAATGACCATTGTGCCTGAAAGTGAAGTGTGTGTGTGTTAGAAACTTAGAAATGCATTGCCTTAAGTTAAATAAATAAGCTAGCAAAAAAGGGGATACCAAACGCATATAGGCCGGTGAATTAGCATTTAGCATACGTACTATTTTTAGATGTTGACCTGGCTTTTTTTTTTTTTTTTTTTTTTTTTTTTTTTTTACAAGATATAATTTTTACTCGGGCAAGACTTGTGTCCAGTGAAAATTTTTACTGGACACGATAAGATTTGGACACGTGTCTAAGATCCAACGTGTTCAGTGAAAACTTTCATTGGACACAAGCTAGATCCTTTTTACTTTAGCATAATATAAGTCTATATGTGTATGAAACTCCCTCCTAAAGACTTAAACCCCGGCCATTGCCCCCCACATCCTGCAAGCATTTATACTTGTGGAGTGACCACCGCACCAAGGATGCACGGTGGCGATGTTGACCTGGCTTGAATCGCCACAAATCGAGTAAAAAACAAAGAGTCGGTTCGTGTTGTGCCAACATTGTAAAAAAAAAAAAAAAAAAAAAAAAGTTGGCACAACAATTTTACATTAAATGATAGGGAGTAAGTCCAGTAACACAACTAATTTTATAACTTTGTTATATGGTGATCCGTGAATGGTGGTGAAATCATAAACCTATCATTTTATTTCTATCACTTACAACTCGCCATATAGGCAAGTCTGACAAAAGTAGTGGAAAATGTTTTGGCACTAGACTTACTCAGTTATAAGTGGTAAATTGTTATTTGTTATAACTTATAATTTGTCATCTAGGAGTTATTGTGAAAATATTGTAGATATAACATTATTCATTAGACCAAATATAAATAAGGTTTGTGTGTGTTGCACTTAAAAGTACTATGTCCAGCCATTAAAAAAAAAAAAGAGTACTGTCTGCAATATTTTTATAACATAATTTGAAACTACTACTAAAATTATTTTTTTGCTAAACAATAACAACCAAAAAACAACTTTCTACTTAAAATTTGTTATGAAAATATTGTGAATCTAACATTACTCATTAGACCAAATATATATAAGGTTTGTGGTGTTGTATATAGAAGTGCTATGTCCGCATAATTTTTATAACATAATTTGAAACCACTACTAAAATTACATTTTTCCCTAACAACAACAACTAATAACAATCTTTTACCTAAAATTTGTTGTAAAAATATTATAGACTTAACATTTCTAGTGTAACACTAGTGTGGAGAAGGTTTAGAAAAGAGAAGTGCTATATTCACAACAAATCATAAATGATAAGTTATTATTGATTATAATTTAAACCTACGACTGAAATAACTTTTTATTCACTAATAAGAGCATCCACATTGGTGGAGGCAAAATCACTTTACCTATTTTGCCTCTTCACTTCACAATACACCCAACATCAATGAATCTATATTTTTAACTATTTGATTAAAATAATATAAAGAACTCATTAAAATAAAATAAAATAAAACATATCCACCGCAAAAACCTTTCAACCTGCCACAACCACCTCCACCACCATTCCACCTGCCACAACACAGCCAGAAACAGCCACAACCACTCCACCACCACTCCACTGCCAACACCAAAAACAGTCACAGCCACTCCACCATCACTCCATTGCCAAGACAACCACAACACAGCCAAAACCAAACCCAACACAGCCACAACTACAACCACAACACAGCCCACGGCAACCACAACCATAACCCACTTTTACAACCAAACCCACAGCCAAAATCAAACCCATAGACAAAATCAAACACGAAAACACCACTAACACAGCCACCAAACCACCATTTCAACCACAACTCACAGTCACAAACAAACCCACAAACAAAATCAAAAATTAAACCACCACCATAGCCACTGCACGAAGAAAAGAAAAAAAAAGCACCGTGCTTCATCAAAATAGATCGGCAGCTACTGGAGATCGAGATCAGAAAGAGTGGATACGAAGAGAGAAAAACAAAAGAGAACAAAAAAAGATGAAGGGAGAAACGGCAGGTCCCTGGAGAAGATGAGAAGATGAAGTAAAATAAGAAATTATTAAATATTGGCGTAAATGAATTTTTAGTGCTTATATTTTGCATTTTTTTTTTTATTTTAGTTCTTATATTTTCATTTCATTATTTTTAGTCCTTAAATCAATTAACGCGTTTTATTTTAGTGCTCAACGTTACTCATTTAACATAAATTGCTGATGTGACAAATAGACTACACTGTTGGCAAATTAAATTGCTGATGTGGCAAAAGAGAACAAAAAAAGATGAAGAGAGAAACGGCAGGTCCCTGGAGAAGATGAGAAGATGAAGAAAAATAAGAAATTATTAAATATTGGCATAAATGAATTTTTAGTCCTTATATTTTGCATTTTTTTTTATTTTAGTCCTTATATTTTCATTTCATTATTTTTAGTCCTTAAATCAATTAACGCGTTTCATTTTAGTCCTCACCGTTACTCATTTAACATAAATTGCTGATGTGGCAAACAGAGTACACTGTTGGCAAATTAAATGCTAACATGGCCAATAAAATAATATTTAAAAATGCCACATCAGTATCCACGTGTCCATTAAAAATAATATTAAAATAAATTTATCAATTTTAAAAATTAAAAAATTACAAAAAAGAAAAAAAAACATAATTAAATTTATCAATATAAATTTATCAAATGCGTAAATGCACTTTTAGTCTTTACATTTTGCATCTTTTCTATTTTAGTCCTTATATTTTCATTTCACCATTTTTAGTCCTTAAATCAATTAACGCGTTCTATTTTAGTCATCACCGTTACTCATGTAACATAAATTGCTGATGTGGCAAACAGAGTGCACTGTTGGCACATTAAATGCTGACATGGCCAATAAAATAATATTTAAAAATTTCACGTCAGCATCCACGTGTCCATTAAAAATAATATTAAAATAAATTTATCAATTTTAAAAATTACAAAAAAGAAAAAAAAAACATAATTAAAAACATAATTAAATTTATCAATATTAATTTATCAAATGCGTAAATGCACTTTTAATCTTTATATTTTGCATATTTTCCATTTTAGTCCCTACATTTTCATTTCACTACTTTTAGTCCTTAAATCAATTAAAGCATTCCATTTTGGTCCTTACCATTACTCATTTAACAGAAATTCTAATGTGGCAAACGAAGTGCGTTGTTGGCACATTAAATATTGACGTGGCCAATAAAATAATATTTAAAAAATGCCATGTCAGCATCCACGTGTCCATTAAAAATAATATTAAAATAAATTTATCAATTTTAAAAATTAAAAAATTACAAAATTACAAAAAAAAAAACATAATTAGAAATATCAATATTAATTTATCAAATTCTATTAAACTTTCTAGGCAACCAAACACAATAAAAGTTATTAAATCTTAAAATCTCAAACAAAATCTCCAAGCTCTCTATGTGAAAATCTCAAGCTCTCTTTCTAAGCTATCTCTTTCTACAAAAGTCTCCAAGCTCAAGGTGAAGGTAGAGATGATTAAAGGTGGGTTTTAGGTGAAGGTGGTTTCGGCTGAAGGGGCTAACTAAAGGTGAGCTCTCTCTCTTTAAATCCATGGCTGAAATCCCAACTCTCTCTCTCTAAATTCATGGCCAAAAACTCAGCCCTCTCTCTCTCTAAACCCATGGCCAAAAACGGAGCTCTTTCTCTCTCTAAATCTGTGGTTATTTGTGGTTTCAAATCTTGGGTTTTGTTCATTAATTTGGGATTTGAGTTTTGACTTTTGAGTTTTGTGTTTGGTTTCTCAGAAAGCCTAAGATAATCTGGGTTGAGTTTTGTGTTTGGGGCGGAAAAATTTAGGTTTGAGTTTTTTCTTTGTGTAATTGTTGAATGTCTTTGAGTTTTTTCTCTATGTAATTGTTGAAAAAAACTAGGTTGAGTTTTGGGTTTGGGTTCCAAAATTTTGTCTTTGTAATTGTGGGCATGTCTTTGTGTTTGTGGGTTATGATTTTTGTTGATCTGGGTCTTCACCTTCTTGATTTGGGTTTTGAGAGGCAACAACGCACCCTTCAATACGGAAGTCATGGGTTCCTCTCAAAAAATGGGAAAACCCGATGAATCCGGCGTCCACAGCCATAGGTTATTTGTGTTTGTGATCTTGTGTTAATGTTTAAATTTGCATTTGTGTTTTTTGTGTTTGGTTCTGGGTTTGTGCTCCAGAATCGAATTGGAGAGGCATTTATTACTCAAAATCAAGCTATTCAAGAACTTACAGTCTGCGATCTTCGACAAGATCAATCCAGCAAGAGCGTTTCTAGAGAGATTTAGGGAAACGAGATAAGGTAACCAGTTAGAGATTTGAGATGAGAAATTTATGTTTTTGTCGATAAATTTATTTTTTTAGGGTTCATGTTCATGTGATTGAATATTTTGGTTTCGTGTTCTTTCTTGTTCAAGTTTAAAATGAGACCAGATCTGAATTCATGTGTATTTTAGGTTATAATTTTGTTTTTTTTTTTTTCATTTTTTTTGTTAAAATAGATAAATTAATTTTCAAAATCAAAAGTTGATGTGGATGCTTATGTGTCTTTTTTAATCATTATTTTATGCTGACGTGACTTTTTTAATATTATTTTATTGGTCACGTTAGCATTTAATGTGCCAACAATGCACTCCGTTTGTCATATCAGCAATTTTTATTAAATGAGTAACGGTAAGGACCAAAATGGAACGCGTTAATTGATTTAGAGACTAAAAGTGGTGAAATGAAAATGTAGGGACTAAAAGTGCATTTACACCTTAAATATTAAGCTAGTGTGAACACATAAATATAATAATATTATTATTTGTAACTATGAGCGTTAGTGTACACACAAAGAGCTAGTAGTATGCAGCTAAAAATAATTGTTCATTGTAGCTATGGAGCCAAAAAAATATGACTTTGGTTCCATCAATGTAGCCACATTTTGTTATTTGGTAGTGCTAAAAATAGCAATATAGCTTTTTAGCACCACCAATACTAGTGCTCTAACATACTATAGAAACTTATCATTTATAATTTGTTGTAATTTATGATTTGTTGTAAAATTGTGTTCACTTTAGAAAATTTTTTTGAGGGTAAATTTGTGGCCTCAAACAAAGAAAAGAGGTGAATATGGTTTAGAAAATTTTGAGGGTAAATTTGTTAGTTGCCCTTTGTATGAACCAAGCACAAGAATGCTGATCTGTTTTTTTTTTTTTTTTTCTTTTTTTTTACACATATCAATTTTTTATTGGGTTGCAAACTTGAAGCACCAAAGGGCAACGTTGAGCTGGTAATATACTTTATCCAAAAATTCTGTCAGCCGTTTTTGCCCAGTAAACGGAGGAGAGAGAGAGAGGGTTATGGCGAGAACGGTGCAAAATGAAAACAAGGCTGCAGGGGCATTTTTCTTTGCGACACTGGTGCTGTGGTTGCTATCTCTTTGGTTCGAAATAGTATTCAACAAGCGAAACGAGCTGCTTTGTGTCATCGCTGGGTGTTGCTTTTTTCAAACGGCCAACTGGGTCATCCGCTTTCGCTTCTCTAAGGACCCACTCTTCGTCAACACCTCCGTCTCTCTCCTCCACTCCTTCATCATCTCTTCCTCGGGTTCGTTTCCCATTTCTTCTTTCTGGGTTTTCTTCCTTATTTTTCATTTGGGTATATTGCTATTAGTGTTGCAAATTTCAGTGCTAGTGATGAATCTGGGATATATGGTTATTGCGAATTTTCTATTTCTTTTTTTATCGTTTGTTTGGTCATGTGTTGACTTGGCTTCACGGTATGTGATGTGTTCTGTTTGATAGTTTACCCGAAAAACATTGGAAATGTTTGGTGTCTTTCGATTAATTATCTTTAAATGTCATTTCCTATTGGTTGATTGGGTATATTTAATCTGGGATTTAGGTAAATATTAATTTAATTTTTAATAAATTATTTTTCTAGATTTTTGAAGATATAAAATTAATAATTAAGTTTTTGGTGTTATAACTGATAAGAGGGATCTTTTAGATTTTACGTCACAGATGGGATGAGGATTCCTATAGGTCTAGAAGCAAAATCTGATTTTGCTATAGAGATCAATACAGAACGTGTAAATAGGGAGAAACTTAGAAGGCTGGCTAAATAAATAAAAAATAAAAATAACTAATTTTATTTTATAAAACGTGTAATAGGCAAAGCTAAAAGACTAAATAAAGAAGGTTGTTTTTTTCTTCTGTACACATAATAATGTATAGAAGGACCACATACTCAGAAAAAAAATAATTTAAGATGGTCTACATAAAATAAACTTAGTCTTTCATTCACCCAACAAAAGGGAGAAAGCCTTGCAATGGTAGAAACAACAAGAAGAGAAGAAAAAAAAAATGGGGAGTAAAATAAAAGTCAACCTGAAATGAAGATGATAGGAGACAAGTTAAAAAACCACCAACTGATGAGCAGCTGCAAAGAAAGCAAAAAAAGATAATCAAAATGGTGAGCAACGAGGTAAGCATGGAGCAGATGGGGTTTGATTCCTTCAAGAATTAAGATGGAAAGAAAGTGTGTATTTTTTTTTTTTCCTTTTATTTTTAGTGATAATCTCTCTAGGAAAAGTTGGGATTAGGTGACTTTGGATTTATTACTGAACTTGTCTGTAAAACTATTTATTCTAATTTTAATTTTGTTTGGGAGATAGAAATTTTACAATCTTAACTACCGCAAATAGACTAATAATTTAAGAGAATGCACAACATTCAAAGAGAGAATAATTTTTATTGATTAAAATTTTTGGGACAATGCATTCTAGGGGCTATATTGATTTTTTTACTAGGTGAGAAAGCCTTAATTATATTCGAGAAAGCCTTTATTATGTTCTATTGGTTAATAGAGGGGGCCTTAGGCCATTGCCTAAGTGGCCTAATGGTTGAGCCAGCCCTGTCTAGGAAAACGGTTATGGTAATACACATTTATAGTAATGTGCAATAAATGTGAAGTACTGTATGGAATGGGGTTGATGGATTTTGAAACCTATTTGGACTCACAGTTGTGGCCTATTGAAATACATTAGGATTCGGTGGGACAAACTTTTACATTATGTGCGAGTTGATGTAGGAGATGGTCACTGATGCAAGACAGCCTAAGCTTCATCACCTCAAGAAGCCTGAAAACCAAAATTCACCACCTAAGGGTTGCTTGAAATCACCACCAAGCAGATAAAGACATTTTCCATGAAGGAATTTTTATTCTATAATAGTCTGACTATAAAAACACCACTTGGAGCCTTTTTATAGAGTTGTATCAGGGAATAAAAGATCATGTCCCATAAAACTCTCAAGTCTCAACTAAAGATAATCTAAAAATGTATCCGTATCTAAAAAAATAAATAAATTGGATCCCTATTCAAATCCAAAAAATAAAGAATAAATAAAAAATTCCAATCCCATAAGATAAATGAAAATCTGAAATAATAAATTTCAAAATAATTCTGGTTGTGCTCCCTGCATTTAGTCACTGAGTTCGGGTTTGACATGACATCTGGTGTGGGGATCATCCTTTGAAGATGTTGTTTTGTGACTTGTATGCATGCTCTGTAGCTAGAGAAGCATCAATTGATTCTGTGTTGGTTAGATAGACAGATGAGGAAATGTGAAGTTGGAGGAGTTGGAAGTCGGTAATCAGTATACTACTTTCTATATATTCTTTATTCAAATATCCCTACGAGAGAGGGTTTTGATAGAATTAGTTAGAGATTGAAAGGGAGTGGTGATTTTAATGTTTGTTTTTGTTTTTTACAATTTACAAGGTACATGTGCATAATCTTTCCCATGGAAAGAGTATGTGGTGTGTAAAAGGCTCCAATGATGATTTAAGTGTTAGAGATTTAGAACTACTTAATGGACATATATAATGAACACAAGGAAGTCACTACTCCCTTTCAATCTCTAAATCTTAAATCATCATTGTAGACTAATAACTATTCTGAGTACTTGTAAAATGAGAAAATTTTGGCCTTATTTGGTTTAATAATGATGAATCATTATTAATGGTTGCATTGAAAAATGGAAGTGCTAGTCTGAGCAAGTTTGAGTGTTCCAATCTTGAAGTATCCGCAGGAGATTGTGATTATGCAAAGAAGGGAAATAATGGAAGCACTGTATCAGTATTATGGAATATATCTATGTGAGCATTGGATAAGAGATAATCTTATAGATACTTTTATATCACTAAGGCTGAGCAAGGTCTTGATAAGTCTTTTTTAGATCAATTATTATGTAGCTGGAGCCAAGGCTTTTTGGAGCTTAATATGTTGACAACTGAACTTCATCTAAGCTTCAGGTGTTAAATATGTAAAGCAGTGAAGTTGGGTTTATCCAGAATTTCACTGACCATGGAATTGTCCCTTGTTTCCAAAGAATCAGATATAAGACTTTATTTGAATACTTTTCTGTAATAGATGCCTTGATCTAAAACTAATGTTTTGGACTCTTCTGTAGTCTGGAGGTGGTCTTGCCTTTCAAAATATAGTTATTGGTCTTGGAGTAAAATAGAAATTTGATTCAGAGATCAGTAAATTAGGTGATGCTGTTTGATATGTTTCAGAATATAAATTCAGAATTTCTTCTAATTACAACAGTTGTGATAGCTGTAATATCACATACATATGCAAGAGATGATTTCTCACTATTTGTCTTTTTATCCCTCAGCGTACCATATTCAAGTGCTTCAAACTTAAAAAAAAAAAGAAACAGACAAAAATGAAAAACAAAGAACTTTACAGAACAAGGATTTGTGGAGTTGTACATGGTTATCTTTTTGGAAGCTATTATTTTTTATCTGTTGTTGGTTGCAGGTTTCTGTTCCATATGTGCGCATTTGCAAAGTATACACCTACATAGATTATATATTATATACAGTCCTACATGCATATATATCACTTTGGCTGGTATTGCTGGGTTTGTAGGCCTAAAATTAGGTCAATCTATTAATGAAAATTCAATCCCATTGATATTCTTGTCTAGGATTTTAAAGCTTTCTTGAAAAAAGCTATAAAAAAGCCTTTTTTTTTTTAGTTTCTATGCTTGTCTTGATTGCTGGGCTCTTCTAACTGTTCCTGAAATTTATCCATTGGTTTACAATTCTTATAGTTTCAAATGCTCAAATATTCTAATCGTGTTGTCTTTGACATGCCTTCAATCTGAGTTTTAGTAGTTATGCTAGTAATTTCAAATGTTTGTTTATCTCCTGTGCAGTGGTATTCATTTTGGTTAATCAGTGGTTAAAAAACGGATCAAAAGGGATGTTTGAGCACTCACAGTTATTTGGGGGGACTTGGCCGTGGGCATATCCAGCTTTATGCTTCTCATGCGGTTACTTTGCATATGATCAATGGGATATGCTGCATTACCGGTTATACAATGGTTGGATCCCTGCCATTTTATTGCATCATCTGATACTCCTCATTTGCTTCTCTCTTGCTTTATATCGAAACGTCACTATCAATTACCTTATTCTCACTCTCATTTGTGAGGTATGTTCTCCTCCCTACCCCCCCCCCCCCCCCCTCCCCCCTTCCCCGGCATTACTCCTCTGATGTAATATGATGGTAAATTGGTAATAGGATAAATGTTTTTTTGCCTGAGGCATAACTATATGCTTATAATCCCTAGATGTGTGCGCTGTACTTAAGAGTGAGAATCAAATCTCATAAATGAAGTGTTTACTAAAACAAATTAAAGAACCTTAACAAAATATTTAATTGTGACTAAAAATATTTATTACTGTATAATTTTCACTAAAAATATATAAGTGTGGTGGTTTCTTGTATAGTTTTGTGACTGTATAACCAAGCCTTAAGGTATAGGCTAGTGCTTCTTCCTCTTATTTTATTACATTTTAATAACACACACAAGGAGATGAACTCTTAAAGGATAAATATGTCTTAAGATGCTTTTTTATGCTATTAGAGGAATGGTCTTCAAGTGATTTATAGCTTTGTGGTTATCATTTATTCATTTGTTTGAAATCTGTGTATTAGCTTTAGTAAAATGCTTGAAATTCACACTGAAGACTGTCAAAATTTAATAAATTTTGGCTTCAGTTATATCAATCTGAGTAAAATCTTGTATTCATGCCATTGGTATGCTTAGTGATGATATCTGTTTTGCGCCCTTGTGTAATTTGAGTGATCAGGATCCCTCCTTGTTATCTTTTACTGCTCTTAATTTTCAATCTATTTTGCTATGCAAGCAAGTCATGAAAAATGGTCTTCCCAATTTATTTTTTAATTTTTCCAAGAAAAAAAGCTTCAAATTTGTATCAACAAAGTGTTGGTTAATTTGATATTAAGCCTAGCCCGTGAGAACCATTGTTTGGATCTTGTTCTCTTACTACCAAAATTCTGTTAGAAATCAAGGTGACTTCGAATTAAAACTAAATCCCAAAATTTTGATAATGTTATCGAAAATTTGAATACTAATGTGAATATGCACACTGAATCTAGTTGATGTAACTGAAGGTTAAATTTCTTCTGATGATACAGTTGCATTCCATATTTCTGCATGTAAGGAAAGTGCGACGAATGGCTGGTCTTCGTGATGCCAACAGCACAATTGTGAGGGCAGAATGGGTTCTTAATTGGGTAGCTTTCATTTTAGCAAGGTTTGTATCTCATGTTCTTATCACTGTCAAGCTTCTCAGAGATCGTCATAAGTTTGGACAGGGAATTGAGTTGCCACTTGCCTTATTTGGGATGGTTGGAATGAACTTGCTTAACGTTTTTCTTGGTATTGATCTTTTCCATGCTTTCAAAAGAGAGGTAAGTTCCCAGAGAAATCACCACCACCATCGTGAATGACACAAAGAAAGCCTTAGAGAGTTATTTTAAATTTTTATCTTATATGTTCTATCATTTTGTTCTATTCATTTTACGTAGGAAGTTGTTAGCAAAGAGTGAAATTTAGAGGAAGAAATTAGCGATTTATACTAGGTTAAGAGTGAATGAAAATATGAGCTTTGTATATCCAAAGTAAGGTTGTAAAGAGAATCATGATTTAAATCTCCAGTTTGGCACTTGTTATAACAGCTAAATTATCATTTAAAAAAAATAACTACAGTATTTTGTTTCTTCAATTTTTTTTTTTTTTTTCCAATGACATTTAATCACAGAATTCTTGGCAAATATACAGTTTACTGTTTAGTGACACACCTAGATGACATATTTCAAAATTGCTGAGGTTATTCCCACTTTTTTTCTTATGTTTCGTTGAGGTTTCTTATATACTCTTAATGGGGACTTTTCATCCTATGAAAACTGCTTCCGAAGACCATCCTTTCCTTTGCTGATCGTTCCTATTTGCTAGATAAGTTGACTCTTAATATTTGCTCAATATTAAGGGGAAAACAAGATTGTTCTGCACCTTGGCCAATCGACTTCGAGTCAATCTAGCATGATACCAATGCCTGTTTATGGTTTATGCATCGACGGGGCTGATGCGCACTACTAAGTAATGCGCACTCTGGTTTCTAAAGCCAAAACACGGAAGGTCTTATAATCCCAATCGAGAGAATAGGAGCAGCAGGTCCGACTTATAAAAGATAAACGAAGATCCCAAAACATTCATTCCTTTCTCGGCCTTTTGGCTAAGATCAAGTGTAGTATCTGTTCTTATAAGTTTAATATCTGATATGTGACCCATGGGGTCACACGACATTAAATTTTTTTTCTTGAGGGGGGAAGGCTCACAACAATTGCTTGCTAATATTGGGGTCTTTGAGCGTTGCACTATTGCAAGGGCCTGGCGCACCCCACCAATACTAGTTAAAAAACTATCTGATGTCTAGCCTGTTTCTTTCTGTTTATTGCGTTGATTCATTCAATGATCTCGTTCTGTTAATTTAATAATTTGTAAATTTTAACTTGCACATGATCCGTTCTATGATGGCTAATCTGAGTGCCCAAACAGGTCTAACTCGAGTTCTACTTGATAAAAAATTCTTTAAAATTGTGGCAATTTTTAATTAAAAATTTCGCTTGGAAGCTGGGAGTTTAAGAAACTCGAGTTCTTCAAAAATTTTAACATAGAATCGGAGCTCCCAATGAATCTCTGGATTCAAGTAAAAGCAGGAAAATTGTTGGAAAAAATTTAAATTTCAAATCAGTGCATGAATGACAATTGGTGCCTATCCCATACACTTATTAACCAAATCAGTGGATGTCAGGGGAGAAATTATTTCACCACCTAACCCCACAATTTGACTGAAATGCTTTCACGAGCTCCACCTTTCCAAGCAAATGCTTTCCTTCCTTACCCTTATTTTGGCAGAAAATGTTCTCTAATTAATCTCAGTATCGGTAAAGACCGAAAAGGAAAACATGTTCACGTGATGTCCTCTCCAAGTCAAACGATCCACACTCCCATTCCGTCGCCGCCATTGGTTTTGGGTCCAAAACAGTGAAATCCGACGGTGATACGTGACAGTGGAACTGGTTTTGGGTTCGAAGCAGAGGAATCAGATGACAACAATGAAGAAATTCATAAAACTTCTCTTCAATCTCTTTGAATTTGCTACCATCAACGCTGTACACAACGTTCAGAAACCTAGAAAGCACGAGTGGCTCCAGGGTCGTCACACCCGCACCGGACTCATGGCAATTCGGCCTTTTTATTTTTTATTTTTTTTAGTTTGCGCCGATACGCGCGGATTCATGCCAATACAGGCCGATTCCGGCCGAAATTGGCCGAAATCATTGCAAAAATACATGTTAAAAATAATAATAAAAATAAACTTTTAGGTTATATTCTAATTTATGAATATCATGTTTTAATTATTATCTATTATTACTCTTAAATTAGTATATATTTACAATTATATGAAAAATATATGCTTAGCAATATATAAAAAATATAAATAAAAATATTTTTAATAATTTTTTAATCGCTATACCTGTACTTTACTTTTTCAAAAATTGTCGAATCCCACACTCGCACCCGCACCCAAATCCAAAAACGAACCCATGCTTCATAATCAAAAACACGAGTAACATATACACCTTACTCAAGTTTATGGAGCTTGAGTAACGCATAATTTTTATATTAAAAAATTCCATCGCAACGGGTGCCAAGGTAACTATTTGTAATGAAACTTGAATTTGAGAAACTCGAGTTACAAAATAGTGGTAGATTCTTATATATTTTCAAAATAATGACATATTACCAAATATTTTGGCCAAAAGTGGTATTTGGTCATTTTGGCCCCGTGTGTGTTTGACAAAAATTAAAAAATCAGCTTATTTTACAATTTAGTTTATTTTTGCTACTATTTATAGTTCCTACAACACTTTTTTGTATTATTCATGGATTTTACTGTACTATTTTAGCTAATTTTTACCTTTATCTACAGTACTTTTAGTAAAAAATTTTCAGTTTCAGCAAAATAAACGGATCCCAAACAAACCTTAAGTTTCACCAAAATTTTATTTTAGTTCTATAAATTTGTGTTTTGTCATTTCAGTCATCTAAATTTTATTGTTTCCCAATTGAGTTCTCTAGCAATGCTCTGTATGTTTATGAGGTTAACTTTTGTTTTTTACATTTTTTTATTAATTTTAGAAAAAAATAATAATAAAATAAAAAAACAGAGCCAATTTGGAATGTTCCCTCCTAGAACCGACGTTCCAATCAATGAGAAGGCCACATTTTCGAAAACAATTCGCACAATAGCACACAACAGTCAACACCGTCAAAAGGCAAACAGTATTAGCAAAATATAATATACACCAATGATCAATGAGAAGAAGCAAAAATAAAAAGAACCTTCGTACAACCCAAGTTGCAAATATTTATAGTAAAACAAAGATGTATCTGAATGGATCAACCCAACTTTAGCATTTTAGACTAAAAGAATTAAAATTCCTTTGTTACTCCAATGAACGGAAACAACCCAACTTCGCCATCTTTCTTTGCTCTTCTAGATTGTTCGCTCTATCTCTTTCCCCTCTTTCTCATTCACGGTTTTCTTAGATCATGGTGGGGTTTCAATTTTGTTATTCCGGTGTGGGTCTTCCAATTGGCTTTTTTTTTTTTTTTTTAATTAACGTTTTTTCTAAAATTAAGAAAAAAATTAAATATTAAAAAAAAAAAGTTAACGACGGAAACTAAAAGCACATTAACGAAGGACTTAATTAGAAATGAATGAAAATTTAAGATCTGACATGACAAAACCCTAACTTATATGACTAGAATGAAAAATAGTAAAATTTAAATGATGAGTTTTACCTTTTAGCCTATATTTTTTTATTGGTACCATGCAGATATATTTATACAAAAAACTAACACTGTGTAAATTGTTTTACTTTCTTGTAATTTATACATGCATAATTTGATTTATTTGTAATTTTATATTTTTTTTATTCTCCCCTTTCATTTAGGAACGTGTCAATTATGTAGGTTTTCTTTAAAAAAAATTGTAAATTTTTTTTTTATTATGTAGTTTTTAAACGGGTCATATCTTCCATAATTAGTAAATTATTTGCAGCATTCTCACTTTTCTTTTGTTGTAGTAACTCTATAGTTAAATTAGAATATATAAATTAAAAATGATAATCTATCAATTTTAATTTTAATTTTAATTTTAATATTAATATTAATAATAATAATAATAATAAAATAAATATTGTTATTGTCAAATAAAAAAGATATTATCAACATAGTATTAAAAATATAAATAGAAATAAAATAAAATTATGTTTTTAATTTCATTTTTAAATTTAAAAAGTTTGTTTGACCCTCCCTTCCAAATTTTTTTTTCCTTTCCTTTATTTGCATTTTGGGGACTTATATTTCAAGAACATTTTGAATTTTGAAGACTAAAACAGATGAGGAAGAAGAAAAGGTCCTACCGGGAGTCGAACCCAGGTCGCTGGATTCAAAGTCCAGAGTGCTAACCACTACACCATAGAACCCGCTTCTGTCCTTCTTACCAATATGTTTTTATTTATATCAGCAAATATACAACCCTTCTGTTTTAAAGTCATGGTCCCACAGGACGCCAATCTCTCCTTTTTTAACATTCTGAATTTTTACATGGCAGTTGCCACTTGCCAATTGGCACTACACTTTACATTGTTCACTTGTCCTTAACGCACACATATCTTCTTGTTTAAAAAAAAAAAAAAAAAAAAAAAACTTAAACAAGAAAAAGAATACCACATTTGAAATAGAAAAAACTAGGAAAAAGTTTAGTAAAAAGGATTCTGAAAAATATAAATGAGCTTAGTAAAAAAGAGTGATGTGATTTTAAAGTGAGTAACGACGTCCACTAAGTCACTAACAATAAAATCCAAATTTGTGATTATTTTTTTATTCATTAAAAAAAGTTGTGCTTTGAGCTAATTATATTGTTGAGATATTGTGATGGCTCATAGCTCCCCCTATTGAAACACACTCGAAATTTCTTTATATGTATTTTTTTCATGTATCTTCTAGTCCTAAATTTATTTTATTATTAAAATTTTTCAATTTTAAGGTTCAATTGTTAAAACAAAATAAAAAATAAAATATTGTTAAAAGCTCAGTTCATTTGTCACCTAAAACCGTTGTCTTAGAAGTTTACCTAACAAATTATTTATTTTTAAACTTTTATAAAGCCCATGGGGTGGTGGCGCAGTTGGCTAGCGCGTAGGTCTCATAGCTTCTGAGTGATCCTGAGGTCGAGAGTTCGAGCCTCTCTCACCCCATTATTGTTTTATAATAAAGCCATGTTATGCTAGCAAATGGTACACTTCTTCTAGATTTATGAAATAAAGTAACTGGAACAAGTATTCCCCTCTCAATAAACTCAAACTTGCCTTGGGGAGAAATTGACTTATTTTGATGCCTTCTTCTAAGGACTAAAGGTTGCGCTTGGAATTAAAGTTTAAACTCTGCTTATTTTGTTATTTAACTTATTTTTGCTATTATTTAGTTATTTTTGCTATTATTCATGGATTTCACTGCACTTTTTAATACTATTTATAAATTTTATTGTAGTATTTCAGCCAGTTTTTATTTTTATTTACAATATTTTTAACAAAAAAACTTTTAGTTTCAATTAAATAAACTGTTTCCAAATAGATCCTAACTTGATCAAGCAAGGTACACAATAAACTCAAACGATCAAACTTGCTCTTGAGGAGAAATTTTTTCAGACTTATTTTGTTGCCTTCTAACAACTAAAGTTGCGTTTGAGATTAGAGTTTAAAGTCTGCTTATTTTGCTATTTTGCTACTATTTATGAGTTTCACTACACATTTTAATACTATTTATAAGTCTCATTATACTATTTCAATTAGCTTTTACCTTTATCTACAGTACTTTTAGCAAAAAGTTTTCAATTTCAACTAAATAAGCTATTTCCAAACAGGTCCTAACTTAACTTGATCAAGCAAGGTAAAGAACAAGATACCTTCCAACAACTAACTTTATACATCAGGACTGACTTTATATATCAGGGAAGAATTCCCTGTTGCTAATTTTGAATAAACATAACAAGTCAATTTTGCTTTCACAAAATGAACATTAATTTCTAATATATAAAAAATTATAAACATAACCAAAGGATTTGCTTGAAATTTCTCATTTCATAGACACCTGTTCATGTGACAATGGAATTCAAAAAAAAAAAAAAACTCTTTGCTGCTGATTAAACAGCATCTAACCAGGCAGCTCTCAAATGAAAAGAAACCTAAATCCTCCATCTCTACAACTGATGAATAAATTATACACCTTGTTTTGTATATGGTCACTAAATTTCTAGTCGTATTCCACTCTTAGTACGCGAGAAAAATTTAGCAAACCCATTTCGGTTTTTCTCAGAACTGACATGATTTGACAAAATAGCTGATGAAGTTGATGAAGACGGAAAAGGCAGTGAATTCTCTTCATTTTTGTTTATTACAGGACCAGAACTTTCACCAGCAATTCTCGAAGAGTCTGAATTTCTTTTAGGTGAAAACGTTTGGTTACAATGCAACTTCCACAGTTCTCCTTCGGGTTTAGGAATCAGTGATGCACCAGCAGAAAACTCTGGTAGGTTGGCAGGGTCAATCAGGAAGTCTTCCAGTGTTGCTAGAGATTTCAATTGATTCCCAAGAGATGCTATTGTTTTCTGGCACTCTGCAAGTTTTCCAGCAGCTACAGCTAGATCCTCCTGATATAGACAAAGTCTTATGATCATTAGTATTCCTCTACAATACCTAGCAAACAAATGATAGAAAATGGTTGAACCATGCAATGTAGATAACAAAAGTGATGCTTGACCTGCTTTATCTTCGATTCACCATTTGAGCTAGCAGTTTTCTG
This sequence comes from Quercus glauca, assembly GCA_023736055.1. Classification (NCBI taxonomy): domain Eukaryota; kingdom Viridiplantae; phylum Streptophyta; class Magnoliopsida; order Fagales; family Fagaceae; genus Quercus; species Quercus glauca. Next base: position 38,040,731 of record CM043323.1, read on the forward strand.
GAGTTCAATTTCTTGGTTCTTTCTTGATAGCTCTTCCTCTAATTCCCGACATTTGGCTGCAATTTCTGCTGACAAAGCCCTCTCTTTCTGAACCTTTACTTCTAAAGAGTCAACTTTTACAGACATGGTCCTTGCTTCTGCTTCTATGCTAATGAGTCTAGATTCAAGAACTTGCTTCGATTCTTTTGCAGTATTTAGCTCTCTTTGCAACTCTTCCAACTTCACTTCTGCCTCCTGATACAGACAAAGTCTTATCTTACGATTGTGATATGTAGGGTATAGTAATTCTTCTACAATACCCAGCAAACAAAAGATAGAAAATGGTTGAACCATTCTATGTAGTTAATAAAGGTGATGCCTGACCTGCTTTATCTTCAATTCACCATTTGAGCTTGCAGTTTTCTGAAGTTCAACTTCTTGCTTCTTTATTGATAGTTCTTCCTCTAATTCCTGACACTTGGCTGCAATTTCTTCTGACAAAGCCCTCTCTTTCTGAACCTCTACTTCTAAAGAGCCAACTTTTACAGACATGGCCCTTGCTTCTGCTTCCATGCTAATGAGTCTAGATTCAAGAACTTGCTTTGATTCTTTTGCAGTATTCAACTCTCTTTGCAACTCTTCCAACTTCACTTCTGCCTCCTGATATAGACAAAGTCTTATTTTATGATTGTGATATGTAGGGAAGACTAATATTTCTACAATACCCTGCAAACAAATAGAAAATGGTTGAACTATTCTATGTAGTTAACAAAAGTAAGTGATGCCTGACCTGCTTTATCTTCAATTCACCATTTGAGCTTGCAGTTTTCTGTTCAACTTCTTGCTTCTTTCTTGATAGCTCTTCCTCTAATTCCTGACACTTGGCTGCTATTTCTGCTGACAAAGCTCTCTCATTCTCAAACTTTACTTCTAAAGAGTCAACCTTTACAGACATGGTTCTTGCTTCTGCTTCCATGCAAATGAGTCTAGATTCAAGAACTTGCTTCAATTCTTTTGCAGTATTAAGCTCCATTTGCAACTCCTGCAACTTCACTTCTGCCTCCTGATATAGACAAAGTCTTATGATTGTTATATGTAGGGAGTACTAATACTATTTCCTCTACAATACCCAGCAAACAAATGATAGAAAATAATTGAACTATGCAATGAAGATAACAAAAGATAGTGATGCCTGACCTGCTTTATCTTCAATTCACCATTCAAGCTTGCAGTTTTCTGAAGTTCAATTTCCTGCTTCTTTCTTGACAGCTCTTCCTCTAATTCCTGACACTGGGCTGCAATTTCTGCTGACAAAGCCCTTTCTTTCTGAACCTTTACTTCTAAAGATTCAACTTTTACAGACATGGTCCTTGCTTCTGCTTCCATGCTAATGAGCCTAGATTCAAGAACTTGCTTTGATTCTTGTGCATTATATAGCTCTCTTTGCATCTCCTCCAACTTCACTTCTGCCTCCATCAGCTGAACCTGGGATGCCTCTATATAGTCCTGAGTTGTGATTAAAGCAGTCTCCAATTCAATTTTCTTTGCTTCCATCTTCTCTAACTTCTCTTCTAATTCAGCATTCCGGTGAGTCATGGCTTCAAGCTCGATTCTCAGGGAGCTTTCTCCATTAATTGACTCACTGGAAACCTCTGATAAAAGGTAATGGCTTCCATTCTTGGTTTCAGGCAGAGCAACAAGTCGCTCCATCTCGAGAAAATCATCCATGAGATCAATTGGGGCAGTAAAGGATGGGAGATTTCTTTTAAATGCCTTTTCATTTTTGAATTGATCAAGCTCAGCAATTAGGGCAGACGCCCATGAATCAGAGCAACTAGGCTCACACTTTTTTGGCTCTGAGCTACCACCCATCTTGCGAGTATCAATCTCTCCCAAGCTAAGCCTCTCCCCACTATCTGATTGACTATCTGTGAGAGATTCAACATAAATTGAGGAGGCAGTGGTGGATTTGTGATCATTAACTGAGGATGATTTACAAACCACAGATTTTAACCTCCGGCATTCAGCCTCAAGCTTGGCCACCTTCTTTATGCTTTCTAAATGTTGCTTGCTGGCTGTCTCAGCTGCCTGTGTACTCAAGTCCCTCTCAATTGTCCTGATTTCCAACTCTTCAGATTGAGATTGGAGCTCAATTTTGAGAGCTGAGTTCTCTTTCTCCAAAGATTCAAGTTTACAGCAAACATCAGGATCAACATGAGTAGGAGATTCAGGTTGAGGAGCTTCTGCTTTGCTCTGGAACACCAGAAGCTGGTTCTCAAGTTTGAGTTTGGTGGTTTCCCACTCACGGGTTTTCTTCACTACAGCTTCCTGGATCTTTTGCTCCTGCTCCTCCCTTGCTTGTCTTAGCTGCCGAACAAGTTCTTTGAGGGCACCATCAAGATGGCTTACCCGATCTTCAAGTACTGAGTTTTCCTGAACTGTGGAATCAAGTTGCTGCTTCAGAGCAACCACTTCATTTTCAGCCTTCTCCCAACCTAGAATTATATTAAAATGAAAGAAATTTATTAAAGCAGCAAAGAATACAGCAATCATTACCATGTTTGGTTGAGATTTACAAAGTTATAATACAAAATTCCAATTCATGCAAGCTCCTAGATTTGAAACATTATGTGCATATTCATTGCAACTAACATGCTGCAACCAGACACGGTATTGTGATCGGTTGTCATGAGAATAAGAAATATTAGAGATGTCCCAAATGCTATGTACTTATGTGATATGTCATACCTGCAACAGCTTCTTCTGCAACTTTTGCATGCTGCTTCACCAAGTCTTCTTTGGCACTAATATTCACAAGTGCAGCTGATAACTTATCCATCAGGCTCTTCACACTATCATTAACATCTTCCGCACTTGCTACAGCTTTTGATGTGACTTCAGGTGATTGAGTATTATGATTAGGAGATGACTTGAATGCCTCCTGGTTCAACAATGTGATATTGGATAAAGCAATGTTCAACTTGCATAAAAACAAAATTTTCATTTCATGAAATAACCAAAATGACCCCCTAACAGAATAGCTCACAGATACATCCACAATTTGATTATATGTTATAGGACAGGGAAGAACACATAAGTTTTCTTTGGTTACTAGAAACAGTTATTAAACGATATGCAAACATGAAATTTTATAACAGATTGGGTTGGAGTGGCTGATCTATGAGCATGTATGTGTATGTATTTTCAATCCATTTACTAGTTACAGTTGCCTGTGCTGTAGTAGGGCCATGGATTTGATTCTAGTTCAACAAACAATAACTAAAAATGAAGGCAAAACATAAAAAACTACAAAATTAAGATATTCAAACCAGAGCATGACTTCTTGTGATGTGCCATGTGAATGAGGATCCTTTCTAAAACAAGGTTTATTAAAGAAGACATTGCTGGGGATGCATTTAGGATTAATGTCAGTGTTTCCATTGAGCAAATGAACCCAGAGGAGTATTCCTAGAAACGCTTTAATGCATCCTAGGAACTGCAAATATAATTCTAAACGTACAATTTATTTGGTTACACTGAATATCTTTTTGGGCATTCCTATTATAAACTTTCTTTTTCCTTTTCTCAACCCTGATAAGATTTGTGTGACATCATTAAACGTCCGTGTTTTCATCAACATAGAAAAATCAATATTTATCACAGACACAAGGATGTAAGAATTTTCAGAACCCATAGTATTAAAACTGCACCACATCCCAACTAACAGTGCCTCAAACTCCTGTCAATCAAAGCTTAGTTGTTCAAAAACACCTGCCCGAAGTAACAGTTATATTTGCGAATTACCTTTTCACAATTCTTTTTTTTATTATCAGAGATTACCTTTTCACAATTCCTAACATGTGTCATTAACATGAAGAGTAGAAGTCCTGATATTGAATGACTGACAAGCAGACTATTATCTAGAGATTGGAGATCTAAATAGCCAACCTTCCTTATGGCTCTGCAGGGCCTTCTCAAAACTATACTTTAAGAGATCATTTCAACCCCTCCAATGCCTTCTTTGGCAAATATAAAGATGTGAAAAAGATCACAGCAAGAGGACACATCATTCCTACAGATTTCATGTAGATGATGAGGGAAGCTCTCCAAAGAAAAGAAGTTTGAGCTGAACATTTGTCAATGAGCCAAGTTTTGTACACTTATCATAATTCCAGCCAGTTGTTTGCCATAATCATACTGGTTGCACTTGGTAAATACGTATGCAACTCAACTACTGACAAAGTATGTTTTATGGAAGTCGTATTCTCTTGCCTCAGACATGACATTTCAACCATTACAATGCAAGAAGCAGAACATAAAAGAGTTTTGAGGGGGAAAAAAAAACAGGGAAGGATACTTACAAGATAACAAGATATATAACACAAGGGACACTCTTCAACAGGAGATGTCACAAAATGTTGCACGTTTACAGGCTTATCAAGGCCAAACAGAAAAAGTTTAAGTGCAAAGCTATATATAGTGGAAAGACATCTCCTATCAACTTGGTTTAATCTGGTTTCTTATATACAAGACACACTCGTTCATTCAAGATACTTAATTCATGATGTCCTTATTTTCTAGCCAGCCTAATGCATGTTCTAGGAAATTAATTGCACTACAATAATAGGGTGGGGGCACTTAGCAGTTATAAGAGAGGATGGCCAAGCAATCAACACGCATATGACCACAAGGTATTCATACTTCAATTCTCAGATCAGAAGACACTCAATTACATAAATTGGGAAAAATACAGTCAGAACTCAGAAAGCCAACAAAAAACCACGTTGAACTTCAAAAAAAAATCACAATTTATCTGTCTAGCAGGTTCATATGTTAAAAGGTTGATACCCAAAATTTTCATAATGGCAAGAATCAAACTACAATTTCAAACTTATGAATTATCAATGAAATTTGAAGTGGTTAAGTAATTCAAAGGAAAAAAAAATACCAAGTTTCAGACATCAAAGGAAATAGTAGTAATGCAGAGAAACATGGGTTCTTGTTGTCGTTATCAGTTGGTTAGTGCGTTAAAGGCTACATAGTATCATCCAAGCTACCTAATAGTCAAATTTAACACAAACTTGGTTCTAGTTGCATACCTGATCATCTGAGTATCTCTCTGAATGCGAAGATATAGAACCTGAACTCTCAGTTTCACCAGGGCTTTTGTCAGAAGACTTCCTCTTCCATAACCATTTCCTTTTTTCCATTGTGAGCTCCAATTGTCCAACGCCGACTAGCACATCACAGAGAGTTCACTGCCACACACATTTACAACATTTATCAACAGGTCACTGAAAGCCCATCATAAAATCCTCCTCCAATTACTGGGAAAAACAGTCAAGTAAAACAAATATCCAATGGGAAGTTAGCAACAGTGTTCCTTATTGTTAAATAACAGAACTCCCACCAGAACAGTCAAGCCTTTGAAAAGCAGATACACATATTCTCTTCAACAAACTCAACAATATATACAAAAAGGTGACTTGGCTTATCATTCTCCCAGCTTTGCTTCAAATCCACCCAAGTGACCATCCAACCCCAACCACAAAAATGTAGGACATCCAAAGAACTAAAATGGATTTACTTAGTTTAAAAACCCAAATGCTAATTTAAGACTCTAGTCTCTAGGATATAAAACACAAATTTTGAAAATAAAGAATTCCCAGCTTTTACTCACATTTAACACCTTGAATGGTTTCTGAAACACCCCTCAAGCAGTGAAGTCACCAGGAACACAGTACTTGAATCACAAAATGAGAAAACTTCCCAGCTGATAAAACTAATAAAATTTTCCCAAAAAAAAACACAACCAATAGGATAAATCAAAACTAATGAAACAGTGGTTAGTAATAAAATATATAACACAGAAATGAAAGAATTCTGAATTTACAATTCAAAATGTCCCAAATTTGAGTGACCCAGCAAAGCTAAAGAGCAAAAAACCTTACTAGTTTTCCCAAAAAGGCAATAAATAATAATTAGAACCAATAATTTATATAAAAATATAAATCAAATATATTATATCTTTAAACCATAAAAAAATTTTTTAAAAAAAATAAAGAAGAAGATGAAGAAGCAGAAGAAGCAAGACCCAGATCAAATACCTTTGACTGGGAGACCAAAAACAAGCAGGAGATTGGACAGAAGTAGTTTTAAATGAAAACAAAAGATGGGTTCAGTTCAGACTTGAGATTTAAGATTTCTGAAACATAAATAAAATTATATTTTGACAATAAAAGTAACTCTGCAAAAATCTCTGGAATGTCAGTGAGCATTCAAATATGTAATAAAAACAACCAAGTAACAGATAATGTGTGGGCTTCTATTTCTTGTTTTCCACTTTACCTTTTTATATTCTCTTTTTTGTATTCCAAATATATAAAAAAGAGTGGAGCATGTGATTTGGGTTTTGGGATATGAACTCAGGAGTCAGAACTAGAAAGGATGTGAGATTGGAGTGTACAGAGTGAGACCACAAAAGACCCACTTTTTCAGCTTTTTTGTATTTGGAAAATTAAATTAAAATATATATAGTATTTTGTTTTTAATTTGCGTTTTGAAAATTGAGCTGCCCTTATTCCCGCCCTTGGATAAGGTTTTTTGTATTAACTAAATACAAGTTTTCTTTGTTGCCGAAAGAGAGAGAGGCTCTCCCTCCATCTCTATCTCTCTGTGTGTCTTTTTTTACTCTCTACTGTGTCTGTGTCTGTGTCAGTTTTTCAAAAAAGTGTTGCATAAAATAACTCCATTTGTCTTAGCATAATCATTATAAGAAGGCACACTCTCACAGTGGACTTAATTTCATGGACGTTGGATTTGATGCCATTTTCATGATCTAGTCTGGATTCATGATCTGACGGTGGAGAAAGCGTGAGATGGTAGGACCCACTTTTAAAATTGGATTGTTTCAAAATTGAAGTTACAGAAGGGTCACCATCTACCATGTCACTGTAGTTTTTCTTTTTTTAGTTTAAAACTGTAGATTTTGATGGCTAGTTTTGAATTTCTTGACAAGGATCTTCATATTTAATAGCTATGAGTTATAGCAGTCAATTTCTGGAGCCAATTTTGACCCCTTATTAAAAAAGGAACATACAACTTTCAAATGCCAATGATGTTAAGCTTATTTTTACCTACTTATAGCATGCTCTGAATATTTTTCAATTCAATGTATAAGAGCAACCGCATCAAAGGTTTTCAAATACAAAAAGTTGTTGATTTTACACATTTTAACTAAAAAAAAATACCCACGTAAAATTGTGCATATATACAAAAATACTACAATAACCATGCATATATATAAGGTTACTATATCTTTGCATTTAATATTTTACTATTTATTTCTCTCTCCTTCTCCTCCCTCTCTGTTTTGCATCATTGAAGGAAATAATTAAAAAAATGTAAAAGAATGAATATTTTATTGGATAAATATTTAGAATAGATAAACAGATGTGAGTGTTTTATAAAAGTATGTGTGTAAAATAGTGTTAATGCCCATTTTTGCAAATCTGTACCCAAAGGCTCATAAGGAAGAAAGGCCAATAAGAAGCAAGGCCCAAAGACCCGCCAAGAAGACCGAAGAGCAAAGAAAGAAGTGCAAGTGAAAGCCATCTGCTGCAAAATACAAATCTGCTGCAAAATACAAGTCTGCCGCAAAATATAGCTTTACCGCAGAATATAGTTCTCTGGCAGAATGGTTTCGGCAAATGAAGACACACGTCCCTATTCTTCGGCAGAAGGCTTTACTGCCGCAGAATACAGATCTGCCATAGAATACTGTTCTTCAGCAGAATACAGATCTGCCGCAGAATACAATTCTCTGGCAGGATGGCTTCAGCAGATGAAGATAAATTAGGCCCAATGCCCTTTTGATCCAGTCAACATTATTTGGCCCACAAAAACCCAAATCCTTTTATATAAAAAAGATAGGCATGAAAACTGATATAAAAAAGAACGATGAAAGGAAACAAGGAGCAGCAGGAATCACGTGAAGGAAAGAAAAGCCCAAACTAAAGGAAATGACAAACACAGCAGGAAACGTGTGAAAGACTTGTAGCAGGACAAAAACAGAGCTGATTTGCTACAGCAGGAACAGCGTGGGAACGAAAGGAGACAAAAACAGAAGGGCCGGGGCACCACCAACCTGTACCCAGCCAATACAAGGGAGGTGGACCCACGGTCAAAGAGATTCAGAGGGCGTGGTTTGGTGGTGGGGGGAAAAGGGGGTCTATATTTGATTTCCTGCCATAACTTCTTTTGGGATGTATACCTTGCTGGGATGGTATCTTACCCAAAAGAAGTAACAGATGGTTGGGACCACTGATGCATGCCACAGAGCTAGGTAGTGAGTAGTCCAATGCTTACCCATTTGAACTTAAAGATAGAGGTATACAGCAGGAACAAACAAAAAGGAATTTTGTTGTGAAATGAGTAATGGTGCAGCTGACGTATTTTGAGCAGAGGTAATGGCCGGGGCAACTAATGGGTTGGTGGGTAGTCTTGAATGGATGCCCACAACAAACCAAAAACAATTGGTGAAGCCCTAGGGGTAAAAGGGAGAAATCCCATTGAATTAGCTCACTATAAAAGAAGGAGCTAGCAATGGAAAAAAGGACGAAAGAGGAAGAGAAAAAAACAGGGGAAAGAGTGAAAAACAGAGGAAGAAAGAAAGTGGTAAAACAAAGAGAGAAAATACAGCAGGAATAGGGGCATGCATCAATAGACCATTTTTTCCCTCCCTCTTAGCAAACCCACTCTTTGAAGTCTCCGAGATTAATAGCTAGTAGCCATTTAGGCCTATTCTCCAAAATGCACAACTTTTACGGCAGGAGCCTATGAAAAGGTTGTTCAAGTTGGAGTTTGGGTTTCCTTTTTGGTTTACTTATCCTATGGAAAGATTCAATACTTGATTTTGATTGTAAATATATTTAATTTCTCTCATTATAACTTATATCTGCTGTAATTAGTCATCCTGCTGTAGTACGTTTTTATCACGTCTGCCGTATCAGTTGTCCTGCTGTGGTGTCTTTACTTGCTATGTTATTTATTCTGCTGTTGTACCTTTTTATTATATTTACCGTGTTAATTATTATACAAGCTAAACATTTCCTGCTGAAGCTTTCTTCTTTATTTGTTATTACGTATTTTACTGTTGACACAAGCTAATCATTATCCTACCATAAGTATATATATACATATATCTTTATTTATGAATATGTGTACATATTTGAGAACATACTAACCCATTTAAACTAACATTTGTTTGATGGGTATTTTCTTTGGGTTTTAGATTCGTTTATGTGCAGGAAGTGGAAAAGTATTTCTGCAGTAAAAATGAAGAGTAGTCATTCACACGGCAGACAGCTCTATTGCATAGCAGAAGGCTTTACAGCAGAAAGCTTCATTGCATAGCAGACAGTCTTACTACGCAGCAGACAGTTTTGTTGCATAGTAGAAAAGTTAGACCTGTGGCAGAAACCGGAGAAAAGTTCCTTCTGCGGCAAAAACATCAATCCTGCGGCAGAAATTGGCAGCGGCAGAAACAGAAAAGTCAATCCTGCGGCAGAAACTGGAGAAAAGTCTTTTGCGGCAGAAACAGAGGATAAGCCCACTTTGCCACGTCTTCCCTTGGACTTGTACTCAACATTTGCGCACAACCTGGCAGCGGCAGAATGGTACTTTGGAGCCCATTCCGCGAAGCGCCAAGCCCGACTTCCTTCTTAGAAAAAAAAATGTAAATAGAACCCTTACAAATAGAAAAAAAAAAAAAAAAAAAAAATTTTGGTGCAAAATAGACAGAAATTTTACACCCTCTGATGCGGTTGCTCTAAGGCTATAAAAAATAAAGGCAAAAATTCAAAATTAACCCTCTAACTTTCAGTTTTTATCATTTCAGTTCTCTAACTTTCACTTTTGTCGTTTCAGTCTTTTAAGTTTCAATTTTTGTCAATATAGTCTTCCCTTGGAACTCAGTTATCTTTTTTCGTTAAGTGGCCTTCTAACTTTTAACTCTTTTTTTTATATAATAATTTTCATAATTAAAATAAAATTAAAAAAAAGCTGAGGAAAAAAAAAAAAAAAAAAAAAAAAGCAAGTAAGGGGAACAACGTCGTTCCCCTTACTTGAGAAATCAAAATGTTGAACAAGTCAAAGAAGCCTAATTCATGAACTTGAATCTGAGTCCCAAATGAAACGTAGCCAACAAGGGTGTTCTCGGGCAACAAGCCAATGGCACGCCGCACGCCTCAAAGCCGATTTAACATAGCCCATCTCCTCCTCGATCATGCAAGTATCGAGCACGAAAATGAAAACCGAGGAGAGTGTATTGAACAGTGGTGAGTTAAGCGTTGAGTTCGCCGAGGAGATTGGTATCGAAGATCATGGAATAGTGAGGAGGGAAATGGTTGCGCTGGTAACAAAAAAGGCAAATCCAAATCTTGGTGGCGAAGATGATGCAAGCGTAAAGGTTGAGAATAAAGGCACAGGTTTTACAGCGAAGCAAAGCGTGGGGATGTCAGGGTGAGGGCAGATTGGAGAAATGGAGGCAGCGAGTGGGATTATGCACTTGCTTGCTTCAACCTTCGTTTGTGGTCACACGTTCCAACTTATCCGAACTCCGTCAATTCCCCCTGGATTTGTGTTCGCCATTTCCGACATGTTTTCTTTTCTTTTCTTTTCTTTTTTCAGCTTTTTTTTTTTTTTAGTTTTCTTTAACTATGAAAATTATTTTTAAAAAAAAAAGAAAGTCAAAACAGCGACGTTTTGGTCACTTAACGGAAAAAGATAATTGAGTTCTAACGGAAGACTACATTGACAAAAATTGAAACTTAGAGGACTAAAATAACAAAACTGAAAAGTAGAGGACTGAAATGATAAAAGCTGAAAGTTAGAGGGTTAGTTTTGGATTTTTGCCAAAAACAAATAACTTTTGAACAAAAAGGTTGCACTTGCATCCATTCCTCGTTCATAATCCTCACTTGGCAACAATTTATTTTTGATAGCTTATTTATATAATGTAAAAAGTTATAGTTTGTCAAAATATCATAATGTAAATGTGTGACAAAAAGTTAAAAGCTATCTTATTTCTTATAAAACCTAAAAGTTATTTATTTGCAAAAACAAAAAAAAAAAAAAAAAAACAAAAACAAAATACTTTGAAAAAAATAGGCAAAAGCCAAAGGCCAATTGTTAAATTTGTAGTCCAAATTGTAGGGTCGTACATTCCTACAATTCTACCGACCCAAAAATAGTTGGATTGCGACATGATCACTTAGAACTTATGATAGTAAAGAATCAAATTGTAGGATCATTTCAATCACACTCAAAAAAGAAATTTGAATCGGGCCAACAAAAAGCCCAGTTACCTCCAATAGATACTAGTGACCTAATAGGCAAAAAAACAAAAACCTATTTTAGGTCCTCAAATACTACTTTACCTATTTTACCAATCTATCTAATAATACACTCAAAATTTCAATTCTTTTTTTTTTTTTTTTATACATACAATCCAATAAAATAATGTAAAACAATAAAATAATATAAATAACTCATTCTCTCTCTTCAGTCTTCCCTTTCTTCCAAACTGTCTCTCTCTCTCCACTGTAAGTCCGACCAATCACCACCGACAACCACCACCACTGAACCACCAAACTAGCCACTCAGATCACAAATCAATTCTGAAACTAACCCAAGATCAAACCCACGACCCACAACCCATTCAAACCCAATGCAACCATTGAAACAACATCACCGACCACCTTTACAACACCACCAAAAACAACCCAAGACCTATAACCCATTAAAACCCATAACCCATAACCTACTCAAACGTAAGCCTCAAACATCAATTTAACAAATGCATGACCCACAACGGCAAATCCATGACCCATTGCGAGCAAAACCTAGAACCATGGTGGTAAACCCACGACCAACGGCTAGCAAAACCCAAAAACAATATTCAAGCCACTTCGTCGTGTTGCCTTCAAGCCTCTGCCATCACGTCTCCTTTAAGCTTCTACCTCTGTGTTGCCACCAAAAGGGATTGAACTGAATGGGAGAGAGTGGAGACCTATGAGAGAAGGGAGATATGAATGGGTGAGTAAGGCAAAGAAAAGAGAGAGAAAGAGAAAAGAGTGAGTTTTTTTTTTTTTAATTAAATGAAGAGTTAAAAAACCTACTTTGGAATAAAAAAAATATTAGGGTAAATTATGTATTTGGTCCCTATTCTTTACATTATAATTCAATTTAGTCTCTAACTTTTCAATTGTGTCAATTTGGTCCCTAACCTTTCGGTGCCAAGTAAATTTAGTCTATGGAGTTATTTGGATGGAAATTGTTGACATAGTTAACAACCAAAATAAAAAATTAGTTTACGTTGATGTGGCAATAAACTAGTTTTTTTATTTGGGTCATTTGTCATGTAAGAAATTTCCATCCAAAAGATAATAAGATAAACTAAATTGACACGACATTAAAAATTTACGGACCAAATTGACACAATTGAAGGGTTAGAGACTAAATTGAAATATGATGTAAAGCATAAGGACTGTATAAGTAGTTTACCCAAAATATTAATTACCACCTAGCAACTTGCTACTGTGAGTTGGAATTGATACCAACTTACTGTAACAAGTTGGTATAAATTTTTAAATATTGCAACCAGGATGTTGCATGTCTTTAAGGTTTTAGGTTGCAAAATAGCAACTAGGACGGTGTTACCCCCCTAATACTAATGCCATTATGAGTATTGAAGTGTCAAAATTATCCTTAGTGAAGCTAAAATCTCTATAAAAAAAAAACCCTCACTCTTAAACTCAAAAAATCCTCATTCACTATTCAGTAAATATCGCATAGCCATCTCTCTGATTATTCATTTATTCCATGGATGTTGATGTTGGGATTGGCATAGATGACAAAATGGATGATATTGATAATGATTATGATGGTGGTTGTAATAAGATCCTAAGAATGGATGATTAAAAATTCACTTCACCTTATTATTCATATTGCTTTTTGCATTTCATTCTATAGTTAGCTAGTTTATATTTGCTAACTTATTTTGGATTTTGAACATAGAACTTGGAAAGCATTTCCATATGTATTGATAGTTTTTTTAATAGACATATGTATTGATGTGATACTTTGTTGCAAATTAAAGTTTTCCTAAACTTTTTGAATACATTGTGTTAAAACTTAAGCTTATTTGTTATGTTAGTATAGATATGATATATGGTATAACAAATGACATCATACTGATGCAAATATTTGATTTTTATTTTTATTTTTTTATACATAGATGTATTCATAATTTATGTGATTATTTCAACATAAAAAGTCACTACTATTGTGTTTTTTGCTATTTTTTCCAACAAAAAAGTAAGATCTTATGATCCACAATTTGATCCTACGATTTACAATCTCACCTACTTGGCTACCTCTCATGATCTTGCATAAGATCCCGACTTTGACAACCTTGCCAAACACATCATCAATTCTCTACTGTTAGGCTGTATTTGGTTTGCCAGATATTGATTTTCAAAGAATATTTTCCTCAACAAGTGTTTGGGGCAACGTAAAATGTCAGTCAACTGGAAACTTTTTTCCGGTTGACCATAAAATAAAAGCACTTATGGCAGAAAATTGATTTATACTTTCATTTTTTATAAACAATTTTATGCCTTACCCAAAACTCATTAACTGAACCTCCACCTCCCCACCGCCACTATATACCATCTAACCACCACCCAACATAACATCCCTGGTCTTTGGTGGCTAACCATTGTCACCAATCCAGAACCATGATATTTATCTTAATCTAAAATTTTCAATTTTTATTATTATATGTGCTTAGGAAATGAAAAAAAAAATGTGAGAAAATAGTTGAAAATATGTTTTCCATAGAATTTTCAAGAATGCAACCAAACACTTGAAATTATTTTTCGAAGTATTTTCAAGTGCATAGCAAAACATTTGAAATTAATTTTTTTTTCAAAAATATTAAACATTTTTCACCCGAAAATATTTTAGGTTGAACCAAAAACCACATAAATTCAAACATCAAGACCACATCATTTTTTCGATGTTTTCTAAAGTGACAAGTGACAAGGCTATGCTCTTATGCCTATGCGGAATAAGGGATAGTAATAGTATTAGGGTTTTATTAACGTATGCCCTAAGGACAAATGTTAATAAATCATTTTAGGAAACATTTTATAGAAAAATGAAAAAGTAATTAATTGATTTGACAGTTTTTTCAATTTTTTATAAAAAGTTACATAAAATGGATGGTTAATGTATAGTAGGGTCGGCCCTAGGCCTAGGCTAATTAGGCCATTGCTTGGGGCCCCCCTACGGCCCTACTAGAGAAAGGCCCAAAATTTGGAGGCAAATTTATTTATTTATTTATTTTTATAAATATTTTTGGGAGATATTAAAAGAATTTTACTTTTACATTTTTTTTTTCACTATTAAAAAGGCCCAAAGAATTAAGTAATGTTAGAGATAGAGATAAGACAAATTTTACAACACAACTTTTATTTATTTATTTATTTTTATACAAGACAAAAATTCTGCTCTAACCTATCCAAGTGTATATGTGTATAAAACTCCCTCCTAGAGACTTGAACATTGGCTCTTATCCCTTACACCCAACAAAAACTTATATTTGTGGAGTGACCACTGCGCTAAGGGTGTGCGGTGGTCTATATAACTTTTATAATTTGATATGACAATGAATATGATAGGTAGACTTCAACAAACTATTGAATATATTTTTGAATGAATTTTTGTGAGTGGTGATATATCTTTGTAATTATCATGTTATAAATTTTATAATATCTCTAGCATTTTTGTAAGCTTCATGTCACTTATCACATCAATTATAATATCAATTTGTAGTAAAATTTGTTATAACTTTAGCATTTTCTCAAAAAAAAAAAAAATCATATTAAAAGTAAAAAGAATTGATTTTTTTATAAAATTATTTTATAAAATGGTAGTTAAATACTATTTAAGTGATAACATAAAGATCCCATTTGAAGATTTCGCATTAGGCCTCCGAAATGTTTGGGTCGGCCTGCGTAATAGACCCATAGTATTATAAGTATATAACATTTCCAACTTGGGTTGGGCCAATAACTATCGCATTGCAATTTAGGATCAGATTTTGATATTATGAGTTAATGGTTTCAAAGAAACACCCAAGAAATTTAAATGGGCTTGCTGGAGTATGCACTATGCACCTTGTCACACAAAAACGCATTGATGCAGAGCCCATTAGGTAAATAGGGCTTTGGGACCTTGGGTAGTAGTACGGAGGAGGGTATTATTCCTTTCAAATGCTTTTGTGCGGTGGCCTATGAGAATCTAGAAACAACCAGTTGGATTGTCTTTTGTTGAGGTGTCAATTCAAGATTTGTTAGCTTCAGATACATTAGTCCCAACTTGTATTATTGCAGGATCTGGCATTAACAGATTATAGTGTGTGGTGCGCATTCCCAACAAAAATTGGACGACTAACTGAGTTACACATCTGAGTGAGACCAAGAAGAAATTTCCAATAATGTGTCCTTTGTCAAGATCCTCCTTGCATCTGATTCTTGACCGCAAATTCATTGCACAAAACCAAGTCGGCATCTTGCTCTAACAACAAGTACTACTGGCCTTATGTTACACTCAATTGAGTCAACACAAGTCATAATGGATTGGTTGGTTGCTAGGGAAAATGTTTCTTGCATATCTTATTTTTTTTACTGATATTTCTAGTATATCTTGAATGCTCATAAATTGGGAAAGGTTTTGCTGCTATTGCTGCAGGGATACGTGAAAAAGAAAAAAAGAAAAAAGAAAAAAAAGAGACAAGTAATGTGTTCAAGTGTCATTTGCCATGCATATGATTAAGTAGACTTTATATACTTTTTTTTTTTTCTTTTATGGCTACATACCCCTTTATGCGTAAAACCTTTCCCATTATTTCTTCTCACAATTTTTTTTATTTTTATTTGATAGAATTTCAATTTATAGTATCTATTCAGCTGATTATTTATTCTCACAGCTAAATTATAAATTACACATTTTATTTTTTAAAAAAGTTTAATTCATTTATATAATTTCTGATTTATACATTTCACTCTTATAACTTTTATTTTTATTCAATTAATCATTCCATCTAATTTTATTAGATGATTATTTTTTTGGGTTTTGTTTTTAAAATTTCTTACAATAAAAAATTAATGAAATAAATTATTTTATTGAGAAAAGAAAATTTTTGATTAATGATTGGGCTGTGATCAGATTTTGTTGCTGGCATGTGAACAATACCAACTCCTGGGAAAAGCAAACGCTAAATATTTGTTTAGTATTTTCTATACCTCTCCTTTTAACACACCACATGTATTTGGTGCCAAAAGAACCCAAATCGAATCTCCCGTTTGCCCCTAACCTCCTTCAGATGGAGCAAGTTTTAGCCCCTCGTTATTTGTCCTCTTGAGACAAATTCAGCCACAAAGCTTGAAACAGTTTTCTAAAATTTACTTTTCAACAAAAAATAAGGGGGCCCATAAATAACAACAAATAAACAATCTTGTGCTCGAGATTGTGAAATCACAGCACGAATAAGCCAAGAGAAAACATCAACAACCGGTAAAACAACACCTTTTTTTACAGCAAAGCTAAACCCTCAATTGTGCCCCTAGTTGGCGTGCATTTACAATTCCATAAAGCTTAATGTTTCTCCTTAAATCCTCCACCTTAAGGTCATCCCATTTAATTTGTGATAAGAAAATTAAATATTGGTTGCGATTCGTTACCATGGTTTTCAAACCCGAACCTCACTATGGTTTTTAAATTCGAACTGTTCAATAGAAAAAATGTTTGGTTTAAAATGAGAATAATAATATATTGAGATGTGTTATAATAAAATGAGAATCTGTTAATCCTCTAAAAACAAAATAAGTATAATCTAAATTCTGTAGAGTATAAAACCAAGCAGCTTACCTCAATTGTTAGAGTGCTGGACATGGACATAGGCTCTTAGGGGTCTCAGGTCAGTTTGACCCGAGGTTTGGACGATAGAAGAGATTATTTAAAGCAACCACAACTGGATATCAAGACTATGTACGACGCTTAAGAAAACATTCCAAAGAGAACTCGAGAGTTGGGTTGTAAAAGAGCCGAATATTTCCAAGTTTATGATTGCTCATTAAATTTTATCTTGTATACAAGTCAAGCTTAAGCTCATCACCAAACTAAATTACATGCCCAAGCTTACTTTAGTTTCTTACCGAACAAATTTAAACTTGTTCACGAGTTACTTAATTAACTTTTTTCCCCCTTATATATAGTAAAAACTACAATTAAAATTTTATTCCTCTACAAATATATTCTAATAATTAGATAGAATCATTTTAGTGATGAAATTACAAAAATTAGATCCTTCAACCTTGTATTGGGTAGAATTTCATAGTTGGGAATTGAGGATTTGAAATGTAGATATCTTCATTTGAAACGTTAGAAGGTGCCAATCAGTTGAGTTACAAGTTAAAAATATGTTAAAAATAAGAATTTGACATTTCATGAACTTAAAAACTTACGCAATTTAATATTTAATCTATCTAAGTACTATATATATATATATATATATAAACATATAGTATAATAATACTTTAATTGAGCTTTATTCTTAGGAGCCTATTTATAAGCACATTATTATAATTGAGCTTGACCTTTTAATATTTAAGCCTAAACTTATGCTTGAGCTTGACTCATTTACTAAATAATTGAGCATAAACAAGATTTTTACAAAGTCAATCTTGAACTTTTTTTTATAAATACCTTAGTTCATTTATAACCATGCTCGAGTGCACGTTAACAAAACCACACTAATATGAGAGGAAAAAGAGAGCTATTTTATTTCGCGCATGAAATTTGCAATAAAAGACTATATATGAATGAATTGGAAAATTATTGTGTATTTCCGGAGTACCATAAATGCATACTTCTTCCTTTCACATAAATAGTGAGTCTCACTAATTAAATTCATGACGTGACTCACCATCCATGTGAGAGAGGGGACTATGCATTTATGGTATTTCGGGAGTACACAATAATTTTTCGAATAAATTAGCAAGTTAACTTTCCATTTTTTTTTTTTCCTTTTCCAAAGTTCAATTATGTGAGAATTTTGTTCTTCAATAGGTTCAATTTCTAAAATAGCCTTCAGCTTCAACACAAAACATTATCTTCAAAATTACAAGGCACTATATACATGGACGTGGGCACTCTGGGCACTCTAGTTGCTGCTCATCTTCAAAATTACAAAGCACTATATGCATAGACGTGGGCACTCTAGTTGCCCTTCATTAACCCTCACACCATATCCTCATCTCTCATTGTACTTTCTGAGACACACACACACACATCTCCCTCCTTAAAAAAACAATCGCATTAAAAGGCAGAGTAGAAGTATTTTCATCCTACACTATCAGAAAAATATCAAACAGAATTCATGGCACAAACGATGTTGCTCATGGCGAGTGTTTCTACTAGCAATGTGGTGGATTTGAAGAGAGACTCTTTACTCAATTTCCAAGTTCAGAAACTAAGACCCAAGCCATTCTCTCATCTATTGCTCCCTAGTCTTCCTACCAATACTTCTTCTTCCCAAGTATTTACAACTTTTGCTCTGTTCAAATCTAAAACCAAAGCCACTCCCAAGAAGGTTTTCATTTCCTTTTAAAGTCCTTTATTTGATTCAAAGAAGAAAAGAGTGGGAAGCATAAATTTCCCATACAAGACTTGTTCTGATTTTTTGCTTTTGTTCACTAGGTTGAGCCAAAGGCAAAGGCAAAGGTTGAAGATGGTCTCTTTGGCACCTCCGGAGGCATTGGTTTTACTAAGCAGAATGAGCTCTTTGTGGGTCGAGTTGCCATGATTGGCTTCGCTGTGAGCACATCTCTCTCTTTTTCTATAATTTTCCTGCAAATAGGCTGCTAGTTAAGTGCTACTTGTTTAAGATGCATCAACTTGTTAATTTTTTACTCTTAAAAAGAACTTGCAAAATTGTAGTATCATTGATATATAATTACAAAAATCTTCAACATACATTAATTTTTATTTTTATTTTTATAAAAGTAGTATTTAT
This sequence comes from Quercus glauca, assembly GCA_023736055.1. NCBI lineage: Eukaryota > Viridiplantae > Streptophyta > Magnoliopsida > Fagales > Fagaceae > Quercus > Quercus glauca. Next base: position 38,059,851 of record CM043323.1, read on the forward strand.
TAGTGGTGGTGTTAATGAATACCCATTTTAGCTTTGTTCATCAAGTACTAAGATTTTACCAAGGAAAATAAGATGTTGGAGGTGTCTAAAATAAGCAGCAAGATCGATGTGGAAGCTTAAGCTTTCATTGGCTTATATATTTGTTTAACAGAAGCTAAGAGTCATGTCACGTTAAGCTTAAGGTTTTCATTGGCTAGCAACTAGTGTCCCATAGCAGGGCACTGATATGATATCACACGACAACGTGCTTAAAATAGGAGTCTCGATGAAACCAAATGTTGAATAAAACATGCTACAGTTGATACAATTTTGTCCATCATTGGATCCTCACCGTCTTTCAGTACTATTGGTGTGAAATCTGAAAATGGAGAGAATAGGATTGGTGTTAGAAAGTTACAACTTACAATGCTAGAATTAAGAAGGAAATGTCCATCAGCAGAATTACATGTCTAAAGTGATGGAAACACAATGCTCTGTTCATGTGGTCACCAAAGTCATTGTAGCTTGGCAGTATATAGAAAGATATCTGAAAGGAGAGATAGAACTAACTCTCTTATTTTGGTTTAACTACTTTTGCTTTGCATATTTGTTCAGATTTTATTTTTTGGATGACTCATTATATTAACATCCAATACTGTCTATCATCACAACTACAAATTTAGAATGATGGATAGTCATGTAGAATGATCACTTCAAGAAGTATGAAGGTTTCTAATCTCTTACTATAAAGGTCAAAACTAGTTATTAATGTTATAATAAGCCTTTTTGTGCAGGCATCCTTGTTGGGTGAAGCAATCACAGGCAAAGGAATTCTATCACAATTGAATCTGGAAACTGGAATTCCCATATATGAAGCTGAGCCTCTTCTTCTTTTCTTCATTCTTTTCACTCTGCTTGGAGCCATAGGTGCTTTGGGGGACCGTGGTAAATTTGTTGATGAGTCACCCACTGGACTTGAAAAGGCAGTGATTCCTCCTGGCAAAGGCTTAAGATCAGCATTGGGTCTTAAAGAAGGAGGTAATTCACCATTCTAGAATGTTTACTTTTACCAAGGAAACAAGCAGCTTGAATATTTAATTAATCTTGTGTCTCTTTCTTGATTATTCCGTTATAGTTGATAATTTTTTTTTTTTTTACAATAACTGGGGGTGGGATTTCAAGTTAGGTTCTTCTCTATGGAAGAACTGAGCAATGTCACTAAGCTACAAGACTCTTAACCTTGCAATTGATACATATTATATGCACATGTAAGTGGTATAATATATATTCTAGTATTAATATTTGCCAATGTTTTGGAATGCTAGGTCCTCTATTTGGATTTACAAAGGCGAACGAGCTCTTCGTAGGAAGATTGGCTCAGTTGGGTATTGCTTTCTCTTTAATTGGAGAAATTATTACCGGGAAGGGAGCTTTAGCACAATTGAACATTGAGACTGGGATTCCCATCAGTGAAATTGAGCCCCTTGTGTTGTTCAATGTTATCTTCTTCTTCTTCGCTGCATTGAATCCTGGGACCGGTAAATTTGTGACAGATGAGGAAAATGAGTAAGGCTAGTTATGATTGTAAGGAGCTTTGTTGTATTTCATTCAATGTAAGAAATAATACTCTCTCACTCTTGCAATCATTGGATGGTTTATATGACAATTCTGCTTCGTTTACCAGCCGCTAAGGCTGTTAGAATTGGGTTTACATTTGTTCCAAAAAGAATCTTCTGGTAGTGGGGTTTTTTTCTCTGGTGTGTCAAAGCCAGACCATTTGACTTCCCCTTTATCTCTTGGCAGAGCGCTTGTATTTGATGCTTGTTAATCTCTCCTCTGGTGCAATATGTCTATTTTTAGAAGAAAAAAAATGTTGCACCATGTCAAACTCGGATAGAACTTTATTGATGCTATTTGCATTTCATCACTTGGCAGACTGCACATATGATATAACCTTTGACATTCTAGGATTCTGACATTGACTAATGGCAACAAGCCAACTAGCTAGATCATGTCAAAAGGTACAGGTACAGGTGATAATAATATGCATTGAGCTAGAAAACGTTTTGAGGACTCTGTCCATGTAAAATAACTCTGAAAAAAATTCCACGTGACTTTATGAACAAAGCCTTTTTTACGATCAAAATAGACTATTGGTTCCTAAAGTTGACACTATGAACTTTTTAGTCATTGATGTTTCAAATGATCCAATTTAGTCCCTGAAGTGGATATGCAATTTTTATCATTGACGCAAAGTTTGCACTTTCATGCTTCAGTCGCGACCGAAAATGTTTGAGAACTACTTTCTCTGCTGCGAAATAGGATCGACATGCGCAATTTTATCATTGACGCAAGAGGGAAATAATTTATCTATGGTCAAAAGTAACAAAGTTATAACATTGGAGAAACGTACAGTATGAGCTTCCCTTGAAGCAAGAAAATTCTCAATGGTACTATAAGCCTTTATCTGTAGCTTTTCCAGTGCCCCTTTGAAGCGCTTACAATTTACAATAAGTAACTCTATCACTATTGTATTGACTCTGGAAACAGGAAATTTCATCTATGAAGCTAAATTCTCTTCTTCTCTTTTTTATCCTAAATATTTACCTTGCTTGGGGGTGGTTGGAGCTTTGGGAGATTATAGTAAATTTGCTGATGACCCATCCTTTGGGTTTAAAGGGGCAGTGATCCCTCCCTCTTGCCAAAGGCATCCAAATGGTGTCATTTGGTGGGTATTAAGGAAGGAGGCAATCCCTTGATTCTTGACTTGCAACTGTAACAAAAAAGATTTGATTCTTAAATTAGGGATTAAGGGTCACTCAAGTGGTTTTGAAATATAGAGAATAAGAGATACGTTTACCTCATAGGAAATGTTATATTTACAACAAATTTTAAGTCGCAAATTGTTATTGGTTGTTACGAGTGGGCAAAAACGTAATTTAAGCTGTAGATTCAACTTATAATTTATTGTGAAAGTGTTGTGGACTTAACATTTTTCATTATGCTATTGTCACATGCATAGAGAATAATTGTTAATTTAGTTCTTAATTGAATCCAAGCAATAAGAGTCCATGCCGTTCCACGAGTAGAGCCAATAAAGCATCTCTGTGAAAGCTTATGTTGGACTGTTCCATTTAAAAAATTCTTCTCACTATTGAAAATATATTAACCATAATATTCTAACCGTCCATTTTTGTTAGTCAATATGGCAGCATCTATGCACCTAAAATGATTGCTTGGTAATAGAAAAAAGTATTGCAGAGAATACAAGATTATATAATAGAATAGTCCTATGCATGTGGTGGTAAGTGGTACCACATGATTAAAATCACAGTCTAGAATGAAGTCATATTGCAATCAACATTTCTTAAAATACCCTTACATAATTATATTTATATTTTGTATGGATTTCTTTATGTATAAATTAAATAATTGTATAATCAATATTATTATTCTTTGTTCAAAATTATACTCCATAAAAAAAATTATGTAAAAAAAAAAATCTAACAGCATCTTACTAGATAGTAATTCTAATAAATGACAAATTCACTTACTTAAAGAAAATAATGATATATAAAGCAAGCTTGATTTTTTTTTTTTTTAATTTTATTTTATAAAAGGACAATGCATGTTTCTTAGAAAATTTAATACATATTTTAATTTTAAATTAACGAGTTGGTAAATTGTTGTTGTTGTTGTTGTTTTTTTTTTTTTTTAATATTAAATTTAATCTCATAAATTGATCAAACTTATGTGCATTTGAATAACATGATTTGAACATGTAAATTTGGATTTTGGTTATTAAAATCTAAATAACTTGTTTGGATAGTTTAAAAAGATCTAAGATGTGCATTTGGTCAAATTTACCAAATATTTTAAATCTTAAAATCTTTGAATTTTTTTTCTTTGATGACCTTGAAATCTTTGAATTTGAAATATCATCTAACTCATAGAGTTTTAGAAATCCTAAACCATACTTCAATCAATTTAAAATTTTATAATTTCAAATCCTCCTACTTACAAAAGGTATATAAAGAATATTAAAATTTAAATTCAAGTGTCCAAATGCAATCTTCGAAATTAATACCCTTAGGCAAGTGAAGGTTTGGTAAGAGCACAAACACTATTATACTAAGAACAAGATTTAATAGTATTTCTTTTGCATCCATCTCAACCTCAAGACTTCAATCCTCAACCCTTTTCCCATTAACAACTCTCATGTACTTGGCAACTACTCTGGTTTAAATACCGATTGCTTGAGACTGAGAGTACCCCTATATGTATCCACCCCAAGAGGAATTCAAGTCTCTAATTAAACCTCCACCACCTCCCAAACCGAGCTCTTAAGTGAGGAAACATCATTATTTAATAGTCCAAACTTTACGCGCGCTGACCATGCATTGCGGTTGCACTAATTAGTTTGTGCTGGTCGGTGCAGAACTCAACTTGTCTGTCTAATTACGATTATTTTATTATTAACTTCAAAATTTTTAGAACCATGTAAAATATTGATGTTTTCACAATAATTTATAAGTGGCAAGTTGTTATTTGTTCTAATCTGAAACCACCACTAAAAGTATTTTCTTGCCCATAACATCAAGTAATAACTTGCTACCCATGATTTGTTGTGTATTTCTCTAAAAAATTATTACAACTTTTACTATAATTGTCCAGGACCAGATGGTATGCCTCATTTGTTTTATCAGCACTTTTGGTCAGATATTGGTGAAGTGGTCACAAAAACCATTCTTGATTTTCTTAATAATGGGGTATCACCCCCTAATTTTAATGAAACCCATATAGTCCTTATTCCAAAAATTAAAGAGCCAAAGTGTGTGACTGATTATAGGCCTATTAGTCTTTGTAATGTAGTCTTTAGAATTACATCCAAAGTAATAGCAAATAGGCTAAAGAAAATACTACCATCCATTATTAGTGACACCCAAAGTGCTTTTGTGCATGGAAGGTTGATTACAGATAATGTATTGGTAGCATTTGAGTCCATGCATTACATTCAACATAAAAAAGGAGCTAAGAAAGGGGAAATGGCTCTTAAATTATATATGAGTAAGGTATACGATAAAGTAGAATGGGTTTGTCTTGAAAAGATTATGACTAAATTGGGATTTGAGGAAAAATGAAGGAATCTTATAATGAGATGTGTTTCATCAGTGTCCTATGCTGTAAAAATAAATGGAAAACCAAAAGGGCATATAATTCCTACAAGGGTTCTGTGACAAGGAGACCCCTTGTCACCTTACTTATTTCTCTTATGTGCAAAAGCTTTATCGGCTCTAATTAAGAAAGTAGTGGATAATGGAGAGATGGAGGGTTTAAGTATCTGCAGAAGTGGACCCAAAATCTCACACCTTTTCTTTGCAGATGACAACATTATTTTTTGCAAGGCCACACTTGATTAGTGCAACGTTCTACAAAAAATCCTTGCAGTCTATGAGAAGGCATTCGGGCAGCAGTTAAATAGAGCCAAGACGTCATTGTTTTTTAGCAGAAACACTCCGAAAGAAGTGAAGGAAGAAATCAAAATTAGATTTGGGGCACAAGTCATTCTGCAACATGAGAAGTACTTGGGACTACCGTCGCTAGTGGGAAGAAATAAAAGTAATTCTTTCAAGGAAATTAAAGAAAGGCTTGGTAAGAAATTGGCAGGTTGGAAAGAGAAACTCTTGTCAAAAGCAGGAAAAGAAGTGTTGATTAAGGCTATAGTGCAAGTTATACCAACGTACACTATGAATTGTTTTAAAATACCCGACTCTTTATGTGATGAATTGACTAGTTTGATTCTCAATTTTTGGTGGGGAGAAAAACAAAATGAGAGGAAGATGGCTTGGATTAGTTGGGACAAACTATGTGAACCCAAGGCAGCTAGTGGAATGGGTTTTCGTCAATTAAAGCAATTCAATCTTGCACTTCTTGCCAAGCAAGGATGGAGGCTTCAAACAATGCAAAATTCCTTATTATATACTCTGTTCAAAGCGCGGTATTTCCCTCGTACAAATTTTATACATGCTTCACTTGGTACAAATCTATCGTACGTGTGGAGGAGTATCATGGCAGCTCAATATTTGGTGAAGCAGGGGAGTCGGTGGAGTGTAGGCAAGGGGACATCCATCCGGGTATGGGGAGACAAGTGGCTGCCATCGACATCAACATACCAAGTTGCATCTCCTAGACTATTTTTTAGTGCAGAAACAAAGGTGTGTGAATTGATTGCACAGGATTCTTCTCAATGGAAAGCACAAGTGATTGATGCTTTTTTCCTTCCACATAAGGCAGAGTGTATTAAAAGTATACCACTGAGTATACAACCATCGGAGGATAGATTTATATGGGCAAAAAGTGCAAACGGATTATTTAGTGTTCGTAGCGCATACAAGTTAGCAATGAAACTCTCGCGGCCTAGCAATTATGGATGCAGCTCAGATGATAGCCAAAATACAAAATTCTGGAAACTACTGTGGTAGATACCAGCACCACATAAGGTTCGTCATTTCATATGGAGGGCATGCTGAGACATTTTACCAACAAAGAAGAATCTGGTATGAAGATGTGCTGCAAGATGATTGCTACAGTGAGTGTTATGAAGAACCCGAGACATCAGGCCATCTATTCTGGAGCTGCCAGAGAGCAAGGGAGGTATGGAGTTGCACTAAGATCCATTTTAGTATAAATACAGCTGATATTTGCTCTTGCTTTGATTTAATGTGGCACATGATCATAGAGGGAAAATATGATGAGTCCAAAGTGGCTTTGGTTGCAACAATTGCATGGGCAATATGGGGAAATAGGAATGAGGTGCGAAAAGGGGGTAAAAAGAAGTTAGGCAGTGAAATAGTGCAGTGGACTTCTCGCTACCTCAAGGAGTATTATGTAGCAACTGAACGACCAGCCACAGTGCCAGCACTTCAAGTAACGTTTTGGACACCCCCACCGACAAACAGATATAAAATTAATGTGGATGGAGCGGTCTTCAAGTAAGCAGCAGGTGTAGGTGTCTTAATTCGGGACTGCCATGGTCAGGTAATAGCAGCATTGAGTAAGAAGATCAATGCACCTTTGGGGCCTTTGGAAGCTGAGGTAAAAGCTGTTGAAGCAGGAGTTCAGTTCGCAAGAGATATTGGTATCCAGGATTTTATCATTGAAGGGGACTCCTTGATAACGTATAATGCCCTATGTGGTAATACCTCACCTCCCTCTTTAGTGGCAGCTGTGATATCAGGTATTAGGGTCTTGAGTGCCTTTTTACGCTGTGTGGAATTTTCACATGTCCGTAGACAATGTAATAGACCAGTGCATCTGTTAGCTAAACATGCGACTAGGGTTGTTGATTTTATTGCTTGGTTGGAAGAGAACCCTTGCTTTATTGAGCAATCTCTTCACCATGATGTATCGTGTCTGAACTGATTTGATTAATGAAGTATGCAAAGTTCCTATAAAAAAAAAGAAAAAAAAATTATAGTTTTTTAACATAAGATAACTGTGGCAAAGATATAGCCTTTTAGGTGTTTACTCAAATAATTTTGCTGTGCATGCATATGATTGAGTAAAAGATATTTTAGGTTTCGGGTGTCTTGATTCGGTGAAATTTCTTTTTAAAATGTTTGATACTATACAAACATAAGAGTTTAAATTAGGTCAGGACACATCACACACTAAATAGTATAGATCACTTAACCCACTAAATAGTACAGCCCCAAATCAAAACCAGAACGAGTTAGGCAAAAATTTCTGGTTTCCTCAGCTTCCTCCCTTTTCCATTCTCTGCTTCCTCTTGCCCGAATCTCCACCACACCACACACTGAAGCATAGGGCCACACAAATCACCGGATTCTTTGCTGGAGCTTGTAAACATGCCAAAGCAGCTGTGAGCATGGTGTTGCAATCCGAAAGTTTGTTTTTCATGATTTTCCCTTTTTTCCAATTTGGATTTCGAATTATTGATGGGTTTGTTTTTGGGTTTATGGGTTTTTTTTGGAGCTTCATGAATTATTTACGGGTTTTTTTTTCCTGTATTTTGGTATCTTGCGGTTTTGATTAGATTCCTAAGTGTTAGGGTTCAACCCATATCTTGATGGGTTTTGATTAGATTCCTATGTGTTAAGATCGGTTTTTGCTTATTTTTTGTTATTTTCGTTTGTGGTTTTTTTTTTTTCCCTAGGTTAATTTCGTTTGCTTTTGAAATTGTAAAAATTAGTGATTTTTCACAAAGCTCAATGATAAAACATCATTGATTTTTGGATGTGTTTGTAAATTTTTGCCTAATTCTAATATAATAATGCTATTGTCGTTGTTGTTTTAGTGTTAGGAATACTCATTTGCTATTCCAATTCATTGTAATGAATAGGTGCAACATAGGTTCTAATTTTTAATTTTGTGGTTTTGTTATGCATTTGCTTTAGTTTTACTTTATATGGTTGTATATTCAGTTTTGTCTAAGATAACCATTTCTTTAGGCATTGAATAAGAATTGCAGGCTATTTATTGTTTAGTCATTGAACAATTTGCCAACTAAATTAGATGTAAACAATGGGTACCATTCTATAAGCCTAAAATTGAATAGGAAATCAATTACTACATGTTGGATTGGAAGTAATATATTGAATGAAGTTGTTTAAGCATTGTACCTACTAGGTTGTTTATGCTGTCCTGTTTGTTGTGTATGGCTCTTCTATGGTAGCTTAATGCTCAAGTCCATGGCATAAGGTGTAAGAGATGACTATCATTTAACATAGATTAGGAAAAAAATTTTGATTGATTGAATTGAATTTGATTTTTTTTTTTTTTTTTTGGGGTTGGTAGTTACCTAACCCATTTGTTGAAGATTCAAAAGAATATTACTTCTTGTATGATAGGATTGCTGAATTGTTTGATTTTTTTTTATTAAAAAAATTGCTTCTAATTTATATTAGAGAAAGGAAATGTAAGTAAAATGTTTCCTATATATATATATATATATATATATATTTCTTTCAACTCTTCATGTTTCTTTAATTTTCAGTTTGTTGTGTTTCCTTTTTTTTTTTTTTAACCTTGACTTAAAGTTTTGGATTTGCTTTTCTTGGGATCTTGTTCAATTAGGAATTCAACACTGAAAAGTTCTATATTAGTTCAACCACAAAATGAATTTAATTGAATGAGACTAAAAATATAACTTTTCAGTGTTGGATTCCTAATTGAACAAGATCCCAAGAAAAGCAAATCCAAAACTTTAAGTCAAGGTTTAAAAAAAAAATGGAAACACAAATTGAAAATTAAAGAAACATGAAAAATTGAAAGAAATATATATAGGAAAAATTTTACTTACATTCCCTTTCTCTAATATAAATTAGAAGCAATTTTTTTTTTTTAAATCAAACAATTCAGCAATCCTATCATACAAGAAGTAACATTCTTTTGAATCTTCAACAAATGGGTTAGGTAACTACCATCCAAAAAAAAAAAAAAAAAAAAAAAATCAGATTCAATTCAATCAAGCAGAAATATGTATAGAATGAAAAGAATAATTTTAGAATATTCTTCTCTTCCCTTGTTTGGGAGTTTTAATGGAGGGAATGGAAAGCTCATTCCTTTATTTGAGAGTTTAAGTGGGAGGGAATGGAATGGATAGAAGGGAACACTCATTCCTCTCTATTCCCTTAAAATCTCAAATTTTCATTCCCTCCAAAATTGGGAGGAATGAGAGAGAATGAAATTAAATTTAATGATTTTTTTAACTAAAACTCCCAAAATATCCCTATATATTTAACGTTTTATTTTTAAATAGGGGTCTAATAGTAATATTGTCATAAAATGATTCCATTCCATTCCCTCCATGTTGGTCTCAAACAAGATTACTTACATTCCATTCATTTTCATTTATTTCCATTCTTTCATTTTAAAACATCCAGTCAATGTTACTTAATTCCATTTCATTTCATTTTTTTCCATTCCATTCCCTTACTTAAATACATTTCATTCCATTCAATTCATTTCCATTCCCTTATGATTATTCTATTTCATTCCGTTCCATTCTCTTATGAACTCCCAAACGAGCAGGCCTCATTTGGGAGGAGGGAATAGAATGGAATGGAATGAAAAGAATAATTTTAGAATATTCTTCCATTCCCTTGTTTGGGAGTTTTAATGGAGGGAATGGAAAGCTCATTCCCTTATTTGGGAGTTTAAGTACGAGGGAATGGAATGGGTAGGAGGAAATACTCATTCCTCTCTATTCCTTTAAAATCTCAAATTTTTATTCCCCCCGAAATTGGGAGGAATAGGAGGGAATTGAATTAAATTTAATGATTTTTTTACTAAAACTCCCAAAATACACCTATATATTTAACATTTTATTTTTAAATAGGGGTTTAATAGTAATATTGTCATAAAATGATTTCATTCAATTCCCTCCATGTTGCTCCCAAACAAGATTGCTTACATTCCATTCATTTTCATTCATTTTCATTCCTTCATTTTAAAACATCAAGTCAAGTTTACTTAATTCCATTCTTTTTCATTCCTTTCCCTTACTTAAATACATTCCATTCCATTCTTTTCTATTCCCTTATGATCATTCTATTTCATTCCCTTATGAACTCCCAAACGAAGCCTAAGGAATCTAATCAAAACTGCAAGATACCAAAATACAAAAAAAAAAAAAAAAAAACCCATAAATAATTCATGAAGCTTTAGAAAAAACCCATAAACCCAAAAACAAACCCATCAATAATTCGAAATCCAAATTGGGAAAAAGGGAAAATCATGAAAAACAAATCTTCGGATCGCAACACCATGCTCACGGCGATTTTGACATGTTTACAAGCTCCAGCAACGAATCCAATGACCTGTGTGGCGCTATGCTTCAGTGTGCGGTGTGGTGGAGATTCGGGCAAGAGGAAGCAAAGGAAACCGAAAATTTTTGCATAACTTGTTCTGGTTCTAATTTGGGGCTGTACTGTTTAGTGGGTTAAGTGATCTGTATTGTTTAGTGGGGGACGTGACGATGTTTTATTGGCTAGCGTAAAACACTGGTTTTACGCCAATTCTGGACCTAATTTAAACTCAAAACATAAACTAAAGCAATTTAAATTAAGAGAACATTGCATCTCATCAAAAAAAAAAAAAAAAAAAAAAAGAACATTGCAGATCCCACGTATGAGTATGACGTGGCTGGTTAAGACAGCCATACATGCAACACGCTTTCGGCTTTCCTAAAGTCTTTATGTATGGGCCTTGTGGATCACGAAAATGTCCTCCATCGTCCCCACTACCAATTTTAACGTTAATAGCCACTACTTGAGAAAGGACACCTGTAATGTAAAGGCGACACCATTAACACTTCAATAATTCATTTCACTTTGCTTTTCTGTCAATAAATAATGGAATATTTTTTATTAAAACGCGTATCAAATTCAAGCGTACTTTTAGATGACCGACTTAACAATCCAGCAAAATTTTCTAACCTTTTATAAATAAATAAAATCAAGAAAATAGAAAAATGGCAGACATAACATCATATATTATATAATAAAAATTAAGTTTAAAAATCATGATTACACCAAGTAATTTCACTAAAATGTAATTTTTTTTTCGATTTTATGAAAAATATAAATATAATTTTTCTTTTCCTATAATTTATAAGTTGATAAAAATTTTAAATTAATTATAAGCTAAATTCTTCATCTAACCTTTATATATATAAAAAAAATCTTAATTAAAAAAAGCAACATACCACTCGTTTTAAATTTAGAATTTTTTAAAAATACATGTAATTTTTTTTTTCTTCTCCTATAATTTTTTAATTGATAAAACTCTTAAATTGAGAATAAGCATACTTAAAAAAACGAACCAATAAATTCATAATAATTATGTTGAATCTAAATACTAAATAATTGTAGATTTGCTATTTAGTGTTTTATTAGGGGGAAAAAAAAAGCAGCAACGTAGTACACATTTTAGATTTAAAAAATAAGAAGATATAATTTTTTTTAATCTTCTTCTCCTATAATTATATTACTACACATAAAAAGAAAATAACAAATAAAAAAAACATATAATACTACACTTAAAAAGAAAACAACAACCTAATAGAAACGTAGTACACTTAGGAAAGGTCTTTTATAAAATTTTATTCAACTAACATTAGACTTTTATTTTTTTCATATCAACTTCTTCAATGTGAAGTGTGTGTATATATATATATATATCTCAAATAATTCATAATGAATACCTACAATATATTTTTTTTTTCTATTCTTCTACCTACAACCTTGCAAGTATTTATTTGTTTACTCTAATTTTTTTCCCATCAAATTGAATAGGTTTTGTGTATTTTTTGTCTATTGTTTAATCTAATTTCATTATGTTGTATCCTATTTATATGGTAATTGTTTGAGAATCAATAATTAAATATGCTACATCCTCTCAATTTTGATTTAGAGAACAATCTTCTTTTTAGTTTATTATTAAGCATGTCTTCATATAAATTTGATGATAAATTGTTCATAACAATTTGATTTTTTTTATCAATCATTAAATTTTCTATTACAGAATTGTTACGGGTTGCATACTTTTTTTTTTTTTTTTTTTTTTTTTGTCTTTAATTTATTATTATTAAAATGTTAGTTTGATTGTTGAAAACATTTATAAGAAATTGACTAAGATTATGATTCGTCACAGTAATTGGCTAAGATTATGGACAATTTGAAAGTTCTTCATGTTTGAAACGTTAATTATGAAATAACTGAAGTAACTCTTGCATTACAAATGAATATTTTCTATGCTTTCGGATTGTATAATATGTATGATATTATTCATTACAGTTTTTTAATTGCTTATATCATTTTGTTTTTTTAATCTACCTTTTTAATACAATTTGTTCATTTTGTTAGTATAATAATCATTTGTTTTATTATTGTTTATTTGATAAAATATATAATATACAAGTTTATGATAAAACCATGCAATGCACAGGCCTTTAACTAATTAATAATAATAAAAAAGGGGTTAAGTCTCTATCAGTATCTAGCGTATTGATGTATTGGATAGAAACTGTGTTCATAAAAGGAATGCAATGCCTTTTATTATTACAAGACAATAAAAAAAAAAAAAAAACCCTCAAAATGCAATATTATTTAATTATAGATATAGATTATTTTATTTTAGTGATTACAAATTAAATGATTATCCCTTCATTTTGTTTGAATGATTTAAAAATTAACTGGGGAGAACATAGTATAAATCATTTTCTTTTGTTAGGATTTTTCAAAAAATAAGTGAGGGAATGAGAGGAAGAGGAATTATCCTATAAATTGACAATTATGAAGATATTTTACTAATTTTAAAGAAATAATAAATTGACTTAATAATGACAAAATTGACAATTTAAATATTTTTATTATAAGTGGATCTCCCTCCAAGATTCTCTTAATTTGGGAAAATCCCCTCAAACACTTCCCCTTCCTTCCATCCAAACATAATGCAAGACTTTACTAACATGATACACAAAGTTTCTTTGCTTTAATACAAATGGGATAATGATCAATATAAATTTTTGGAATTTAAATTTTATGGGAAAGTAAAAGAAAAAAAAACCCCCTCATAGTTTTATCCTTGGAACACGTTAATAATTACCATAATTGACTAAGTAGTTCCATGTACAAATAGAATAATGATGAAATGTCTATTAATAATTAACATAATTTACAAATTCCATATTTAGAAGAAAATAAAACAATGAGAGAAAATATACAATCAAGGTAAATTTAGGCTCATTCTAAAAAAAAAAAAAAAGATTTTAACAAATGGTATAAACATAGGATGTTTTATAGAAAAATCCTTATATAATTTAAATTTAACTAAAAAAACATTAGAATAACCATGTGAAAAAATGTTGATAGTTGGTATAACAATATTAGGAGATGTCATTAAAAAATCGGATACTTAGAAGAAGTCACCAAAAGGTCAAACTTCTATTTTAGAGAAGAATTTTAGAGCACACCCTTTAAGCTAAGTAAATAGTGGAGAAGGAAGAAAGTAATTTCAAACTCCAAATATTGAGCACCACAGAAGGTGCAAGTACTAGTTATCGATTGAACCCTACATAATTAAATATATAATTATCTTTTTTTTTTTCTTTTTTTTCTCTATCTTTAGTTGTAATAATAGTCATTGCAATATTGTTTTTTGGAAATGATAATATTGTTTGGTTTTAAGAAACAAGCATGCACAGGTGAGAGGGGGATTTGGTGCATTGAATTTCTTTGTATTTAGAAATTGTTTTTTGAGGTAAACATGCACAGGTAAATTGTTATTTGCCATTGCAAGCTTAATTAAAAAAACCTAATCTATTTTAATTAAGTTTTATCCTAAATTATAATCAAAATTCAAAACCTCGTATCACCTATTTCTAAAAAAAAAAAAAAAAAACCTCTTATCTCTAGTTGGGTCTTCTAAAATCTAAAGTCTACTAGAGTGTAGAGCACGTCAGATGAAAATGACAAAAAAGGAGACACAAAAAGGGCCCAACCCCATCACACATCTACTCTAAGCTCTCACCTTTTTCATTTGATTCCACTACGCTCCTTCCTCCTTCACTTTCTTCTGCTTCTCTCTCTCGAAACTGTTTCGTTTTTCTTGCCAGTTTGGGGTGTTAAAGTCACACAATCTAACGGTTAAGAAGCCTTAATCACTCTCTGTGACTAAAAAAACGTACCTTACCAAAGTGGGTCATCCCTCATATCTAGCTATCTCCGTCACCGTCCACGATCAGAGCCGTTGGTTTCTCTCACTTATCTGAAATGGACAAATCCATGTCTGTGACTGTCAGTGATGGATATCTCAACGGCCATCACCAAAATTCCTTTTCTTCTCGTTCTTCCTCTCGTAGAGATCAAGATGTTGCTTACAGGTAGGTCCCACATCTCTCTCTCTCTCTCTCTCTCACTGAGAATTGCCTCTAATTTCTATAATAATTGGAAATTTTTAAAATTTGATTATGTGGGTTTGTTTGGAATCGGGTATTATCTTTTCCCATTTGGGTTTGTGATAAATGTTTTAGAAATTTGAATATAGAATTTTAGCAAATAATGGAGTGAAAAAAATTTTAATCTTTGGAATGGGAAAAAAAGTAGTGAGGGGATTACAGTTAAAGATAGATTTGAGTATTTGACCACTCACTTGGATACTTATCTTCTTTAATTAGAAAGTTTTAGATAAATCTTAATTTTGATGAGTAGGATTTTGGCTTTCTAATCAGTTACTGATAATTTGTCTTCTAGTTAGGAGGATATATAAATTGAGCCTATTTTGTGTAGATTACAAACTTGTTTGAATGGTTACTATTTAACAAAATGGAAAAACCTCTGTTGTTGAAACTGACTTTTCATCAGGTGAGGTGAGGTGAGGTGACATCTATCTTTTGTAAAATTGGGCTGAATTTGATCATAGACACTGCTGTGATTTTCTACCATTACTATGGTAGGATGCTAAGAAATATATATATATATATATATATATATATATATATTTGGTGAGAAACAAACACACACACACACAAAAGGTAGAGGGAAAGGGCTAAGAAATATATTTGGTTATTGCATTTGAATGCGTTTTATTCGTTTTTATTGAAATTAGGTGTTCTCAATTGATGTAACAGAAATACACCACATAAATAATATAATTAAAAATTTATACCAAATCCATTATCAACGATATGAATTAAAAATTAAAACCCTTGATCAATCCTCAGAAATTGTACTCATAGAGCTTCACAAGCTCAAACATAAACCCTCACCAACATGAATCAACAAATTCTTAACTCACAATCTACTCACCATAGGCATTTAGGCCAAATAGGATTTCTTGGTGTTTCCAATGGAGAAGTCTCGAGTTCGAATTTCTCCTTCCCACTTAAAATGTATCTAAAAGGAAAAAATCTTATCCATAGGCATCTTTTGACTTTCAGCTTCCAAACACAAACATCTGATGCTAATGCATGCATCTTTAAACCTCAGACTATAACACTACCCTTATAAAGAAGAAGACGAACTTATGTTGAAGTCACTGAAACAGGAGTTTGAGCCAAATTTTAAGGAAAACCAAGCTACTTTTTTCACAAGGAAAATATTTTCTTTTACTCAAAGAAAACTCTTTTTAGTAATGAATTTATGGAGGTCGTGACAGCTCCACCTTATTCTCCAAGAAGTTTCATTAGGATCAAAATCTTGAGGCCTACACCACTTGTTAGGATCTTGGGTGTGTGAGAATTGAGAGTTAACATAATTGATTCATCATGTTGGACAGCATCATATTATATCCACTTAATCACTCACTTTTGTCACTACTACTTGAAAAAAGAAAAAAGACAAATAGAATAGACATTTTAGGGAGGTTTCTAGTAATACAATTGACCTATCTTACAAAATAAATATCACTTTTCCTGGGGTTATGGTGCCTTTATCTATTATCTCTATGAAATTCTGCAGGTTTGATCAGTTTTTGAATTTTTGATCACCTTATTTTTAATAACACTAATTTATGATAAAAAGGCCTCTGTTGATTTTCCTGTGGTTTTTGGTGTCTTTTGTCTTTGTTTTATTGGTTGTATATGCAAAATAAATGTAAAGATGCTTCTTTACATCTTATAAAAAAAAGATGCTTCTTTTTACATGGCATGACAATACAGTCACTTTTATGCAGCTGTGGTTCTTGTGGGTATGAGCTAAACCTAAGCTCTTGCAATCGGAACACCTCAACCATTGGTTCTAAATATGGAAAATCTATAAAGAGTGGGATCATTTCTTTCTTTAACATTGATGAGAGCAGATTTACTCAGGTTGATGAAATCCAGTGTATACCCTACTTTTCTAAGAACTCTTGGGGCTTGTTCCGTCGGAGAACCAAACTTCTTTGCCGCAAGTGTGGTAACGATATTGGAATTGCTTACAATGATTTAACATCATCCCAGCGACTTGTATCAGATGTGTCAGATTCTTCCTCCGGCAATGAAGTCTCAAGTTGTAGAAAATATAATGTTAAAATCCGAGCCTTACAGCCCTCATCTTCTGAGGAATCTGCCACTCAAATTTACACGTGATGTACTCGAGCAAGCTTGTTTTATATGCTCTTTTTCCCATCAAGGAAACATCTGCAACACCAAAAAGGCAAGAATTCATCTAAAGGTGTCTTCCCTCTGTATTTGGTTGGTGTTTTGCCTTTCTTATCTATGTTGTTACTTGTACATATCAGTTTCCAAAACTGTTTTATAAGAAAATTGTTGTTTGAACTGAAAGGGGTTTTGGTTGAGAAAATTTTGTGTAAAAACTTTTCTACAGCTAAATTCAGAAAGTGGTGTGATATTTTCCAGAGGTTGAATGATTGATTTGAGTTTGCTGGGGCATCAGGATTATTGGTGTTTGCCTGTACAT
Source organism: Quercus glauca (assembly GCA_023736055.1). Taxonomy (NCBI): domain Eukaryota; kingdom Viridiplantae; phylum Streptophyta; class Magnoliopsida; order Fagales; family Fagaceae; genus Quercus; species Quercus glauca. The sequence goes on from CM043323.1 coordinate 38,077,253, forward strand.
GTGTGCACGTGGGACGTGAAAATTAGAGGAACATCAGCATTGGTTTTAGACTTTTAGCCCCGCAGTTGAAATCACGTGAGAAATCTTGAATAATTTACATATAATTTGACATAATTAATTAACTTGGTAATTAAATTAATTAATTGATGTCAATTTATAACCTAACATATAATATAATGTGCATATATTATACTATGCTGAAAAGAACGCCAATTACATTCTGTCCAAATAATCCACATAAAAAAGCTTGAAACCAAATTCCAAACATCGGAATTATGTTTCCCAAGCCATTGCTGCCAACAAAATAATAAGTCAGCAACAAAACCTGGCATGACTCAATGAATCCAAAACAACTGAAGCATATGCACCCACAGAGAATGTGCTAATGGACAAAAAATAAGAAGGTGATCCACAGATTCCTCATTACACCTCTTGTTGGCACCTTGCAAATAGTATCCTCTACAATACTAATGCATAAGACTTGAGGGTTAGGTGCTGAAGTTGTGTCTTCTCAGATTGTGGTCTTAGTGATTTGTCATTTATTATGGGTGGTGTTCGTAGTTTTTTTTATTGAATCCAAACTTTTTCAACTAGTGGTAGAGGAAGGGGGACGGTATTTTTCTTTAAGGATTTTTGAGCATAGTAGATACTTCATGAAGTCGGTCTTCATAGGTAAGAATGTGGCACAATGGTTGATGAAGAGTATAGAATAGATTGTTGTTGGGGTCAGTCCAAAGTACTTTCAGGGAAGGTGATTTAGCCTACACCCTCCAACGGAGCTCCAATTCTTTTGGCTTGTTCCTACTACTGACTAAATTTAAAGTTGGCGGGTCTAGGAGGTCCATTATTATTCCAGTAGGCAGAGCAAAGAATGGATGAAGGGTTTTTGGGTTAGAGTTAAGGAAGATATTGGACTTGAATACTATGTGAATGGTAGGACTGGGAAATTTGTGGCTCAGCTTCATAAGGATAGATTAGGCGTTCAACCTTTTAAATCTTTTGCTGACACGGTGCGTGGGCATCAGGTGCAGGTAAGGGGCAGAAATCAGCCTTATCAGTTAAGCACCCATGTTAAAGGGAAATGGCTGTTAAGGGATAATAAAGGGGAGAAGCAAAACCTGTTGAGTGAAACGGCGGTGAGCTTACTAGGTCCAACGACTCTAGGAGGTATAGAAGTGGGTTCTCAGCGTAGTATAGAGGACTTTAATTTTGGAAAGATATATCCGGTAGGAAATAAAAGGAGATCTCCATTGAATTTCAAATCAAATTGGACTGAACATGTTTATGGAAAAAAACGTGAACTGAGGAAGTCAGACTGGACAGGAAAAAGCTTGACTGTAGAAGTGAATGGGGAAGGAAAAAGGAGTGTGGCATGGAAAAAAGGTGGTCTGAGGAGTTCTATCTGGGTTTCTAGGGGTCAGAGGGATCACGTGTTGGGTTCTACTAGTGTTTCACGGGTTCACAAACCTGTGGTGGGCTTAGACCAAGATGGTTCTCATGTGGGCTTTCTAATGATCCCTTTTTTAGAGCCCACTGGCCCATCTAGGTTGGAAGAGGGTGTAAGCCCATCTATGGGTGACCTGAGACTTTTAAATAAGGAAGCCCATGCTTCGGTGATGTCCAAAGCACCTCACGCAGCCTCGGATGCTCAGGACGTCAAAGGCGCTGATGTTTTTCTCGCTGAGGAGTCACCAATGCCATCGGTAATGGCCGGCACAGCGAGACAACATGCCTCAAAGTTGGCGATGAGCCCGGTGGGTTAATCCGTGATGAACTTTTATCATGCGAAGGTAGCGGCGGTGAACTGTGGTCCTTTTTCCGATGGGTTTCACGCTGGGGACTCATTGGCGACACTAGATATGGCCGATCTAGCTCTATTCCACACCACGAGGACAGATATGATGTCTGTTCCTCCAATCGAGCTTATGGGTAGCCTTACACATGAAGCCCATAAGCCGGTGATGGCGTCAAGCTCCAAAACAAGTCACAATATCTCTGTTGCTCGGATTGAGGTGTTGGGTCGACCTGCGGAGCCTGCGAGGGAGGTCAATGGCTTTATTTCTAGTGGGTTTCACGCCGAGGAGTCGCCGATGACAACGGGTAAGGTCGATACAGTGCAAACTCACTTATTGGTGACGGTGATAAGTGATAGGGTGTCAATGGGTAAGGCAGAAACAGAGAGTGATAAGGTGTCAATGGTTCTTTTTTTGTCCAATTTGTTTTTGAGTTTATCAAGAGCTGGGATAGCAGAGTTGGGTGTCCAGGGTGGAGATGAAGGGGGTTGGGTTGATTTTGCAAGGGTTGCTCAGGGGATAGAGACTCCCCACCAGGTTGACCAATTAGTGGTATCAATAGATTGTGGTTATCCTGAGGCAAGAGTTTCGACGAAGAGAGAAGTGGTTAGTGCAGACACGGGTTTGGGTGATGTGGATAGTCCCTCCCCTTTGATGACTATCACTCCTCTGGGGTTGGCTGTGCCGGTTGAGTTGAATAGTGGTAATGAGGTTTTGGGGCTTGAAAATACTTTGAATATTTCTAATTGGGTGAAACATGGACTCCCTGGTTTTAGTAAAATGATGGGGCTTTCTCTAGGTCGACATGAGGAGAAGTGTATTAAGCTTCTACAAGGGCTTGGGAGGGAGATTGAGGCTGCCAATCTGCTAAACAGAAAAGATGTAGCCCACCGAAAAGTTGTGTCCAAGGACAAAGGGAAGAGGGAGTTGAGGAATTTGATTTCCTCGGTTAATTATGAAGGTAGATAGTCTTATTTGACTGCAATATTGCGATTTGAGTAGGGAGTTAACAGTTGTAATGAAGTTGAAAATGTGTCTTGTAATGTTCGAGGATTGAATGATTCACGGAAATGTTTGGTGGTTAGAAATTTACTACGAGAGTAGAATTGTGATGTAGTTTGCCTTCAAGAAACTAAGCTTGCTAGTATGGATAGACAGTTGGTTTGCAGCTTGTGGAATTATCCTTATGTTGACTAGGTGGCTTTGGATGTGGATCAGACAGCTGATGGGGTTTTGATGATGTGGGATATGAGGGCTTTAGAAAAGTTAGAGGTAATGGTGGGTTACTTTTTCGTTTCGGTTTGGTGGCAGGGTGTGGGGGAAGGTTTTATTTGGGCTTGTTCTGGGGTTTATGGCCCAAATGATAATAACTTAAGGGGGCAGATGTGAGATGAGCTGATTGGAATTCAGCAACTTTGGGATGTTCCATGGTGTTACATAGGGGACTTCAATGTTGTTCGTTTCCCAAGTGAACGGTTAGGGGGATTGCGCCTTATTCTGGCTATGGAGAATTTTTCTGAGTTCATTGAGGAGCTCAATTTGATTGACTTGCCATTGGAATGAGGGAGTTATACTTGGTTTATCTGGATGTGATCCAGCAGGTCTTACCTCGTCCTATCTTAGACCACTTCCCCATATTAGTGGAGGCAGGGAGGATATTGAGGGGGAAGAGACCTTTTAGGTTTGAGAACATATGGTTAAAGACAAAGGGGTTCACAGATAGGGTTCATTCGTGGTGGAATCAATACTCTTTCTCAGGTACTCCCAGTTTTGTGCTTGCCAAGAAGTTGGAGGCTCTGAAAGGAGACATTATTCAGTGGAACCATAGTGAGTTCGGAAATGTAGGTCATCAGAAGAAAGAGTTGTTGGAGGCCTTGAAATTATTGGATGCTAAGGAAGGGGAGTTTGGCCTTTCTGAAGTAGAGATAAATGAGAGGGCTGTGATGAGATCCCAAATACAGAACCTTCTTTCTTTGGAAGAAGTTTCGTGGAGACAGAAATTGAGGATGCTTTGTATCAAGGAAGGAGATAATAATACCAAATTCTTCCATAAGGTGGCTAACTCCCGGAGAAGGTATAATCATATTAGTATGCTAGAGGTGGATGTGGTTATTTATGAGGATGAATCAGAGATGACGAACCAAGTAGTACAATTTTATAAAAACTTGTACAAGGAGACAGAGGAGTGGAGGCCTTTTGTGGAAGGTTTGGAGTTTGATCAGATTGAAGGGTTGGAGAGGGACTGGCTTGAAAGGAGGTTTGAAAAGGAGGAGATTCTTCGTGTTGTTAAAGAATTGGAAGGAGATAAAGCTCCAAGTCCTGATGGTTTTTCTATGGCCTTCTATCACCGTTGTTGGGGAGTTGTGGAAAGAGATATTTTAGTTGTGTTTGAAGAGTTTTATCAACACAACAAGTTTGAAAAATCTCTTAATGCAACTTTCATAGCCATAATCCCTAAGAAGAATGGTGCCTCCAATATTCGAGGTTTTAGACCTATCAACTAGGTGTTGAGTGTATACAAGATCTTGGCTAAGGTTTTATCAAACCGCTTGAAAGAAGTTTTGGATTAGTTGATATCTGAGTCTCAAAATAGTTTTGTGGGTGGCAAACAGATACTTGATTCTATTCTTATTGCTAATGAATGTGTAGATAGTAGGGTGAAAAGTAAGATTCCGGGGTTTATTTGTAAGCTGGACATTGAGAAAGCCTATGATCATGTGAATTTGGAGGCTCTTCTAGATTTGTTGAAAATGGGATTTAGGGTGAGGTGGTGTAGGTGATCCGTACATGTATATCCACATTCTAGTTTTCTGTTTTGGTCAATGGGGCTCCAGCTGACTTTTTTGGGAGCTCGAGGGGATTGAGACGAGGGGACTCGCTATCTCTTTTGTTGTTTCTGGTTATGATAGAGGTTTTTAGTAAGATGATGAAAAGAGTTGAAGCTGCTGATTTACTTTGAGGTTTCAGGGCAGATGGTAGAAGGGGTGAAGGCGTATGTGTCTCACATCTTTTGTTTACAGATGACACAATTCTATTTTGTGATGTCGATGAGGAGCAGATTCTGCATGTTCAAATGCTCCTTCTTTGTTTCCAGGTTGTGACAGGTTTAAAGGTTAATGTTTTGAAGAGTGAGATGGTTCCCATTGGGGAGGTTCCTAATATTCATGTCTTGGCAGAGATCTTGGGTTGTCGGATTGGGTCTTTGCCTATAACCTATCTTAGTATGCCACTAGGGGCGTCCCACAAGTCCCCTACTATTTGGAATCCTATATTGGAGAAAATTGAGCGTAAGTTGGCTAGTTAGAAGAAGATGTATTTGTCAAAACGTAGAAGACTAACATTGCTTAAGAGTGCATTATCTAGTCTTCCGACTTACTTTTTATCTCTTTTTACAATCCCTACACATGTCGCCAATAAGATTGAGAGGTTGCAAATGGATTTTTTGTGGAGGGATTCCAAGACACATCTGGTGGGCTGGGATAAGGTGTGTGCACCTTTGGAAAATGATGGGTTAGGAGGAAGGAAATTAACTACTTTCAATAAAGCCTTACTAGGAGAATGGTTATGGCGGTGTGGGGTTGAGGAGACAAGACTTTAGAGAAGGGTAGTAGCTCTAAAGTTTAGGGAAGAATGGGGTGTTTGGACTTCCAAGCTAGATAGAGGGATACATGGGTGTGGTTTGTGGAGAAGTATCAGAATGGGTTGGGAAGCTTTTAGTAAAAATATTTAGTTTGAGGTAGGGGTGGGGGATAGAGTGAAGCTTTGGACAGATCAATGGTGTGGGATTCTTCACTTAAATTGACCTATCCGATTGTGTATTGGATTGCCTCCAATAAAGAGGCATTGGTGGCCTCTTCTCTTGAAGGGTTGGGGATAGAGGAACGGAGAGGCTGGGATGTTTGTTTCACTTGGAGACCAAATGATTGGGAAATGGGTGATGTGGATGCATTTCTTCGTACTTTAGGGTCTAATTTACCTCTAATTGAGAATGGAGACTGTATGCGATGGAAGTTGACGAAGAATGTGAACTTTGATATCCGCTCATTTGATAATAAGTTAAGAGGACCCGTGCCCATCATATTTCCTTGGAAAGTGTTTGGAAGGTTGAGGCGCCTCAGCATGTTTCCTTCTTTGTGTGGACTACTGTATGAGATAAAATCCTTACAAATGACAATTTGAGGGATAGAGGGATGAACTTTGTTGACTGGTGCATTATGTGTCGTTGTAATGGTGAAATGGTGGATCATTTGCTACTGCATTGTGGTAAGGCTTACCGGTTGTGGAGTTTGGTGTTTAGATCTTTTGGGATTTCTTGGGTCTTGCCAAGATTAGTTGCAGGTACTCTCTTTGGTTGGTGGGATTGGCTTGGGAAGCATTCGTCTAGTATTTGGAATTTAGCTCCGCTATGCTTAATGTGGTGTTTATGGAGGGAGTGAAATTTGAGGACGTTTGAGGACATGGATAGTTCCGATGATCAGTTATTGGCTTCTTTCAGTGGCTCTCTTTTTGATTGGTCTAGGGCTTGGGGACTCACCTCTAGTGATTCTCTCTCTATGTTCCTTAGCTCTCTTCTTTGTAATTAGTATCTTTTCTTTCTATTTTTTATCATCATTTTCTGTACTTTTTACCTATGCCTTATGTTTTTCTGCGTGAGGTAGTATTTTTGAATATACATCTTTATTACTTATCAAAAAAAAATATATTATACTATGCATGTGACAGGTTGAGCAGCTCATTTCCGCCACATGCATAGCCTATGTAAAGCAAATCAGACTTTGGAAAACAATTAATTAAGAACCTAATTGCTTGCAGGGGATATTTTGTACTTGATATGATATTTAATTAGACCTATAAATATGAACCTTTAAAAAATTACGGTGAAAAAGCACCAAATACTAAATAGTATTCTTTTTTTTACTATCCTTCTCTCCTTCCCAGCTTTGAGTCAAAATCCTTGTTTTTTTAAGGACATCAATTTTTACCAGTTGAGTCAATTTTATGTAAGACCACAATTTTCTATTAAAGATTTCTTTACAAAAAATTTGATTGCACATGATTTTTAATGGTGATGTTAACCGTGCACCAAATTCGTAGAGATTAATCTGTATGATAGAAGTGGTCAATGGTTTCATCTCTTAAGCTTTTGTTCGTTGGAACCCCAAACACGGAACTCTACCCAAGTCTTTTGGTTTGAAATTGAATAGTTATCGGCACACAAGTAAAAGCTCACAATTTCTTCCCTATATCTTTTTTATAATTTGATTTGGAATTATTTCCACCACCCATTTCTGGTTATTTCACTTCGCTTTGTGGTCAAACATCCTAGCTTGTGTCAATCAAATCGTGTTTGTTAGGTGGTAAAGTTCCAATCATGACCAAAACAAATGTTCAAACTTTTGTAACTTATATCAGATTCAGATGATTTATAAGCCAGAGATTCTGTCCAGGCACATAAAAGATGTCTCTACATTATGTAGAGACTCTACTTACTTCAAAATAAACATGAACCACAGATATGGACCTATTGGATAGACTTTCTAGAATTTTAAACTAGTCTAAGTTACATAATATTCATCATCACCAGAATTCAAAGATGAACACGTAGTCTAGGCCTTTGACAACCAGGAATAGATATAGCCATATAGGATAGGGTAGTGCACTTTTCCTTGCAATATATATAAACATCAAACTTTCGTTCTTGGTTTCAATATTATTTGCGTCTTTCTTTCTTTATCCAATATGGAGTCTCCTACCATTCCCAAGTTCACAATTTCTCTCCCTTTCTTTTGTATGCTTTTGTTGTTTGCTTCCACAGTGAATCCTGTATTTGGTTTGAAAAGGTGCAACTTTCCAGCAATTTTTAACTTTGGTGACTCAAATTCTGACACCGGTGGATTGTCTGCTTCCCTTATAACAATAACACCACCTTATGGGGAGACCTATTTTCACAAACCTGCTGGAAGGGCCTCCGATGGCCGGCTCATGATCGATTTCATGGGTATGTACCTCGTTTCTTTTTAGTAGATTTTAGTCTTATTAACCAAGAATTTTGGAATTAGATTCTCATAGTTACTGTTGCATAAAAACCTTGTCCTTTCTTTATATGCAAAAGTTGAGTAAGTGAGGTCGTTTAGTTATCAATGTCAGTGTTAGACTGTTAATGATAGAAAATATTGCGTTTTGTTCTGTTAAATATTGCCCAAATAAAAAGAAAATTGGTCAAATAAAAAACATAGTATATAGATAGTTTGCACTACTAAGTAGGCGGTAGGCCCATGGATATCCATCGACACTCATTTTCTCATTGATTGTCCCGCTTTATCCACATTAAAATGATAGAAGAACCAAAGCGCCAAGGTAGAATCATGGGTTATATATAGTTCCTGTTAATAGATGTTGTTAAGGCATTTATTAATATGTTATTTTAGAAAAGTTTTAATACCACTTTTATTAGAAATATAGAAGACTGTAAAATAAATCAGTTGTTTTTTTCTTTTCTTATAAAAGATAGGAGTGGCACGGCAAAATTAGCCTAAACCCATTTGCCTACCCAAACCCGCCCACTTAAATGAGATCTAAATCCACCCAATTATTAATTAGGTTAAATGAGTATTAACCCAATTAAACCCAATTAACATTAATGTTTATTGGGTTTTAACTAGGTAACCAATTAGACCCAATTGTGATCCAAGTATAATTTTTACAAATCACCTAACTCTAAAATACCCCAAAATCACTGAAAAAGACCAAAATACCCCTATAAACCTAAAAAAAAGACCAAAATACCTCATAAACCTAAAAATGACCAAATACTCCTAAAACCAAAAAAAGGCCAAAATACCCCATAAACCTAAAAATTACCAAAATACTCCCGAAACCTAAAAAATGATCGAAATACCCCCCAAAACCTAAAAATTGACCGAAATATCTCTAAACCTAAAAAATGACCAAAATACTTCCGAAACATAAAAATGGGCCTAAATACCCTCTAAACCTCAAAATGACCAAAATACCCCCCGAAACCTAAAAAATGACTAAAATACCCCCCCCCCAAACATAAAAAATAACCAAAATACCCTTAAACCTACAAAATGACCAAAATACCCCTAAAACATAAAAAGAGGACCAAAATACCCCCCCAACCTTAAAATTACCAAAATACCCCCAAAACCTATAAAATGACCGAAATACCTCCAAAACCTAAAAATTGACCAAAATACCACTAAACCTAAAAAATGACAAAAATACCCCTGAAATCTAAAAATTGACCAAAATACCCCTATAAACCTAAAAAAGGACCAAAATAATCCTGAAACCTAAAAATCACCAAAATATGCCATAAAATTAAAAATGACCAAAATACCCCTGAAACCTAAAAATGACCAAAATACTCCCTAAACCTAAAAAATGACCAAAATACCCCTGAAACCTAAATATTACCCGAAACACCCTGGAAACCTAAAAAATGACCGAAATATCCCCGAAACCTAAATATGACCAAAATACCCCGAAACCTATAAAATGACAAAAATGCCCCTTAAACCTGTAAGATGATAAAAATATATCCTAAAACTTAAAAATGACCAAAATACCCCCTAAATTTAAAAAATGACTAAAATACCCCTAAAACCTAAAGAATGACCAAAATATCCTCAAAACCTAAAAAATGACTAAAAGACCTCCAAAACCTAGAAAATTACCGAAATAGCCCCAAAATCTAAAAATTAACAAAACAACCCTAAAACTTAAAAAATTAGTGACATTCCCTCGAAACCTACAATATGATTGAAATATTCTTAAAACCTTTAATTTGACAAAAATACCCTTGAAACATCCAAAATACCCCAAGCCCCTATTTTGGTAATTTTAGAGGTTTTAGGTGTATTTTGTTCATCTTATACAATTAGTGGTATTTTGGTCATTTTAGATATTTTGAAGGGTATTTTGGTCATTTTATAGGTTTAGAGTTATTTTGGTTGTTTTAGAGGTTTCGTGGTATTTTGGGTAATTTTAGAGGTTTCGGGTTATTTGTGGTCATTTTAGAAGTTTTTTGGGTTTATTTAGGTCATTTTAAAGGTTTAGGGGTATTTTCGTCATTTTATAGGTTTTAGGGTATTTTAGTCATTTTTAGGTTTTGGGGGGTATTTTGTTCATTTTTAGTGGGTTATTTATTTATTTTAATTTTTTTTAGCATAGTTGGTTTTTTTTAGGTTTAGGGGGTATTTTGGTAAATTTAAAGGATTTTATGAGTACTTTGGTCATTTTCAAGTTTTAGTGGCATTTTGGTAATTTTGATTATTGGGTAATTGGGTGGGTTGGGGTTTACCCATAATAATTGGGTTGAGTTGGGTTTAGGTTAGAAGTAATTAGTTAAATTGCCAATAAATGGGTAAATGAGTTTTATGTACCCACCGTCCAATCCAATTATGCTCATCCCAAACTCACCAATACCCACCAATTTGACACCCCTAATAAAAAATTTCTAATAATATTTTATTAACCAATACTCTTAGGATATCCGTTAATTTTTTCTTTTTAGTATCATAATTTGAAAGTTGGATATAAAAGTGACGTTAAAAGTTTTTAAAAAATTGTAAAATTTGTTATTTTCCACAGCGTTGTTGAAATTAATTTAATTCCCATTATAAGCGCTATGCCTAATTATCAACTGTTTGATCACTCACATTGTATGGTTGCAGCAAAGAGTCTTGGTCTCCCTTATCTGAGTGCCTACCTTGATTCCTTGGGGACCAATTTCTCACACGGTGCAAATTTTGCCACGTCTTCATCCACAATCAGACTACCAACCAATATTATACCTGCTGGTGGATTTAGTCCCTTCTACCTCGATATACAATACTCACAACAATTCGTGCAGTTCAAATCCAGATCACAAATGATTAGGAAAAAAGGTAAATTCAGTAACAACAAACTTTAGTTACACTTTCTTAGGTGTTATGTACTGTATTTTCTAATTAAATTCAATGATTGATTTTGATTAATATTTTATTTACAGTTTCTTAGATGTTATATATATTAAAATTTTTAATTAAATTCAATTATATGGTTGTATTTAATTAGAAAAAGATAGTAATCATCTATTTAATTGTCTTTTATCATAAAATGATATTTACAGATTTGTAGTGCCTTAGGTGTTCTAAGATTACTATTGCTTTTGTCAAAGGCCTTGTAAATCAATTGACACATCTTTATGTTTCTAACAGAGATATCCAATATTTAAACATGTGAATTTATTAATAAATAAAACACATATTTGAATTTAGTAGTCTTTAATCTTTATGGAAAGATTTGCTACATCAATTGATATAATCACATGGTAGGTTACAATAGGGGATGGGAATGAGAAATTCGAACTTTGGATATTTTCATTAAAAAAACCAAGAAATGCAGGAGATGTCAGTTAAATTACAATACTCTTGGCACATGGTAGGAACTTAAGGTACAACATTTTAAAAAATGTATTTAGGGTAAAATTCTAAGATGTGTAAACATCAGATTATGTATTGAAAAAGTTTATAAATATAACAAAATCTCACAGCATTTTTACAATACCATTGTTTTGAGTGTGGTGGGTAAAATTTGATTTTATTATGACTTATAATAAGTTGACATGTAAGCTTGTTGTGAAGATGTGATATTTTGTTGTGCTCGTAAAATACCTCATATATTTGTTGAGAATTGAGGAGCTTATAACCATCTCTATTGACTATTATCAAATGCATTTTTGCTTTACATTGGGCCTTTAAATTTAGGGTTTAAATCCTTTAAATTTCTTGTAGGAGGAATATTTGCAACTTTAATGCCCAAGGGGGATTATTTTTCAAAAGCATTATACACATTCGATATCGGCCAGAATGATCTTGGTGAGGGGTTCTTTGGTAACATGACCATAGAGGAAGTCAATGCTTCTATCCCTGATATAGTAAACAAGTTCTCCATTAATGTTAAGGTAAATTTATACTACGATTCGATTAGTCATTGAAAAAAGGCTGGCTTGGCCTTGGCGTACTACTTTAAGAAGAAATATGATCACTTGTTAAACTAATTAGAAAAAAGGAAAAAATAAAAAAAACAAACAAACAATAACAACAAAAAAGACAACAAATACAGGTAACTAAAATTTTTTTCCTGGAAAAATATATAAAAATTGCAGGAATAAATTCATTGTGATTTTGTGTGTGTGTATTTTAATATATGTGCATAGTTTGACTTAATTAAAAAAAAAAAAAAATTTAATAGAGCATTAATTACACTTTAGCATGTGCCTTTAGGATATTCATTAACTAAAGTCTTCTTTTAATGCTAATCAAGTGATGTTATGATGTAGAATATATATAATTTGGGAGCTAGATCGTTTTGGATTCATAACACGGGACCAATTGGCTGCCTTCCCTATATTTTGGCCAATTTTCCATCAGCTCAAAGGGACAGCTATGGTTGCGCAAAGTCTTATAATGATGTAGCTCAATATTTCAACCGCAATTTGAAGGAGGCCATAGTTCAACTCAGGAAGGATCTTCCATTAGCTGCAATTACATATGTGGACGTCTACTCTGTCAAGTACTCTCTATTTACTAAACCAAAGGAATATGGTAAGCCCCATAATTTTTTACATTGAAAATTATATAACAAAAAATTATTAGTAATTAGGGACAGAGACATCTTGATGTTTTCAACGGCAACATCCAAGATTTAAATTGCTCATCCTTTAACTATTGAATATTTTCAAAGAAATACTGAGATGCTTATTAGCATTTTTCATCTTTTTTTTTTTTTTCAAACATTTATTTAAAATGAATTATTCTTTAGTGGCATAAAATTTTATTAAAATTGCTCATCCTTCAACTATTGAATTGTCAAAAAATTTCCCATTGTTGCTTGAAAATATCAGGATTTGAGCTTCCTCTCGTTGCTTGTTGTGGCTATGGTGGCATGTACAATTATAGCAGTAGTGTTGATTGTGGAGGAACAATCACAGTCAATGGAAGCCAGATATTTGTTGGTTCATGTGAACGCCCCTCAGTTAGAGTAAATTGGGATGGGGTTCACTATACAGAGGCTGCAAACAAGTTTGTTTTCGACCAAATTTCAACTGGAGCCTTTTCAGATCCACCAATACCCTTGAAAATGGCTTGTCACAACAGTTAGATTCATAGGCACAGCTGCACAAGCACCTATATATAAATCAAAATAATCTTGTACTGCAAGTTATTATGTACTCTTTAATTATCGTCTCCCATATAGATATTGGCTTAATTCTGAAATAGCCTGCTATGTACTTAGATAGTCTTGTTATATATGTTGCAAAAGCTGAAGCTTTAATATCAATTTGTTGAGAATAGCAGAGCCATAAATATCTATTTGTTGTGTGTATAACCAAATAACAATGAGTTTATGCAAAATAGAAATAGAAAAAAAAGAAACAATCATACGAGAATACAAAAATTTACGTGATTCAGCCTTAGCCTAAATGCATGGATAGTGTTGAGAAGAAAGTTTCACTAACAAAAGGAGATTACAAAAAGTGGTACCAAAACACTCTAACAAAACCCAAATTCCAAATACTCCCAAAGAGCCCACACTCACAAGAAGCAAGTGACTAGAAAAACTTGAAAAACTTTAGAATAAAGTCACAACTTAAAACTCTAACAAAATAACAAATAATAGAGAAAACCCGATTCTACTTTTGTGGCTAGGGTTGCTTCACATGTAGCTGCATAACTAGTGTATATATATTAAGGGAAATGTTAATAGATGTCCTAAGGGCATTGGTCTATGAATTATTTTTAGAAACATTTTATGGAAAAATGATAATACAATTAATTTTTTTGGACAGCTTTTTATATTTCTCATAAAAGTGGTGTTAAAACTTTCTTAATATGATTTATTAACAATTTCCCTATAAGCACCCGTTAACACGACCCATACATTAATTAGCATAAAATAGAAGTCAACTAGGGTTGCTTTACATGTCCTACACGAAGTACAACTCAAAGTCTTACATAGTTAAGACATCATGCTATGCACCCACGTATAAACTTATTCAAGCCACCAATCATAAGCTTATAAACTAGAATGAATAAATGATCACATTTAAATGAACTTTGGTTTTTTCCTTCTTCTTCATTTTGATTGTTTTGGAAGATTGGATGTGAAGCTATATGAATGGCAACCTTGTTTTCGTAGTACAATTCATATTAAGATCTGTTAAGATGTTTTAGCTGGTGACCTCACAAAAAAATTGTCGCCATTGATCTAAAATTTGCCATTGTTGATGAATGAGAAACGGTTGTTTGTTTCTTGGTCTTCTAGAAAGCAAGGTTTTTTTTTTTTTTTTTTTTTTTTTTTTTTTTTTTGAGGAAATTCTAGTAAACAAGTGATTTTTACCAAGTAGTAATTGGTTTACGAGTGTCCCTACAGTTAGCCCACTCTGTGTCATAACATGCGTGCAATTGGATTAAACTATCAGATGTCATGAAATTTTTTGGCTTGGTGTTTTTTTTTTTTTTTTTTGTCATAATAACAAAATTTTCTGTTTGGATTTTATCATTTTTCGGACTAAAATATTCTTATACAGATTCTTAAACTCTCTAAAATACCCATATTTTCTATCAAATTGTGTCCAGTTTGGGTCTTTAGCATAAAACTACACCGCTTCTATGTCTTCTTTCTTATTTCCACTACAAGAAAACTGAGCTATTGCAGCGGGTGCAAAAACTGCCGCTATATGTCGCCTATTGCGGCGCGTTTTTGGCCCGCCACTATACATGAGATCTATTGCGGCGTTTTATATGCCTGCCACAATAGTTCTAGTATTTTGCGGCGTACTACAGCGGCGGGCTAATGACCCGCCGCAATAGACCTGTTTTAGCGGCACTAAGCTTAGATATAGCGGCAGGTCGTCGCAATATGTACTCCTTTTTGCGGCGGGTTGGACCGCCGCAATAGACCTTTAAATTTCCCACTATTTTTTTCGTCTTCCCACTTAAAGATAAAATGGTAAATTATATCCGATTGACATGAAAATTGGCATGCATGTTAAGAACATATAGAAAATGTGATCCAACGGTTGGATTTTCAAAATATGAATTCCATAATAAGTTATTGGTTGATGTAACATTTTTTAGAGTTACATCAAGTGTAAATTGAACCCAATCCTATATTTCTTAATTCAATGTGAATTTTGACAAATCTACCGTTAGATTACATTATCTTCATATATTTTTCATGCTTGAAAATTTTCAAGGTGATCAAAGATTAATAGTCATGTCATCGATCAATTGTTTAAATTCAAGTTTATGTAGTTTAAAATAACACATAAAAGATGAGTTTAAAGATCAAATTGTAAATTACATCGGATTGGCATGAAAATTTGCATGCAAGTTAAGAACATATAGAAAAGGTAATCCAACGGTTGGATTTTAAAAATATGAATTCAATAATAAGTTATTGGGTGGTGTAACATTTTTTAGAGTTACACCATATGTAATATAAACCCAGCCCTATATTTCTTAATTCAATGTGAATTTTGATAAATCTACCGTTAGATTACATTATCTTCATATATTTTCCATGCTTACAAAATTTTATGGTGATCAAAGATTAATAGCCATGTCATCAATCAATTGTTTAAATTTAAGTTTTTGTAGTCTAAAATAACACATAAAAAATGAGTTTAAAGATCAAATTGTAAATTACATCGGATTGGCATGAAAATTTGCATGCACGTTAAGAACATATAGAAAATGTAATCCAACGGTTGGATTTTCAACATACGAATTCAACAATAAGTTATTGGTTGGTGTAACATTTTTTAGAGTTACATCAAGTGTAAATTGATCCTAACCCTATATTTCTTCATTCAATGTGAATTTTGACAAATCTACCGTTAGATTACATTATCTTCATATATTTTTCATGCTTACAAAATTTCATGGTGATCAAAGATTAATAGCCATGTCATCAATCAATTATTTAAATTCAAGTTTTTGTAGTTTAAAATAACGCATAAAGATGAGTTTAAAGATCAAATGGTAAATTACATCCGATTGGCATGAAAATTAGCATGCATCTTAAGAACATATAGAAAATGTAATCCAACGGTTGGATTTTCAAAATATGAATTCAATAATAAGTTATTGGTTGGTGTAACATTTTTTAGAGTTACATCAAGTGTAAATTGATCCCAACCCTATATTTCTTAATTCGATGTGAATTTTGACAAAGCAACCGTTAGATTACATTATCTTTATATATTTTTCATGCTTACAAGATTTCATGGTGATCAAAGATTAATAGCCGTGTCATCAATCAATTTGTTTAAATTCAAGTTTTTGTAGTTTAAAATAACGCATAAAGATGAGTTTAAAGATCAAATGGTAAATTACATCTGATTGACATGAAAATTGGCATGCATGTTAAGAATATATATAAAATGTGATCTAACAGTTGGATTTTCAAAATATGAATTCAACAATAAGTTATTGGTTGGTATAACATTTTTTAGAGTTACATCACGTGTAAATTGAACCCTGCCCTATATTTCTTAATTCGATGTGAATTTTGACAAATCTACCGTTAGATTACATTATTTTCATATATTTTTTTATGTTTACAAAATTTCAAGATGATCAAAGATTAATAGCCATGTCATCAATCAATTGTTAAATTCAAGTTTTTGTAATTTAAAATAACGCATAAAGATGAGTTTAAAGATCAAATGGTAAATTATATCTGATTGGCATGAAAATTGGCACGCATGTTAAGAACATATATAAAATGTGATCTAACGGTTGGATTTTCAAAATATGAATTGAAAAATAAGTTATTGGTTGGTTTAACATTTTTTAGAGTTACATCACGTGTAAATTAAACCCAATCCTATATTTCTTAATTCGATGTGAATTTTGACAAATCTACTGTTAGATTACATTATATTCATATATTTTTCATGCTTACAAAATTTCATGGTAATCAAAGATTAATAGCTATGTCATCAATCAATTGTTTAAATTCAAGTTTTTATAGTTTAAAATAACGCATAAAAGATGAGTTTAAAGATCAAATGGTAAATTATATTTGATTGGCATGAAAATTGGCATGCATGTTAAGAACATATATAAACTGTGATCTAACGGTTGGATTTTCAAAATATGAATTCAACAATAAGTTATTGGTTGGTTTAACATTTTTTAGAGTTACATCACGTGTAAATTGAACCCAACCATATATTTCTTAATTCGATATGAATTTTGACAAATCTACTGCTAGATTACATTATCTTCATATATTTTTCATGCTTACAAAATTTTATGGTGATTAAAGATTAATAGCCGTGTCATCAATCAATTGTTTAAATTCAAGTTTTTATAGTTTAAAATAACGCATAAAAAATGAGTTTAAAGACCAAATGATAAATTACATCCGAATGGCTTGACATTAGCATGCATGTTAAGAACATATAGAAAATGTAATCCAACGGTTAGATTTTCGAAATAAGAATTCAATAATAAGTTATTGGTTAATGTAACAATCAGTAACAACGTGCCACTTAGAATTTGTTGTAAAAATGTTGTGAAAATATTAAGAACACATTATTTCTCATTTTTTTTATCCTTCCCACAAATTTCCCACACGCATAAACTTTTTTTCCCCGAATTTTCATTCAGATCTCTAGCTCCCCCTCACTCTTACTATTTTTCCATCTTTCCCCCCCAAAATTTTTCCCTCTCACAAAATTTCCCCAAAATTTTTTCCCTCTCAGTCTTTCACTTAGGGATTTCATGAGCTCTCTCCTTCTCATTCTCACTCTCTCTCACGGTATTCTCTCTTTCTCCCTTCACTCCTCTTCTCTCTTTTTCCCCTCCAACGGACCCATCTGGCACAGCCACCCATTGCACAGCCACCCATCTGCCACCACCACCCACTGCACAGCCACTCTCTGCCACTGATGCTAGCCACCGCCGCCGCCGTCGTCGACCTCCAATCTCGCCATTAGGTGCAGCTTTTGCTCTCCCTTGTTGCTGCTTCTTCTGCTCTTGTTATAATTATTTTGTCTTTCTTATTTTTGTGGATTTTTCATAGGAAGTTCTCACACAAATCCCACAAAAGAAGTGCTCAGGTACATCATTTTGCCTTATTCTTCTTTTACTTAACCATTTGTGATGTTTAATTAATTTGCATCAATTTTTTGAGATGGTTTGACTCTGAGATTCAGGGGGAATGGGCAGACTAGCAATGAGAGGGGCAACAATGTAGTAAGTTAGGCAAAGTTTCAAAGATTTAAGAAAAATAGCATCTCGAGTTTTAGAAACTCAAGATCCATATTAAAACTCGAGTCCCAAAGACTCGCTTTGCGAGTGTTTTTGGACTGAAAATGCCACATGGATCTCGAGTTTTAGAAACTCGAGTTCTATGCAAAAAAAAATTTCGTTTGATCGCCCCTATAGTGGCGTTTTTAAGTCTTATGGTGACGTTTTAAAGCCCTTTAGCGGCGTTTTCCTGCAAATTTTTTTTATAAGTGTTCAATACCAGGTTCAGGGAGCCCTATAGTGGCGTTTTTAAGCCCTATAGTGACGTTTTTAAGCTCTATAGCGGCGTTTTCCAGCAAAATTTTTTTATAACTTGATTTTTAAACCCCATGGTGACGTTTTTAAGTCCTATAGCGGCGTTTTTGGAACTTGAGTATTTAAAACTCGATTTCCACGTAGATATTTTTCCACATCACACCCATCCGCTTACAAATCGAGACTTAAAAACTTGGTTTTTATCTTGGAACTCGAGTTTCAGACACTCGAGATGGTAGTTTTCAACATTGTTTTGAAACGTGACAACTAACTAAATTTTTTGATATTTATTGTTAAATGGAAAAAAAATTCCTGAGATTGGTTGTTTTGTTTTGTTGGGTTTTAAATTTTAAGTTATTAAGAAGGGACTTGCAAAAAAGCTCATGAAAATTTTGAAAATTGTTTCCAAAAAAATGCAATTTGACCATAACCTCTCCAAATAAAAACAAACAGATAACTTTAAAAATTTCCATATAAAAAATCCCTTCAAAATCCAAATATACATAAGAAAACCCTTACATACCTCTCATAGCTGCTGTTTACTATAGAAAAAAAAAAAAAAACCTTATCGTTTTCTCAATTCTGCCATGTTCCTTGCAGTCCAATGAGCTCTAGTCAACGACTGGCAATTTGCAAATGAGGATACGAATCTAGCCTTCGCTGGGCTCCTTTGGTATTTCTTCTATGTGTTTGTGCTATATGTTTTACTTTTACACTCTGGTAGTTTCCAACATCTCCTTTTCTTTGATTAAAAGCATCTGACTGTTTACAGCTTGCTTGCACTAGTAACTTAGATTATTTTATTTTATTTTATATTCTGATATGGCCCTCTTCTATAGTTGTATATTAGAGACACCATTTTAGTAATTTGGTTTTATTTAAAACAAATTTAAAGTCACAATTTTAAATGAAATCTTAATTATATTATATTTGATTTTCTATAAACAGAGTCAACAACTCAACTCTAACCCAATTCTAATTAAGTTATGTTGAAATGGCTTGAATTTCAATGTCGGTGGATTGACATTACAAGCAAGCATTAAATGCTATCTTGCATGAATTGTCAAAGAAAATACCAAGGAACAACACTGACTTGAACTATATTCATGCACTCTTCCTCATAGCCGAAATGTATGACTCCATAGGAAATAAATGGATGCGTGCCTATGTTAGAAAGTATGGCTTGATCAACAAATCAAAGACATGCAATTCAGCATGTAAGCTTGCATGAAGAAATACTACACTCATGCATTAAATGTTGCATGGATTGCTTGGCCACTATTGTTGACTTCCTTAACAATAGAAGTCTCTCTGAGTTTGCACATAATTGTCTGGTATATCCTATTGCTTTTGTCCTATTGCAGTTGCTTTTGTGACTTTTCTAATAATCAAAGAAGTTTATGTAAGGTATATATCAATTGTTTGTGAGGTCAGGATAGAATGGCCAATCATTGGAGTTGTAGTAAATAGAGAGAGGCTTAACTTTTACAAGTTTTAGTAAATTGTTTGTAGGGGTTTTTTCAAAATAGACTTTGTTTTGGAAGGAATAAACTCACAAATTGAGTTTATCTATGCTGTAGAATGAGGGTTGTATTGTGTCAATAATTACATTAGTGTGCTTTTGTAATTATATTTATTAAACAGAGTGGTTTGAGGTAAATTTAGCTTTAATGGTAGCTTAAAGTTTTTTAAGTTCTAGTTCACATAAAATGATATGATGGCTCACAATATAATGATATTTTTATATGAAATATTTGATGTTAAAATACAGATAGTTTTGCAAGTTATAACCTTGTCGTATGGACACACCCCAATGTTAGTTAATTCCACTTATTGAGTTATCTCACCCCCTTTTATTCTCCCTTACAGATATATTAGAGGGGTCATTGAAGTAGAGATTCTTGGAGGATAACAGTTACAAATTATATTGTGAAATTGAGGATTTCATTATTATTTTTATGGTATTGAATACTGTACTAGAGAATTATTTTGAGTATATTTTATCTTTGGTGAAATTAGAGCTCTGACAATTGTGATGAAATTTTAGGTTGTTGGTTACATTTATTTAATATTTTTATGGATTATTTAGATTGAATGGACATTTATTATTTATGATTTTGGGGCGTTACAATACTGAAAGAAAGAGATAGGAAAATTACTCATTCGGGCTAATTGTTCAGTACAATAACCAAAGTGGCTACTTTGGACCTTGGATGAACTAGATTGTTCCATCATTGTTGTACTTGTTTTATGATTGGGTTTGTTGGGAGTAATGGTTGAAGTAGTGGTTGAAAATTGAAATTATCTGTTCCAGTAGGTTCAGTTCTCACTTAAAGTAGAGGAAGAAAAAGACATTACAAATGAACTTATGTTTATATATATTCTTTCCTTGTTGGCAAATTGCAAAAAGAAGGGGCATTAAAAGTTCGTGTGAACAAAGCAAGTGAACTTGTTTGTGTTAGACTTAAGGTACTCTCTCTCTCTCTCTGTTTGTGGTGGGCTGTTGAATTGGGGCAAGCAGGTGGCTTGCATAGAGATATAAGGTGGTTTTAGATGATATTGGGAGTGTTGTCTGTTTTTTATAATATTAAATGATTCTTGTTGAGTTGTTTTTATTCGATTAATTCATTTTAGGGGCTTTTCTCTATCTTTTTCACACATGAGGAACACTAAAATAAAATGGGATATTTAAAGAGATCTCCATTCCTAAAGAATATTGCTAGGAATGTGATGGACATACTTATAATATGTTTATAGTTTTGGATGCTATTAAATGATAGTAGCAGTTTGTAGTATGTTAGGTTATTTGCTTTTTTGTCTTTAGAACACCCTATTTTATTTTGATAAGTTACATTCCACCCTAATTATAGCAGCTAGCATGTATGGCATGTAGTTGGCTAGTAGCATTTATCCCATTTCAAATTGTTCTGAAACCAAGCAGCCAGTCATGCCATTTTAGTTTGCAAAACCACAACTTTAATTGGTTTGAGATTTCCAGTTTCACATAGTAACATGCCCCACCTGTTGGACCTTCCAACATTTACTCTAAAAACTTATTAAAAGTAATTCAATTCTTAGAAATGGTGGAACTCTATTTTCCATAATAGAGACCTTAACATGTCTTAGTATTCAATTTTTATGATGGCTGTACTTGTTTATTTTTTACGCACGCCCCCCTAGTTTATTGAATATATTTTTCACTATGCAAATTTCTTTAGTTAGCCATTTGATATTTGTGGGGCCCTATTACACTAACCACGCTGGCCCATTATGTGCGGCCCAAGGCCCGCGCCGAGGATAGTGCTAAGCCGAGTGCAATGTAATAGAGCCCAGGTCACCCAAGGCCTCGCCGAGGATGACACATCCTCGGCATACCGACTTTTGATAAAGGGAAAAACATCCCTCATCCATTGAAACTATCCCACCAACATCCTGACCGTTTTAATGGTGATATGACCAGCAAGCCCAGTTGCCTCGATTACTACAACTAATAGAAAGTCTGCAAAGACGGCTAAGAACTAACATAAAGCCTGCTAATTACAGACGATGGGACAAACCCTTATACATAGAGACCAGATAATTGACAAATGGACGGTGAAGATTAAGAGAAAAGGGACTATATATCTAAGAGGGCTCCCAGCAAACGAGGGAGGGGGGAGAAGTTCAAAAGAAATATATATCCTCGGCCCGAGCCGAGGACAAAGATACACCGCAAACACTTAGCCAAATTCCGAATATTCCCAGGAAGTTCATATCCTCCATGATTTTGGTGATAAACTTTACACCAGCCATTGTCTACTTCGGTGAGGCCAAACCCTTAAACCCACTTCTCTATAAATTTTATTGTTAAGGGTCCATTACGTTTTGAGTCCCTACAATTGGCGCCGTCTGTGGGGAGGATTTGTGCGCTGGTAAGTGCGATGGTCGATGTAAAGAAATTAAGAGCAGCACTTTCAGAAATAATATACAAAAAACAGTACAATCTACTGCAACAACATTGATTCAGAAGTCAACAACTACAAGAACAAGAATATGCGAAAAAGAAAGAAAAAGAAAGACAACAAGTGAAACAAATCTACTTCTTTTATTCATATATGAAGTAAAACTACATCTCTTACAAGTAATGCCCAGGGGGCTTGTTCTAAAACTAACTACAAAGGCATACACATGACGAAGCTGACTGAGGAACAAAGGGTGGAGAGCAACAATGGCAGAAGAACAGAAGATAGAAAAGGAGAGTAGAGGAAGAGATGAAGAAAAGAAGAGATGAAGAACAAATATTAAAAAAGAAGTGAAGGAAGAGAGAAGGAAAAGAAAGAAAGAAAGTTGGCAGAGGAACAAAAGAGGAACAGAAGATAGAAAAGAAGGCTCGTTGAAGAGCAAAAAGAGAAGAGAGAAGACGGATTTGAGGGAAGAAGAGCTACAGAGGAGGTGGAAGGGGTCGCGGCACAGGGCGGCCCCACTTCTGGGTTCCGCCTGATTTCCCTCCCACCCCCGCTGTAGCCTACTTGGGGGGTCAAAGACCCGTGCCCAAGAGAGGGAGATTACGTTCTGCTCGGATCCTCCTCCAGGTGGTAAGGAGGGCTGTGTCCCCGGTTAGGTTGAAAAGAAGGAGAATCTTCGGATCTCCCCTACCTCCACACCAGCGTGGCGGCCAGAGTTGGAATGCCATCCTCGGCTCCTGATGGGGGCTGTGCATTCACTGGAGCGCCCTTTTCCAGGGCCAGTTCATGCGAAGGGGCTCGAATGATTGCGCCTTGAAGAATTTTTGGGTGAGGTGTTTTTGGGGAGTTTCAGAACGAGTGTTTGTCAAGTGTGAAGGGGAGGTTCGCCCTAGGAACGCCTTTTATAGTGGGAGGAACATTGATGAGGGCCAAATCCGCAATGAATCCCAGGGAGAGATTTCCGGAGACAATAATGCCGCCCCAATTTCCAAGGGGCTTGCCAACCGTTAGATCCTCATCAATCCATGGTCAGTATTAATGAGGGGACGCCTCATTAAACGGGAAGACACCGAAGCGTCAGAACGCCTCACCCGGACAACCCAAAAGACGCCTCGTTATCTGAAGAATCCCACCAAACGAAGAGGCAAAACACGGCAAGGTCTTATCCTCTACCAACTTCAGCATTTATTATTATTATTATTCTGCTTGAAAATTGTAATTATTTAATGCTTATTGTAAAACGCGGCGAGAGTTAAAACGGCTATGGATATATAGATAAAATAGATGGAAAACTAGGTACTGGACAGAACCAAGGCACTGCATGGTCCTCGGACCCAGGCCTCATGGGGAAACCAGATACCTCAGATGATCAAAAATGGAAAACTAGGTACTGGACAGAACCAAGGCACTGCATGGTCCTCGGACCCAGGCCTCATGGGGAAACCAAATACTTCAGATGATCAAAAATGGAAAACTAGGTGCTGGACAGAACCAAGGCACTGCATGGTCCTCGGACCCAGGCCTCATGGGGAAACCAGATACCTCAGATGATTAAAAATGGAAAACTAGGTACTGGACAGAACCAAGGCACTGCATGGTCCTCGGACCCAGGCCTCATGGGGAAACCAGATACTTCAGATGATCAAAAATGGAAAACTAGGTACTGGACAGAACCAAGGCACTGCATGGTCCTCGGACCCAGGCCTCATGGGGAAACCAGATACCTCAGATGATTAAAAATGGAAAACTAGGTACTGGACAGAACCAAGGCACTGCATGGTCCTCGGACCCAGGCCTCATGGGGAAACCAGATACTTCAGATGATCAAAAATGGAAAACTAGGTGCTGGACAGAACCAAGGCACTGCATGGTCCTCGGACCCAGGCCTCATGGGGAAACCAGATACCTCAGATGATTAAAAATGGAAAACTAGGTACTGGACAGAACCAAGGCACTGCATGGTCCTCGGACCCAGGCCTCATGGGGAAACCAGATACTTCAGATGATCAAAAATGGAAAACTAAATGCTGGACAGAATCAAGGCACTGCATAATCCTCGGACCCAGGCCTCATGGGGAAACCAGATACCTCAGATGATTAAAAATGGAAAACTAGGTACTGGACAGAACCAAGGCACTGCATGGTCCTCGGACCCAGGCCTCATGGGGAAACCAGATACTTCAGATGATCAAAAATGGAAAACTAGGTGCTGGACAGAACCAAGGCACTGCATGGTCCTCGGACCCAGGCCTCATGGGGAAACCAGATACCTCAGATGATTAAAAATGGGAAACTAGGTGCTGGACAGAACCAAGGCACTGCATGGTCCTCGGACCCAGGCCTCATGGGGAAACCAGATACCTCAGATGATTAAAAATGGAAAACTAGGCACTGGACAGAACCAAGGCACTGCATGGTCCTCGGACCCAGGCCTCACGGGGAAACCAGATACCTCAGATGATTAAAAATGGAAAACTAGGTACTGAACAGAACTAAGGCACTGCATGGTCCTCGGACCCAGGCCTCATGGGGAAACCAGATACCTCAGATGATTAAAAATGGAAAACTAGGTGCTGGACAGAACCAAGGCACTGCATGGTCCTCGGACCCAGGCCTCATGGGGAAACCAGATACCTCAGATGATTAAAAATGGAAAACTAGGCACTGGACAGAACCAAGGCACTGCATGGTCCTCGGACCCAGGCCTCACGGGGAAACCAGATACTTCAGATAGCTAAATGAGATCGAGAAACCCGATACGTCCAGCAAGAATGACATGTCATCATGAAAGCTAAACGTTAAGCAGAACCAAGGCATTGCATGGTCCTCGGACCCAAGCCTCGAGGAAAACCAAGCACTAAATAAAGCTTAAAGCATTGCAGGATCAAAGACCTCAGGTCAGTAGGAAGAAAATCTCCCCGTGAAAGAATAAACGCTAAGAAAAATTGAGGTCTTGTGCAAATTTCTAACCTAAACCTCTATGGGAATCAATCATTATGAAGCCATGCAAACGTTGATCAAAACCAGGGCTCTCGTACGGGTCATGAGCTAAAAACTGAGGCAAAGCCAATCCCCTTTTTAGGCGCCGAATAAACAAATCCTGTCAGAGACAAAAAAATCGTGAGAAATTGAGTACTATAGTGCAAACAACCCAAGCCCAACCATCCTCGGGTGACACTCTGCGCGAAAAGAAAACTGTAAAAAACGGCTACAAAAGCGATAGCACTGACGACAAGGTAGAGCCAACAGGCTGAGGAAAAACGCCGAGGAAGTCAAAATCCTCCTCCCCGCCCAAGGGGACGTGCAGCAGAATTTTGAGGGGCTATTGTGGGGCCCTATTACACTAACCACGCTGGCCCATTATGTGCGGCCCAAGGCCCGCGCCGAGGATAGTGCTAAGCCGAGTGCAATGTAATAGAGCCCAGGTCACCCAAGGCCTCGCCGAGGATGACACATCCTCGGCATACCGACTTTTGATAAAGGGAAAAACATCCCTCATCCATTGAAACTATCCCACCAACATCCTGACCGTTTTAATGGTAATATGACCAGCAAGCCCAGTTGCCTCGATTACTACAACTAATAGAAAGTCTGCAAAGACGGCTAAGAACTAACATAAAGCCTGCTAATTACAGACGATGGGACAAACCCTTATACATAGAGACCAGATAATTGACAAATGGACGGTGAAGATTAAGAGAAAAGGGACTATATATCTAAGAGGGCTCCCAGCAAACGAGGGAGGGGGGAGAAGTTCAAAAGAAATATATATCCTCGGCCCGAGCCGAGGACAAAGATACACCGCAAACACTTAGCCAAATTCCGAATATTCCCAGGAAGTTCATATCCTCCATGATTTTGGTGATAAACTTTACACCAGCCATTATCTACTTCGGTGAGGCCAAACCCTTAAACCCACTTCTCTATAAATTTTATTGTTAAGGGTCTATTACGTTTTGAGTCCCTACAATATTTATTTAACAAGTACACTTAATTTCTTTAGTTAGCCATTTGAAATCAAAAGTTTTGTGCAATGTTGAAAATAGATTTGATGCTAGCTATTAGCTGATATGACTTTTGCAAGAGCCCTCAGTTAAGTAGCACTACAATTCTATCCAAATTAGTTAGATCATATATATATAGGACATTGTTTGAACTTGTTCCCATTTTTTGCCTTGGTAATATTTTCTTGTCATTCTATTTCATTTATGCGCACTTATTGAGTGATTATACTTTGTATGTAGGATGTTCCTTTGGCTCAACAATCTCCAGCTCTCCAAAAATCGTCAGCCGCATCCTATCAACCAAGCAGCTTATAAGTTTTATCTTGGTGTTCGAGGACTTTTTTGTGTACAAAGAACTATGGAAGAACAATTTCTTTTTTTGCAAGTGTTGAAGGATATTTTTAAACACTTTGGAACTTTGATTGTAGTATTAGCTTAATTTGAGCGGTTGTTTTATTCAAAATGTCACATCTTTTTTTCCCATCAAGGAAACATCTGCAACACCAAAAAGGCAAGAATTCATCTAAAGGTGTCTTCCTTCTGTATTTGGTTGGTGTTTGCCTTTCTTATCTATGTTGTTACTTGTACATAACAGTTTCCAAAACTGTTTTATAAGAAAATTGTTGTTTGAACTGAAAGGGGTTTTGGTTGAGAAAATTTTGTGTAAAAACTTTTCCACAACTAAATTAAGAAAGTGGTGTGATATTTTCCAGAGGTTGAATGATTGATTTTAGTTTGTTGGGGCATCAGTATTTTTGGTGTTTGCTTAGAGGAACATCAACTTTGGTTTTAGCCCCGCAGTTGAAATCACGTGAGAAATCTTGGATAATTTACATATAATTTGACATAATTAATTAATAATTGAATTAATTAATCGATGTCAATCTATAACCTAACATATAAAATAATGTGCATATATTATACTACGCATGTGACAGGTTGAGCAGCTCATTTCGGCCACATGCATAACTTATGCAAAGCACATCATACTTTGGAAGACAATTAATTAAGAACCTTCTCTCAAAAAAAAAAAAAAAAAAAAAAAAAAGAACCTAATTGCTTGCAGGGGATATTTTTTAATTTGATATGATATTTAATTAGAACTATAAATATGATCCTTTAAAACTTACGGTGAAAGAGCACCAAAATACTAAATAATATTCCTTTTTCTACTATCCCTCTCTCCTCTCCTGCTTTGAGTCAAAATCCTTGTTTTTTTTAAGGACATCAATTATTACTAGTTGAGTCAATTTTATATAAGACCAAAATTTTCTATTAAAGATTTCTTTACAGAAAATTTGATTGCAAATTGACATGATTTTAAATGGTGATGTTAACCGTCGACCAAACTCATAGAGATTAATCTGTATGATACAAGTAGTCAATGGTTTCATCTCTTTATGTACGTTGGAATCCCAAACACGGAACTCTACCCAAGTCTTTTGGTTTTAAATTGAACAGTTATCAGCATACAAGTAAAAGCTCACAATTTCTTCCCTATATCTTTTATTTAAATTGTTTTGGAATTATTTCCACCACCCATTTCTGGTTATTTCACTTCGCTTTGTGGTCAAACATCCTAGCTTGTGTCAATCAAATCGTGTTTGTTGGGTGGTAAAATTCCAATCACGACCAAAACAAATGTTCGAACTTTGGTAATTCTTATCAGATTCAGATAATTTATAAGCCAAAGATAGATGTCCAGGCGCATAAAAGATGTGTAAAGTAGAGTACAAACATGGATTAAAGTTTTAAGATTTAAATGGCAAAAAGTTTAGCTCCAATCTTCCTCCTACCCTAGTTTGAAAAAATTAAACTTTGTTGTGTAAATAGCACCTCGGATTCAAATCAATAACAAATTAACATGCAAAAACAAAAAAACACTAAAATTTTAAAAAAATTAAAGTTTTTGTTGTGTAGATAGCACCCTAAGATTCAAATCAATAACAAAATAACAAGCACAAAAATTTAGGTGGTTCAACAATAGTGAACACATAGTTACCACTCTATAAATTAATGTTGCGGGCTGTTAGGTTTTATGAATGTCCAAAAAGATCCATATTGTCAACAACTTTTTCCTTCAAATTATTTGTTTAAATACAACTTATTATTATTATCAGTTCGAGTTAGCTTAATGGTTTGATTTCCAATTTGTGTATTGATCTGAATTATTACTGATAGATACAAGAATAAATGATCGTCCATTATATTAGATGACAGTAATTAATGGAGCATTGATAACATCGTTGTAACGGACGAAAGCAATGGAAATAAAGGCTGTTAACAAGACCATGAATAACCATCAGGTCAACAGGAATGTTATGATCGGCATAAAAACAATCATAATAGGAGCCCAATGGCTACGAATAGGAAGGTGATATATACCAACCTCCATAAACAGGGAAAGGTACCCAATTCTTGTACTAGAATCAATTCTCATATGCAAAGAATTAATTCTCATACGCCTTACAACACAACTCTTAAGTATCTGATTTAGGCATCGGAGGTCCTTGGTAAGCACCATCTCAATGTTATTATTCAAGAAGTCTTTCATATTTTGCGGGTGGCATTTGGTCATCCCTTATGTCTGGATGAAGAATTCAACTGACGATCATTGACATCATCAATCACATTTTAGTAACCTCTACCTACTTCAAAATAAACATGAACCGACAGATATGGACCTATTGGATAGACTTTCTAGAATTTTAAACTAGTCTAAGTTGCATAATATTCATCATCACCAGAATTCAAAGATGAACGCGAAGTATAGGCCTTTGACAACCAGGAATAGATATAGCCATATAGGATAGGGTAGTGCACTTTTCCTTGCAATAAATATAAACATCATACTTTCGTTCTTGCTTTCAATATTATTTGCGTCTCTCTTTCTTTATCCAATATGGAGTTTCCTACCATTCTCAAGTTCACAATTTCTCTCTCTTATTTTTGTATGCTTTTGTTGTTTGCTTCCACACTGAATCCTGTATTTGGTTTGAAAAATTGCAACTTTCCAGCAATTTTTAACTTTGGTGACTCAAATTCTGATACCGGTGGATTTTCTGCTGCCCTTATAACAATAGCACCACCTTATGGGGAGACCTATTTTCACAAACCTGCTGGAAGGGAATCCGATGGCCGGCTCATGATCGATTTCATGGGTCTGTACCTCATTTCTTTTTAGCAGATCTTAGTCTTATAAACTAAGAAGTCTTGGTCACCTTATCAACTGTTTGATCACTCACATTGTATGGTTGCAGCAAAAAGTCTTGGTCTCCCATATCTGAGTGCTTACCTTGATTCCTTGGGGTCCAATTTCTCACACGGTGCCAATTTTGCCACGTCTGCATCCACAATCAGACTACCAACCAATATTATACCTGCTGGTGGATTTAGTCCCTTCTACCTCGATATACAATACTCACAACAATTCGTGCAGTTCAAATCCAGATCACAAATGATTAGGAAAAAAGGTAAATTCAGCAACAACAAACTTTAGTTACACTTTCTTAGGTGTTATGTACTGTATTTTCTAATTAAATTCATTGATTGATTTTAATTAATATTTTATTTACAGTTTCTTAGATGTTATATATATATATATATTAAAATTTTTAATTACATTCAACTATATGATCTGATTAAATTAGAAAAAGATAATAATCTTTTATTTAATTGTCTTTTATCATAAAACGAGTTACAAATTTGTATTTCTTTAGGTGTTCTAATATTATTATTGCTTTTGTCAAGGGTCTTATAAATCAATTGACATCTTTTTATGTTTCCAATAGAGATGTCCAATATTCAAACATGTGAATTTATTAATCAATAAACCACATATTCGAATTAGTTGTCTTTATGGAAAGATTTGCTACATCAATTTATATAATCACATGGTAGGTTATAATGGGGGATGGGAATGAGAGATTCAAACTTTGGATATTTTCATTAAAAACATCAAAAGATGCAGGTGATATCTGTTAAGTTACAACTTACAATACCCTTGGCACATGGTAGGAAATTAAGGTACAACATTTAAGAAAATGTATTTAGGGTAAAATTCTAAAATGTGTAAACATAATATTATGTATTGAAAAAGTTTATGAATATAACAAAACTCGCAGCATTTTTACAATACCATTGCTTTGAGTTGTGGTGGGTCCTAGTAAAATTTTATTTTATTATGACTTATGATAAGTTGACACGTAAGCTTATTGCGAAGATGTAATATTTTGTTATGCTCGTAAAAGACCTCGTATTTTTGTTGAGAATTGAGGAACATAATAACTTATAACCATCTATATTATCAAATACATCTTTGCTTTATATTGGGACTTTTTAAATTTCTTGTAGGAGGAATATTTGCAACTTTAATGCCCAAGGGGGATTATTTTTCAAAAGCATTATACACATTCGATATCGGCCAGAATGATCTTGGTGAGGGGTTCTTTGGTAACATGACCATAGAGGAAGTCAATGCTTCTATCCCTGATATAGTAAACAAGTTCTCCATTAATGTTAAGGTAAATTTATACTACGATTCGATTAGTCATTGAAAATAGGCTGGCTTGGCCTTGGCGTACTACTTTAAGGAGAAACATGATCACTTGTTAAACTAATTAGGAAAAAAAAAAAAAAAAAGGACGAACAAACAAACAACAACAACAAAAAGACAACAAAAGCAGGTAACTAAAGTTTTTTTTTTTTTTTGAAAAATATATATAAATTGCAGGAATAAATTCATTGTGATTTTGTGTGTGTTTTTTTTAAATATATGTGCATAATTTGACTTAATTTAAAATATATATATATATATATATATATAAAATTTAATAGAGCATTAATTACACTTTAGTGTGTGCCTTTAGGGTATTTATTAACTAAAGTCTTCTTTTAATGCTAATCAAGTGATGTTATGATGTAGAATATATATAATTTGGGAGCTAGATCGTTTTGGATCCATAACACGGGACCAATTGGCTGCCTTCCCTATATTTTGGCCAATTTTCCATCAGCTCAAAGGGACAGCTATGGTTGCGCAAAGTCTTATAATGATGTAGCTCAATATTTCAACCACAATTTGAAGGAGGCCATAGTTCAACTCAGGAAGGATCTTCCATTAGCTGCAATCGCATATGTGGACGTCTACTCTGTCAAGTACTCTCTATTTACTAAACCAAAGGAATATGGTAAGCCCCAAAATTTTTTACATTGAAAATTATATAACAAAAAGTTATTAGTAATTACGGATAGAGACATCTTGATGTTTTCAACGGCAACATCCAAGATTTAAATTGCTCATCCTTCAACTATTGAATATTTTCAAAAAAATACTGAGATGCTTATTAGCATTTTTTCATCTTTTTCTTTTTTTTTTTTAACATTTATTTAAAATGAATTATTCTTAAGTGGAATAAAATTTTATGAAAATTGCTCATCCTTCAACTATTGAATTGTCAAAAAATTTCCCTTTGTTGCTTGAAAATATCAGGATTTGAGCTTCCTCTCGTTGCTTGTTGTGGCTATGGTGGCATGTACAATTATAGCAGTAGTGTTGGTTGTGGAGGAACAATCACAGTCAATGGAAGCCAGATATTTGTCGGTTCATGTGAACGCCCCTCAGTGAGAGTAAATTGGGATGGGATTCATTATACAGAGGCTGCAAACAAGTTTGTTTTCGACCAAATTTCAACCGGAGCCTTTTCAGATCCACCAATACCCTTGAAAATGGCTTGTCACAACATTTAGATTCATAGGCATAGCTGCACAAGCACCTATATATAAATCAAAATAATCTTGTACTGCAAGTTATTATGTACTCTTTAATTATCGTCTCCCATATAGATATTGGCTTAATTTTGAAATAGCCTGCTATGTATTTAAGATAGTCATGTTATATATGTTGCAAAAGCACAAGCTTTAATATCAATTTGTTGAAAATAGCGGAGGCATAAATATCTATTTGTTGTGTGTATAACCAAATAACAATGAGTTTATGCAAAATAGAAATAGAAATAAAAGAAACAATCATACGGGAATACAAAAATTTACGTGGTTCAGCCTTAGCCTAAATACGTGGATAGTGTTGAGAAGAAAGTTTCACCAACAAAAGGAGATTACAAAAAGCGGTATCAAAACACTCATAAAACCCAAATTCCAAATACTCCCAGAGAGCTCTCACTCACAAGAAGCACGTGACTAGAGAAACCTGAAAATCTTTAGAATAAAGTCACAGCTTAAAAGTTAAAACTCTACCAAAATAACATGAATAGAAAAAACCCCATTCTACTTTTGCGGTTAGGGTTGCTTCACATGTAGCCGCATAACTAGTGTATTATAAAATGATAATGCAATTAATTTTTTTGACAACTTTTTATATTTCTCATGAAAGTAGTGTTGAAACTTTCCTAATATGGTTTATTAACAATTGCCCTATAAGCAATTGTTAACACTACTCATATATTAATTAGCATAAAATAGAAGTCAGCTAGGGTTGCTTTACATGTCCTACACAGAGTTCAACTCAAAGTCTTACATAGTTAAGACATCATGCCATGCACCCACGTGTAAACTTATTCAAGCCACCAATCATAAGCATATAAACTAGAATGAATAAATAATCACATTTAAATGAACTTTGGTTTTTTTTTTCTTCTTCATTTTGATTATTTTGGAAGATTGGATGTGAAGCTATATGAATGACAGCCTTGTTTTCGTAGTACAATTCGTATTAATTAAGGTCTGTTAAGATGTTTTAGCTGGTGACCTCACAAAAAGTTGTCGCCATTGATCTAAATTTTGCCATTGTTGATGAATGAGAAATGCTTGTTTGTTTCTTGGTCTTCTAGTAAGCAAGGTTTTTTTTTTTTTTTTTTTTTTTTTTTTTTTTTTTTTTTTTTTTTTTTTTTCGGTTTAGGAAATTCTAGTAAACAAGTGATTTACCAAGTAGTAATTGGTTTACAAGTGTCCCTACAGTTAGCCCACTTTGTGTCATAATATGCGTGCAATTGGATTAAACTATCAGATGTCGTGAAATTCCTTGGCCGGTGTTTTTTTTTTTTTTGGTCATAATAACAGAATTTCCTGTTTGGATTTTATCATTTTTCGTACTAAAATATCCTTATACAAATTTTTGGACTCTCTAAGATACTCCTATTTTCTATCAGATCGTGTCTAAGTTTGAGACTTTAGCATAAAACGACACTGCTTCTATGTCTTCTTTCTTTATTTATTTTGAACTACAAGCTTAACAGTTGCAATGTTCTCTTGATAAGTTTCAACAAATTTCTATATTGGGTTAGTCTTTCTCAACACTTCCCCTGGAGTTAGGGTCGATATTCATGATACCCAACTTGCAAAGTAGAAATTCAGTTCGTGATTGTTAGAGTGCTTAACAAATTTGTTGGTTGTTAGTTTGTTGAGACATGCAGTCAAGATTAACTCGTTTTGAAGTTTCTACCATATGGTAGTTTATTTCTATGTGCTTTGTGCGTTCATGGATGTAAGAAATAGAGACTTGCAGCAGAATATAAATAATCAGTTTTTCGGCATACCTCTTTTGGCCTAAACCGATGATCACACAGGAGCTTTGAGATTGTTCTATGCTGTCTAGAGCCAGCCTCCACGTAGATCAGCTATTCAAACACATTTTGAATTCTAGTTTGTATAACCCACGAACCAAAAACATTTCTTGACGGTGTTGCACACTACTAGAGTGATGCAAACATAACCCACAACCTAAGAGCCTCACAACACTCTGTAAACACTATGAAAAATGCAAAATTCGTTCACTGTACAATGGGTACCACTCTTGGTGTTTATATACACACTACTCCATTAATATTGAGTAAGATAGTGGACTTAGTAGGATAGAGTAACGGCCTAAACCATTACTTCACAACTCCTAGATATTACAATTATTCTGAGGTATACAGAAGGACATGCCCACTTTGGGTGTCTGTCCATATTCTTTTCAGTTTTTAACATCTCCCACTCATCCACTGTGGGCATGGCCCCATTATCCATCTCTCAATGTGTTTCTCAATGTGTTCATACTAGCAAATAGGTTGTGCGACCGTCGAGCACACCTGAAAAACATATTTGGGAGCACTATACTAAATCTTATACCAAGACCAGCATAGCAACATCCTTAAAGTGTCTTGTTATGCCCTAGACATATATTGACACATCGAATCAAGCATTTCTACCCCTCTTGAGTTTAATACTCAGACTTATGCTTGATCCATCATAACTATCTAGATGTAATCACGATTATTTCGCTACCATAAGCACTATAACCTATTGTCAGTGAGTACAAATATAAGGATGTGTTACAAAAATAGTTTTCCCTTTGCACTCATGTCCTTTAACTTTGGTCCAATCGCTTTCCCAGCAATGTCCTTTTAGACTGAATCCAACATGGCCATAGGTAACATGTCAAAGTAGTAGACATCAAAACCTCAGCTTCATGACATAGTCAAAAGTAACAAGGGCATAAGTAGGATCTTAATGAAAGATCCATGGGACTTACATGGTGAAGAAGCAGGGATTTATTCTCTCACCTTTGCTTTTGGTTGAGCAAGCACATGTAGTATGAAATACATGCTACAGTGGAGTTCTCTTAAGTAAGAGCGTATGTCTTAACTCAATACACCGTACAAATCTTAGTCTATTTGCTACTCAAGCGCCTAACTCGAGTCCTTTATTCGCTTGCCACCTCAGGCATTAAATTAAGGCCTCGCATCAGGCTAACCACAGGCTACATGGATCATGGGCTATCCATATACAGTCTAATTAAGATAAATATACTATAGACCTCATCTTAGTTCCAACTAAGGCAACATCTATTTGTGTCAACCATCTATATATGTTACATAAGCATTAAATGACACAATGTCTTATCTCTGCTCGCTACTTAAGCGTTAGAGGCGATCGCTCATGTGAGTGAGCCGACCTAAGCTTGTCGACATACAAAACTCATCATATGGTATATGTGTGTGTAAACATACATATTATTAACTGAATAACATCATATGCATAAATAAAAAAATATCCCAAAAGAGTACAATAAATAGTAACTAAAAACAACATATCATCATATTCTACGTAGCCCTAAACTCCTAACATGAGCCTGAAAGGCATCCCTTCCTATAGGCATTGTAAGAGGATCAGCAATCATGAGGCTTGTAGAAATGTGTTTTAAAACCACTTCATTGTGAGCAATCATGTCTCGAATGTAGTGATATTGTATATCAATGTGTTTGGTTTTACCGTGATACTTAGAGTCTTTAGCATAGACAAGTGTTGCCATGCTATCACAATGTACGAATTTGAGGCATCTTTGACAACCTCAAGATTTTGAAAGAATCTCCTCGACCAAATTGCTTCCTAAATAGTTGTTGAACATGCTACATACTCAGCTTCCATAGTTGATAATGCTATACAGGGTTGTTTCTTGCTACTCAAAGTGATGGCGCCATTATTTAGCAAGAAAGTATATCCAGATGTAGATTTGCGTTCATCTAGGTCACTACCTCAATTAGCATCACTATAGCCAATCATATGCAAATTTGAACCATGATAACAAAGGACGTAGTCTGTTGTCCTTTTATGATACCCTAATATCCTCTTGACAGCTTTTCAATGAGCAAGTCTTGGATTAGACTGAAATCTATTGACTAATCCAACAGCATAACATATATCAGGTCGAGTACACATCATTGCATACATCAAGCTTCCAACTGCATTAGCATAAGGAACACGAGCCATCTTTCCTTTTTCATCTTGAGTCTTAGGACACATATCTAGGCTTAAGCTCTCATTTTTTGCAACTGGAGTATCTATGGGTTTGCAATTATGCATTTGGAAACGCTCAAGAACTTTCTTAATATAGGTTTGTTGTGATAAACCTAAAAGTTTCTTTGAGCGATCCCTGAGGATTTTAATCCCTAGAATATAATCTGCCTCACCCATGTCCTTCATCTCAAAGTTAGAGGACAACCACCCTTTTGTGGCGATAATCATCTCCATGTCATTACCGGCCAATAATATGTCATCGATAGACAATGAAAAAACAATGGAACTTCCCTTGGATCGTTTTACGAAGACACAATGATCTTCTTCAATCATCGTAAATCCATTTGATAGAACGGCTCAATGAAATCTCAGATATCACTGTCTAGATGACTACTTTAAATCATATATGGATCGCTTAAGTTTGCACACTTTGTGCTCTTGACCTTTGGTCACAAAGCCAATAGGTTGATCCATATAGATTTCTTCATCTAATTCTCCATTGAGAAAAGCTATCTTAACGTCCATTTGGTATAATTCCAAATTGAAGTTTGCAACAATGGCCAGAATGAGTCAAACTAGACATAGCAAAACGGGTGTTGGGGTACTTTTCTTTATACCTAATATTATTCAAATAAACACCCATTTATTTTCCCCTCAAATATATTATTGGACATGCTTAAATGTCTTTTCCGACTATCACAATGCTAGCCCACAACCTTTCTCATTTTTACCACAAAATTGGGCTACGCTACAGGGCCCAATACTTTCTCATAAAAGAAAAAACCGAATTATTTAAAGTGAGATAAAATCTAATCTTTTCTAAAAAACCGAGAATACTTATGTTTGACGAGGTTTGAAAAGTCCACGACTCAAATCTATGGCAAAACAACTTTACTAATGGAATTCAAGTCCATAAATCAAAGCCCATGGTTTAAACCCATGGTAATTTATTTATCCAAAAGCCCAATCCTCATTGGCAATATTCAAAGCCCAATTCTCATTGGCAATATCAAAAGCCCAGTTCCCGCTGGCAATATCAGAAGCCCAATCTTCATTGGCAATATCAGAAGCCCAATTTTCATTGGCACTATTTTATTAAAAAACCCAAGGTTGTTAACGCTTGGCAAGGAGAGAGGTATCATGACATAATTATTGCTTAAAGTATTACTATAGCAAAAAAACCATGGCAATTGCTTTATAAAAGCTCATAGGGAGTTATCTTAAAGAATGTGTTCTCACATTATAACCCATGAAACACATGGTCCTCACTTGCATCACAACATACATCTTCAACGCTCATGGAAAATACTAAATCCTGCAAGCTTATCATTTAAAATTATGATGCGACTATTAACAGTCATGAACGTTATTTATGGAATCCATCATAGTAAAGATTATCTTCGAAGGATGCACACAAACCAACCCAAGGGAACCAACCCAAGTAAACGGACCCAATCAAAGAGATCACCAGCAAGGAGCAGAGGACTGAAAGTAGGCAAAAATAGCCCTTGTTCATCCCTAACCGAAATACAACAGGAGAACCAAGTTCTTAAGAGTGAACTAGAGGCTGTCCCATCGGCTTTTGGTCACTCTCTACCTGACGTGAACAGTATCCAGGGCTTGTAACATCATTTGAGGTCTAAAGGGTGATGAGACTCCATCATCTTTATTCAAGGCTGCACCTCCAGCAGAAGGGGAGCTGAAACCAAATGATTCAAATTTCAGTAAATTAATGCTATAAATGTTAAAAACGTGTGAGGCATGAGTCATCAAGCCAAGCCCATGAATCCTAAAGGGGAAAAAATTGAGAACATGTGGTTTGGAGGGCATAAAGGACTTCCAGCAAAACCCCCTGAAGGAGGCTTAGACCTTGACACCTTGGCTTGGGGTGTTGAATCTTACTTCTTGGGGGTCTAAATCTCAGTTGCAGTTTTAGTATTTACTCTTGATACATGTACCAATAACATTGATTAAACCCAGCCTCAGAAATCCTGACATTTAATGTGAAATCTCATCATTTCCCAAAGAGGTGAAACAGCCCATAAAGCAAATAATCTATTTTTGACCAAAAATCCCAGGGAGATTAACCCTGATTCTCCACCTCTGATTAACCCTACGTTTTTGGACTTTTGTCAATTAATGCCTCCCCAAAACTCCATTATAAAAGGACAAGCACCTCAGCCCAAAAGGGGCACTGAACCACTCTCTCTGAAACCCTTGGTTTATTTGCTATTTTGCTGGTAGTTTAGCTTCTCTTGGAGCTCTCTGCTCATCCCTTTTAGCCCACGTTCATCTGACTTCATACACTCTTTTCCTCTCTTTTACACAAATACAGCCCATAAATGCCTCCCACTACCCACAAAAAGCCTTAATCTCAGAGTTAAGCTCATCCCACTCACTAAAACAGCCCACATTGTCTCATTCATGCCTTATAAATACATACCCACCAAAATCTTAGTCTGGGACTTGCTGCACTGAGTTGGGATCTCTCTTTCTCCCTTCACATCATGCCAATTAATCCTTCCCCTCTTCCAATAGAACCTTTGATTTTTACTTTTTATTTTACTGTTGAAGGGTATAATGTATATGTAACAATCGAACTTTTCTCTTTCATCGATGTAATAACAGCTGAAAGTACAATGAACTCCCCTAACCAAAACATGCAAGGACCTCCAGGAGCTAACACGTTCCTAAATTTATTTAATCATTGACCATTGGACTGTTTAAATCTGTCTTTCCTGGACTAAGTGTAACTTTACCCTTACCGCTGGAGATCCGTTTTTCACTTGAACTATCAGGCCAGGACCACTAATGTACTAAATAAATATTTGTAATGTATTTCTTTGGGCTTTTTTGTTGCTGTTTTGTAAAGTGCAGCCTTAATTTCGTGTTTGTATAGGCCTTGTCATCACACCGATAGCCTTTGGGCGTCATCTCAAGAGCCCATAGTTGAGTTTCGGTTTGGTTTCTTAATATCTCATTCAGAAGCATAAATTTCACCCTCGACAACGGGTCAGAATTTTCTGACCCGAACCTTATTTTTTTTGACCCGAAGTAAAAATGGGTTAACTCGTGACCCAACCCGTGTTTTTTGCAGGTCAACCCGACCCAACTCATGACCCGACCTGAACCCAAACCATTTTTTAAAACTTTTTTTTTACGGTAAAAAAAATAATAAAATTAAGACAATATTGATTTAATTGTTTGTTGTGAGCTTTAACGAAACAATTGAGACATTTACATAACTACATGTAAATTAATTGAAAGATGAAGGGTTGAGCATTTTGTAATGAGTTAAGATTTTTAGATATCAAATAGCAAAATACATGCCAAGATAATCTGGTTACAATACAGTTAAAAATATAGATTTAAAATTGTGGACATGTGTGAGAAACATTTATAAGTGTGAAACTAGTGTAGCCAAAGTATCAAATTAATATAAATTATGGATGCTTCAACCTATTTTTTAACAATTTATGTCCAAAATAAACAGCTTTTCAAAATAAATTATAGTATTTCCTAGAGTGTGTTGCTTAACAATGATATGATATTCATATAGGAGACCATGTATAAATAAGTAAACAATCAAACTTTAATATATATCTCAAATTGAAATAGAGTGACAACCACAATTGACAATAGATTATAAAATTAATTTTCAAGATTGTAAATTTTTTTATATTTTTATTCTGTCAAATGAATTTTCTGATAAGTCATTTGTAATTTTGTTTTATATTTTGGGATGTTGATATTGTGTATAAATTAAAAAAAAAAAAAAAAAACTTGTGTATTTGTTTTACTTATCATTTTGTTATTTTGTTTTAGATAGCAATGTTAGGATTTGTATAATTTTAAAATTATTGAATAAGTATTAATAAGTGTAGTTCATTCTTGATATAAGTGGTAAATTCAAAGTAATGCATTTTACATCAAGTAATTTGTTGTATGACTTTCCAAATGTCAAATACATGCTGTTTTCTTTATTAAAAAAAATTCGTGTGAAAAATAAGGGTCAACCCAACCCAACCTGACTGGCCCGAACTTGTTTTTAACCCACTTAAAATGATCCGTTTTTGACCCGCAACTCATTTGATCCGCAACCCAATTGACCCAACTCGAACCAACCCGTCCCACCCGTTTTGCCATTTCTAAGTTGAACAAAGGCAAACGTCACAATCGGAGAAAAGGTTTCCTCATAGTCAACACCCTCCTTTTGAGTGTATCATTTTGCCACTAATTGAGCTTTATACCTTTTTATTGACCCATCCGCCTTGCGTTTGATTTTAAGAACCCATTTGTTCCCAATTGCTTTTTGCCCTAATGATAGGTCTACCAGATCCCAGACCTGATTAGTCCTTATAGACTCCATTTCATCATTCATTGCTTTAATCCACTCATCACTAACAGAAGATGAGAGAGCCTCTTGCACAGTTTTTGGCTCATCATCATCTTGTGAAGCAATCATGAAAGCTTCCCCCTCAATCTCAAAACGACCCACATTGCCTCAAAAACAAATCTCCTCTTTGTTGGTTTTGGGCACTTTATCTTTGTCAGAAATAGGGCTAACATGCAATGGTCAGACACTGACATAGAGATATGATGAACCCGAGCTTCAGGAAATTGTTCCACCCACCTCTCATTCACCACCATTCTATCTAATTGAATGAAAGTCCTCTGTTCCCCCAATCTCCCATTGCACCATGTAAATCTCTGACCCACAAAACCCAAATCAATAAGCCCACATGCATGTAAGCACTCTCTTAAACTCCTCATCTGATTTGCATCACGCTCCAACCAACCTAACTTCTCGTCTGGATGGGTGATTTCATTGAAATCCCCAAATACTATCCATGGCATATCACACTGATTTTTTAAAGAATTCAACAACTCCCAAGAGACATACCTTTTCCTTACATCCGGGTGCCCATAAAGCCTGATGCTCTCCATTGCTTCGCCCCACCATCCTCACAGACCACCACATCAATGTGGGAGTGAGAACAGCTTTTGAACCTTAGGTCCACCCCTTCTCGCCACAGCATTACCAATCCCCCACTCCAACCATCACACGACACCGTAATCCCTTGAGTTAACTCCAATTTCCTTTGCAAGCCTTTGATTCTACTCGAACTCGCTTTGGTCTCCACGAGGAAAACCCAAACTGGGTTTTTGGATTTCACCTCATTGTTGAGGATCCGGACTGTCGGGGGTGACCCTAAACCCCAACAATTCCACACAAGCACACTCATAAGGCTCGGCGATGCTACACCATAGCCACCGCCTCTCCGCCATCCCTCACTTCACTGTGTTCGTGTGCCTTTTTGTTCTCCTGGCATTTTCTTCGTTTCTAAGTAGTAATGTTTGGTTCTAATTCTTGTAGTGGACTCGTGCCAGGTCTTTTTCCCAATCGTATTTCCTCCTTTGTTTCTTTAGATAGACTTGCATCGTGGGCCTTTCTGGCCATACGTTTCCAATGGCTGCTTTGTGGGCCAAGTTTTTCCGTAACCCAGCCCAACTTTTCATCGAAGCTCATCGCCATTGGGCCATTTTCTTTATCCACGCTCACTGGGCCCACTCCATCTTTACTACCTACTGCCTTTGGCGTCATACGAAATTCAAAAAGTTTCTTTGCCTCATGTTCGTTCCCTTTCTCCCATTGCATCACTTCCACCATTTGTTTTTGAGCCTAGAGCCCTTCCCTGTTTTCTTCATCCAAATTGGCAACGATTCCAGAAGGGTGCTCACTGAGGCTGGTCTCCTTTCCCTTTTCATGATCCCCACTTTGTTTTCTGCTTTCCTGACCTCCCTCGGTAATCTCGTCACCTTTGTCACTAGCTTCCATGTGTGGCAATGGTGATTCTGTGACTATTCCATTCACCAGATTCTTCCCCGGCGAGTGTAAAGACTTCTTTTGACCCCCCACCACGTCTCTCATCGGACCTCCCTTCGCATACCACCCTTCCTCTGTTCTGAACTTAATTGGATCTCCACCGCCTCTCCTCGGCACCTCACCCCTAAACCACACCCCATACTGTAGTGTTGGTAGCTCCAACAGAGCATCCACCCTCCCCTCCGGACATTCCCGTAAACCGTGACTGAGCATACCACACCTGTAAGAAAAGTTTGGAAGGCGTTCATATTTGAATGCTATCCATCGTTGTTCCCCACCCTCAATGGCTACCTTTTTTCCTCGTATCAGCTTCTTCGTGACATCAAGCTGCACCCTTACTCTGAGACATTTTCCCCATTGGACTCCAGATTCCGCGACATCAACTTCCACAACCTCTCCCAACTTTGCTCCGATTGCCCAACCTGTCTCTTTGGTCCTACTATTCAGAGGTAGATGTATTTGCACCCAAAAAGGTGATTGCCACATTTGGATGTCCTTTTGGTACTTGTTCACCCTCAAACTCCTTCAAAAGGATCAGTTGTTTCTCCTAAGTCCACGGACTCATATCCATAATCCTCTTCTTATCTCTTCCATCTCCAAACTCCACCAAGAACAGCTTATCTCCAATCTCGTTTATCTGCACCCCTTTGTTCGGTTTCCATAGCATTCTCATGTGCTTTCTAAGAGCCTCAATGTTCATGCATTTGTGTGACAGAACCTTCATTACAATACAGTTCTTTCCAACCATCTTCGCCGCCTCCGTAGTACTACTCCCTAGCGATATGCTCTCATCTTCCTCTTCTGTAAAGGAGAGCTTCTTCCACAGTTCCTCCAGTTCGTCTTCCATCTCACCACCCCCTCTGTTCGTCTTACAGCACGAAGACCACAACACTCTTGCGAGGACAGGGCCTGCAAGACTCTTAACTGCTTCCACATACAACACAAGGCACCCGAGAGCATCCTGTGTGGCACGAGAGCACTGCATACAAATTATTGAATTAAAATCAAGTCCTAGCAATTCTTACTTTATATAAGAAATAAGCAAAGAGTAATACTTAAAGCTCTGTTCTAGATTATATCAGAAGTGAAGTGTAAGAATGCGTATTCTACTTTTAAAGGTTTCACATACTCCACATGGCATTTTGAATTCAAAATTCAACTTGACAGAATATATTACCTCTTCTTAGTGAAGCAACCCTAGCAAATATAAAAATCTTTCTGTTTGTTTAGAGTGTCTTGTTACTCTTGTAACCCAACACTTTTTAATGCCCTATAGTCGATAGAGTAGGACAAAAGTATATTTAATTATTTGTAAGAGAATTTTCAAGCAAACAGTAATTATCATCCTAGAAATAAGTATTTATACCTTCAATCTTTAACTCCTGTTGTCAACAACTCAACCCTTTGTGTATCTTGTATAGTTGTATTATAGCATCTATTTTGTAAATATAAGGTGAAGGCAGAGTAACAAAAGATAATCCTGATATTGGAAAACAATAAAAGCTTAACCATTAATACAACATTATCTTGAAGCCTTCATTTGTATATGAAACCTGAAGGCCAAGCCTATATGGCTATATGTGATCAACCCCCTAATTCTGACAAGCCCATATATGACTAGGTATTAGAGCTTATGCAATTGTAATCAATGACTAAGATTGAAAATTGAAAAAATTAATTTTTAATCTCAACTATTAAATTAAATATATTAAAAGGAAGTTAAAAAATTAAAAATGTAAAAAATTATGAGGAAGAAAAGTGGATTAATTGCTCTTGATCTTAATCCGTCCCCTTTCCTCTTGGAAATACCATCAATTTAAAGCTTGACAAGACATCTTTCCAAATTTAAAGTTCCATTTGAACACTACGTGTTAAAATCAAAAACTGTATCAACACAAGCCAACTTTACAATCATGGTAAAAGTGATAAATAGACCATTAATATGAGTTTGTATAGGAAATAGGATTAAACATTCT
The DNA here is from genome assembly GCA_023736055.1 of Quercus glauca. Classification (NCBI taxonomy): domain Eukaryota; kingdom Viridiplantae; phylum Streptophyta; class Magnoliopsida; order Fagales; family Fagaceae; genus Quercus; species Quercus glauca. Next base: position 38,121,238 of record CM043323.1, read on the forward strand.
TGTAATAATGTGGAAATTTTAAGGAGGGAATAAAAGTGTGAGTTTATTAATGTTATTATGTTATAACTACAAAGGAAGTTATGGTTGAATGTTGAATGGTCAACTTGAAACCAAGAGTGTAAAGATCGCTAAAATAGAAAAAGAGTATTTTTCCTCGTCATTCTATGATCACCCTCCAAGTTTGAATGGTCTCAAAAGCCGAATGTTTTGGCCTTTTTGGTGTTGTTATTGTAGTATGCATCCGTTTTGGACTTTTGCAATAGAGTTTTATTTTCATAAAAATAATAAGGGGAATGCTAATGGTCCTAATGGATGCTCTTAGAGTAATAATTAACAATCTATTTAAAAAAAGTATTTATGAGAAAAAAAAAATAATAGTTTAATAATTTTTTTCATTTTCCATGAAAATGATATCAAAAACTTTTCTAAAATAAATTATTATCCATTATTCTAAGGGTACTCGTTAACACATTCCAAATAATAATAATAAAAGAAGGGGGAAGTCCAGGGACCAGGGGAGTGAACACTTTTTTTCTTCATTCCAAGACCCCAGGAGGAAATTTCTAACCCCCAAGACCCCAAGAATAAGGCATTGACTTGGGTCTTCATTCCCAATGCCCTACTACAGAGGAACATAATTCCTAATACTACTACAAAAGGAGCAACTTATTACCAAGAAAATGAAGCACATCCAAAGATTCCAAATACTACAGAACAAATCTCTGTTGAGAAACAAAGTTGCTAAAGAAATGCCTCACTGCCCTCAAAAGTTTCGGTAATATAAATATTCCATTTATATTCTTGAAACTTTTAGGGGTGACTTATTCGCCTCCCTAAGCAAAGCCAACAAGAACTACACAAAGTTACTTGATTCATGACAAAAATGTGTAATGTCCAAAATGCACGAGGTACTCTTGTCACCGTCAGCTGGCATAAGGTGCCGTTGCCTTTGATCTTACTGTGGACAACAAAAGCAGCAGTTGTCAACGCACAGGCCTTGAAAGACTGTGATGACCATTGTGGGAACGTCAGTATTCCATACCCATTTGGCACAAGGGCAGGATGTTTAATGAATGAAGATTTCCTCATCACTTGCAATCGCACCCACCACAACCCTCCCTCAGCGTTTTTGCGTAAGGGCAATATAATTGTGGCGGACATATGGCTTTCGGGTGAATTGCGCGTCTATTCTGACTTTGTCCAGGATTGCTATAATAGCTCGGGTCAGAGTACATATAATAATGATCCTTGGATCAGATTGTCCAAGCTCCCCATCTCCCACACCAAAAACAAGTTCACCGCCATTGGTTGTGACACATGCTTTGATAAAAGGTTTCAGAGGGACAGCTTACACAACTGGGTGCATGTCTCTATGTGATACAATCAGTGACGTGGTTGAGGGGTCTTGCTCTGGCATTGGTTGTTGCCAGACTGCTATTCCAAAGGGAGTCATGGATTACAGAATCGATGTCAGTAGCTATTCCAACCACATAAATGTGTATGAATTCAATCCTTGCAGCTATGCTCTTGGAGCAGAAGAAGAAACTAACAATTTTTCTTCAAAAGATCTGAACGAATTTACAAAAAGACATGAGAAGACCCAGGTGGTGCTCAATTGGGCAATAGGGAATCAAACTTGTAGTGAAAGCTAAAAAAGATCATCCTCAAAAGTTCGCATGCAAAAATAACAGTGATTGTCATGATTCAGACAATGGTCCACGGTATTGGTGCAATTGTTCTAAGGTTTCGAAGGCAACCCTTACCTTCCACATGGCTGCCAAGGTTACAATACCAATTTCAATATACAATGTTATATTGACTATAGAATACCATTGTCTTTTTTCAATGGATTGCTGACTTTTTTCTTTTTTCTTTTTCTTTTTTTTTTTCTTTTTTTTTTTTCCTGATTAAAATCTATTTCTACATATTTTTACAGATATTAATGAATGCGAGCTAAATCCCAACCTTTGCGACAAAAATTCAACATGCATCAATATAAATGGTTCTTATAGGTGTTCCTGTCGGTCAGGATTTGAAGATGATGGCAAAAACATTGATGGATCGGGCTGCAAACCCATACCAAAGTCTCAGAGTTTTCCCTTGATGAATAGGATTGCGCTAGGTAAGAAACATTGATCGCTTCATAATCATTTTTATATCTTCTCATAAAAATACGTTACATATATAAATTTGCATTCTTTTTCTACGGTTGTGTTGTCCATGGAAATAGAATACAGATCATTCATACCATTTTTTGTTCCACCAATCACAACTTATTATGTATTGACTTTACTTTCCTTATAAAATAATTGGGATCAAGGCATATAAAAAGCCAATATTTTGAATGCACCTTGGAATATCTTTTTTTTTTTTTTTTTCGATCTTTTGTTATTTAAAAGAGAAGTGCTACATTTATAACATTTTCACAACAAATTATATATGCTTGTTACTGGTTTTAATTTGAACCCACTACTTAAATTACTTTTTACTCACCAATTATAGCTAGTAACAACCTACCACTAAGGATTTGTTGTGAAAATGTTGTGGATATAGTGTCTCTATCTAAAATAACATTCACATAAACTTAAGTTTTCTGGTTGAGGAGCTTCAATTCATTACATGTATGTGTAGGTATAAGTGTTAGCCTCTTACTGCTACTTTTGGGCATTTCTTGAATATACATGGGACTCCGGAAAAGAATGCACATCAAACTCAAACAGAAGTTTTTTGAACAAAATGGTGGCTTTCTGCTACGCAACAACTTTCTAGGCACAAAAGTGTGGAAACAACTCGAATATTTATAGCTGAAGAACTCGCGAAGGCAACAAACAATTACCATGAAAATAGAATCCTAGGCCAGGGAGGCCAAAGAACTGTGTAGAAAGGAATATTATCAGAGAATAGAATAGTTGCCATTAAGAAGTCTAGAACAATAGATCATAGCCAAATTGAACAATTCATTAATGAAGTGATTGTGCTTTCCCAAGTGAACCATAGGAATGTGGTAAAACTATTGGGATGTGATGTTGTTTGGAGACTGAGGTTCCTAATGTTGGTATATGAATTTGTTTCCAATGGAACCCTTTTCAACCATATACACCACACGGACAATTCTTCCACACTTCAATGGCACCAACGTTTGTAAATAACTATAGAGATTGCAAGGGTGCTTTCTTATTTGCATTTTGCTACTCCCACTCCAATTATTCATAGAGATATCAAGAGCACTAATGTGCTCTTAGATGATATATAATTACACTGCTAAGGTATCCGATTTTGGATCTTCAAGGCTTGTTCCGCTGGATCAAACTCAGCTAACCACATTGGTGCAAGGGACACTTAGATACTTGGATCCAAAATACTTTCAATCAAGCCAGTTAACCGAAAAGAGTGATGTTTATAGTTTTGGAGCTCTCCTTGCAGAATTACTAACTGGAAAGAAGGTACTTTCTTTTGGCAGGCCCGAAGAAGAGAGAAATTTAGCCATGCATTTTATCTTAGCAATAAAAGACAATCGTTTGTTTGAAATTCTTGACCAGAAAGTGGTGAAAGAGGGAAATGGTGAGTAAGTTATGGAGGTTTCTATGTTAGTGAAGAAATGCTTAAGATTGAAGGGAGAGCAGAGGCCTACAATGAAAGAAGTGGCATTGGAACTTGAGGGCTTGAAAGTAATGGAGAATGTTAGAGGCAATATGGGTTTAGAAGAGACTAAGTACTTACTTAGTAGACCAGATGATGTTTGTCTCAGTGGTGCTAATAGTGATTCTGCATGTTACGACAACATAAATAGCTAGGTTAAAATATCGGTACTTGATGATGGGCGATAATTATTTAGTGTATTAAAGTATCATACAAGGCTTGAGTCTATCATTATTATCGTGTTATCATTTTATTTTATTTTCTTTTCAAGCTATATTTGTAGGAAGTGTTGTTGTTTCTTAATGAAATTTCTAATTCATAAAAGAAGACAGATGTATCCGCACTACACTTGACACTAGTTGTCCCAGTGTACTCCTGTTTTGTTATCATTGATTCCTATCTATTTAGAAAAATTAGCAATTTTCCCTCTGTTTATTTATAGAATGTGTGGATGATTTGGTTGCATCGCATAGAAACATGTCTTGGCGCACAAGTTTTGGTTTTTAGTGTATACTAGTCGGTAACCCGTGCGATGCACGGGAAAGATACTTTGAAATATCTATTTAAATACATTGTATTCTCAAAGCTTTTCAAAAGAATATGCATGTTAACAACTTCTATCCTTTTCAGCTTCATTACAACTCGTGTTGGAGAGAGAGAGAGAGAGATTGTACCTATCAAAGTATCTGTTTAAACTTCTCTATTAAAAATATTCATCCATTGGATTTATAATAATGCCACAGTCCCTACACAATAAACCATATGCTCCAACCCTTTGATTACAGTGATCCTTTAATGACCACTTCTTTTGCCATTAAAGGATCATTCAAATTAAATTTCTTTGTCCAAGCTTTAACATAAGACTGCATTTCATCTCGAGCTACTACCCCTAGAATTGAAGCACCTCGACATTTAAACTTGATCAGTCTATAAACCAAAACATTTATGTCATACTGCTATGTTGCACTTATATATTTTTAATTACAAATTATTCTTGCACAAAAAGATCATTAAAAGTAGTTAATCTTAGCATGATTCTCCATGTAATATAGCAAAGAAACCATTGGTAGATTATCCAGTCCTTTCCAACTATCTTATGGGTATGTGCATTTATATTACAAATCATTTAACTTGCCTTTATGCTGTAAACTTGTAGTTGTTTCTTTCTACAGATTATGCATGAATAAATGTTACAATTATCTACTTCCTTATAGCATGTTCTCTTCAGATCAACCACACCCTGGATCTCAAAGAAGGTGGTATCATTGACACATGAAAACAATAACTTGGTAAATGCCCTCATCTCTTGTAAACCAATTACCATTATTGCAGTCTAAACATACATTAACAGCCAAGATAAACAGTAAAGCAAATGAGAAACTAATAAACTACTTAGAAAACTTCTAGCTTAGTTGAGTATTATCTACACTTAAGTTTGTGTTATTTCCCATCTCCAAGTCATCCAAAGAACCTGTCCCATCAATGAATAATTCTTCCATTACTTATAAAAATTGTTTAAAGACGAAGAGAAAGAACAAAATTGTACTACTAACATGCTGCTAAGTCAACAAAATTTTTAAGGGTACCACCTAGTTCAACTCCTTCCACATCTTGGATTAATTTGAAAACATTATATAAAGAAATTATGAACAAAGCATGAATGTAATGATTGATTGATGTGCACCAAATCATACCCAACATATAAAATGGAAATTTAAATTTATTTTTCTACCGTATTAAAATCTACTTACAAATCACTCTAAAACAATTCCTTTATTCATGTCAAGGATTTTATAAATGATTTGCAATTATGATACCTCATATTTCTAGCCAACTAATTTGTAAAGTTAATTTTTATCAACTAAATATGTCCATTGCATTCATAGCTATAACTAAGAAATAGGGAGTACTAAATAGTTGAACCCATTTCTCTGCAATCTCTCTTTTCTCTTTGTATCCATCTAACTTCTACACGGTTTTTTTTTTTTTTTTTTTTTTTTTTTTTTTTTTTTTTATATATATAAATAACGATATTTCATAAAACAAAAGCCCCAAGTACATTAGGAGTGTACATGGAAAGATTTACATCAAGATTGAAAATTACAATGATCAAGCATAACAAAAAGATTAGAGCAAGAAGAAGAAGAGAAAGTAGAACACCAAGCAAAGAAAGAGTGGAGGAGAAGAGATTTAATCTCAAGAGTCGACCGCTCTGTTCCCTCAAAGCATAATCCTCTCAAGAGATTTAATATGACTTCTACATAGTAATCTACACATAAACCTTTCATAAATTAATTGATTTACCTAATAAAGCTGGAGGTTCTGAGATCAGTCCATAGAGATCCTAATTTTTGAAAGGTATTAGAAATAATGCATTGAGATACGGAAAACAAAAGGCACAATATTATAGAAAGTAATTAACCTTCCTCACTATAGTAAAAAAAGCATCCCATGCTCCAAAATAACGTTGAGGCACCCTAGCCAATAATTTTCCTTTAGATTAAAGTTCAACTTTGACAATTTGCAATCCACACAATAGAACCAAATAAATAAATAAAAAAAGAAAGGACCATTAAATGGTAAAAAATCAAGTTGTGTCTCTCTTCAATAACTACTTAAAACCTAAAAAATGGAACATGAAGGAAAAATCTTAAAGATACAAACTTACCCTTATTGTATGGTCCATAAAAAAAGGACGAGGTTTTTCCCCCACCCCCCATTTTTCAGACAGTTTGTCATAATTTTTAGTGGTGTATTGGCCAAGTCCAATGCAACCTCCATATATTATTCAAAGAAAAAAAATAAAGGCAAGAGAGATAGAGAAAGGGAGTACCTTCAATGGCTTTCAAATTTGGTAGTTATTCATCAATGCCACCACATTTTCTTGTGATTTGGCATTGTTGCCCTCAGTTCCTACAAATAAAATCAAATGCACTCAATTTGCATAGAGTAAGAAATGCAAAATATTAAGTACTCTAAATGGTACAATGGATTTTGCACAGTGACCTTGCCTAATCATATCAAAATATGCCCAAAGGATCTAAAAGCCAAGAGAAGTTCCTAATCGTCCTAGATTGAAATTTTTCATATAAAAAATCCAAATCGCATAGAAAAGTTCCTAATTTTTGCAATTGAAAATAACCACCCCCCCCCCCCCCCCCCCAAAATGATTAACTGCAACCGAGAAACTCAAACTTATAATTTGCTTGGTTGACATGTTCAGAAAGTGACTAGGTCCTTTGAATTGAAATAGCATCAATGAGGTTTAGAACAAAACACCATCTAAAATATCACTTGCAATGTTATATTAAGTAGCAAATGAAGGACTCATGAAATATATATATATATATATATATATATATATATATATATATATATGATTTGTTAATCTGATGGACCCAACTTACCAAAGTCAGCAATTGAATTCCCCATGAAAACTTGTTAGGCCTAACCTTTCAGAAGCCAATCAACATTGAACAATTTGCACTAATGGTTGAATTTATGGAAAATAATGGTTCTGGAGAATTAAGATGTGAAATTATATGCACCCTAAAAACCAAAAATAAGAAGCTAATCAACCCTGGAACCCTTCACTTACTAATCCAACAACTTTTCAGTGTAAATAAGCTTTATTAACAAAAAATTTAAAAAAAAAAAAATATTCCCAAAGCCAAAAGTTTACTTGTAAAAAACAGCAAAAACCATTAAAACGAAACCCAAATAACTCAACATAACAAAGTTTTCAGCCTTTTGAGGGAGAGAGAGTAACAATTAGATAGCAAGGTCCCAAGGCCACACACAAACCTAATTGGCAAACACAAATTGAATATACATATATGAATATATATGTAGAGCTTACATAGGTCAATCTCATATACATATACTTGAATAAAACCACAACATTAAAAAGAAAACCAAATTTCCAAAGAACTAATATTGATATCACAATTGACAACAAAATTTAAAAGAAATATGTAAATAGCATTGCACGTGCATAAGCAATTGGGTTCCACACATCCAATTCAAAGTTCAATTTAAGCATTTCTTCAAACATTTGTGCAGCATTAAGAAACCAAATAAAAAAAATAGAATTCCAAAAATTGAGAAACTAAATAAAATAAAAATATGCTAGAATTGAAAACCCAAAAGGATTAAAAAATGAAATGTGGATGTTCCAATACCAAAGAGAGAAAGGGAGAAAGATTAGGTATTGTTGTCATGATATACCTTTCTCCATATTCATATAGCCAATCTGATTGCTAGATGACGTTGTTGAAGCTCTTGGTGATGAGCTCTTCAATTGTGTAGTCGTGGCACTGCAAGGTTAAAAGATAAGTAGAATGGAAAAATTAAAAACAAAACTAAAAGATACATGGAGACCGTAAAAAATTCACCTTGCGTTAAATACCCTGCCTTTGGTTTTTCTGAAACGACAGCAACTGAAAGGACTTGAACATCTGGAGGAAGGAAGAGTCGTGAGAGCCCTGGCATTATGAATCTAAAGTCTGAACTCTGAAGATTTGAAACTGTCTTTGGAAGAGAGAGAGGCTGCCGTTAGCGAGCTTGAAACTGTGAAACATGGGTAAAGCAAAAGGTGGGAAGACAGAAAGGGTTTTTTGCTGTTAAAAATTAAAGACGATTCGGCTGGGTTTGGGCGTTGTGGTGGACAAGATATAGGTTTGGGCTTCATGCTAGTCATTATCAATGTAAGAAACATGTCTATAATTAAAGCTATAAAGATTGGGCTTTACGGTGAAGATAAGGTTGGGAATCATAATTCTTTTATTAGTATTTTAAAATTTAGGAAATGCATTTTAAATTATAAGAGAAATTCAGGAAAAATGTTGGTAATGACATAGCTACTGATGTGGCTCAATGAGAGAGTAGCAACATTAAATGCTACGTCTCAGCTTTTAGTATTATATAGATATAGACTAGTCGCAAATCCACACAATGCGTGGAAATAAATAATTACTTTCGTAATTTTGATATAAAAACAATTTGTTCTCCTAAATTTGTTGAAAATAATTTGCTTTACCAAAAAATTAAGAGAAATTTTATGTCGACAATAATTTCACAATACTTTCACAACAAATCATACGTAGTAGGTTGTCATTGATTGTTATTGATTTGCAAAAAAGTAATTTTAGTGATAGGTTTAAATTAGAACCAATAACAACTTATCAACTATGACTTGTTGTGAAAACATTGTAGACGTAGTACTTTACAAAAATTAAATAATTTCTAAAATTATTTTTCATCTCAATATCTCTACAAATACAAATATATCATTCTATTATTTTTGGGTGTATTTGATTGATATTTATCAACTTTTTAGGTGGTTCATATTCCTTTAAATTATGTTATAGTATGTTTTATTTTCCTAGTTTGGGTTTTTAGTTTTAGATTTTGGATTATGCTAATTTCTTTAACAACTTGATTTATCTTTTAGAATTTTCTCCTCTTGAATATCTAAAATACAACTAAACTTTTTAACTAAGTATTCACTCAAACAAAAATTAAATCAAAACAATAAGAAGGAGAGAGATGACTTTTTAACTAAGTATTAGCTCAAAAAAAAATTAAATCAATACAATAAGAGGGAGAGAGAGGACTTATGATAGAAAACTCAATTCAATTCAATTGGTCTTCTTCATATTTTATCCAAATTCAATTTCTTCATATAGCCAAGCATACATCTTTTTGCAATTTCTCACATCCAATTGGTCTTCGTGGATTTTGAAGCGTTGTCCAAACTTGGATAATCTTTCACCCTAGTCTTCTTTTTTTTTGGGTTGTCTATTGCTACCTTATATAGTTTTATACATGTCCTTTGATTTCATTTTCTTTCCATTGACATCAAATTCTACAATTTTGGCAAAAAGTCTTACAACAAAGGCATCCCATAATAATATCTAAATTTGTTACAGTACACAAAAAAAAAAAAAAAAAAAAAAAAAGGTAACATATCTTATACTAAGTTATGTATCTACATTCATGTCACAACTAATATGTATGTACAATAGAATTGATTTATGCTACGCATGTACAAAAAGAATCATTTATCCACAATGGAGAATGCATCACACAAATTCACATAAGAGGTATAACATCGGTGGAAAAAAAAAAATTTCATCCACGATTAACGACCACATAAACAATAGTAGTAAGACCCCATTGCAATTCTTTTTATGTATTCTTCACCATGGCTTTGAGATTTTTTTTTGGTTGGTTTATGGAAACCAATGTTGTTGGCACCTGAGATCTCCAATGGTACATCACTAACAAAATTAATTCAGAAAACTTGAAGAATATGGGGGAAAAAAAACCTTCACTTTTGAGGGACTTTCCAAAATTGCAAGAGTGAGGTAGGGCAATTGCAAATATATATATATATATATATATATATATATATATAGACAAAAAATTAGTAGTTTTTTTTTTTTTTTTTTGGAATTCTAATAGAGTGGCAATTGAACAATTTTCATAACTACTTAATTGGGAAGAAGGAGAGTCATAAAGTTGAAGGAATTATTATCAAATTGGGCTTGATGGAATAAGAAATGGAAAGTTGAATAGTTGGGAAACGTTAATTAAGATGAAGTTTTTTTTTTTTTTTTTTTTTTTTTTTTTAATGTGATTGGGAAAATGTTAATTTGCAAAAGAAAGGAAAAGAAAAAGAAAAAAAGAAAGTTAGTGGAACCGATGATCTGGCCGCTAATGTGACTCAACAAGAGCGTAGCAATAATAAATGCTAAACTTCAGCTTTTAGATATATAATATATATAGATGCTAAGTCATGTGTCTTCAGATTTTTCGTTAATTGGTAACATTGGATTAATACTAATCCACAGGTATAAATCTATAGATCATAACTAAATTGTACTCTTCTATTGCTAGAACACTATTCTGTGAATCCGTTTAAGAAAAAAAAAAAAAAACCAAGTTCATTGTTTTGTTTAAAATGCCCAATAATTGTATATGGTAGTAGCTTTAATGCTTTTCTTACTTTTTTTCTCCTTTGGCAATGAGTGTGGGTCTCATGTGTTGTGAGAAAGCTGGTGTATATTCCTAAAATATGATATACCCTCTAGGTGGGAAGGTCTATGTTTTGTACTGTGCTACATTGTTTAAAAGAAATTTCATGATTTTAGAGGAGGCCATGGGGAATAAAAGAATTTTCTAATAAGTAGTTAAATGATGGAAGGAAAAGGGGGAGAGAGGGAGCAATTTTGTTAAATTTTCCCCCTCTTTTGTGAAAAAAATTTGGAGTTCTAAAAACTTGGGAATCCTCATTTAAAGTGAAAAAAAAAATAAAAAAGATAATAAAAAAATTGATGTATTTAACCAAAAAAAAAAAATGGTTAGGGGAAATTCCACAAGAAAAAGCAAGAAAATGAATATCATTTGAAGGTGGGAAAATTGAGTACTAATTTGACCTCTCCGAGTGTCAATCGATATATAGAAGAGCCAACTCATTACTTTAAGGCTTAGTCAAAGTACCAATGAACTCTAAACTAGTCTTCTAAGTTTCTGATTTCTTACACCTTATCTGATTTTATTTCTAATTGTTTACCTTAAAGGATATAAATCCACAATTTTTTATAAGAACATACTCTTCTTTGGACTTGGATGATTCTAATTTGGATCAGGTTTTCCATATTATCAATGCAATTATTTTTTATTTTTTATTAAAAGAAATCGATGGATTTGATAATTAGTAATTCTACAATTATTTTGTAGGATTTTTCCAATGCATGCATGGTAATGATCAATAAACTTTCAATTGAATCAATGAGACCTAAAATTTTATTTGACTTTCATTACACCAATAAAGATGAATTAAAATCAATAAATTTTAATTCCATATATTCGCCCTCATTTTAAAATCATTTTTCAACCAATGAATGTCATTATTTCATATTTCTTGATTAGAAACTCAGCCTCCGATCACTAATTCCCCTGTCATTATTAGGTCACCAAATTCCTTGACCTTCCGGCACTAGACAGAAGTTGTTTCTAATACATGATTATTGGACTTTTCAAACAACTATGTCTATGGTAAACAGTCACTCAAGCCTGGTTACTATGTCTCCCTTTGTGAGGACGCACCCCTTATCCAGAAGTTCAGAGGCTATTTTGCAGAGTTCCTCAGAGAGAGTTGTCTCAATTTCACCTAGAAATTAACCACTTGTCTCATCAAATCCATAACGAGCCTACTGAATGTTTACAAGTATTGTTATTCATAACACAATGAGCTCTAAAAGACGACATTGAAAGCTTCATTAACCATAAGCTGGAACAACTCTCCTGTTTTCAAAATAGAATACCCAACAAAGGAAACCCTGTCCTCTACTACAGGCAGGAATTGCAGATCTCACAAGCATCAGAAGTACTATTCCAACCACCATCTTGATTCCCATTCCATATGACAAGGGAAGTCCCTTGGAATTACTACCTAAAACTCTTGTCCTTAAAATAGGAAATTAAATTTGGAAACCTGTAATATAGAATGTAGGGAGTAACTAGTGGTGGGACGATCTTTGTATCCGATGAAATAGAGATCTAGAAAAGGAGAATATGAGCTCTACCAGGGATGTTGAAATAGCTTGTCACCGATGCAAAGTGAATACAACCTCGTCCAAAGACTGAACAACTTGCCTGCCTAGATCTCAAATACTCTTTTCATCTTGACATCAAAGACACCTCATAATACTTTGCTAAAAATTTTAAATGAAACGTATGCTTGGAAAATCTTACAAGTTCCATAAATTGCCACCAATCACATCATCTTCTTTGATGAAGAACTTTCACCTGAAGGGATAAGACACATCCAGGCCCTCCACATTACTATCAAATCCAAAGATATGATAGTAGCTCAAGTACTTATTGATCAAGACTGAAGGTAGATTGTGCACACCTTAGTTCAAGTACTATGATTGTTCCAGAATTTGATGGAACTGAAGGAGAGGTTTTTGGAGAAATAAATTAACCTGGAAGTAGAAATTGGGCTGACCATATTTAAGGCAATCTTTCAAGACTTGGTCATGGATGTAGCTTTGTAACCTTCTCCCAGGTAGACCCTGGATACACATATTAGGGGCATTAGATAATCATAGTGATGGAAAAAGAACCTATTGGTTGTCTATAAAGATCCATCAACCCCAAATGTAGGAGTTGATACCTTAGTGCACCTTTCACTCCCTCCCATCATACATACAATACGATTCACCAACTGATAGTAGCTCAACCTCATACCCCCATGTCAAGCATCATGATGGTTAAAAACATGATGAATTCAACATATGCCTCAGGAAGAGGACTAAGAATAATCTACTTAGGAATCTCTGAGCCCATCAAAATCGACCTTAATTTACTTCGTTGAATTTGATTTGGGCTATGAGCCAACCAAAGAAGAGTGGATAAAAATAACCGCTAGCCCAAAAGAGCATCGATTCATGGTAGACTAGTCATCCTATAAAAAAGGAAGCCAAGGAAAAAAATATTTTACATCCCAAACATCAAACAAACATTCCAAAGCCATCATAATTCACACACTCCGATTTCATCAATTGGGCCAATAAGTAAAGTCTTCCCCCTTTCTTTAATGAATAAAGTTCTCTAGTTTGGAGAGAAACTCTTCAAACTTCTCATATATATCTTTTTCGGTTGTGAATTTTGAAAATCTAACCGTTGAATTTCATGTTCCTTATGTCCTTAACATGCATATCAAATTTCGTTCAAATCGGATGTTATTTACTATTTGATCGATTAACTTATTTTTTATATACAATTTTAAATTATAAAAACTTGAAATTATAACATTTATTTGATGACATTGCAATTAATCTTTGATTTTCTTGAAATTTTGTAAACATTAAGGATGTAATAAGAACATGCAATCTAACGGTTAGATTTTCAAAATTCACAGTTAATATAAAGATATATGATGAGTTTGTAGGGTTTCTCTCCAAACTAGTTTGGAGAGAAACTTTATTCTTCTTTAATGGGATGTCTAGTTCTATCCTAACAAACACAAAGCAGGAAACATCGACCATCCATCCATGTCAATAAAGATAGTATTACCAATTGGATCTTCAAAAATGATTTCTCATCCCAATTATCTAAGACCATTGTTAAATGGATGTATGTGCAACATACTACAGTCTTAGTCTTACAACTTTGTTGTTCACACTTCACACATCTTAATAATGCAATTTTCAATATTCTTTTTGGGAAAATACTAAAGCTACAAACTACTCTTATTTTACAAACTGCTGATATAGTAACTAATTATTGATAAGTGAAAAGTGATATTAACGGTGGACCATATAAGAACTAGTAGAAATTGGCAACAACTATAGTTAATAAAAAAAGTTGTAAAATAGTTTATGGCGACAGCACTACTCTTCTTTTTTAGCATTACTCTTCTTTTTTACCATGATTCCATGCTTAAGAAAACATGTGCAAGTCTCCCTGTAATCCTTTTATCACTTTTTTTTTTTTAATTACACTAACACGCCACAACCAAAACTACATGCAACAGTTAGTTGCGCGGAGCCAGTGGCAGTGCCACATTAAAGGTAGGGGGTTTAAATGAAACCTCTGACTTGAAAAAAATGAAAAAAAATGAAATATAATATATATATATTTTTAAAAATTTCTTTTGAACCCCTAAAATAAAATTTTGACCATTTTTTTCAAAATAAAACTAAAACTCAAACAATTTCTTTAGTTAGCACATTTTCAAAACTATTTAGCAATCTAACAACTCGAGAGTAAGAAACTCGATTTTGCTGTGCAAAATCAAGTACAATGAACTCGATTCCCACATCGTGGTAGCAGCTGAGGTGGAAATTTCATCCACGTAGACATAGAAATCGAGTCCTTAAGACTCGAATTCTGTTATATTGAAATCGAGTCCGTTGGACTCGTTTTTGTTTAAATGAAAACTAAGGCTTACGAGCTCGATTTCTATGCGTGGTGGATAGCCCTCCACATGTTTTATGTGGGTCCTAGCAATGTATTTTTTTCCCTAATTCTCTCCATCTCTCTCACTCAGTCTATCACTCATTCACTGCAACACAACACTCTTTCCCTCAACAAAATTCATCAGCTCACACTCTCACACTTTCACAACACTCTCACAGTGGAAGTAAATCTGCATCTCAGGTAATGTTTTATAAATTTGTACTTGAGTTATGTTATTTATTTATTGAGTGAAGTTATTACAACTTATTTAAGATATTATTCTAAATATTGGGAATATTTTTTTAGTCTTGTTAGTGTAAATACTGTGATTAATTATTTGCTGGTTTTTTTTTTTTTTTTAAATTATATAAGATATTTAGTATTTTTAGGTTTTTATCATGGGCATGAAATGGATTATAAATTTGTGCTTCAGTTATGTTATTTATTTATTGAGTGAAGTTTTTATTACAACTTATTTAAGATATTATTCTAAATATTGGGAATATTTATTTAGTTTTGTTAGTGTAAATATTGTGATTAATTATTTGCTAGGTTTTTTTTAAAGAAAAAAAAAATATATATATATATATATATAAATATATATATATATATTATTTAAGATATTTATTATTGTTAGGTTTTTATCATGGGTATTAAATGATTATGAGTTTGACACCTACGATAATATTTCTAGGCTTTTTAGCATAAATTATTTCAAGATATATTTGTTTAGAGAGATGCTACGTCTACAACAATTTTACAACATTTTTACAACAAATCACAGGTGGTTAGTTGTTATTGGTTCAAATTTGAAACTAATACTAAGATTACTTTTTTGTCCCAACAATAACAACCAGTAACAACCTGCCACTTAGGATTTGTTATAAAAATGTTGTAAAATTGTTGTAGACATATCATTTCTCATTTGTTTAAGATTTGTAACAGAGATGAAATGGATAATGAGTGGTTTGGTATAATATTTTTGTTCATCATAACTTATTTGAATGGGTTTTGAAAGTCATGCCCTTAGAATGATTTGGAATTTTAAAAGAATATGAAATAGGTAATGACTATTTTTTATGTGATGTGGGGTGAGCATAGGCAAATTTGGTTGAGGCGTTGGGACATAATGTCATAACTGTACCGTAGGTTGTAACAAGTTGTTGGCATTTCATATGCAAATTTTTGTAATTGATGTTGATTGAGACAGAGATGAAAGTGTAGAGTGAGAGGGAAGATCTGTAGCAAAGAATAGTGTTGTATGAGAGTGTTTGAGAGGGTCTGAGAGTGTATAAGAGTGTTGTATGAGAGTGTTTGCCAAGTGTTTGAAGAGGGAGAAAGCGACGGAGAGATAGGCAGAGGGGGAAAAAGGCAACAGAGATGAGATGAGAGTGTAGAGTGAGAGGGAACTGATCTTCAATAGCAAAGTTTTCAAAGAGTGAGAAAGAAGAGTCTTTGAAGAGTGAGAGGGAAGCGTGTTGCAGTGAGTGAGTGAGTGAGTGACACTGAGTGAAAGAGACGAAGAAAATTAGGGGAAAAAGGCATTGAGTGAGAGAGACTGGGAGAATTAGAGGAAAAAGGCATTGCTGGGACCAACATTAAACACATGGAGGGCTATCCACTAGGCATAGAAATCGAGTTCGTAAGCCTCGGTTTTCATTTAAACAAAATCGAGTCCAATGGACTTGATTTCTATGCCTACATGGATGAAATTTCCACCTCAGCTGTTGCCACGATGTGAGACTCGAGTTTATTATACTGGATTTTGCACTGCAAAATCAAGTTTCTTACTCTCAAGTTGTCAGATTGCTAAATAATTTTGAAAATGTGCTAACTAACGAAATTGTTCAAGTTTTAGTGTTATTTTAAAGAAAAAAAAAATCCAAGAAAACTGAAAAGTGAGATAGCTTATGAGATTTGAAAATAAAAAATAGTAGTAATAAATGTGATATTCCATGGGTAGGTGGTTGGAGTGGAGTTTAAGGTTTAAAGGAAGTTTCCTTGAAGTTTCTACATGTTTTTTTATTTACAAAAAAAAAACTAGATTTGATTTTTTTTTTTTTTGAATAACCAATTTAATCATTTTATATTATTATGAATTTTATTTAAAAGATTACGCTAAGTTCATTAATTTAATTTGCAAATAATAGCTTAATAATAAAGATATAAGCAGTAATATTTATATTTTGAGAAAGGTAAACAAATCTTCTTCTTCTTCTTCTTCTTCTTTTTTTACAAGACAAATGACAAGAGGGTATGATACAGTAAGAAGTGAAGACATATTATTTTTGATTGAATTGTTGACTTGAATCCTTAATAGTCTAATGCTATAGACCCCCCAAAAAAATTCTTTTTAAAGGTTAATGCTATATAAATAATAAAAAAAAAAAAAAAAAAAAAAAAAAAAAAAAAAAACTTCAATAATTAGAAAAATTACAAAAACCAATAAGTTAGTAAAATTGTCCCCCCTAAAATAATTTTCTAGAGCCACCACTTGTGTAGTTAGTGATAAACGCACATACACAGAATCACGCACCCGATCTGCGAGTCCCCCCTCTAATCCTTTTATAACTATTGGATGCCCAAGGTCACGAAAAAGCTCACGGTCTATGGTCTGGCCCGGTATTGTTCAGGCCCATAACCCACAAGCCCAACGGGCCTAGTCATGACTCATGAATTGGTTTTCCTTTTTTTTTTATCCATAGGGGCATGCCCACCAACCTGGCACGTTAACCTCCGCTTCCTGCACACCCTCAACAACTGCAGACAAAGCAGCCGTGCAAACCACGACTCCTATCCCTGCCCTGTTTTTCGATCTCCCTGAAAGGTGAAAATAGCTCCATCAACGTTTGCTTTGTACCAGCCTTGAGTGGTGGAACCCATCTTGTTCTATCCCTTGGCAGTGCTACTCGCTTTTCTTCCTTGGTGGACTGGTATTCAGTTCTGGCCTAGGTTACTACATCTTTGGGAGTTGTTAAATGAATCTCATTCACACTAATCTTGCTACGGCAGAACTACTAGGACACTTAAAATGGTAGTCTTAAATAATGTTTACTAAATATATATTTTGCCTGTAACTTAGAATTTTTTATTAAAAAAAAATAGTTGGACATTTTCTTTTACAAAATGATAGAAAAAGAAAATACTATTTTAGGCAAAACAAAACTATTGAATTAATTTGCATAAAATCTTAAGCGTTTAACGTGCTTGAATTCTATGTTAAATCAAATAATTCTACAGAATAAAACACTTTTCTAGATAAGTAAATCAATAATAAAAAAAATCACAAGAACTTAAACACTAAAGTTATTAAAGTATTGTTAAGAACCCTTACCTTAGCAAAGCTTTTAACAAGCCTCTACACTTAAATAAAAATAAATAAAAAACTCTAAAAATTGATAATAATAAAAACCTCTAATAAAAGCCTAATTTTGTTCTAACTATGAACTAGTTATTTACAATTGTTTATTTATTTTATGGTTGTTTAAATTTTAATAGATTTTGTATGACAATTATTGTTGTTTATAATTTTATTATTAATATCAATCAATTTTTAGGCTTTTTTTTTTTTTTTTTTGTTATTTATCTTTGGATCTTGCCCTCCTAAACTGAAATCCTAGCTAGCCCCACCACTACTTTTAATTGAAATTTATCGAAAGGAAGAAGTCATAGAAAAAGAAGCCATGGAACTGTGATTGAAGATAGTCCTTATAGTACTGAGAAATCTGATCAACTCAATTAAGCAGGTTGCAGTAGCTCTTAAAGCTCTCAAGCAGAGCCCGTTGATGTAGATGAGCCATATGAAATGGTCATGAAAGATGAGGAGATGCTTCTAAGTTCTAACTGCTTTTGACCATTTGGGTTATGATGAAAAGGCAGGATGATCTTTTTGGCTAGAAATGGTAAATTGAGAATTTGATTAGAGAGAAATTTTTTTAGCAAAGCTAATGATAACTAGCACTTATAGTTATATTTTATGAAACAATGTTAGTGATCGTCTTTTGATTTGTGTATATTATGAAACAGCGTTAGTATTTTGGATGGTTTTATAAAAACATGGATTGTAGTAGTATTATGAATTCATGGCTATGTAGTAATGGGAGTAGTATTATATATGCTTGTGTTATATAACAATTTTAATTGTTTTGGATGGTTATGTTATAACTTGTATGATGCTTCATCTTTTAATGAGGATAATGAATGTGACTATATGTGTTTTTAAGGTATAAGTATTTAATTTTTTTTTTTTTTTTTTAGAATCAAGGTATAAGTATAATCAATATATATATATATATATATATATGCCGAGTAAAAAAATTAAGTTTTTTAAGTTTAAGTTATTTGTTATGTATCGATATTAACAAATTGTTAACAAAAAAATAATTGAAAAAGAAAATTTTAAATTTTATATGTTAAGTCATGCCAAACACAAGAAAATGTTTTTCAAAGCATTATCAGAAATGGAACCAAATACTTGATAGGAAAACATTTTTCCGTTTAAAGGTTTTTAGTTGAATTTTATTATAATGTATTGGGGGATCACAAATCGACTTCCTACACCACTCTAAAAATAGGTCTACGGGTACAATGTCGAATGACATAAAAAATTTAAATGTATCTTCCTTATCATCTATTGATTTTGAGGAGAGTGACACAACTCACAGTCCGATACAATGAAACAAGCAATCCCTTAATTCTAAGAAAAATATAAGATAATTAGAAATTGGCCATAGACTAATCAAGATAGGAATCATGTCATATGGGATGTCTAACCAGAAAATAAAGGATGAGAAAGTAGATAAAAAAAAAAAAAAAAAAAAAAAAAAAAAAAAAAAAAAAAAAAAAAAAGAGGAAAAGGAAGGGAAAAGATTTTATCAAAGGCTACCAAGTTGTCAAAGTCTCAAAAGCTATAATATATATCGATGCTTTGCTTGTTTGGATAGGAAGATCACTCTTTCTTTATGAAATGTGACAAAACAACGTGCCTCTAAAAAGTCAGTTTGACTCATGCTTCCCAAAGAAACCCTTTATCTTTGAACCAAAGCAACTAAAGCTGCTGCCCTTTATTTTTCAGACTCTGTTCACTTCATATAGTCGGTGGATGAGAGTGTTGCGGGGTCCCCGTCCTCACTAGTCATTCCCTACTATCCCTACTTTCTGTATTTTATGATTTATCACACATAGCATCATATTGCTTAGGCCTGCATGTGCCTGCGACCACACATCTCTCTCTCTCTCTCTCAAAAAGAAGCTAATACAGAAAATAATGTCAATAGGGATGAAGATGTACACAAGTAACCACTTTTTCAATGACACGTTACACATGCATATTCTCTACTAAAACGTAATAAATAAGAGAAAAAATTGATATACAATTATTTGTGTCTTATTGTAGATGAAATCATCAATGTTATTCTTTAGTTCCCTTCAAATTAAATTCCACGGTGGGAAGTAGTTTTCAACTCAATGTTGTATTAATTCATAAATGATTAATTTGCATGGTTACTTGAACTTTTTATTTGTCTTGTTTGGTTCAGTGTTTAAGGTCGGTACAAGTGCAATCCACATCATTCTTTTTGAGGGCCTTTGCCATAGAAAGATAATAGTATTGTACCTCATTTTCCATGACGAATGCCACATGATCGTGAAGGTCCCAATTGGATTTACATTATTGAGTAAGAGTACAAATGCAAATTTTTTTTGAAGCACTATTGCTAGTTTGCAATAGTCATAATGCTCAAAAAAAAAAAAAAAGGTTTTCTAAGTAATTCAATGAATCAAATAGAGCCACATTTATACCATCTTCATCTGGTACAGTTTGGTGATGAAGTTGGGTGAAGATTCATGTCCTGTCGTTTTCGTCCATTCCATATGAAGCTTTTCCTTCCTCCATTGCGGTCCTAAGCAAATTAATGGTCCCCTGGCTAGCTAGAGCTAACACATGGGGACAAATTGTCCCATCGAAGGGGATAACTAAGCAAACAAATAATGCCTAATCGAGCGACCCATTTGCACATGCTCTATGACTTAACACGTGAGCAGTAGTATATTCGGAATTCAAAATTAACATTATTAATTCATGATAAAAATTATGAAGCATTTGATTGCTCTTTAGACTTTTATTTTGAGCAGTGTTTCTGAGAGAAGGAACAAGAGATATGACAAGCTATAGCACCAAGACAACTATATGACAAGCTAGCACTGTGCATATGGGACCCTTGTGCACCATAGTTTCCCACTATTTGCTCCTAACATGGATTTTGCAGTGTTTGGTATGGAGAGGAAGTATAAAAATGTTTTTATAAATAGGTATAAGGTATATACCATTTGTGATGCAATTGTGAAACCCAAGCACATTTCAACATTTCTATTATATAGTCTGTACACGTTGAAAACAATGAAAAAGAGAAGATATAAAATTACAAAAGACCCTCAAGATACCAAAGTAAATGAAATAAAAAGAATTTTTTTTTTTTTTTTTTTTTTTTTTGAGAGTGATAAAGCTGTATTGACTTGCACAATCTCAAAACACATGTAGCTTTACAGTAACATTGAGCCAAACCCACCAAATTGGATTGGTATGGTATGATAGAGGAGGAAAAGCAATGTGTTACTTTCTATACAGCTTCTTTTGATTCCATGGTCTTTCTCTTTGTCAGAGTCCTTATCCAACCCTTCCTCCCCTTGACTCCCTCCACCTTGCTGCCCACGTTGGCCTTGTTGGACCTCTTCCATCTGATGACTTGGAATAGATGTCCAATCCGCTTCCGCCACCTAAGTGAGACACGCGGTTTCCCATGCTCTATCACAGTCTTAGTCTCCTTATTGGACTCCTTGCTCAAGCTTTGATCCCATGCTATGTTGTAATTTTCTAGAGAGACCTTGGACAGTGTGTTCTTCTCCCATGAACCCACGCCATTATCTTCAAACTTGATTGATATGAATGAATCTGCCAAAGTCAAATTTGACTGTAAAAATAGGTCCCAAAGAATGCCAAAACAAGACTGAAAAATAAACAAATGATTTTAGTCTCTCTAAGATTGATGTTGCTCACTTGCTTGTCATTTTAAATTATGAAGTTTCAAAACTTATAATTAACCTTTGAATTTTCAAATTGCTATCAATTTGGCCCTCCCTCAAATTCTCAGGTTCTATTAACTAAACATTAGCTACCCCAAAACAATGCCTTTCGTTTTAAACATAGGGAAAGAATAAATTTTGAAGGACAAAATGAGCATTTCAAAAATTGAGAGAACAAAGTAACAATAATTGGAAAGTTTAAAAGTTAATTGCAATTTTTATAACTTTACAATACCAAAGTTCGAAGAGATAAAATGTATTTTAGCAACAACAACAACAAAAAAAAAAAAAAAAAACAAAACAAAAATTCGTCTGTTATGTGGTAACCAACAGAAAAAATACACAGTATATTTTTGTACCCAAATGTAGTTCCTGCAGAGGCTCGGGAGGTATCTTCTATTTCATAATTTTTTTTTTTTTTTTACTCTTTCCTATCAAAAATATTAACTAATATACAGAGGAAGTGACTATAGGAAATGACATAATCACATCAGTGACAGAGCTCATGATCCAAGAGCTAAGTAAATGTAGTTTTATTTTTATTTTTTATGTTGCAGCAATAAAACTTCGTAGCCTAATGACAATTTTGTCAGCAACTCCTAGTTTGTGAGGCTAAATGAATAATTTCAACTGTGCTCTTTTATAAGTCTCAAAGGTTGTACTTTCAAGAATCAGATATAACAACCTTTCACAAAGTTGTTCACAATCACTACCCCGATTTCCCAACTATTTTACATAATAATATAGTACCTGGTTTCAACAGAGCATGAAATCAAATAGAGAGAAAGAGAGAGAGAGAGAGAGAATTCCTGCTAATACCAGGTTTGCCACTCCTAGTTTGACCATAATTTTGTCATTATACAACAAAATAATTTAAGGTATACAGACACACAGAAACTAGGTGTTTAGGCTATAAAATTCCATTATATTAATGGATATTTGCGACCACATGAATAAATGGAAATTTTGACAATAATACTAGTAAGAAAAGCAATGATGATAGCAGTAGTAGTAATAGTAAGCAATACCTTCTTGGCTGGTTGAGGCATCATGATCAGGGTTATCAGATTTCCAATGCCTGAATTCGAGACGACTGAGAAAAGAGCCAAGAGCAAAGATCTTCGGAAGATTGATGGGTGGCTTCTTGTACATGGAACTTTGGGCTCTACGGGTGCTTCTAGATGAGGAATGGTGGCCTTGTTTTGAGGCCAAGACTAGAAGCCTCTCATTCAAGCATAAGGGGCAGACCCCTATAGCAACTTCATTGGGATGGAAATAGCAGAATGAGTTTTCCTCTCTGTGCCCATTATTCATGTTATGATTGAGGAGTGAGTGAAGAAGAATGAAGAAAGCAAAGTGAAAGGGAAAAAAAAAAAGGCAAATTTAAAGTAGGGAAGGGAATAAGAAGTGAGAATTTTATATGGTTGAGAGTGGGTAGGTCATTTATAGTATGGGAAAATGTAGATCATAAGCATGGCCCACCAACATATCAATCTTTTTTCTTTTTTTTTTGAAAAGACCAACATATCAATCTTAACACAAAGTAATAGGTAGAAATTGACATTGAGATTGTACTACTTTAGCCCTTAAGTCATTTTCTAAAGCGGAAAATTATATTACAGTTTCTCTAATACACTTCGTACACTATATTTTGAAATCATGTTTTAAAAAACATAAGCCTATTTGATAATATTGTTTTAGTAATGTTGTTTAAGTTTTGTAGAAATACGTGTTGATAAAAAAGTTTTTAATTGTATTGTTTAAACAACAGTTTTCGTTGTTTAAACAACACAGCCAAACACCTCCATAATTTCAGATATGTAGCCATGTATAAAATAAGTGTATAATAAAAGAGAGATGTTACGTCCACAATATTTTTACAATATTTTCACAATAAATCACAGGTAGTTAATTGTTATTGGTTCAAATTTGAACTTAACACCAATATTACTTTTTTGCCCTAATAATAACAACCAGTAACAACCTGCCACTTAGAATTTGTTGTGAAAATGTTATAGACGTATCATTTCTTATAATAAAAACTATGTGATTATCATTATTCATTCTAAAATTAAAAATTATAACTTTTTGATTTATTATTTCACCTCACAATAAGGGAAACAAAGATAAACTGCCTGATGTTGTTGAAGGCTCGGTTATGGAAATAACTAATAAGGATGAAAGGCCCCCAATTCCAAGGGACAAAAAACAAGGATGATTGGTGGGGAACCAGGGATATACTATAAGGATATCAGTGAATTTAAGGAATGGGCTTTGCTTGCCCAACGAAAGTAAATGTAAGAAAAATAGAGTATTGCTTGGTAAACATCGTTACATAAAAGCTTTAAAGTTAAACCCGTTCCTCAAGAGGACAAGGAGTAAGTCAACTGTTTTTAAGAAATTATGAATTTATCAAGCACGCAACAGAAGAATGATTCAACCACAGCCTCATTCCACATGCTTCACAAGCTCCACTATCTTCTTGGATTTGGAAACTTACCGATACGTGGGAACTGCCAAGAATAAAAAGCCTACTAATAATGTCACATACCAAGTCCCGAGGCATTTACCTGATGGTAACCTAAAACAATATAGAGCATGAACTAGAGATAGAGAGGAGGTTAGGGAATTTAGAGAATGAAAATTACAGTATGTTTTTACATTTATTGTTCATGTACACTTTGCATTGTAGAAAAAATATGTGTACAAAATCGTACACTTTACATGAACAATTAATGTGTAAACATATCATTGTCTTTTGGGGAATATCAATTCAAATTTGATGTAAGTTTATAGGCATGAATTAATCTTTTTCTTGAAGAAGGTATTTGTAAGTTTTGTCTTTTCACTCTCTTCTTCTCCATTTCTGTGTCTTCTATCTATTTTATCTCCAAAAAAATTAAGTTCTATAAAAAAATTAAGTTTTATAAAGGATTCCAAAAAAATCACCTACAAGATACAACTAAGCGTCAAATTTGGAGAATCCTATAAATTTCTCTCAAATGTTTCCAAAATTATCAAAATCACTCTATAAATAACTGAATTTGGATTTCTATTATAAGTAATGAGTTGACTTTGAACAAACACTTGGAAATGTCACTTTTAAGCCCTTTAAAACGTAGCCTTAGCTATCCATTAGAGATTGGAAAAGTTTCATTTCCCTTTTTTTCCTGCAAAATTTTACCCAAAAAAATAAAAACATTGTGCAATTATTTTGCTCATGCAAATTTGACATCACTCAAGCGGTCCTTAGGCACCCTTTAAGCGATCCTTTGCTTAAGGTTATTTGTATAAGCTCACGCTCCCTTGTGCTAGCCTACATCCCATTTGGTCTCACTTAGGGGTGTCCACCTAGACCCAGACCCTAACCAACCGAACCCGACCAAAACCAACCCACCCGCAACCGACCCGAGAGCTCCGACGGTCGGCTACAAGTTACAGATCCCATAAACCAACTCAGGTAGGTCAATTGGCAGGTTCTATCCTCTAAAACATGCCTCAACCAACTTGACCATGAAACTTACCAAAATTCGGCAATTCAAGCTTTTTCGGTGAGTTTTTGGTCAAAATACTTTAGATCCAACAAGATTTATGCCGGATTTGGGAGATCTCATCGAATCTAGTGAGATCTTAGCTAGATATGGTGGAAATCTCACTAGATCTAGCAAGATCTCATTAGATCCAATGAGATCCCCCCGGATCTAGCAAAATTTCATCTAAAATAAACTATTTTGGCTGGATTTTTCCACTTCGGATAATTTGACCGAACCGAATGCTTTCCGAAGTGAATCCAACCGCCCCAATCCGACTCCCTCACTGATCGGCGGCGCGTCTGAACTTCCTCCACCGGATTTCGTCGAGTCGGTCGCAAGTTGGGCAGAAACCCGTTCTGGACCGATCCATAGACACCCCTAGTCTCACTCAAACGATCATTCATATATTACAACATGCATGCATATTCACAAATATACAATATAGATTAGGTGGCCGATTGCTCATATGGTCACTATCTGTCTTGGCATCAATTATGTCTAGATTAGTGTGCCTAAATACCTCCATTTTGTTATATATAAAAAAGTTCTCGGCATCAATTATGTCTACATTAGTGTGCCTTAATACCTCCATTTTGTTATATATAAGAAAGTTTTATCCTAGGCTCCTAGTCTTAGACTAGACTATTTCTTTCTATGCCCGTAAGACACCTTAGAAATTTGATAGACCAATAGCTCCTTTAGTAAGTCTTAGAGCTAGAATTTTACTGGTGGGCTATCATACAGGTTGCCACGTGATTTTTTTTTCTTTGTGGGCACAAACTACGTAATTGGTTCCCTAGGAGGGGAAGAGGGGGTGGGCAAAAACGTTGATATTTATGGAGCGAAAGCAATTGGTGATGGAGCCATTGTATGTATATTGGTGCTCACGCGTATAGTCGATTTAGCTAGTTTTAAATGTGAATGTGACTTCAACTTTTTAGTCAAGACAAGAGCAGAGCACCTCATAGCATGCATTGCATACAAATGTTGATGGGATTGTGGGTTAGGTCAATTGGTCAATATTTTCGACTCCCACTTGATTCTAAGGCGCAAGATGTAAGGCTATTGTTTTTTTTTTTTTTTTTTTGATACGAGTAAGGCTATTGTTTTAAGGTAAAAATGTAGCTCAAATGGCAAAGTGGCTGTTCAGAAATAGGCAGAGTGCTTTTAGACATGAATCTTGTAATTTGTAAAAGGTGGGGACTTTTATTATAATAATAAAAAAAATGAGATGTTACAACATTTTCATGATATTTTCAGAGTAAATTTTAAGTGAGAGAATGTTATGGATATGCAAAAAAAAATAATTTAAGTTGTGGATTTAAGTTAAAATCAATAACAACTTACCACTTATAATTTATTGTGAAAGTATTATAAAAATATTGTAGACCGTAGCAGTTCTCTTTTTTTAAATTATATATATGAACATAACATTTGATTTTGGTTTTCCTTACTATTCTCCTAAAAGCTAGTTGCCATATGTATTCCCAAGGAAAATAATTTCTAGTGCGTTGATTGGAACTTATGCCTTGATGTTACAAATTCCCCTAATGATTTAAGAATCTAGTCAAATAAGTGAATAACGAATTTGGTAGTTCAAAAGTCGAGTCAACTATTGACGGTGTGTTTTTGATGAGTAACTATTGAAGGGGTAGTTCTTATCAGTGAACAGATTTTTATGTAATAAGATAGTAATTATAGAATTTAATAGGTAAAATCCTTTTAAAATATATAATAGTATGTAACACTGTAGTTTTTTCTCAAGGAACAAGGGCCGGAAACGGAACGACAATGATTTAGGATTTTCTTTTTCTTTTCTTTTTTAAGAGAATGGAAATCTTTTACCGCTGAGGTATTTATGATTCCTTTTTGTAATTATTATTTAGTTTTCATGGGTAATTAGAATGATTTTGTTAGTAATTTTTATGGTATTTTTATAGATTATTTTTATTTTTTTATAACATTTTTTATGTTGTTATTAACCCCCTTTTTTTTAGAGAGAATTTCAACATAGCGTCCGCTCCTAATGATAGCTCTTTATCATTATCATTAGACCAAGACACCAATCAATTTTTGGCATAAACGGGGATTGAATCTCAGATCTCTTATACAATCATCAGAGACTTTACCAGTTTAGTTAACTGAAATATTGCTAATAATAGACATCTTTTTGTAGTGTCATTTCTTAGCTAGTAAACGTTAGCGACAAGTATTCAGCACACACACACAAAAAAATGCAAAACAAAATAAAATTAAAAAGCAAACAAGCAAACAACAACAACAACAACACATAGTGACAAGTATAAACTAGGGGTCTCTGCTTGTTGGGTTCAGTCAAATTGTCCAATAATCCACCACCCAACCCAACTGTATCAGCTATTAGAATTTAAGACCCACTATTGACCGGTAGAGGTGAGTCGCGGACCAAAAGAGCTTCCAATTTTAAACTATCAAATTAGTCAAAGTCGCCAAATCTAGGGGAGATCTCCTCCAGTCAACGGAGATCTCACCAGATCTCATAGAAATCTCACCAAATCTAGTGAGATCTTCGCCTAATTTATCACTTTCATCACTATAAAGAGTTGTGAAACATCGAAGATGGACAAATGACAACAATATATAGTCAGTCGATTGGAGTCAAATACCTGGGAGAGGAGAACCGCCACTTGACCCAATGTTGATTGATCTACACAAATTGAGCGGTTCTTGATTCGATTGACTTTTGCCAAAAAAGTTTTTTGAGTCTAGGTCAATCTTGGACGACCCTCGTATAAACAACTAAAAGGAATGAGAAAATACCTATGATATGATCCCATAACTAAAGGGTCCTTTCAGAATTTATTATTTTAACATGCAATCTTTTTTCACTTGGGAGTGGACCCCACAAGTGTAGAATTCATTCTCATGTGAGAGAATGTTACTCGCAACATTTAACACATCTAGACCATTCGAACATAGTTATTAGTGTTGTATAACACGTATCGTATCGTGTGGAAAGAAATATTATGTCGTAGGTACATATCGTTTATGCTCATGATTCGTACAATGCATTGGTACTTATTGTATGAATTATATGTATCCCATAATATACAGACATGCGAGTTTAAATTGTGTATTTTTGTTCAAATTTGTGCTTTGAGTTAAATCCAACAATTTGTTAAACTTATTTTTAACGCAATTTTATTGGGCTAGCTACTTGATTAGGCCAAATAAGATAACATCCATGAGTTTTTTCCTTCTATCTCTCTTATAAATTTTGATCACACTTTACACTTCACTTTCACATTTACAAATTTCTTTTCAATACTTTGAATAAATTTTAAATGACAATGTAATGATTTTTATACATAAATCTAAGGAATTAGAATGCCAAAAAGAAATATAAAGAAAAAAATTTATTGAAGTTAAAGATTGTAAATATTGGAGATGATGAAGAAGATGTCAATAAAAACTTAAATTGCATGATGATAAAAATCATGATAACAATGACTTTCACCATGAAGATGAAGTAGATTAAGCAAGATGTAGAATATGATGAGAAAAAATAAAGGTGAAAATACACTTTTGGTCCCAATATTTTGGGTTTATTCTCATTTTGCTTTTTAAATTGATTTCGCGCCTACCTTAGTCCCTGAAAACAAAAAATCGTTTTCGTCTTGGTCTTGCCATCAACCCAATAACAGAAAAATCCTACATGGTAAAACTATTGGCACAATAAATACTGATTTAGCTAATAAAATAATAATAATAATGTAGACACTCAATTTTGCACCCATGATTTAATCCAGTAGAATGACTTGAATGACCATCCATGTATCCCAAAAATCATAATTGCATCACATGCATCAATTTGTTCTTGCATTACATACATCATTTTGTCTTTGCATTACATGCATCAATTCATTCATTGCATATCATAAAAATGATCTTGAGATTCTCATGGTCACAACGGTGTTTTCGGTTTTCAAGTTGGACCATCGGATCGAAAGATATCGCATGAACAAGTTTGCTTGGTCAACATGCATTGTGTCTAGATAGAGTCGACCACACACGATTAATTTAAATTAATTCTAATTGGTTAAACCATTAAAATTAATTAAATAATTTTGTGATTGATTGATAATTAGTGTTTAAAATAAGGATGCACGCATAGGAATAAAAGGGATGATTAGATAACAATAAAATTGTAGTTAATCTGAATTTTATTAGGATTTATTTTAGGGTATTTATCCAAAAGATAATTATTTTCAAAAAGCCTGAATTATCCAAAAAAAGTTAAAAAAACCATGGACGGAGGATGAAAACATGTCTAGGTACAAGGATCGGCCAAAAAACCCTAGAAGAGGAGTCTAAACGGCACCCAAACACAAAAGAACGTTTGGAGTCCAAAAGCCAATTCAGCACTCTAAAAGGGCCAAATTTCCATGTATTGGGTTTTGGCCCAACGGCCTTCCAGTGATGATAAGGCACACCCTTTTCGATCTTTTCACAAAAGGATGCATCCGGATTCACATCCTAATCGCCCGTGCCTATTTTTTAAAGTCTTCTGACCTCTATAAATAGAAACTGAACCTCATAATTCAACACCTTTTTTTTTTATGCTCTGAGAGGCATACGTTTTAGGCTCTCAAATTACCCATATTTTCTGATCCCCTCTCTGAGTTTTGCTACTTAAATTAGGGTTTTTAGGTTTCAAAGATAATTGAACAAATTTCTTTAAACCCTAAAACATCCTCTCAAGAACAAATGGTGCTCATACAAGAGGTTGTTTTCATCACCCTTTCTTTTTTTTCTTATGTTTCTTGTTTATGATGATGAATTTTTTTTTTTTTTTTTATCTATGAATTATTGATCATTGTTTTTGTTTAGAGCATGATTGTTTTTATGCAATTGTTACAATCTCTTTCTTGAATTTCAATAATCTGCATGTAATTAACTTTTTGTCTTCAAAATAAAACGAATATGCATCTTCCTTAGATGCAGATCCGAATTTTTCTTCAAAATAAAACAAATCTGCATCTTCCTTAGATGTAGATCTGAATTTTCTTCACAATAAAACATATTTGCATCTTCCTTAGATGTAGATCTGAATTTTCCTTCAAAATAAAACAGATCTGCATCTTCCTTAGATGTAGATCTGAATTTTCCTTCAAAATAAAATGGATCTGCATCTTTCTTAGATGTAGATCTGAATTTTTCTTCAAAATAAAACGGATCCGCATCTTCCTTAAATGTTGATTTTTTTTAATCAAAACTGATTCATATCTTCCTTAGATGCAGATCTGATTTTCTTTAAATGCATGCAGATTTTTCGAAATTAAATAAAAAAATTAAAAAAAAAAAGATAAAACATGATTGTGTTTGTGTTTGTTTTATTTAATTCATGTTGCATGAATTTAAATTATGAGTGAAACTCTCTTCTTAAAAATTTTTTTTTCATTTTTTTAAAAACATATAAAAAAACAGATCTGATTTTTCTATTGTCAAAAACCCTTTTTTATTTTATCATAAAACAGATCTAATTTTTCTGTTATCAAAAACCATTTTTTTAGTTCTTAAAAATAGATATGATACTTTTTCAAATCAAAAGACTTTGTTTTATTTAATAAACACATATCTGAATTTATATCTCCAAAAACCACTTCTTTCTACATACTACAAAATAGATCTGGTATTTTAACAAATCAAAATCTTTTTGTTTTAACAACCAAAACAGATCTGATTCTTTTCAAAAGAAGAGATTTCATTCATAAATAAATTTGTGTGATTTAATTTTTCTTTTCACATGTTTAACATATCATTCATAACATGCATAAAAAAGTACATTGGTCACAAGAGTCTAGAAGACCAGACTCTGTCTAGGCGAAATGGGTGTCTAACACCTTCCCATTCCATAACCTAGCCTCCAAATTTAGATCTTTGGATAAGTAGATCTAAACCTTAACTTTATTTTTATTTTGGGTAGAATGTAACTAGGACAAAAAGCCATGTCTTTTTGGTAGATTGTAACTAGGACCCCAAAGTTATGTAATTTTCAATTTTTCAAGATATGTAATTTATTTCAATCAATGAGATGAAACGATTCAGCTATGTAAAGTTTTATTTATTTTTTCTTATTTTTTTGTATAAAAAAATAAGTGGAGACTCTATACCACTTACCCAAAAAATGAGGTGCCCTAAAAAGCACTCCAAAAATCTCTCTTTTTTGAGAGGCAATTCCCAGTCTCTCACAAATAATAATAAATTTAATTTTTCCAATCTTTTTCTTCTTTCCTTTAAAATAAACCCAAAAAGAAAAAAAAAATCTTATCTCAAAACAGTGAAGTTAAATTAAAAAATATTCGCATAATTTGGTAGCCCACAAGAAATTTCCTCTCAATTTTTTTAAGGAAATTGAAGTTTCGAGTAGCCACATAAAAGAAAAGGTGATTATTTGTTTTAACTTATTCAAGTATTTGTAGCCATGTAAACTTGAATCTTCCTAGTAGCCATATAAAAATTTGAACATAAAAAAGAAAATGGGTAAAATGCAAAACTAACCTTCTAAGTTTCATTAGATTTCATTCGAGTCCTCTAACTTTGCTTTTGTTCATTTCAGTCCTCTAACTTTCAATGAAATCTAAAGAAAGTTAGAGGGTCAAGAGTAGAGGTGTCCACAGGTCGGTCGGACTCGGGTTGAAGGTCAACCCGTGACTCGACCCGATCTCATCGAGTCTTGGATTTTGTCACCCACTGTCGACCGATAGTCCTCGGGGCTCCGACCGCCGTTTGCCATCGGTTTCACGAACGGGTTCAATCAGATTGGTGGTTGGCTTCAAATCTACAACTACACACAAAAAACCCCAAACATAGTACAACACAAAACATCAAAATACATCACAGCTACTGCCTCACCCACCTCACCATACCCAAATTACCCATGGCCAACTATTACACTCACACTACCAAAAAAATTGCAAAAGTAATGATCAAACTCCGAGAATAAAATGAGAGGAGGAGAGCAAGAGAAGGTGACAGTCATATGCACAGAGAGAAAGGGAGGAGTTGTGTTTTACTTCAGAGGGAAGTTTGGCAAAGGAACTCACACTCGCATGATGAGTGGTTTTTAGCTTTTGATTTCAAAGAAAACCACCAAGAAGAGTCAGAAATGATGTTTGATAAGAATGGAAGATAGGAAGAGATAGGTTTGCATTATAAAAATAAAGAAAGAGAAAGCTTGCATAAAAAGATGGAATGGAAGAGATATGGCTGGTAGTACATGTCAGCCATGCAAAGAAGTAAGAGTTTCAAAAGGTAGAGAAACAGTTCCTAAGTAAAAAAGTTGTTAGTTCAAAATATTCAGTCAGTTCGGTTTTTACTGGTTGCCATAATTGAAAACCAATATCCGAATCGAAAATGGTCGGATTTGAAAGTTCACACTCATTGCCGACCGAAACTTATTCGGAGCCAACTCATATCTAATCAAGTCGAGTCGGTCCGGGCGGTTTTGGTCGGGTTTGGGCTGGACTGGACACCCCTAGTCAAAAGGTCCAGTGTAAAGGAGTTCCCAACAATAATTAAAAGAAGAGATGGGGAGCGTGGTCTCTCGACCTAAACCATTCTCTCTCTCTCCTCGATATGCACGAGGTGGAGCTTCCTCTCTCTTTCTCCCATGGAGTTTGGTCTTATGAAGATCTAACGTTTTAGTTTCCTGATTTGGGAACTCGGTGGTGGTGGATGGGTTGATCAGCGGTGGGTTTGATGGGTTGATCAGCAGTGGGTTTGATATGAAAACTCAGTGGTGTTGGGTGACGTTGAGATTGGTGATGGGTATGATTTGCGTTTGATGGGTTGATCCGTTTAATGGTTTTGATTTGGTTTTGGTTTCATATGGATTTGATGGGTTTGATTTGGTTTTGGTCTCATATGGGTTTGACGATTTGATCAGTTTTGATTTTTTTTTTCATATAGGTTTGATCGGTTTAATTTCAGAATGGTGGCTTTTGTTTTGGTTTTGGTTTCACTATTTTGATTTTCTGTTTTGATGGGTTTGCTGGGTTTACTGGGTTTCAAGAACATGAATAGTCATGTTCTGGGCAGAACATGATGAACACGAAGAACATCTTCTTCCAAAATAATAATGCAAAGAAAAGAAAAGGAAATTAAATTAATTGCTTTATTTTTATTTTTTTTAAGTCATAAGTTTAGATTTTATTTCATTTTTTTTCTTGCGTGGTTTTTTAAAATTAAAATTCTAATATGGCATTTTTTAAAAGAGAGAAAAATGCTAACAAAATTTTTTAAATATTTATTAGCCACGTCAGCATCTAACATGCCACATATACACTTCGTCTGTCACATGGGACTTTTCTATTAGTGAGTTGGCGATAGGGACCAAAATAGAAACGATTTTCTATTTTTAGGAACAGAGGTAGGCACAAAATCAATTTATGAACCAAAATGAGAATAAGCCCAAGATGTAGGGACCAAAAGTGTATTTTCGCTAAGAATGTATTATGTATTATCTATTTTGAGTTTGACCGATTTGAATTTGGACATTATAAATTTATTTTAATTTCATTTATTTAGTTAGCTTTATCTATACTAGCTTTATCTATAATATTATTTAAGAAGTTTCTCCTGTTTAGACCGGATTTTTTTGTTCCAAAATACCCCTACACCCATAGGTTTAAGTAGAGATAAAACTAAAGGATAGTCTAGTAAAAATACATTTCTAACTTGCATTAAAACATTACCTATAAAATAGAAACACTCTTCCACTAACCCACTTCTTCAAAGTAACTATACATTTATTGTTTTTTTTTTAATAGAAAAATAAGTTTTTTTTTTCTTTGTTTTGATACAAGATAGAATTTCTATTCTAGCCTAATCTAAGTATATATATGTATGAAACTCCCTCCTAGAGACTTGAACCCCGGCCCTTGCCCCCCACACCCCACAAGCACTTATACTTGTGAAGTAACCACCGTACCAAGGATGCACGGTGGTAATAGAAAAATAAGTAAAACAACCCACATTGTTGCTGTTTTTTTCCTTAAAAAAAAACACCCCATGTGTTTATCCAAAAACAAAACTAAATATAAAAATAAAAAATAAAACTAAATAGATATATACTTTTTTCTTTTTTCTTTTATAAGTAGAAACATCTTTAACTTCCACTAAAACGTTACCTACAAAACAAAACCACTCTCGTGATAGTTTTCAAATTTCTCTTTTTTTTTTTTTTTTAATGAAAGTTAATAATTTGCATCTGTTATAATTTGAAATTACTACATTTTTCAATCATAGAAATACTTAGGGGTGTGATGAGTGGTCTGCGTTTTGGATGAATTAATTTACTCATCACACCCCTAAGTTTTTTTGTGATTGAAAAATGTAGTAATCCCAAATTATAATAAATTCAAATTATTAACTTTTACAAAAAAAAAAAATAGAAAAGACTCGGAGCACGTGTATCATTACATGAGTGATGATTTAATTAGTCATTAGTTACCACTGGGGTGGTTGGTCTAGTGGTCATGGGCTCACTCCTAAGAGTTTGGGACCTCAAGTCCCAAGTTCGAATCCCACAATGAGAAGTGCCTAGGAAATAACTACATTCTCTTGGTCCATGCTCACTAGCGTCCTCGTCTGGATCCTCTACTCTTACAGGCCTTGCTCCTACAAGCCCGAGCCAAGCGGGTAGAGTGTCACTATAGTCACACCCAAATAAAAGACACCAGCTCAAGTAGCCCCCTTTACCCTTTTTTTTCTCAACCAAAAAAAAAAAAAGTTATTACTTGAATATATTCATATATATAAAATATAAAACATACATTTTGTATATTTATATCTATAATTTTTTAAAATTAGACTTATAAAGTGTTTGTCGTATCATATGATATAGGATACATCATACACAAAAATAAAAAAATCAATTCAAAATACAATTCACATTTTAACAAATGAATATATTTATTTTGTATTACAGGAATATACAACAACCCACTCACATGAGTAAACTCCATAAGTTTGGAACTTACCAAGTGAGATGTTATCTAGTGATACAAAATATCACATCATAAATGAGACCATCCACTTTTGACTTTTGGAACAGCTTCCCAAGGGTCCTCCAGGCCCTAGCAAAATTTTCCTTTAAAAATAATAATAATAATAATAATAGTAGTTTCAAACTTGTGCTCCCCACAAGGTTGTGACTAGTGCATGCATTCACTCTCTCATGGCCATGGACACATATTTTGTAAAAAGAGATAGGTTAATACAATCATACAAATAAATGGAAAAGGGAGAAAGAAATGTAATTGGGTGTCAGCGAACCTTTTTTTGGTTTTGGTCTTGTCTGTGAAACTTTTTTTTTTTTTTTGAAATGTATAAGGAAGTGGTCTTGTCCATGAAACATCTTATTAGAAGCCTTAAAAGTGTGGTAACAAACAAACGACATCACATGGGGAAAAGGCAAGGTGCTAGTCCAATTGGATTGGCTTCAAGTCAGGTTCACATCATGGACAAAAGTTAGAGATGTGGCTCTACTTCTTGCCACCTAATTGTGTAGTCTCTCCAAATCAACCTCTTTCTCCCTAACATCCCCACACTTTTAATCTTCCCTATACCTTAATCTTATTTTCTTTAAATTTTGAAGTTTGAATCCTGATTATGCCAATGGGTGCTTGAAAATGAAAAGAATTAACAAAGCAATAGAGGACAATTGACCAATTGAGGTCAATTGAAATGTATTAAGAGTTTTTAGGTGCCATCACTTTAGTGGTTTGCAGATTATAATTTGAGATCAAAACACACACATAGCTAGATTCAAAACCAAGAAAATTCTCTCTGAAGACTGAAATATCAGCCGGTAAGATGAAAAAAATAAATTATCAAACAATTTATATACATGGGATTGACAAAGAAGGTTTCAGTCATCCGCAGTATAAATGTTGCATTGTTCCCATTAATTTTGAAAATATGATTCAGCTTGAAACTCTTAAAGGATAATCCTTATAAGCAGTTAAGTGAAGCAATGTCTATTGTGGGGAAAACTTTTTGGTTCATGTTTTTTCTCATAAACGGAAGCTATAATTATTCACAACACTGTACATTTTATAACCCGAGTTTTTTTTCTTTGTGTGTCCCACACAACCCACCACCCCCACCCACCCCCCCCCCCCCCAAAAAAAAAAAAGAAACTCAACATTTATCTTATCAACGTTGGTCTCTCAGTATTCCTTGTTTCAACACATGAACCATGAGGTAGTACTCTAACGCATGTTTGTAACTCTCATAAATGATGGAACCTTTTTTCATTTTGTGTTACAGGTATATATATTATAGAGCATCTCTCTCGCATGAATGTAGATACCACAAGCTTGGACTCAATCCATGTGAGATAGATGCTATATATCCGGCTACGTACACCAAATACTACCTCCATGAATGATCTACTGGAGTACCGGGATGACATAGTGTGTTTCTTGAAAACGAGAACATGAAGAGGGGAGGTCAGGACCAGGGGAGAGGAAGGTGAGTCTAAATAAAGTTATAAATGAGATTAAATCAGAATAATTCCTTAAAAATTATTGAGGTGAAAAGCGCTTGAAACCAAACATGTATTGGGCACTGTTGGGGTTGGCAAGCAGTAGTAGTTCACGCTCTTCCATTAGAAAGAATGAGTACAAGAGGGGCCTTGTTGTGGCATATCCAGTCCCATGACATTGTAGGAATCAGGTGCAAGCCAAATGATGATAAGAATTTGTTGGCTTCTTGAATTGAGCAGGTACTAAATCATTTGGCAGTCCTTTCCTTTGTATTGGTGATACTAGGGTAAAGGAAGGACAAGAATTAACAAGTCTGTAGTCCACAAATTTTCACAAAATATTTCACAATTTTGGAGGTTTAAATTTAGAAATGGTGGGTGATAAAATGATGTTTAAAATATCAATATGAGAACCAATAAAAACATGCAAACTCAACTGCTGTTAAAAGTGTTGTCTCAAAGAGAATTAGGTGCCCAAGTAGTCTAGGAGGCAGAAGGTTCAACTCACATCCTCCTGACAAATCAATGGCAGGTAGAAGGTTCAACTCTATGGACCAAAATTTTGCACCTGTGTGGGCATACACAATTTTCGCATTTGGCTTTAGGAGAACATCATCACATTCAAAGGATCATCACATTCGAAGACAGTCTCTTTGTCTAAATAGGAACACCAAGACTGAATTTTGCCCCTGTATAGGCAAGTGCTGCCTTTGAGCCTGGGTCTAAAGGGTACTTCCATGCTCAACCGATAGAAAGATAGGCGTCCTCTTGTTTGAAAGGTAATAATAAGACCAAGATTTGTCCTTGTATGGATGTATGCAACTTCTTGCTTGTCTCCCCACTCACTTTAAGGTCACAGGAGGTAAGATAGTACCAATAGATAAGGGGAAGGATTGCACTCGAGGCTTGTATGAAGCTAGACCTTCATTTACCCTTTATGCCTCTTTGTACCTCAATCCTTTGCAAGCTATGTTTTAATCTCAATCATATCCCCACAATGCTCTTTGATAAGCATGGATGAATTGGGATCGTTACTGAGCTTGTTAAGTGCTAGACTGAGTGGTACAAATTGGGCTCCCTCGAGATTTTTCCTGCACAATATGGTTTTGTATTAGTGGAGAAAAACTAGGCCTAAAGTGTGGCATAATGAAAAATGCAAGCGAAATGATAAAATGGTAAGGTTGAGAGTGATCTATCCTTCAATTTTGGCTTCTTTTTATCTGCCTTAACTACTAACAGTGGTTTGTGCTCTGATTAGCTTAACTGAACGTTGAGACACGAAGAGACACAATGTCCTGTTAGAATTAGTGGACAATCAAATAAGGTATTCCTCTCAGCTAGTATCATCAATTCTTGTTCTATTGTGTTATTGCTAAAATTGGTCTTAGACCTTTAAGCTTTCTTTGCCATTCAAACCTCTGCTTCTTGATTATTGACGCGTTTGATGGACTAATTCCCCCTTCCAAAAAGGTCCTAATAGCCAAGGTTTGCCCCCAGTGCTCAAGTGGTATACCTGTAGTTCGAAACTTATCAGGGCTTAAGGTTACAGACCAAAAGTTAAATTGTTCAAATTTAAATACAATGACACAAAATAACCGTAAAGGAAAGCAATTAGAAAGATGCAAAGTGGAGCAATGTCTTGTCTTAAAGCTTCCTATGCTGCATTGGCGATCTCTGAATTTCCCTAGTTTTGACTGTTCAATTGAGAAGGTTCCCTGATGGACCAGTAAGTCTTGATTTTGCTTTGCCGGTGAAGGTGGTGTGATGTCCAGCTTTCCAATTTTGCAAAAGACCATCACATAGCTCCAACTAACCATCCTTGATACTAGGTCCCAAATTAGTTGTTTGAAACATTGACAAAATCCTCTAATAATTTAAGCAGAGTATTTGAAGGGGGGGGGGGGGGGGGGGGGGGGGGCGGGGAATTAAAAAATGACCAAGTTATTATCCAAACTAGTGTGGTAAAATCCTCCAAGTAGCAATTCAGAAGGCCATCTACATGTATTTTTTCTTTTCTTTTTTTAATAATCGACCATCTACATGTATTATTTAAAAGATTACATGATTCGTTAAAAAGGTTACATAACTAAAAGTATACATGGATGGTCTTTTCAATCTTCACATAGGAGGTTGAAGGAATTTTCCTCCAAATAGGCTTGGAGGTAAATGGTGTCCATTAGAAAATGGACACCACAAGACTTGCATGCCAAAGGAGGTGTATGATTATATGCAAGAAAATGATGGTCAAGAAGATGTGTTTTATATACATGAAATCCTCAATGAACTTTGACCGCGGAAGTAGTAGGAGTAAAAATTTTAATGACATAGAAACTATCCGTGATACAGAGAATTGTAAGAGAACAAGATTTCGCATGCCAATGCTAATGAATGGTTCTCATAAATTTAGCTGCACGGGACATGGGCTGATAGAGTACAAATAATAAAGGAACTTTAATTTTCTTTTAACTAATAAATTGGCTTTTCACATTCTTCGGTCAGTTTTACAAAAATCTTAATCAATGTATCTCTCCTTTAAAAACAAAAACCAAAAAAAAAAAGAAAAAAAAGTTTCTTTGTAATTATCTGTATACTTTGTATGGCATGATGTATGTTTAGAACCCATGATGTTCTGGGATTGATCACATCGTTACACGTATCTCAAATTCATAAACCATGAGAACCTTTTGTTGAATTGTTTATACTGCAAGGTAAAAGATTATTAGACTGATTTTTATTTTTCACTCTTTAACTTCTTCTCTTTTTTTTTTTTTCTTTTTTTGGATTACATGGATAGTAAGTAGTGTTTTCTGGGTTTAGCAAAAAGTAGTGTTTTCTGGAGTCTAGATACTA
The DNA here is from genome assembly GCA_023736055.1 of Quercus glauca. Taxonomy (NCBI): domain Eukaryota; kingdom Viridiplantae; phylum Streptophyta; class Magnoliopsida; order Fagales; family Fagaceae; genus Quercus; species Quercus glauca. The sequence goes on from CM043323.1 coordinate 38,160,841, forward strand.
AACTACAATGCGTCAGGAAATCTAAAGACAATCAGGAAAATTAATGCAGTAGGTCAAACAATTTTTAGATAATATAACATGGGGAAGTCTTAAGTTTTTGTGAATTTTGGGGATAATTTTGCATTTTAATTGGTTGAAAACTTTTATTTTATTTTATTTTGTAGCTGGATTTCAGATGAACTTGCCTATATTCTTTCGTGTCAACTATCTTGGGATTTTCTGATTAAGCAATTTATTCATTATTTTTCTTTTTCCAACTCTGTGAATCATATTGGGATACTCAAGTTTCCTTTTCTAGCACTTTAAATCTTGTTACCGTCTTTATCTTATTCTATAATTATGACACATATACTTACAGCTCTGCAAGCTTGTATGCACTGGAAGCATAAATGATATACTTAATTGGAATATATAATGTAGGTTTCACAAAATTGGTGATCATTGATCAAGTAAAGGATTAGAAAAAATTTATCTGAGAAAGAAATCCAAATGGCCCAATACAAGTATCTTATTTTTCTGTTGGTCCTCTCACGATCAAACATTGGTTTGTCATGGTCTTGGTTTCCTTCACATGCCAAGAAACAATCTAGTGATGACCCTCCAAAGATTCTAGGAATTTCTGGTGATGTTGTGGCTGAGTTCTCTATGGATGCTCTCGATGATGAGAAAGGAATTGAAAGGGTCAACAATGCTAGAACAAAACTAACTGGCTTAAAATCCTGTTGGTATGATGCATATCAAGGACTTTTTGCCAAGTGCTCCGACATCACTGCTGATGACAATGAAAGGCGGAAGAGATTTGCTTGGGATCTTAGCAATTGCTTTCAGAAAGACTCTGGAAGACCTCCTTTTCCTTCATGCCACATTAGCTCTCCAATGAAGGCATGCCTCGAAAAACTAGATAACAATGCCATTCATACTTACCGTCAATTCTTCCTCGAAACCAATTCTATTTGCCATCAGTTACAGTTAAGTATATTTTTTTTTTTCTTATTTAATTAGCTTCCCATTTTCTTAAATAATCTCAATACAATTTTGGATGAGCCTTGGCATGTGTTGGGAGGGTGGAGTTTTTCTAAGAAGGGACTTGTTGCTATGTAGATAGAAAAAACCAAAAAACGTTATGGGAAATACAAAATCTGATTTGAATTTTGATTTTGTTTTTGTTTTATCTACAGGTCTAATTATTTCAGGCTTCAAACAGAGAAATTGGTAAATCAATTAGTAAAATCAGCTAACTATGCCGAAGAAAAATTAGAAACCATTGAAGAGAAATCAGAGAATCTGTTGCAGGGCTCAAAAGATATCCAAGACTCTTTAAGTAAAATCGATCAACAAACTCAACAAGTGGCTCAAACTTCTAAGAATGTCAGCAATCAGATCAATGGAGTATTGAAGCAGTCAGAATTAGTTTTTGAGCAATCTGAGAAGATTGCAGCTTCTCAATTGGAATTGCAGAAAGGGCAAGAAAAGATGAATGTAAAGTTGGAAGAAGGAATGACAATGATTCATGAGTATCACAATAAACTTGGTATGGAAATACACAATCTACAAAATGAGACTGGTGAAATAGAGAGGAAGATAAGCAAAGTGGGAGATGCAATGTATACGAAGATGAGTAATCTGCAAAGCAAAGCTGATGATATTGGGAATATAGCTGGAATCTCATTAGATAAGCAAAAACAACTTCAAGAGGGGCAATCTGAAGCACTTCAGGGGCTTCAGTTGCTGTCCAAATTTCAGTCCCAAGCACTAGAAGAGAGCAGGTAATATAGGCACTAGAGCCATGTAGGTAAATTTACATTTCATATGTGTAATTTATCTAATGAGTCATTTGATATGAAATCTGCAGGGGTATCTTGCAACAGTTAGCTAAATTTGGCCGTGAACAGCAAGAAGAGCTTGTTCAGCAACAGGAACAGCTTCAACGATCCCATGACCATCTGTTTGAAAACTCAAAGTCTATATTGGCAGCTCAGGTGTGTTTTTTATTTAACTTGCATCTTTCAAGTAATCCAGTCACCTGTGTAAGTTCTCAAATTGGTTTCTCATCCTGAAAATTCAATTTGGTGTTATGCAGGAAGCTTTTGAACAAAAGCAAGCAACAATGTTTCTTGCTTTAGATAAGCTGTTTGCCTTGCACAATGCCTTACTGCTCGAATCGCGATTAATCAAAGCTGCCTTTATGTACTCTATATCAATATTTATACTCTACATGCTCACCAGTACAAAGCCAACATACAACGTCAGACCTCAGCTTTATATTGGTAGGGTGTATTTGCCTTTGTACTCTAAAATATGTATAGAAGTATATTTTTTCTTACAAGAGCTGGAATGTTAATGAATTTTTCTCACAGGTCTATGTGCTACATTCTTAATTGAATTTGCTATACTTCGATTTGTGCCAAAGGCTATTGACCAACAAACATGGATGATCAATCAAGTTAGATCGTTCTTCGTGATTCTTGCTTCTGTACAGATTATACATGCCATTATTACATACAGGTATGTAAAAAAAAGATTTGATATAAGCAAAATTTAGGTTGATCCAATTTTTTATTCAACATATAAAGGAAGCACCTTCACCAAATTTCAGGGACTTTGAGAGATTGAATTATGAGATGCTACAAGATCTGATCAACAAGGTTAAGTCTTGGGATACAGATAGCGATGTAGACTGGTCTCAGTGGATAGACACGGAGATACCGGATGGCATAGATAATCTCAAGGATTCTGACTATTTGCCTTCAAAAGAAAAAGATACTGGAGAGAATTCAAATGTTACCTCTTTAGCTCCTAGAAAATACAATCTTCATGGCCGCTGTCACTGATTTTTTTCCTCCCTCTGGTGACAAATAAATTCAAACAAGAATTCAATAGCAGTACCCATTCTAGTACCCTTGGGAAGAACTTGGATGTATTGGAGCTAAATATCAGGCTAAAGTAGGTTACTTAAAAAAAAAACACTTATTACTGAATTATATAGTTATAAATGAAATTTAACTATTTGATTCACGTTAGGGGTTTTTCTTTGTTCAAATAAGTTGTTATAAATTTCCAAATGCAGAAAATATTAGTATCTAGAAACCTCTTCCATTCCCCTGTACTGTGTTCTGCTTTCTGCAGAAATTTAATGATCTGTTTGTCAATTATTCACAAGCTTAAACAATAGCCAACAAATTGAAAGTTTGAAACTATGGATACATATTGCTAAAAATGAATCCTTTCAGAGTTCAAGAACTGTAATTTAATTTCCTATGTTGCTAAAATATTATAATTGAAATCTACCTGTGTTTTTTTCCAAACCAGCTGTTAGAAATGGTCCTCTAGTGAACTGAATACCAAGTGTAACAGTCCCTTTGAGATAAGGCAAGATACGTTTTACTGCAGTAAAGTGGTCATCTGTAGGAGATTGCATGTGTTGACAAACAGAGTTAACAGCAAAGGCCAAATCAGGTCTTGTAATAGTTATGCTCCAACGATGCTTCTGTACAGAGATGGATTATGAAATGGAGTAGAAGAGACTGCAGCAGAGGACTTTAAAGTGAATTGGAGAAGAGCAGGGCTTACAATTCAGCATAGCAGCTCTCTGGAGGAGATCCAACGCATATTTTTGCTGTTTTAAAAACAGTCCACGATCATTCTTGTCTTGAGTACCTCAATGCCAAGAAAATAGTTCAAGTTCCCGAAGTTCTTTATAGCAAACTGAGCACTTAATTCAGTGATTAGAGTGGAGATATAAGAGGTATCACTGCCAGTTATAATAATATCATCCACATAAACCGCAAGAATTGTAGTTCGCAAACTGTTAGTTTGAATAAATAACGAGGAATCACTACGGCTCATAAGAAAGCCTTTACTGATTCGAAAGCTATAAAACTTATCATACCAAGCGCGTGATGCCTGTTTAAGACCATACAATGCTTTCTGCAACTTGCAAACATAACCAGGCAGTGAGGGATCTTAAGGGGAGGGGTTGGTAGTGAAGGGAAGTCCAGGGCTGTGTCTGATCAGCTTACTGGGAGAATTCCAGGCGAGGGAGTATTGGTAAGGTTATGGAGGAAAGAGGAAATAGGATTTTGGGCATGGACAGGGAAAAGATGAGGCTCCTCTTTTCTTTAGAAGTGGTTTGTTGGGTAGCAATGTTTTCAACTGGAGAGGAAGGTCCTGAGGATGGGAGAGGAATGGAAAGCCGGGATGGCTTGGTAAGCAAGCAAGCACAAACTCCCAGTTCTTTCTCTTCTTCTTTTTTAAGTCACGATCATAAAGGTTGAAATCCGGACTGGATCTGGGAAGCGCAGGTTCAAATCCAACTCGTGACAAAGGCAGAAGTCAAAGTCTAAAACTATAGCCTAGCCCCGAAGTATTCCATTTCGATCCAAACCCGACAACTCACATCTTTCTTTATATACGAATACGAAATTAGTTCGACCTATTTTTGTTCAAACTGAATACCAATCTCGATGATAAAGATAACCAGGTTACGATCAGAGCCCCAGTGGGTTCTCTAGCTTTTTTTGGGTCCTCGGGCTAGACTTTCTACGACATCATCCAGGCGGTACTTGCTCTATTATCACGACATGGACTCGGGGACTTTCTTTATTTCAGTAGCAAGGTGATGATATTTCTTTCTGGATTGTGTTTGTATTCAGTAGGGTCTTGTTATGCCCATAAGTCACTCCCTTAGACAAGTTCCACTAGACCACCCAAAACTCTTACTTTTTGTATTGGGCCTGTCGATCCTTTCCTACGCTAGAGCCCGCCGGCTCCCTGTAGACGGTCCCAATAGAAAAAGGATGAGCTGCTAAGCTAACATGGAACGAGTCTCTCTTCCCTTGCTGCGACTGGTCGCCTTAGTTCAGTCGAATGAGTTTTGAGAGGCGAAACCAAACAGCCTCACTTCCAACGAAACGAATTCTGGTCTTTGTTCCTGATATTCCGAAATTGAGGATCAAGCTTTCGTGTGTCACTGATTTAGGGTTGCTTTATTGTCTGTAGCAGCGCGGTTGGATTCTACTCGTTCGTGGGGGTCTCCCTTTATGGATGGAGGGTCTTGCCCTAATCCTCAGTCCAGGGTTTGCTGTTGACGGTAACAAAAAGCTAAGCTCTAGGTTGGTTGGTGGTAGGTATAGAGCTCCTCCTTTTCTTTTTCTTTTTTTGTTTTTTTCCTGTAGGAAGGTGCAATTCTCGGTCATAGGTAAAGCTCTCACTCCCGTCCCCCTACCCAAACTATCACTCAAAGGAGTCCCTTAAAGGAGACTTGTTATAATAAAAGCTATGCGCGGGGAAAGTGAATTTCCATTCTGTTGGTGCCTGATAGAGTGGCGCCCGTTTTACTATCATGAATTACTACTTCCCCTTTCATGTTCAAGGCGATCATCGTTCCTTCAAAGTCCACTCCGACGCCTCCAGGGACGATTTCGCCCCTCCAGGGATCTCTTTCGTCAAGTACGTACGTTTAGGATTCGTAATCCTCGGATTCATCTCCAGTAGATTGAGGGTTAACCCCTTCCAAGGGTCTCAACGTGGATAACAGAGGGGTAGGCTTCATGATCCAGCCTTTCCAGCAAGCATATTCCAGCCCCGGGATTCTTTCCTCGAGTTGTGGGAAGACTATCTTTTCCAGAAGGAACCGCAGTAAGACAAGGCCCAAGGGGGAGAAGTTGGCGAAGCCTGCCAGGTTTCTCAGTTCTTCTCCCCATTCTTCCAATTCACCGCTATTCCTAATTGTCGGCATTTCTAAGAATGCGGAAACTCAATCTAAGACCTCGGGATGTAAGTAAGGATCAAGTCGTTCCAAAAGGGTTAGGTGGTCCACACTCGTGAATGTGGTTAATATCAATTATATCGATCTTTGCGAGTGGGCCTAGCCTATTGTTCTAGTCCAGGACCCGACTCCAAAAAGCAATTTCACTATTATCTTACTCTTGAAAATAGTTAGAAGATGAGGAAGGCAGTTTCTAATTCAAGACGGCACCAAGAGCCCTACAGACGAGTTCATCCCTTGGTTCAGCCACAAGCACAGTTCTATCCGGTACCACGGGGTTGCCATCCGACCCCATATTCCATTTTTAAGCGCTTTCGACGAGAGATCCAGTACTGAATCATAAAAAGGATGCAAACTGAAAGGGTCAAAAGGAGATTGAACCTCCTTTAAAGGAGAGAATGAATAGGAGCCATTCAACAAGTCCCCTTGAATTTGTAATATGTCACTATCACTAAGGTGAATGTTCTCACGATCACGAGTAAAGATGTTCTCGACTTCAAAAACTACAGCCCCAATACCACAACTGTTATGGCTGAAATAGCGACTCTTATAACTAGAAAAAAGAATTCGGAAAAAACTCTAAAGTTGTTTTCTAGTAACTGTAGGAGTCGTTAGTTCCGCTGCTCTGGGAGAGAATTCCATCATGAAATTCAAGATCGAGTCAAGCAGGAAGTTCAAGGCGGAGGACTTCGATTGGTAAACCGAATCACGACCGAGTGAGGATCTTACTCTTCCAGAGTCATCTCGACTAAATGGAACTGTCTAATCTTACTCTCAGGAAGTGAATTCCCCGATCAGATGATATAATCGTCTTCAAACAGCCTTCCCGTGCATACTATATCTTGTAGCAAGCTTCTTACTTACTGCTAGCCAATAACAAGACTTTCATATCCTCATCTATCTCATCTAGGGGGTTACACATGATTATGAAAAGTGGAAATTGCATTAAGTGATGACAGAACACTACCCGGCCTCTAATAAAGTAGCTTAGTTCAATCATACCACTCTTGTACATGTTATGGGAGTATAAGATAAGCTAAGATCTAGACTCTCTATACTTCGCATTTCCTTGAGCCTTTCTACTTATAGACCTGGACTGCTATTTGTTTCATACCTGAAATAAAAGGCAAGCAAGTCAGGGATTCCCGAGGTCTGTGCCAAGCGGGGAATGAGAAAGAGAGATGTTAATGATTAAGGGGACCGGGATTCACTTACCAATAGTCCTATAAGGTTTTAAATAAACCTACTTTTTCTACTGCCCAAAGCGCCTTACGTGGGCCGGTCATAGGGGGAAAAAGTCACGTGTTTTAGTGCATGCGCAGTCGAGAGTGTCTTTTTGTGTTCAGTGGTTCCCAATAACTTGAGATGTCGGACTTTGAGACGACCAGCTCTTGTAGCTCGTTACGTGAGCTCAATTCTCTCAATTTTGTGCGTCTCCCCCACTTACTCTATAGGGGTTTTCCTTGTTCGGAAAAGCCGAACACATTAACCAAAGTCGTTCTTCCAACAGGGTCCTACTTCGATGTTAGAGCAAGATGGGACAATTGCAATCAGAGTGACGAGGTAGTTTCTCGGGGCTTTGATCTCCCTTCTGTCTCACCGCTTGAGTTCTTTCCCAATACTCGCTTGAGTTCCCCTTTCTTCCCATCTATCTGTGGTCTTCCCTGCCAACCCGTGGAAAGAGCTAGTCTATGTAAGTAAGACTGAATGTGTTTGAGGAGACATGTAAGTCTCTTGAAAGGATGAGAACGCAACCCTGGCGAAGAACATCTTTAAAAAAGAGTCTTAGGCCAATTTTGCGGCTTGTCTGAGCCTGATCGGAGGGAGTGCTTAGGCCCGGATTTTAGGAAGTGTGTGAGCGTACCAGGGGTTGTGAACCCGATGGCTTGTCTGATCCTCGATTTTAGGGAACGCGGAGTGAGCGTCCCTGGGAATGGGAACCCGTGTGGCGTGTATGAGCCATTGAGAGATGTCTGACTCTGACATATGTTTGAAAACGTGCTGCAGTTCCCCTAAGGGTATGCATTGATGCACGTAATCATGAAGTGCTTTGTTTTGTTTGATGTTTGATTTTGTGCTTGTGTAGCATTCGTATGTTCGTGAATCATTCCATTTTGTGTGTGCAGTGTTTGACCGTTTACTTTTTGTAACATTCTTTTCTGAAAATGGAACAAACAACACAGATAAGAATCCTAAAAAGGAAACTATCCTAAGAAAGGGTCTAGTCCTACCGGAGGAGGAACTAACCCTATATCTAAAGGTCTCTAAGCCTATGGGGTAGGATTCTAATCCTATGAAGAGAGGTTTCTAAACCTAAAGGTTAGGAAGTCTGATCCTATGAAGAGGGAGGCTTCTGAACCTATGAGGTAGGAAATCGGATCCTATGGCAAAGGATTCTAATCCTATGAGGAAAGGAAATCTGATCCTATAAAGAGGGTTTTAATCCTATAGGATAGGATAGGGTTTTAACTCCTCTCCATGACACTAATTTCTAGAATGTTTTTTATTTATGAAAGGGCATCAAGAATTCTGGAAAATAAGCCTGTTTCAATCATAATTAAATGAAAAATCAGCAATACAACCTAACATTGAGAAGAAACATTACCATGAAAGGGAACCAAAACCTTTCATATGCTTAGGTAGTCAGAAAAATTCATGACTCCAACTTATTCAAAGCCTAAACAACACAAGCATTGATACTAAACTTTAAACCTAAAGTTCACTCTCCCTGGCTTGGATTGATTACTTTCTCTTTTTTTGATATTTCAATAGTTGGGGGAGAGGGGATTGGAAACCTAGTTGTCTCTGTCAAAAACACCGGGAGGTGCCAACCAGTTGAGCTATGAGACTCTTGGCAATTGATTACTTTCTTTGTGAGATATCTCAGAGTATAACAAAGGTCACAGGCAGGCAGATTTGCTGTACCACCCTATGGATGATATTGCTGTTTAATTTGAATCAAATCCAAATAATGAGAAACAAAGCAAAACCAAAAATTGATAGGATTTGGGTCATTCTTGAAGCAGAACAAAATCTTATTATTAGAATGGGGATACAAAAGATGTTTTACTTGATACTCATAAATCAACCTTAAAATAGAACCTAATTATAAATAAAACTATACAGGAACATAGTTATGCACAAACTAACCTAATTATAAATAAAACTATACAAGAACATAGTTATGCACAAACTATCAATAAACATAGCATATAGAATTGTTGGAGCAAAATTTTGAACTGACCCATTAAAGATTCACTTTGACTTGACATATAGATCCCTCACATATTCTTCCTTCACAATGTCTCTTAGTGAACCAAAATTTGCAACGTAAGTGACAGCTTCCAAGACTAACGAAACTCCTTTCATCTTAATGTTGCCAAATTTCTTCCTTCTTGGATCATACAACTCCAAAGTCTCGTCATCATGTAAGATCAAAACATTTCCGTCCTTCAAAATCATCATCGGTCTAATTTCCCAAAATAATATTCTATCGGGTGAGTTTCTAGGTATAACAAATTCCTTAGTCCATGACTCCTCTACTCCATATATCTTCATCACCCAGACGTCGAGATTGGTGACATTAAAATAGTTGTCACATTAACATATATAGAGAGAACCTCCCAACATCATCCCTCACCGGATTGGTCATCAAAACTCAAAGAATTAAGTAATGTTAAAAATAGAGATAAGACAAATTTAAATAAATAGGTCTTACAAATAGACATGTTACTAATAACAAGTAATTCAAATAGGAAAATGTTAAAAATACTATAAATTTTACTACATAACTTTTATTTATTTAATTATTTTTATACAAGATAAAAATTATACTCTAACATAATCTAAATGTATATGTGGCAAAGATTTTTTCAACTTGTTTTGAACTTTTTGGATGTTATTGCACCCTCCCTTTTCCAGTCCCACGCCAATAAATTCCTAATTTCAAAAATTAGAGTAGTTTGGTCGAAGTGTAAGCTCAAAGTCCATTACTGCACAAAATCTTAGATAGAGTCAAATGAAAGAAAAGAATTGATCCCAACTCCTACTAAGTAAGTCTTCCCAATACAATTTCGTGAACATATTCATGTCACTGTCACTGTCTTCCCACAGCATTGCTGTTTCCTCAAGTACATGCTTTACTTCCTCAATTTGCCAAAAACTAAACTATCATTAAGATGCCAATAAAAGACAAGATCAGGTGTTTGATATCATGTCTATTCAACGAATCTGAAAAAAGCTTCATTCATGGAATCATGATAGCAGTACATGCCATAAAGGTGTATTAATCTAGTGGAAGGAACTCATGAATTTGGAACTCTAGTGAGCCACCCAAGTCCTTCAAAACAGTTTTGCCATTGGCACACTTCCTAGAAAAACAAGCACACAAAGCCCCACAACTACCTCCAGAAGCTTAGCATGGGCATCTCATCGTTTTGCAAGAAGAGTTTTTACTACAAGAGCAGCAATCCGTATCTAACGGATTGGATGCTACACTTGTTCTACAAATCCTTTTCTTAACAAGTTTTTCTTTTTCTTTTGACTCTGGCACCCAATCATCATCATCCGAATCATCCAAATATTCTGATTCAGATGTATCCATGTCTTCCGATCTAGAGGAGCTCCTGTAGGCCTAAAATCATGTATAGAATAATTCAGAAAAAAAAAAAAAAAAAAAAAAAAAAAAAAAAAAAAAAAGCAAACAGTTTTTGGATACATTGCTCATGGCCAGATTAGAGGAACCGTAAAAGGCATCGATCACACTGAACCATGCACTTACCAGTGACTCCACTCGATGTATAAGTTCTACTTTTTCCATCTCCAACTTCACAACCTTTTCCTTCAAATCTCTTATTTCTGAGCCATTTTCTGAGTCCTTTTCCTTCAAATATCTTATTTCTGAGTCCTTTTCTCTACAGTCAATGCAACTTTTTGTAGACATAGAAGCTTTTTCTGTTTTTCGTTGCAAAACCTGGCATGTAATAAAAAAAGAAAGTATGAAATAACAGTGAAAGCCCACCTAAGCACATTAAAAGTAACACACAATGATGATAAAAACGACAGCCAACTATACACAGGCAACTTTGTTACACAAATATTTACTTTTTTATTATTTTTAATATCTTCAATTTATATTGATTTTTTAAGCAATCAATTTGAGAGAAATTACCTGGTTTCAGTATGCTGCACTCAATGATAATGTGGTTACCAAAACGGTTCTTGGACTGCAAATTAATAATGGAGAAAAATCTCTTCTAGGAAAGAATATGTATGTATAGTTATCAATCTATGTATACATACATAGATTGATATATGTATGTATAGTTACACTCTACCATATCCATGACCAGACCCTAAGAAAGATGGGATCTAAGAGGCCCACAAGCACAGTTCAACAGTAAATTGAACCATTTTGGTAACCACATTATCTTTCCTAGAAAGAGATTTGGTAACCACATTATTATTGAGTGCAGCATACTGAAACTAGGTAATTTCTCTCCAATGGATTGCTTAAAAAATCAAAACAATATAAATTGAAGATATTAAATATAATAAAAAAGCAGATATTTGTGTAACAAAGTTGCCTGTGTATAGTTGGTTGTCATTTTTATCATCATTGTGTGTTACCTTTAATGTGCTTAGGTGGGCTTTCACTGTTATTTCATACTTTCTTTTTTTATTACATGCCAGGTTTTGCAACGAAAAACAAAAAAAGCTTCTATGTCTACAAAAAGTTGCATTGACTGTAGAGAAAAGGACTCAAAAATAAGAGATTTGAAGGAAAAGGACTCAGAAAATGACTCTGAAATAAGAGATTTGAAGGAAAAGGTTGTGAAGTTGGAGATGGAAAAAGCAGAACTTATACATCAAGTGGAGTCACTGGTAAGTGCATGGCTTAGTGTGATCCATGCCTTTTACGGTTCCTCTAATCTGGCCATGAGCAATGTATCCAAAAACTGTTTGCGTTTTTTTTTTTTTTTTTTTTTTGGCTGAATTATTCTATACATGATTTTAGGCCTACAGGAGCTCCTCTAGATCGGAAGACATGGATACATCTAAATCAGAATATTTGGATGATTCGGATGATGATGATTGGTGCCAAAGTCAGAAGAAAAAGAAAAACCTGTTAAGAAAAGGATTTGTAGAACAAGTGTAGCATCCAATCCGTTAGATACGAATTGCTGCTCTTGCAGTAAAAACTCTTCTTGCAAAACGATAAGATGCCCATGCCAAGCTTCTTGAGGTAGTTGTGGGGCTTTGTGTGCTTGTTTGTCTAGGAAGTGTGCCAACGGCAGAACTGTTTTGAAGGACTTGGGTGGCTCACCAGAGTTCCAAATTCATGAGTTCCTTCCACCAGATTAATACACCTTTATGGCATATACTGCTATCATGATTCCATGAATGAAGCTTTTTTCAGATTCGTTGAACAGACATGATATCAAACACCTGATCTTGTCTTTTATTGGCATCTTAATGATAGTTTAGTTTTGGCAAATTGAGGAAGTAAAGCATGTACTTGAGGAAACAGCAATGTTGTGGGAAGAGAGTGACAGTGACATGAATATGTTCACGAAATTGTATTGGGAAGACTTGCTTAGTAGGAATTGGGATCAATTCTTTTCTTTCATTTGACTGTATCTAAGATTTTGTGCAGTAATGGACTTTGAGCTTACACTTCGACCAAACTACTCTAATTTTTGAAATTAGGAATTTATTGGCGTGGGACTGGAAATGGGAGGGTGCAATAGCATCCAAAAAGTTCAAAACAAGCTAAAAAAATCTTTGCTATTAGATCAGGTTGGAAAAGTTTAAAAACAAAGTATACAGTAAAAAGTTATTTGAAAAATATGATCCAATAGCAAAGATATTTTCAAATTGTGCAGACCATTGGATGCTATTACACCCCTAATTTGCATGGGATCCAAATCTGGAAATTAGAACTCATATTCATCTAACGAATACAGGCCATGTTGCCTTCTCATGGTTGACGTGGGAACTATTAGAACCAGGCATACAAATGGGGGATTAGGGAAATATAATCAAATGATATAATTGTTGTGAACTTTTCATTAGCATAAAGTTATATGATTCTAAACTAAGAAAATTTCTAATGCACAAAAAAAATATTGAGACTTAAGCAGAAGCAGGTTAACCAAAGAACCTACAGCAGATCACATTTAGTGGAAATGAAAGAAAGAATCTCCTTTTTGTGATTGCACTAAGCTTCTCAAGCCAGGGTTCCACCTGGTTGATTATGGCTCGTTGGATGAGTTATAGTTTTGTGAGGTTTTTTAGGCCAGCATCAATGTGAGTTAGGCTAACCCGAAAGCCGGTTTTTAATGGATTATCATCAAAAGCTAGCCTTGATGAGAAAGTTAGCAATGGGAGAATTAGTATTAGAATTGGTAGTAGTAGTAAGGGTTGGAGAGAAGTTGCATAATGTGCCATAGTGTGCGTGTTTAGGGAGTGAATGGTAAGGTAAGTTTATGAAATGAAATAGATAGTTTAGTGGCCTTATTAGAGGAAGGGGAAGAAGGGAATTGCCGTTATCATAATCTGAAACTGAATGTAACGGTTATTATTATGAGTAGTTGCTCAATCCTTTTGTAATGTGTTGGAGAACTGGATCAACCAGTGTGAACAATGGGTGGAAGAGAAAACTTTAGTTTCACCACATGATTTATAAAATTCTATTAGAAAATATTAACAAATGATTACAAAGAAAAAAAAAATTGAAACATTGGATGTTTTGATTCCTTAAAAAAATTTGAAACATTGTTGTCGAAGATGGTCATATTATCTATCCTAAAAGATCACATTAGATAAGGTCATATCGTCTTCTTGTGTGACATGCTAGAGACACCTTAGATAAGATCACTTTTTTTTTTCTTTTTTTTTTATAGGAAAATCACTTTGTTTTATGATATTGCATTGTCTTTTTTTTTTTTTTTTGTGTCTGTGTGTGTGGATAATTCAATACACAATGGAGGAAAGGGGATTTGAACTCTAAATGTTTCTATTAGAAATGGCAAGAGATTCCAGTTGAAGTACAAGATTCTTGGCAATATTGTATTGTAATCTGTCCTTACACATTGTCTTTTATCATCATTAAAGAATTGGAGGGCCACACTCAATATTACTCTATACTCTATACCGTGAATTCATTACTTGGTGTTTTCTCTTAAACAAGAACGTTCATCATCCAACAGTGCTAACGAGAAATATACTGACAAGGCAATTTCTTGTTTTAAATACATGTTGTCAATCAACTATCACTTGTTAGACACTTTCCTATTATAAACCAATGATTTAGTTTGGGGATCTGCTACTTTTTAGGAAAGAACATCCAATCATAGAAAATCGATCATTATGAATGTCTTAGAAATCACTGCTAACCATATTGATCATTTTATGACAACATTCAGAGTGCCAAAAACATATTTTAGAACTAAAATCTAAAAGAAGTACCCAATCAGCCATTAAAGGTCATAGGTAAGTCCTTTTTTCTCCCACACAAATATACATTTGGTTCCCAAAACTTGGGTTAGGTTCTATTTTTGTTCTTAAAAAATGTTCATCTTAGTCTTAAAAAAATTGTAAACATATAAAGTTCGTTCTTGTATAGCCTTTCTGTCTAAATTCTTGCTTAATTACATGGGAAAATTTGACAAAGCCACATGGCACTTTGTTATAGGCTTATAGAAACAAGGTCATCATAGAAAGACTTCTTAATATGTTTGCAATTTTTTTGAGGACTAAAGACAAACTTTTCAAGATATATTTAAAAAGATTTTTAATTTTTAATTTTGGTTTATATTATTATTTTATAATCTATATTTGGTTTTTATTTTTTAATAAAATGTTGGTTCATTTAGCTTTAACATAAAGTATTTTTTTATTATTATATAATTTTTAATTTAATTTAATTTAATTTGTTTTCATATGATTTCAAAAAAGCTTTTTCATACTTCAAATATATATATATATATATATATATTAAATTTATTGATATACTATATGATAAAAGTTGGGTCTTAAAAGTTGTTATGATTGTATTAATAAGTGACTATCTCTTTTTTTTATATGACAAATGAACACTTTCATTAACCATCAAAATAATTTACCTTATATTAAACTTTATTACCAATAATTTAATCTACATAAAACTCTACTGCATATAGGAAACCTAGCTATGATTCGTACCAATAGTCTACTCCAACTAAGACTCTGTTATCTAAATTTATCTTATATATAAACGTTTTAGGTTTTAGATTTTATCTTAATTGAGTTTTGAAGTAATCCTTGATAGAACTCTCAGCTAGCCTTCACCATGAAAGGCCGTAAAACCCGCAGGGCAAGGGCAAGGGCAAGGGCAAGCGCAAGCCTTGACAACGAGAGAGAAAACCCTAGTTGGTCAATGTCGGTGCTTCCCTACGCCCTAACTAGTGACATACTCTCCCAGCTCCCTATGAAGAAAATCTTTCAATTCAGACGGGTATGCAAAGCATGGCACCACTTGCTCTCAGGCCAAGACTCTGAAGTTCTGCAAAGTTTGAAACTACATGACACCCTTGTGTTAAGCAGCCCAAAAGAGGGAGGCAAGAACGATATTCACTTGGTTGAGCTTGAACCAAGTCATGAAAATGTCATGAAGTTTAACTACACAAATGCAAACTAGGGCCGACTCAAGCGTTTCAGAGACCTAAGGCGAAACCTTCAAATGGGGCTTTTAGGTTATCACTTAAATAAGTTATGGAGACTACCATGCACCCTTAGTACAGTGATCACTCCACAAATATAAGTTCTTATGGGGTGAGGGGGACAATGGCCGAGATTTTAGTCTCTAAAAGAGAGTTTCATACACATATACATTTAGATTATGTTATAATAGAATTTTTATCTTGTATAAAAATAATTAAATAAATAAAAGTTATGTAGTAAAATTTATAGTATTTTTAACATTTTCCTATTTGAATTACTTGTGATTAATAACACGTCTATTTGTAAGAGCTATTTATTTAAATTTGTCTTATCTCTATTTCTCTATTTCTAACATTACTTAATTCTTTGAGCTTTGATGACCAATCCGAGGAGGGATGATGTTGGTGGGTTCTCTCTATATATGTTAATGTGACAACTATTTTAATGTCACCAATCTCGATGTTTGGGTGATGAAGATATATGGAGTAGAGGAGTCATGGACTAAGGAATTTGTTATACCTAGAAACTCACCTGATAGAATATTATTTTGGGAAATTAGAATGGGAAATTAGAATATTATTCACATCCTCCTTCATTAGTGCCCCTAGGGTAGCTCCGGCGTCTTCCCAATGGCAGGCCAAACTCACGGATGAAGAGAAGGTTAGTATCAGTGGGGTTGCAACAGAAGATGAAATTAAAGCTGCCTTGTGGTCTTTAAAAGCTTTTAAAGACCCAGGACCAGATGGCTTGCATGCGGGGTTCTACCATAGATTTTGGTTGATAGTGGGAAGCTCAGTGATTGATGAAGTTAAGAGGGTTTTTGTTGAGAGAAGAGTTCCTGAATATTTGAATAGGACTCACATTGCCCTTATTCCAAAGATCCAAGGTCCAGAGACATTAGGTAATTATAGACCTATAAGTCTATGCAATACAGTCTATAAGATTATCACAAAGATCATAGTGGCTAGACTGAGACCGTTTTTAGATAAGCTTATCTTCCCCCTCCAAACTGCCTTTGTTCCGGGAAGAAGGGGTATTTACAATGCAATTATAGCCCAAGAAGTCATACATTCCATCAGCAAAAAGAGAGGAAAGGTGGCTTATATGGTATTGAAAATTGATTTGGAGAAGGCTTATGATAAGCTTGAATGGAGTTTCATTAGGGATATGCTTTGCAGAGCTAATCTTCCTATGGATCTTATTGAGGTTATTATGAGCTGTGTTTCGACGGTCTCTACCTCGATTTTGTCAATGGTGAAGCACTTGATCCTTTTTACCCCTCAAGAGGGATAAGGCAAGGGGATCCGCTTTCCCCGTATCTTTTCATTCTTTGCATGGACTTCCTTGGCCAACTCATTGAGGAGAAATGCAGTAACAAACTGTGGCAGCCAGTTAAAGTGTCTCAAAGTGGCCCAGTTTTCTCTCATTTGCTCTTTGCGAATGACCTTGTGTTTTTTGCCAAAGCGGACCTCACTAATTGCTTAGCTATAAGAGATGTCTTGGATATGTTCTGTAGCTTGTCGGGTCAATCTGTGAGTGAAGCAAAGTCAAGAGTTTATTTCTCTCCTAATGTTGATAGGGACACGAGAGTCCTTGAGCGATGTCCTGGGTTTGCATCTACCCCAAACATTGGCAAGTACTTGGGAATTCCTATGAGGGTGCCGCGTGCCTCTTCCCAAGATTACAACTTCATACTAGATAGAGTAAAGCAGAAACTTGCGGGTTGGAAGGCAAATTTGCTATCTTTGGCTGGTCAGAATGTTCTCATCCAGGCCTCCTCAGTGGCAATTCCTTCATATGTCATGTAGTGTACTTTATTACCGAGGAAAATTTTGGATGGTTTAGATAGAGTTAACCGTAATTCTCTTTGGGGCACTTCAAATTCAGCAAGGAAGATTCATTGGGTCGGGTGGCATAAAGTTACCAAGACAAAGGAAGATGGGGGTCTTGGACTTCAAACAGCTAGGGGGAGAAATATTGCCATGCTAGCCAAACTCAATTGGAGACTCCATACCGAGAATGATGCTCCTTGGTCTCAAGTTCTTAGATCAAAATACTGTAACAACAGAAGGGTGAATTCAGTAAATGCAGACATGTTGCCCTGCTCACGAGTTTAGGCTGCAATTAAAAAAGGAAGAGAAGTTTTTATCAAAGGGTGTGTCTAGATGGCTGGGAGGTGTAGTACTCTAAGCTTCTGGTATGACAAGTGGTTGAAGGAAGGCCCTCTCAGGCAGCTCATTCAAGGCCCACTAACCCGGGATGCAGCCAATTGGGAAATAAAGGATGTTTTGGTTGAATCGGGGCTGGATTGGAGTCGTATGCCTTTTGACCTTCCTACAGACATCAAGGAAAAGCTCCAAGCTATTCCTTTCTCCACTACTAGCAGAGGCCGTGATAAGCTTGCTAGGGCTGAGAATCCGAAGGGCTGTTTTGAGCTTAAAAGTGCCTACAAAGTCGCAATGGGGGCTAATCCAACCTCTCCTTTTATAGCAAGATGGCTTTGGAAAGCTCCAACCTTACCTCACATTAAAACTTTCCTGTGGCAATGCGCTCACAATAGCATTGGAGTGATGGAGTGCCTTGCAAGGAGAGATGTGGTGGAAGATGTGTTTTGTCCCATATGTAGAAGGGAAGTTGAATCTATTTTGCATGCTCTCAGGGATTGCTCTTGGGTTCAATCAGTGTGGAGACAGCTGGGTGTGCAGCTGAGTAATCACAGCTTTTGGATGTCTAATCTGCTTGATTGGCTAGGTATGAATGGTAGGACAAACACCAATCACATTGCTGGGAAACCTCCTTGGAAAGTTGTTTTTCCCATTGCTATTTGGAGCATTTGGAAGAGTAGGAATGGTTTTGTCTTCAATAGGAAAAACCAAAACCCAAGTTTGGCGTCTGAGATTTTAAAACAAGCAATGGAATATGTATACTGTGTTGCAACTCCAAGGGGGCTGACACGCCATGTTATCAAGAGGGTGCGATGGGAGAAGCCTCCAATTGGTTGGGTAAAACTTAATACGGACGGGTCTGCTGAAGGAAATCCGGGACTGGCAGGATGTGGGGGGTTGCTGAGGGATGATCACGGCAACTGGCTGGCTGGTTTTGCAAGAAGAATTGGGACAACTACCAGCTTTGTGGCAGAGCTATGGGGCCTTAGAGATGGTCTTTTTTTATGCTATAATCTCAATATTCCTTCCCTCATTGTTGAGCTCGATGCCAAAGCAATAATTGATATTTTTCAGAACTCAAACTATGAGAATAACATAATTTCTCCAATCTTGGATGACTGCAGACAGCTGATGGCTCTGTTCCAGCAAGTTCAAGTCAAGCACTGCTACCGTCAAGTTAATCGCTGTGCAGACATGCTAACTAGGCTAGGGACTGTGCAGGTTTTAAACTTTGTTAGTTTTGATAGCCCACCTGAGGATATTAGGTGTTTTTTGGATGAGGATTGTAATGGCAGATTCTTTAATAGAATCTGCAATGATCTTGTTGTTGCCTTTTAGCTGTTAATGAAATTGTCTTTCTACCAAAAAAAAAAAAATAGAATGGGTACTGCTATTGAATTCTTGTTTGAATTTATTTGTCAGCAGAGGGAGAAAAAAAATCAGTGACAGCGGCCACGAAGATTGTATTTTCTAGGGGCTAAAGAGGTAACATTTGAACTCTCTCCAGTATCTTTTTCTTTTGAAGGCAAAATTTCATACAAGATCAGATCACAAACATTATATATTTATTAGGTTTTGAAGGAAAAGATAAGAGTAAATACCTGTGATGTGAGCGGCGGCGGCAAGTGGGTCTCGAGCAACCGGCGATGGCCGGCAAGTGGGTCTCGTGTGGGTCTCGCCGGCGTGGGTACTGGGTAGCAAGATCAAGATGGGTCTCGCTCTCGCAACCGTCACGGCGACACGGCGTGGGCGTGGGCGTGGGCGTGGGCGGCGGTGTCACGGGGTGGGTGAGTGGGTCTCCGTCTCTCTGAGTACTCTCTGTCTCGCCTCTCTATCTCTCTGTCTCGCCACTCAGTGCTCTCACTTTCCTTTCTTTTTTTTCTCTTTTTCTTCCTTCGTTTTTTGCTTTCTCCGTTTGGTTTTGGACTGCTGAGAGCTGAGTTTTTTTTTTTTTTTTTTTTTTAAGATTTACGTGGGTCATGGGCCCCTGGGCTGGCGGGAGGATGGGCTAGTGGTTCATGATTTTTAGGAGGGGGCCAGAGCTAAAACTAAGGGGGCCGAGCTAAAAACTAAAGGGCTCAAGCTCTTTTCTTTTTTAAAAAAAAAATTTAGCTGCTAAAATTATTTTTTTGGGCTCAGGCCCCCTTTGGCTCTCACCTGGGTCCATCCCTACTTCAAAGTTTGAGGCTGATCAGGGGTAGGGGTGGCAAAATCAACCCAAACCCATTTGTCCACCCAAACTCACCCACTTAAAATAGACCCAAACCCACCCAATTATTAGTTGGGTTAAATGGGTATTAACCCAATTAAACCCAATTAATACTAATGTTTATTGGGTTTTAATTGGGTACCCAATTACCCAACTCCAAAATTACAAAAATACCCCCTCAACCTAAAAAATGACCAAAATAACACCTAAACCTACAAAATGACCAAAATACCCCTAAAACCTAAAAAATGACCAAAATAACCTAGAAACCTCAAAAATGAGTAAAATACCCCCGAAAACAAAAAAATAACCAAAATACCCCCGAAACTTAAAAATGACCAAAATACCCTTGAAATCTAAAAAATGACCAAAATACCCTTGAAACCCAAAAAATGACCAAAATACCCCCCAAAACCCAAAAATGACCAAAATACCCTCGAAACCTAAAAATGACCAAAATACCCCTGAAATATAAAAAATGACCAAAATACCCCAAAACCTAAAAATGACCAAAATACCCATGAAACCCAAAATACCCCAAAAACCTAAAAATTACCAAAATACCTCTAAAACCTAAAAAATGACCAAAATACCTCCAAAACCAAAATTACCAAAATACCCTCCAAAACCCAAAAAATGACCAAAATACCCCTAAAACCCAAAAATGACCAAAATACTCCTGAAACCCAAAAAATGACCAAAATACCCCCAAAACATAAAAAAATGACCAAAATACCCTTGAAACCCAAAAATGACCAAAATACCCTAAAAACCTAAAAATTACCAAAATAATCTTGAAACCTACAAAATGACCAAAATACCCTTGGAACCCAAAAAATTACCAAAATATCCCTGAAACCTAAAAATGACCAAAATACCTCCAAAACCCAAAAAATGACCAAAATACCCCCGAAACATAAAAAATGACCAAAATACCCCTTGAAACCCAAAAAATGACCAAAATACCCCTGAAATATAAAAATTACCAAAATAATCTTAAAACCTACAAAATGACCAAAATACCTCTCGAAACCTAAAAAATGACCAAAATACCCCCGAAACCGAAAAAATGACCACAATACTCCTGAAACCTAAAAATGACCAAAATACCCCCTAAACCCAAAAAATGTCCAAAATACCTCCAAAACCTAAAAAATTACTAAAATACCTTTGAAACCGAAAAAAATGGCCAAAATAACCTCAAAGCCTAAAAATTGACCAAAATAACCCTGAAAACTAAAAATGACCAAAATACTCCCGAAATCTCAAAAATGGCCAAAATAACTACGAAGTCTAAAAATTGACAAAAATAACCTAGAAACCTAAAAATGACCAAAATAGCCCCTAAACCTAAAAATAACCAAAATACCCCCTAAACCTAAAAAATGATCGATATACCTTCGAAACCTAAAAATTAACTGAAATATCCTCTGAAACCTAAAAAATGACCAAAATACCCCAAAACCTATAAAATGACAAAAAAGCCCCTTAAACCTGTAAGTCGATAAAAATACACCATAAACCTAAAAAATTACCAATATCCCCTGTAAAACAAAAAAAATGACCAAAATACTCCCTAAACATAAAAAATGACCAAAATACCCATAAACCTAAAAAATGACTAAGATACCCAAAACCCCTATTTTGGTAATTTTAGAGGCTTCGAGTGTATTTTGTTCATCTTATAGGATTAGTTGTATGTTGGTCATTTTAGATATTTTGAGGGGTATTTTGGTCGTTTTATAGGTTTAGAGGTATTTTTGTCGTTTTAGACGTTTCAGGGTATTTTTGGTAATTTTAGAGGTTTCACGTTGTTTGTGGCCATTTTAGCGGTTTTGGGTTTATTTGGGTCATTTCAAAGGTTTAGGGGTATTTTTGTCACTTTAGAGGTTTCGAGGGTATTTTGGTCATTTTTTAGGTTTTAGGGTTATTTTGGTTATGTTTTAGGCTTCGGTATTATTTTGGCCATTTTTTAGGTTTCATAGGTATTTTGGTAATTTTTAGGTTTCAGGGGTATTTTGGTCATTTTTAGGTTTTGAGGGTATTTTGGTCATTTTTTGGGTTTTAGGGGTATTTTGGTCATTTTTTGGGTTTTAAGGGTATTTTGGTCATTTTTAGATTTTAGGGGTATTTTGGTCATTTTTTTAGGTTTCGAGGGTATTTTGGTCATTTTTGGGTTTTAGGGGTATTTTGGTCATTTTTAGGTTTCGAGGGTATTTTGGTCATTTTTTAGGTTTTAGGGGTATTTTGGTCATTTTTAGGTTTTGGGGGTATTTTGGTCATTTTTTTGGGTTTCAGGTGTATTTTAGTCATTTTTAGGTTTTGAGGGTATTTTGGTCATTTTTTGGGTTTCAAGGATATTTTGGTCATTTTTTGGATTTCAGGAGTATTTTGGTCATTTTTAGGTTTCGAGGGTATTTTGGTCATTTTTTGGGTTTCGAGAGTATTTTGGTCATTTTTTGGATTTCGGGGGTATTTTGGTCATTTTTTGGGTTTCAAGGGTATTTTGGTCATTTTTAAGTTTTGGGGGTATTTTGGTCATTTTTTAGATTTCAAGGATATTTTGGTCATTTTTAGGTTTCGAGGGTATTTTGGTCATTTTTGAAGATTTTAGAGTACTTTGGTCATTTACACTTTAGGGGCATTTTGGTAATTTTGATAATTGGGTAATTGGGTGGGTTGGGGTTTACCCATAATAATTGGGTTGGGTTGGGTTTGGGTTAGAAGCAATTAGTTAAATGGGTTTTAATGGGTAAATGAGTTTTATATATCCAACCCAATTATGCCCACCCCAAACCCACCCATTTGACACCCTATTCAGGGGAGAGAGCGAGAAAATGAGAGCAATGGGCAGAAAGAGAAAATAAAAAGAATAAAAAAATAGAAAGAAGTATTATTTTAATACGTGTAGGAATTAAAAAATTATTTTAAACTTTTAGCGAAGCTGAAGCGAAAAGTAGCTTCGTACAGAAGCTGCTAAAATTTTTTGGCTTTACATACATTAATGTGGAGCATTTTTTGTGTGATAACTATTTTAGCTTCTGTGAGTGCTCTTAGAGACTAAACATATTTTGTGCGTTTGGATACCATTTATTTTACTAAAAATAGAAAATTTATTACTGAAAATACTGTAGTAAAATATTTTTTATTACTACAAATTATTGTTCACCCGATTTTAGCACTTGAATAATTTTTTTTGAGAAATAAAAATAAATAATAATAAGTATTACATTATGTCATTTTTTATTCCTTATAATACTTATTCTTATTTTTATATAATTACTGTTATAGTCTACTAAACATGCTCTTATACGTAAAAATTTGTAATTATAAGACAGATATTATTAATCTATCATTTTTTTTTTTTTTGAGAATTTATTAATCTATTACCTTGGTAAAATGAGAAAAAGGAAAAAAGAAAAAAAAAATAATGGTACCAAACACCTCTCATATAAATTTTCCTTTTTTCTTTTACCTTAATATAAATTTCGAGAAGTGTTATGTCTACAATATTTTTACAATATTTTCACAACAAATTATAGGTGGTAAATTGTTATTGGTTCTAATTTGAATTCACAACTTTAAATTATTTTTTTACTCACATGTAACAACAAACAATAACCTGTCATTTAAAATTTGTTATAAAAAAGTTGTAAAATGTACATTTCTCATAAATTTCAATCACCTAAGGTTATGCCGAAATTAAATGGGTAACAAAAGTTAATATAACTAGTCGCTAACCTGTGCGATGCACGTGATAATTAAATAAAAGGACAATTAACCAACATTACGTTAAGATAAAAGAATTAGTGAGAGACTAATTTGCCAACCAATAATTTAAAGGAAAAAAAGATTGATATAATAAAATTTAAGAAATTTAGAAATAGAAAATTGGGTTAATAATATGCATATTATAGACATTTTGCTAGTTAGCGTTTAAAAAAAAAAATGGATCTGTCATAATTAAATAAAATACAATGGGAATAAATATTTAACTTCTATACTTTTCTATAGTTTAAAAGTGTTGTCTAACGTAGAATGTTATTGGGTTGTAAGAAAGATTTTTATAAAATGTTAATACCATATATATATGCTTATACTATTAATGTCTCACTGCAGGTGCATAGTTACTGAAACCTACAAAGTAATTTACAATTCTTAAATTAATAAAGCAAAATTCCCAAAAGTTATATATATACACACACTCAAAACTAATATAAACTACAAAAATAAAGACAAATCTTATTTAATCGTATTAATAACAATATAAACAATTCAAAATATGGAATATTATCAAATTTATAACACATAATTCCATTATCTTTTACGTTGAATCCAAACAAATAATTAATTGAAATTAATCCAAACAAATAATTAATCAACCAAAAATCAAAACTTTAATTAAGAAAACAAAAAATCACATGAACCCAAAATAAAAATTCTCAATAAAGCAAAAACATATAAGGTAAAGAATTAAGATCAACTTACTAAGACGCAAATACCAAAAACCCCAGAACTTAAACTTTCCAAATTTTATAGAATCCCCAAATTCTACTTCAAAACCAAACAAAACCCTTCAAATTCAAAAAATTCATATATAATATATCAAATAAAAATTTATCACACCTTGAGTTGGAAGACAAAAGTTGCAGTTTTGATTTTTCTCCAAAAAATAGAGATGCTTCATCTGCCGTATACAATATAAAATAATTATTAGAAATTTCAACCCAAAAACCAAACCCACAAAAACACTATCAAAATATAGAGATTAACCCAAATACTTAGAAGAAAATCAATTCTAAACATAATAAAACAATAAGATAGAATGAAAATTTTAAGCACATATGAAAGCAAATAAAAAAGACAAAACCTACATTTTTTTTTTTTTTTTACGTGAGTCTCTCTCCTTCTTATTTTTTTAATCTTAAAGTGAAGTTGAGTTTAGGGTTTTGAGATGGTAATTGCTAGGGTTTTAAGGAGAGAAAAGAGAGTCCTACCAGGAGTCTCTCTCTTTTTTTCTTAATCCTAAAGTTTTTTTTTTTTTTTTTTTGGTGAGTCCTTTTAAAAAAAAAAAAAATTCAAACCTAAAGTGAGTCATTTTTTTTTTAATTCTAACGTGAGGTGTCTTAAAAAATTATAATTAATTTTTAATCTTCAATTTTATATTATATATAGATAATAATAATGATGTGATAGGCCAACAAAATATATCTAATAGAGTTTTACTTAAACTAAACTATTGTAACACTAATAAATATAAGAAGATATAAAACCTAAAATAAAAAGAATCTAAAATAAAAATAAAATGAAAAAGAAAATAATGGTGACGTGGAAAATTGTGGGAGCTTTAAAGGTTTCAATTATATATATATATATATATATATATATATATATATAGAATTTATAGATAATAATAATAATAATAATAAATATAGATGATGATTTTTGTGATAAGTTGATGTAGGATAGAATTTACAATTTAATTTTTGTAATTATTTAATTTTGGTATTTTTATGCAAAAAACGTTATTTTAGGTCTATGTGATTTATTTCCTTGTTTTTAGGTTCTTTTAATGTTTTTTTAGGTCAAATTTGGTTCCTATTATGGTTAAGTATTGATTAGGGCTTATTTTAGAATATATTTTATTGTTCATCAAGTTTTATGGAGCCCTTAAATAGGCCTCCAAGTTTGTATACGTTTTTCAACATTATTGATATTAATAAAAATTTAAACTTTTATCTATTGTTTTTTTGGTAGATTCTATATAAGATATAAAACCTAAAATAAAAAGAATCTAAAATAAAAAGAAAAAAAATAGTGATAATGTGGAAAATTGTGAGAGTTTCAAAGGTTTCGGTTTTATATATATATAGATGATGATTATCACTGTTTTAGTCAATATAAATTCTCCTTAATGAGTCTTTCCTTAAGATTAACAAACCTCCACTATGCATAAATAAACCATAACCATGGAAATACGACCAATCAAAATCAACAAAGAGTTTTAATGATTTTTTTTTAGAAGTATTTTTCTTCTTAGATTTCTTTGAGTTGTAGGACCGCGATAATAGGAAAAGTTAAATTAAATGTGGCAATTAATTTGGCTATTCACTTGAAAAAACCACAACTTTTATTATCCAACTTTTACTTTATAGTGGGTTCTAATTAGCTGAACTGGTAAAATCTTTGATGGTTGAATATGAGATTTAGTGTCTTGATCTGATGATACAGAATTATCATCAAGAATGGATGCCATAGGTTAAAACTCTATAAAAAAAAATTTTATTTTATAGTGTATGATATACGACATTATTGTTTTTCATTTCAACAAATTCAAAGAAAAAAATTTGTAGAAAAGTTACATTAAATGTGGCAATTAATTAGGCTATTAACTTGGCAAAACCATGAAATCTATCATCCAACTTTTATTTTATAGTATATAATATATAATATTATTGTTTTTCTTTTCAACAAATTCATAAAAAAGAGTTCAACCTTTTATCAATAACATTGTAAAGCTAGCGGATTTTTCAAGAGTGAAAGCGAGGGTTTGAACTTGAAAATAAATAAAAGAAAATTGATAAGAACAAATAACTTAATATATACATACATACATACATACATTGTACAGACATGGCATTTAGGCCCAGCCCGGTGTATAGGCCTGACATAGAGGCCCAACCCCTCAATTTCAGTAAACTGAGGACCCTAAGTTCAATAATGGTTTGAACACCATACCAGCCCAGAAACTAGCTACATGTCGGGGACGGATAATGCTCGGCATGGTAGTGCCTTGGGGGAAATCACCTGCCGAAAACCAATCGGCAGCGGGAGCAAGTTTCAAGACGGTCACATCTATCCAGAAAAACTGATCTCATCAAGTGAGGAATCTATTCCAGAAGGGTCCCACCCACCTAAAAAGTCTCCCAATCATCATGACTATCCGACTAAGGGAAGTCGATAAATAGGGAACGCAGGGGAGAGAAGAGAGGTTGGAAAAACAGGAGTGAGAGAAATACACGAGAAAATGGTGAGGAACTAAAGAAAAGGATTAACCCCTTCAACGGCTTAGGGACTCCTCGGGGTATACATAACAAAGGGGGAATGGAGATATGGGCCAATTTAATAGCTCAATCAGTTGGGCTACCTAGTTGGTGATAAGGAGTTTTCCCATTGTAAGAATTCCATTACTCACATCATACAAATTAATTATGAATTTGTTCCTTGGGCTTACGAGTCATTCAAAGGAATCAGGCTCACACGCGAGCGCGCGAACGTGCGCGCGCGCACACACACACACATATATATAAGTTCATGTATTACAAAAACAAAATAAAAATACCGTTAAACATTAGACAAT
This sequence comes from Quercus glauca, assembly GCA_023736055.1. NCBI lineage: Eukaryota > Viridiplantae > Streptophyta > Magnoliopsida > Fagales > Fagaceae > Quercus > Quercus glauca. Next base: position 38,188,044 of record CM043323.1, read on the forward strand.
AATTAACTAAAAAATGATATGGGTTCAAGTTAGACCTGGTGTAACTCCATAAGAGTTACACATTTTTTAAACCATTGATTTCCATAAATCTAGTGGTTAAAAAAACATTAGTGACATGTCATATCTAATATCATTAAGTCATTAAATTCTCTTCTAAAAAAAATAAAAAGTCAATCCACAGTTTTCTTTTTCTTCTATCCCTCTATCTTTCTCTCTCATTTACCAGGACCTCCATAAACTCCTCCAATGATCCAAATAAATCAACAAGGGAATTGATACATTGTAAATTTATTGGTATTAATGCATTTTTCCCTCTGCTCAGCGTTACATGTATTGAGTTTGCATATAGGGCATCGAAAAGCTGTATAAAAGACTTATTAGAAGCACCACCATCACATGTATTGAGTTCACATACAGGGCGTTTAACTGTCTAAAATAGAATAGATACTAGACTACAACGCCTCTATAGTATCTTCATTTGGGATTTTGAGTGGAGGGTATAACTTCTCTGTTAGGAATACAAAAAAGTCAAAGAAAAATGCACCAATTTGCATCCAATCTGACATTCCCATCATAACTGTAGGGGCTAGGTTTGAGCACTTCTTTTATTAGGTGAATGGACTCAGGCCCAACTAGCCCAATACAATAAATTTGTAGAGAATGGGTCAAAATGCTATGTTTTAGTGCATGGATAGCAGTTAATATGGTGTTCATAATAATCAAACAGAGATGAACTGAGTTTATCAAAGAAAAGTGGTTTTCGGTACAATCCGAGGAGTTTTGTTCTAGGGAATATTGAATGATTCCTATAGGGGCTGGGCTTTTCCCATGCGACGCGGGGGTTCAGGATTTTCACCCCACCAAGGGCTGACCTTGTAGTGAAAGGCATGACACCCTAGTCCCACATCGGCAAGAAAAGCGCCCTTGGGATGAGGTGAACTCAAGCCCAGCTACCCCGATACCATGAATTTGTAGGGAATGGGTTCAAGAACTGGGTCCTGGTAAAGATTGCAACAGCTAAACAGGATAGTGGAGGGGTTGGGCGACAAGAATATAAGTTAAAGCGTAAGATATGATTCCTCAGCCCTCCTCTTAGAGGCTTGAAGCACTTATTGCTTCTTCAGTGCTTGGTTACAGGGGTCATGTGAGTGCTACAGTATTTTCTCCTTTCCCCACTTCTTATATTATATACCTCTTTTCAGTTGATCCTAGCCCTACATTTGACGACCAAGCAGGTCACTACTTGAGTGCTTGTCTCATCAGCCGTTTTTCCATCCTCTTGTGAGTTATAGCTACCAAGACTGCAGTGTTCAGGGGTCATTTCCACATTAATGCAGCCATAATGCCAACAGCGGGCATTTAATGTAGAGATGACAGTTTATCTTGGATTTGCTCTTCCACCGTCCTCCCATGATCGGTACATTATACTCATTCTTTCTCATGGGGTGCTCTGGGAGGCTGTCTATGATGGGACGTTGACTCTCCCTCCTCTAATTGGGGTTGGTCGAGGACATGGTTATCCTCAGCAGTCATCCTGGGTGATTCGGACCTACTCACGTCATTCTCGGAAGTTTTCTTCCTCCTCGGCATAGGCTTTGGGCTTGGTACGAAGTGGGCTGGGGTTGCCTAATCCCTCGGCCCCACAATAGCCCCTCAAAATCCTGCTGTCAGATTCCTCAGGCGAAGATGAGGATTTTGATGTCCTCGGGCCTTTGCCATGGCTTATCAAGTCTTGTCCTCCATTAGCGCCAAAGTCTTTTCACATGCCCAAGGCGCGCTCCTGACGCTTCGGTGTTCGAGGCGCGCTCTCCTTAATGTCCTCGTGAAGTGGCGCAAATCCAAAGGTTGGGAATTTCTTTGGAAATTGGGTGGGATTTGCTTCGCCCTATCTCTCTCTCCTCGAATTTCGTGCGAATTAATTTTTACTAGACTTCGCCTTCTATATAAGGCCTTTTGCGGGAATTGTTCTTTTTACAACTCCCCACGTTCTTCAGAAACTTCAAACCTTCGACACCATAGGCCCTTCCAAGAACTTTGCCAAGGCTATGATCAAGGCTTTAGGGAATGAGATGGCCCTGGATAAGGGTAGGGGCCAGGAAGCAAATGACAAAGATGTTCCTTCCCTTCAACCGAGCAAGAAAGGAAGCCTTCCTCCTTCGGCCAAGGATCGAAGTAAGCGTAGGCCACATCATATTTCCGGCGCGCTCAAGTTTGGGCCTCGCATTGATGGTGGGACCCTGGTGGAAGTCTGCGAGATTGCTAAACATTGGACGCTCAAGTGTTGCCCTCTCCTAATGTCCAGTTATCATGAAACTAGAAGAGAATCAAGGGGACACCCTTGGATGGGGCCCTCAGGCACTTCTGGCTCTTTTTCTTTCTTATCGCCGGTGCCATCCCCATGGGCTCGAGTGCTGCTGGGATGAGGCGGCACATCCACCATTCCCATGAGCTTTCTCTTTTAAAGTTAGCCTTAAAGCAAGCTTGCCTCAGCCTCTTCCATCGTGGTTAGCTTTAAAAGGCAAGCCATCCTAGGCTTCCTCTATTGTAGTTTAGCTTTAAGAGACAAGCCATCTGATGTATGATGTATTTTTTTTATTCAATAATAAATAACAAAGAAGGCTGTTTTTCTTGCTTTACGAATCTTTTTATTTTCTCTGCAATAATTACTTAATGTGTGCGTTACCTTCTGCCTCCAATGGGACTTTATAGTTGATGCCACTAGAAGTAATGGAGCATTGTCGCCCTAATTTCGATAAAACCAATGATAGCCCTCGGTCATTATCTCTAATTAAGTTAACAATATAAGAATTACCACGAAAATGATTGGGTGCTCTGCCCAGTGGACTGTGCGAACAGCCGAGCACGCTGGACTTAAATAAGTGTCTGATCTGAGGATCGTTTTTCCTGGGTTTGAGTCCGAGAACCATGTGCTATCTTGATTCCATCTAGGACTTAGTTTTTTCTGAGGTGCTTAGTTTCCCCACAGGTTTGAGTCCGAGAATCATGCAATACCTTGGTTCTGTCTAGGTCTTAGTTTTTTCTAAAGTGCCTAGTTTCCCCACAGGTTTGAGTCCGAGGACCATGCAATACCTTGGTTCTGTCTAGAACTTAGTTTTTTCTGAGGTGCCTAATTTCCCCACAGGTTTGAGTCCGAGGACTATGCAATACCTTGGTTTTGTCTAAGACTTAGTTTTTTTTTAGGTGCCTAGTTTTCTCACGGGTTTGAGTCCAAGGACCATGCAATACCTTGAATCTGTCTAGGACTTAGTTTTTTCTGAAGTGCCTAGTTTCCCCACAGGTTTGAGTCCGAGGACCATGCAATACCTTGGTACTGTCTAAGACTTAGTTTTCTCTGAGGTGCCTAGTTTTTCCACCGGTTTGAGTCTGAGAACCATGCAATACCTTGGTTCTGTCTAGAACTTAGTTTTCTCTGAAGTGCCTAGTTTCCCCACAGGTTTGAGTCCGAGGACCATGCAATACCTTGGTTCTGTCTAGGACTTAGTTTTTTCTGAGGTGCCTAGTTTTCCCACAGATTTGAGTCCGAGGACCATACAATACCTTGGTTCTGTCTAGGACTTAATTTTTTCTAAGGTGCCTAGTTTCCCCACCGGTTTGAGCCCGAGGACCATGCAATACCTTGGTTCTGTCTAGGACGTAGTTTTTTCTGAGGTGCCTAGTTTCCCCATAGGTTTGAGTTCAAAGACCATGCAATACCTTGGTTCTGTCTAGAACTTAGTTTTTTCTGAGGTGCATACTTTCCTCGCAGGTTTGAGTCTGAGGACCATGCAATACATTGGTTTTGTCTAGGACTTTTCCCGAATGCCTTAGAAGGCTCAGTCCCAAGTGCACTACCACAGCATGGGGTAGCAGTTTTTGAGACTTGCTCTACTTCGCATGTGTAGTAGTAGTTATGGCCACCAAAATGGCCTTCTCCGCTGTTGGGAGCTTGATCCTGCCATGTTTAACTGTTGCACTTGCCAACACACAAGCTCTTCCCATAGACGGCACCAATTGTAGGGGCTGGGTATGAGCACTTCTTTTATTAGGTGAATGGACTCAGGCCCAACTAGTCCAATACAATAAATTTGTAGAGAGTGGGTCAAAGAGTTAGGTTTTAGCGCATGGATAACAGTTAATATGGTGTTCATGACAATCAAAACAGAGATGAACTAAGTTTATCAAAGAAAAGTGGTTCTCGGTACAATCCGAGAAGCTTTGTTCTAAGGAATATTGAATGATTCCTGTAGGGACTGGGCTTTTCTCATGCGACGCGGGGGTTCAGGATTTTCACCCCACCAAGGGCTAACCTTGTAGTGTAAGGCTTGACACCCTAGTCCCACATCGGTAAGGAAAGCGCCTCTGGGATGAGGTGGACTCAAGCCCAGCTAGCCCCTTAATCATGAATATGTAGGGTATGGGTTCAAGAATGGGGGCCCCTGGTAAAGATTGCAACAGCTAAATACGATAGTAGAGGGGTTGGGCGACAGAATATAAGTTAAAGTGTAAGATATGATTCCTCGGCCCCTCCTCTCAGGGGCTTGAAACTCTTATTGCTTCTTCAGTGCTTGGTTACAGGGGTCATGTGAGTGTTGCAGTATTTTCTGCTTTTTTTCCCCCATCCCCCCTTTCTAAGGGACTTCTTACATTATATACCTCTTTTCAGTTGATCCTAACCCTATAGTTGTTGACCTAGGCAGGTCACTACTTGAGTGCTTGTCTCATCAGCCGTTTTTCCATCCTCCTGTGAATTGCAGCTACCAAGACTATAGTGTTCAGGGGTCATTTCCCTCATGAATGCGGCCAAAACGTCAGCGGCGGGCATTTAATGTGGAGATGACAGTTTGTCTTGGATTTGCTCTTCTTCCGTCCTCCCATGATTGGCACATTATACTTGTTCTTTTTCATGGGGTGCTTTAGGAAGCTACCTGTGATGGGACGTTGACTCTTCCTCTTTTGATTGGGGTTGGCCGAGGACATGGTTGTCCTCGGCGGTCATCCTGGTGATTCGGACCTCCTCACATCGTTCTTGGAAGTTTTCTTCCTCCTCAGTATGGGCCTTTGGCTTGGTACAAAAGTGGGCTGGGGGTTGCCTAATCCCTCAGCCTCCACAATAGCCCTTGAAAATCCTGCTGTCAGATTCCTCGGGCAGAAAGGAGGATTTTGATGTCCTCGTGCCTTTGCCATGGCTTATCAAGTCTTGTCCTTCATTAGCCGCAAAGTCCTTTCATATGCCCAAGGCGCGCTCTCCTAACCGCTTCGGTGTACGAGGCGCGCTCTCATTAATGTCCTCGTGAAGTAGTGCAAATCCAACGGCTGAGAATTTTTTTAGAAATTGGACGAGATTTGCTGTCGTATCTCTTTCTCCTCGAATTTCGTGCGGATTAATTTTCACTAGATTTCGCCTTTTATATAAGGCCCTTCTGCGGGAATTTTTCTTTTTACAACTCCCCACGTTCATTAGAAACTTCAAGCCTTCAACACCACGGACCTTCCAAGAACTTTGCCAGGGCCGTGATCAAGGCTTTAGGGAATGAGATGGCCCTGGATAAGAGCAGGGGCCAGGAAGCAAAGGACAAAGATGTTCCTTCCCTTCAACCGAGCAAGAAAGGAAGCCTTCCTCCTTCAGCCAAGAATCGAAGTAAACGTAGGCCGCATCATATTTCCGGTGCACTCAAGTTTGGGCCTCGTATTGATGGTGGGACCCCGATGGAAGTTTGCGAGATTGCTAAACGTTTGACGCTCGACCGTTGCCCTCTCCTAATGTCCAGTTATCATGAAACTGGAAGAGAATTAAGGGGGACACCCTAGGATGGGGCCCTCAGGCACTTCCGGCTCTTCTTCTTTCTCATCGCCGGTGCCATCCCTATGGGCTCGAGTGCTGCTGGGATGAGGCAGAGCATCCACCATTCCCATGAGCTTTCTCTTTTTAGAGTTAGCCTTAAAGCAAGCCTGCCTCAGCCTCTTCCATCGTGGTTAGCTTTAAGAGGCAAGCCATCCTAGGCTTCCTCTATTGTAGTTTAGCTTTAAGAGACAAGCCATCTGATGTATGATGTAATTTTTTTATTCAATAATAAATAATAAAGAAGGCTGTTCTTCTTACTTTACGAATCTTTTTATTTTCTCTGCAATAATTACTTAATGTGTAAGTTACCTTTTGCCTCCAATGGGACTTTATAGTTGATGTCACTAGAAGTAACGGAGCATTGTCATCCTAATTTCACTAAAACTGATGATAGCCCTCGGTCGTTATCTATAATTAAGTTAACAATATAAGAATTACCACGAAAATGATTGGGTGCTCTGCCCCGTGGGCTGTGCGAACAGCCGAGCACACTGGACTTAAATAAGTGTTTGATCTAAGGATTGTTTTTCCTAGGTTTAAGCCTGAGGACCATGTGCTAACTTAGTTCCATCTTGGACTTAGTTTTTTCTGAGGTGCCTAGTTTCCCCACAAGTTTGAGTCCGAGGACCATGCAATACCTTGGTTCTGTCTAGGACTTAGTTTTTTCTGAGGTGCCTAGTTTCCCCACAGGTTTGAGTCCGAGGACCATGTAATACCTTAGTTCTGTCTAGGACTTAGTTTTTTCTGAGGTGCCTAGTTTCCCCACAGGTTTGAGTCCGAGGACCATGCAATACCTTGGTTCTGTCTAAGACTTAGTTTTTTTTTTATGTGCCTAGTTTTCCCCGCAGGGTTGAGTCCGAGGACTATGCAATACCTTGGTTCTGTCTAGGACTTAGTTTTTTCTGAGGTGCCTAGTTTCCCCACAGGTTTGAGTCCGAGGACCATACAATACCTTGGTTCTGTCTAGAACTTTTCCCGAATGCCTTAGAAGGCTCAGCCTCGAGTGCACTACCACAGCATGAGGTAGCAGTTTTTGGTACTTGTTCTACTTCGCATGTGTGGTAGTAGTTATGGAGTGTTAACTTCCTCTTAGCATTTAGTCCGAGGACTTCAGGTATGACCAAGGCTCGCATTTAAACACATAGCTCAGGTGCCTTAAAAGGCTCAACCCCGAGTGCACTACCACAGCATGAGGTAGCAGTTTTTGGGACTTACTCTACTTCGCATGTGTGGTAGTAGTTATGGAGTGTTAACTTCCCCTTAGCACTTGGTTCGAGGACTTCAGGTATGACTAAGGCTCACATTTAAACACATAGCCCAGGTTCCTTAAAAGGCTTAACTCCGAGTGCACTACCACAGCATGAGGTAGCCGTTTTTGAGACTTGTTCTACTTCGCATATGTGGTAGTAGTTATGGAGTGTTAACTTCCCCTTAGCACCTGGTCTAAGGACTTTAGGTATGACTAAGGCTCGAATTTAAACACATAGCTCAGGTGCCTTAAAAGGCTCAGCCCCAAGTGCACTACCACAGCATGAGGTTGCAGTTTTTGGGATTTGCTCTACTTTGCATGTGTGGTATTAGTTATGGAGTTTTAACTTCCCCTTAGCACCTGGTCCGAGGACTTCAAGTATGACTAAGACTCGCATTTAAACACATAGCCCAGTTGCCTTAAAAGGCTCAGTCCCAAGTGCACTACCACAGCATGAGGTAGTAGTTTTTGGGACTTGCATTACTTCGCATGTGTGGTAGTAATTATGAAGTGTTAACTTCCCCTTAGCACTTGTTCCGAGGACTTCAGGTATGACTAAGGCTCGCATTTAAACACATAGCTCAGGTGCCTTAAAAGGCTCAGCCCTTAGTGCACTACCACAGCATGAGGTAGCAATTTTTGGGACTTACTCTACTTCGCATGTGTGGTAGTAGTTATGGCCACCAAAATGGCCTTCTCCGCTGATGGGAGTTTGATCCTGCCATGTTTAACCGTTGCACTTGCCAACGCACAAGCTCTTCCCACAGACGGCGCCAATTGTAGAGGCTGGATTTGGGCACTTCTTTTATTAGGTGAATGAACTCAGACCCAACTAGCCCAATATAATAAATTTGTAGAGAGTGGGTCAAAAAGTTAGGTTTTAGCGCATGGACAACAGTTAATATGGTGTTCATGACAATCAAACAGAGATGAACTGAGTTTATCAAAGAAAAGTGGTTCTCGGTACAATCCGAGGAGTTTTGTTCTAAAGAATATTGAATGATTCTTGTAGGGGCTGGGCTTTTCCCATGTGACGTGGGGGTTCAAGATTTTCACCCTACTAAGGGCTAACCTTGTTGTGTAAGGCTTGATACCTTGGTCCCACATCGGCAATAAAAGCGCCTCTGGGATGAGGTTGACTCAAGCCCAGTTAGCCCGATACCATGAATTTATAGAGTATGGGTTTAAGAGTTAGGCCCTGGTAAAGATTGCAATAGCTAAACACGATAGTAGAGGGGGTTGGGCGACAAGAATATAAGTTAAAGCGTAAGATATGGTTCCTCGGCCCTCTTCTTAGGAGTTTGAAACTCTATTGCTACTTTAGTGCTTGGTTACAGAGGTCATGTGAGTGCTGTAGTATTTTCTACTTTTTTTCCCCCTCCTTTCTGGGGGATTTCTTACATTATATTCCTCTTTTTAGTTGATCCTAGCCTTACATTTGTCAACTAGGCAGGTCACTACTTGAGTACTTGTCTCATCAGGCGTTTTTTCCATCCTCCTGTGAGTTGTTGCTTCCAAGACTGTAGTGTTCAGGGGTCATTTCCTCATTAATGCGGCCAGAACGCCAGTGGTGGACATTTAATGTGGAGATGACAGTTTGTCTTGAATTTGCTCTTCTACCGTCCTCCCATGATCGGCACATTATACTCGTTCTTTCTCATAGGGTGCTCTGGGAGGCTACCTGCGATGGGACGTTGACTCTCCCTCCTCTGATTAGGGTTGAGCGGTCATCCTGGGTGATTCGGACCTTCTCACGTCGTTTTCGGAAGTTTTCTTCCTCCTCGGCATGAGCATTGGGCTTGGTACGAAGTGGGCTGGGGTTGCCTAATCCCTCGGCCCCACAAGACTCTATCTAAATTCTAAAGGAAAGTATTTGGAATGATCACATTATTGATATCATATCATATCATGATGGTTGCAAATAGCAATATTATTATTCATGATTAATAGATGAAAAATGAAACTGTGAATTAATAATTTAACAATTCAAATACCAAGTTTAAATTACAACAACACATATGCAGAAGACTCCAAATATTGGAACATACCTCTTCTACCATTTTCATTATTCAATCAAAACCGAAGTTTCAAAAATAATTCCAATTCAATTAAACCCAATACATAAATACACATGAATGTAAAAAATTCAAAAAATAAAAATAACTATCTCCAAAAAACTTTGCCTAATACAGTCACTATTTTTTTTTTTTTTTTTTTTTCAGATTGTGCGTTCTTGAGTTCTTTTTCTTTTTATGTTTCATCAAACTTTTTCTAATTGACCAAAATATCTCTCATATATGTTAACATTAAACTTGATAAGAAAACTTTACATACCTTTTTGTTTTGAATGCACTCCAAGAACCAAAATTAATGCAAGAGATTGTACAATAGAGTGGTGTTGGAAGAATAATCCTTAAAAAAAAAAAAAAAAAGTATTTAAAATATAATATAGGAATGAAAAGCCAAGTTGAATTTGAAACAAATAATCCCTAAAGAAAATCATTTATAATATGGATTTACATCAGGTGCAATACCTAATCAATGGCTAAGATTGAAAGTTAAAAAAAAAAACTTTCAATCTCAGTCATTAAATAAAATATATTAAAAAAGAATTAAAAAAGTTAAAGTTAAAAAGTTAAAAAAATTGTGAGGGAAGAGGAGGTATTGCACCTGATGTGAATCCTTATAATATAATATTGGATTATGGATTCCTAATCAAATTTGTTTAGGGTTATGGATTCCTAATCAAATTTGGTTATATAATTTTTTTTTAAGGGATGAATATGTTGGTAGAGTCCATTTGATATAAAATTTAAATCCTATTGAAATAAAAAATAATATATATTTGTTGAGTCTCATTTGATATAATTATAGAGTTTAAATCCTATTGAAATTATAATTTCTAATCAACGTTAATATAAAAAAAATGAAAATAAAAAAAAAAGTAAAAAAAGAAGAGAAAGAAAACGTGATTGATTTTTTGAGATAACAAATCAAATTATTATTAATAAGAGGAAAAGAGTATACAAAGAGGGAAAAAAAACTATAAAAAAGAGGCTCAGTTGTAGAACAACACAAGCCGCCTATACTATCCAAGCTACCAATTCGAGAAAACAAAAAAACAAAAAAAACAAACAAACAAACTTCAAACTATGCCAGCAATCAACTATTAAGGAAGAACATCACTATTATTCATCTCAAGTACTTCTCTGTGTTGCCATAAGGCGTTGATACTCCCTTAATAATCCAAGAGCACATTGGCAATTCAGAACGAAATCCTGATTGATAGATATAAGGAAATATGATTGATTTTTTTTTAAATGTCATTAATGTAGAAATTATCAAATTAATGGAGATATATTCTATTTTTTGGAATAGATTATATTAATGGAGTTATTATATAGTTAGTATTTGTATAGCACCAAAAACTAAATTTTTTTTAAAGAAATTTAATAAATTTCTGCAATTTGGTGCTATAAAATCAAAAGAATTAAATCAAATTAAAAAATATAAATAAAAAATGTTGATATGAAAAATTGTGAAAAAATCAACCAAAGTCAAAGGTTTCGATTATATATATATATATATATATATATATAGCCTTTTGGTCTAAAGAATGCACACAGTGAATTCCAAAACATCATGAATGAAATTTTCAATCCATTCTTCAGTCACTCTATTGTGTATATAGATGATGTTCTCATATTTTCAAAATCTATTGAGTAACATTGGAAACATTTGCGATCGTTTCTCAATACGTTCAAGATCAATGGTCCAGTGGTTTCAGCCCCAAAAATCAAACTTTTCCAAACACACGTTTAGTTCTTAGGTTTTGTTATCCATCATGGGTTGATCAGGCCAATAGATAGAGCCATTCAGTTTGCGGACAAGTTTCCAGATAAAATCCTTGACAAAACCCAGCTTCAGATATTTTTAGAATCTCTCAACTATATTTCAGATTTCTATCAAAATCTTAGACATCAATTCAAACCACTTTTTGATAGACTTCGAACCAATCCACCTCCTTGGACCCCAGCTCATACATCAGTTGTCCAAGAAATAAAAAATTATGTTAAGACTCTCCCTTGTTTAGGAATTCCCTCAGTAAATTCCTTCAAGATTGTCTAGACAAATGCCTCTAATATTGATTATGGTGGCATTCTCCTTCAGCTTACTAGTCCTAATTCCCCTAAACAAATAGTCTATTCATTCAGGAATCTAGACTCCTACTCAGCTAAATTATAGTACTATTAAAATAGAAATTTTATCTATAGTATTATGCATTTCAAAGTTTCAAAGTGACTTATTAAATCAAAAGTTTTTAGTCAGAATTGATTGCAAATCTGCAAAATATGTTTTAGAAAAAGATGTCCAAAACATTACATCAAAACAGATTTTTGCACAATGGCAAGCCATTCTCTCAGTCTTTGATTTTGATATAGAATTCATCGAAGGAACTCAAAACAATATCCCTAATTTCCTTACCCGTGAATTCTTGCAAAAATAGGGAGTTCTTAGTAAAATGGTGGGATAGCCTCAAAATTGATCCAGTCATCGATCAAATAAATAAGGATTTCCCTCCTCCAGTCCACAAAGCCATTACCCAGAACACAAGGTCCCAGTCCAGCCTAGAATCCGTCTTAGTCGCTGGAAAATCTAGCAAAGAATTAAAAGATTTTGCAAACCAGTTGCTCCTCCAAGCTTCTCAGTTAGAAGAGAAAGAAAAGACTTCTCCTGCCTATTTTGAAGCATCTACCAATCACCAACCATTTGACCCCTTCTAGGATTCTCAAGATCGCTATGAGGGCCATAATTTAGACAGTCCCTAGACTATTCTAGCAACACCAGTCACTACTCAGAAGGCTCCAAACAGCTCCAGATCCAGTCACTATTCAGAACAGTACTAGAAGACAAAATACTATAAATGAACAGAACCAGTCGACACAAAATGACAAAAATGAACAATCACGTGATTTTGCAGCGCTTTCGAGGGTTTCATCTTCTTTCGGGGGAAAAAGTAATTTATCACCCCCCCCCCCTTTTTTCAGAATTTCAAGAATCTTCAGCCCCTCAGAACTTCAAGAATCTTTAGAGGTCTCTATGCTCCCCCAAAGGATCCTAAGCTCCTCTCCCAGTCTATATAAAGGAGCTCAAATTCCATTTGAAGGCAAGCTTGGTTCATCACAACTCTCTTCTACACTCCCTTAGTAATCTTATATTAGGAATAACCTTCTCCTGTAACAAAATGGCATTTATATTTTTCTTTCACTGTAATCCTATGGTTTTAGTACTATTTTCAGAATAAGTTTGTAACTTATTTTCAGTATAATATCATAATGCCTCCCATTACCCACTGTGGTGTGTGTGTGTGTGTATATATATATTAAGTCTTGGATTTATATCTCAATTTAATTTGGACAAAACTTAAGTACAATACCTTAGATGCTGTTTTTTAGATTTCCCTTTTAAGATTTTGCCATGTAAATACTTAACTAAAAAATATACTTTCATCCCATGAAAAAATATTTATATGATAGAATTTAAAAAAGAAAACCTAGAGAACACTTAAGTATTATATCTAATCCCACCTAGGTTCGAGTCCCGCTGCCAGCAGGTTTTCGTTGGTGGGTAAACTTAGTGATGAGGTGTACTCAGAGATGAGGTGACTCCCACACAGTGGTACAGTCGGGCCCCCAAGATCGGGTTACCTCGGTCGAGACCACTGGCTCCTTGCCCGGGGGTGCAATATGACCATAAAGACCCCCATTTTTCCCTTCTCAAAAAAAAAAAGAAAAAAAAAAAAAGAGTATTATATCTAAATTTTACTCATTTAAATTTATCAGGTCAAAATATGCTTGCATGATTATTTAATATAAAATATGTTACCTCATAACGTTCTTTAAAAATAAAATAATACAGTGTCAATGTTCCACTAAGACACAGAGACAAGAGAATTAATAAAAGTTGACTAGGGACCAATAGAACTTTTGAAACTTTATGAATTAAAAGCGCTCTTTTAAAATTTCAAAAATTAAAAGCACTATGTAATTTGAGGAACCAACAATGCTTTTCAATTGCAGACCTTCATCACATCAACAGTGTTTTTCAACAGTGAAGCAAACTCTTGCACTGACATTTCAGCTAAACAGGAAGCACAAGCTGATACATAAATTTTGTATTCCACTTGCACTTTTTTAATTTTCTTTTATTCTGCTAATGCTTCGATGAGTCGTAATCCAGATTTATTCATATACAACCACAATCTTCTCGACTTTTTTTTTTTTAATTATTATTTTATAGTTTTTGCTAGGGACTTTATTTGAATCTACTACAATAATCCTCCCCCCCCCCCCCCCCCCCCCCCCCCCCCCAACTAAAAAAAAAAAAAACAAAACAAAAGACAAAATGGAGATGAATGTTTTTAAGACTAAGCACGTAAAACCAATATCTCTGAAAATTCCCAACAATAATTCCCATCATAAATCATATATAAAACGAAAAGGCAAAAAAAGAAAAGAAGAGCTAGAACTAAAGCCGCCCACATTTTCTCAATAATCATGAAGCATATAAATTAGAGAGGTCTTCAGAGAAAGTTTTTTTAATAATATCTCTCTTGAGCTTGAGAGCTGCAGTGACTAGGCCAGATTCAGGAGTCCACAGTTCAGAAAGTAATTTGATTTTTGCCGGAATCTCAAATCTCTGAAATCGTGCCCTTTTTGCTTCCTGCAATCAGTAAACAAAATTATAAAAATAAAAAATAAAGGGAGAGCTAAGTACTTGCAAGTTGAACCAGGTAGATGTTGCAGTTTCTGTTGTTGGGGGTTGATATTCATGTCAGTTTATAAAGATTGTATCAAAGAGAATGCAAGTGTTCCCAACATTAAAAGTTGAGACTAATGAAAGGTGAAACCATACGGAGTTTTGTAATAACCCACAAACCACACAGATACAGATAGAGTAAACCCAGGGAGAGTCAACCCTAAGACATCTGGTTCCCAAACCAGAGCCTTGACAAAATCAACTATGCATTGTCTGTCTTTTGACTCTAAAATCACCATAGGCATAATCTCCCCCAAAAATTTTTAATCCTGGATACTGAACATAAATAAAAGGTAAAATTTGCAAAATAATACTATTTTATTAATTGTTATTGAAAATTGGCACTATTTAGAAAATATTTGGTAGAATATTTTTCATTAAATCACATTCTCGAAAACACAATTGAAAACATGATTTTAGTTTAAACTTCTACTGACCTGACAAAGAGCTGAGGGGGAAATGTACACTTCAACATCATGTTTTGAAAACAAACATTTATATTCAAGTGAAAACACGATTTATGTTTCAATTATTTTACAAGGAAATACAATTTCAGTTAAATCAAAAACGATTTCAGTATATAACACATTTGCCTTTGCCTTGAAATTGTACTTTGGAATCATGAATTCAATGAAAATTTGAAATGTGTACAAAATTTGCACCTACCCCACTCGAATCAGTAACTAGTACTGCTAAACTCCTCAAAACATGAAACTTTCAATCATAGTACGTTGAAATCATGTTTTGGAAATACGAATTCATAAATCACATTTTGCCTAAAAATCATGTTTTATTTGCAAGTTTTTCTCTAAAATTGTGCTTCAAAAACATGATTTTAATATAAATTTTGAAATCTATGAAATTGCACCCACCCTCTCCCCAAATCATTAACTCTTTCTAAACTTTTGAAATATGTGTTTTCTCTTCATTTATTTTGTGCTGAAATCATATTTTTAAAACATGATTTATGAAAATTGTGTTTCCAAATTACAATTTTAGTTTAAAACACTCATTTGAAAGTACTCATGTTTTCAAAACATAAAAATCATGTTTCAGTGTATATTTTGAAATCTGTGCATAGATATCCACTGATGGAGTCATCATATGGATTTCAGCAGTATTTTTTTGAAATCATGTTTTCAAATTTGAAATCACAAAAAGGCTATTCTCCCAAATATTTTCTACAGGTAGTCATTTTTACTAATAAACTAATAAAATGGTATTAGTTCACAATTTTGTGACACATAAATGTTTACAAGTGAAAGGTAATTCATAACAATTATATAAGGTTGACCTCTTTAGAGCTTGAAGTTAAATTCCTAGACATCAAACAAAATTCAAATCAAAGAAACTTTATCACAGTTGATACCTTTTGGATTGAAGCAAGCACTTCCTTCTTCGTTTCTTCTTTCTTGCACAAGTCTGCAAAGTCAGTAAAAGGAATTCCTTGCTTAGAAGCCCAATCTTCCACTGTATGCTGAGAAGGCACCACAAGAGCGACACAGTAACTATGGAAGGGATCAGCATGCAACATGATATTGTCAATATAGGGGCTAACTTGGAGAACAGCTTCAACCTGTAGGAAAAAATATTAGGTCCTGAGGAATATCTAATTTAAATTTAAATTTCATCTTGCAACAGTCATACCTTGCCTAATGAGACATACTCTCCATGCTGAAGTTTGACAATGTCCTTTTTACGGTCAATTATCTCAAGGCAACCATCAGCATGAAACTGCCCTATGTCACCTGTATAGAACCACCTCATTCCTCTCTCATCAACCTTTTACGACAAAAAAGAATAAGCAAAGCATAATTAACAAGTCCCAACTACACTCGCCTTTGGCTAGAGGACTTAAATTTTCAAAATCTACCTTTCTTTTGATAGATAAAACAAATAGTATTCATCAAACTCTACCTTGTATGATTCTTTTGTTTTTTCTTCATTTTTGAAATATCCAAGTGTAACATTTGGACCACCAACGACTATTTCCCCACGAGGCTTTGGCGAATCACTAGTTAGATATCCACCTTCAGGCCAGTCAATTAACTGAGATAGAGAAGATTAAATGTTAATGTGGTCAAATTCAAATTGATTGTCTTTTCAAAAAAATGTAGAAATCATATTGAAGGCACACCACATAATCTTAAAAGAAAATTCTCATTTGAAACTATTAGATTGACTTTTATGACACTAATACTGGGTGTGAAAAAGAGAAAATGAAGGGGGGTGGGGGGTGGATGAGGGGTTTGCCATTAGCACTGTAATACTGCAATGTGAATAATTTGAGCCCAAGAGAGTAATGGGATATAAGGTACAAGTATTGCAGTTACTATTCTTGTCAGTGTACAAAATTTGAATTCATGCTAGAGTAACCAAAAAAAAATTTATATTAATGATAAAGAAACGTACCAGGGGGAAAAAAGGTGATGCCCCAAGAATTGCCATGCAAAATATTATAACCTTAATATTTTGATAATTCAATCATTACAATGTGGAGGGGGGCTCTTGGCCATTATAATCTTAATATTATTCAGGCATCACTTATAAATATAAATATAAAGCTGTTAATGGACAAGAAAGGCAACATTTCTGAGAACCCACTTCAGCATGGAAGGCACATGCTCTGCAATATTGCTATACTTAGTTTTCTAAATTTTCAGAAGTTAAAAGGCTTTGTGCAATACAAGCTTCTCTAATGCAAGATGCCAAGGGAATGCTAGGTGTGATGCTTAGACGTTTATTATATTTCTTTTTTTTCCTCAAATTTCCAAAACCTTGAAACCTAGCATACACCAGTTGATTTGTCAAGTTTTAAACCCAAAACTTCAAACCCTGAACCACCCATCCCTTAAATTGCCCCAAATACTCATAAAGAACCAAAGCAATATTCACAACCCTGAAACAGCAACCCAGACTTGACTTTTCCTTTTTATTTATCCCAAATCCTACCATTCCTTTCACCATTAGAAACCCTAATTCCTTACTATTCTCTGCCCTTTTCCCACCAAACCCTAACCCTAATTCCTCAAAATCCAAGCTGACCAAGCACTGCCAGACCTGATCCAGGAATTCTAAATAAGATTTCTCCTTTTTCCTACATCAAGGCTTATGTCATGCATTCAGCCTCATGCCTTAGAATGAACTGCAAAACTTCTACCTTATGCATTAGCTGTAGAAAACATGAAAGGTGGACATACTGATACTAAACAGGAATGAATAAATGAATTTCTCAACTAACTGATCACCAGCCTCAGTTTGGAACTCACACAACCATTTGAAAGAGATGCACATGTTGCTCGAAAAGGTTTTCATCTAAGCAGATGAGGTACGGTTCTTTTCAGTTATTCAGTACCTTAATGAATGAGCAGGGAAGTGGAGCTCCAACACGACCAACAGATGTATCATCAAACTCGGAGAATGTTGCACCGGCAGTAGTCTCAGTAAGACCATAACCTTGACCTATTGGAGCACTGGAAAAGAGTCATCTGATTAGTGTGTGATATAAAAATATAAAATCAAATCAAATCAAGAAAATCATGAGAACTGTCCAAAGTAAAATCTCGTGTTATCAGAGTTCCCTTGTAATAATTAGACTGTGTGGGTGTTTTTCACATGGTCAATTATAGACCTTAAATGCACAGTATCTAATAACATCAGAAAGCATTCTTTTTCTACACTTTTTTTCCTTTAAGGATGTGAAAAGGCATTCTTTTCTACAAAAATATTTCCTAGGTTTTGAAACAATAGGTGGTAAAATCCTGAAAAAAAACAAATCAATGTTTCTGAACTCTATTCACACCTTCACAGTTATCCAAACTACACTGGATTATAGCAAAGATCTTACAGATCATATAACCAGGGACAAAAAATGGTTGCCTTCAGCTTTTATATTTGGGCAGCCCATTGACGTGCCCTCCAATAATCCCCATTCAGAGTTAATAAGAGATGTATCATTATCAACTATAAACTTTAATACACAGGAAACAAAATATAAATCATTGGTCTTGTAGTCACTCCCTCAGATATAATGGGGCATTAACTGTGATGTTTTAATTCTGTTCTCAAATACTCTTACATACAATGGGCATACATAGAGGTAACAATTAGGAAGTTCAGCCTGATGGCTAGATTCCAATAGAGACAGCAACTACAGGTTCTTACAGAACATAAAGTAACAGTGAGAAAGCTTGTAACCAAGCATTAGATGTAGAGTTCATATTATCATCAGAGTAATTGTTTTAACAGTTTGTCTTTTGCTGCAAAGTTCAACTCTTTTGGAGTATTAATTCAAATTGAATGAGGAGCTCAAGTTCCAAACTGTTACACTTCACAATAACTTACTTGCAGGCAACCAAGAAAAGAAAATTCACAAATTTCTAAAATATTTACTTTTGTTTGTGAAATGTGTAGCTCTATGCCTATGTGCTGTGTATGAGAAAGAGAGCGGTTAGTATTATACACTGGAAGGAATCAGCAACTCCTACACTGGAAGTACTTAAACTTAAAAGTTTCGGGGATACTAACCCAAGACAAATATTGATGAATCTTTGAGTATCACTGGAGAGAGGAGCACCTCCAGATAGCAAAAAGCGGATACGACCTCCCAAAACTGCCCGGACCTTTCTAAACGCAAGAAAGTTCCACAGAACTCTTTCCAAGCCCCAAGCCCCAAACCACCTACCATTAACTGCAGACAAACTGCGATCATATGCCATGTGAAACAACTTCTTCGATAATCCACCTGTTGCATTCACCTGAAGTATTGGGAAGATATAGTGATGGCTCACCTTATATTTGGAAAAGTTTCATACAATCTAAGAAGCAGATATGTAGATGCATAGAAGCAAACACATAAACATGCATTTAATTGTGTATATGTAAGTATTCATGCAGGTACCATATGCATGTCAAAATTTACAAACCTTCTTGAGCACCCCATCACGAACACGATCGAGAATTGCTGGGACAGCCGTCATTACAGTTGGCAACAGCATGGAGGCATCTCCCTTTGTTCCCTTTTTTATCTTGCTTGATGTATCAGTAAGTGTCAAAGGGGATCCATATCCTATGGCAGTTCCAACAGCAGCCATCACATTCTAGAACAAAATGAGTGAAAGTAGTTTCAAGAATGTTAGAAAGGAAAGGTAAAAATTTAATAAACTATTCCAATAATTGGATGCAAAATACTTATTGAACTACTATAGTTATAGATAGAACCAGAATACAGATTCAACATACCTCAGCAGCTAATTCAAGGATATGAGCCATGGGCAGGTATGCCAGATAAATATCATTGCTTCCAAGGCCTGGAACAATTGTCATGACAGCAGAAACTGTAGCAAGGACATTGGCATGTGTCATCATCACACCCTGTATAAAGTGGAAAACCAAGTGAATTAGTACTAGATAAAATTCTGATATGATTTGAATAACCATTTTTAAAAATATTGAACACATAAGTATCACGTAAATATGAATATCTTACCATATGCAAGTTGCAAATATTTTTATCTGTAATAAGTAAAGTTCTTTAAAAGATATGAATAGATCAGGAACCACCATTTAAAAATAAAAACCCTAGAATTGTGAAAAATCACAAAACCCTTGGAAGAGAAGGAATCACCCATCCAAAGATATAGGGAGCATAAATGTAGCTTTTGAACTTATAGGCTTATAGCTTCAGGAATAACTGTCCAATCCAAACTGCACCATACCAGGATCCGCCAAAATGTTTCACCAGTAGGGGTGAACACCACCGATCTGGCACCAACAATCCGACCAGAGTTTGCACCACTCAAACAGCCGAATGAGGATGCTGACAGTACTTGGGGCGGTGGTTGGAGCACTCCAGGCCTTTTCGACGTCAGCCAGATCTATTGATTTGTTCTGTGGGTAATAGGTTTGATTGTGTTTTAGATCTTAGGTTTTGGAATTGAATCATTTGCTTGTGCTTTAGATCTTAGATTTCTGGGTTTGAAATCTCTCTCCCTCTCTCTCTCTTGTTTCAGATCTCTCTCTATCATGCAACGGTGGCCACCAACTTCCACGCTGATGGAAGCTGCCACTGATGTTGCTGGAATAAAAATCTGTGGTGAGATGACAGTTTGCATTCTTTAGGAAACCGATGTTGGCGGAATGGCCCTAAAAACCCTCCCAAAGCCAGCTGCACCGGCCGATGAACACCCCTATAATCACCTGCCAGTTGTTTGGAACACCTCTAATTACAAAGACCACCATTTCTCCTCCAATATCTGAACGTGAGTATACCGAGGATCATGGTTGACCAGCCACTTGAATTGTGAAAACCAGGTCACTTCACTACATGTACATTTTTTTCTATTTAAAAATAAAAAATTATCAAATTTCCATTAAAAAAAGATTCTAAAATTTACCAAGTTTCTTCATTGCTTACTAGTTGCAAATATTTAACTCACCATATACAATATATTTAGGATTTTGTATTATTTCTACATTGTAGTGCTAATACTCGTATGATGGGCCATGCCATGCATATAACCAACTGATCAAACTAGCAAACTAGGAATTGGCTGCACTTGCCAAGGCTCTCTCATATTGCAGAGAAATGTACTTACAAACCATTTTGAGGAAAGTCCTAAACCCACCCCCCACCCGCTATTGAGAAAGAGAGAAACATGAATCAAACATTCAAAAACCAACTCAGATAATTAATCAGGTGCAGAGGTGACAAAACTTGATAGAAACTACTAGAATTATATCTTTTTTATGCTTCTAACCTTAGGTAATCCAGTACTCCCACTTGTGTACATTATAACTGCAATATCAGCTGAAAGAGGTAAGTCAGCATCAAGAGGATTTTGTCTGCCAAGTATTTCCACATCTGCAAATGAAGTAATTTTCCAGCTTTTGCTCTGCTCAACATAGGACGCATTAGATGGGATCTCATCATCCATACATATCACGCGTTTCACCGTGTCAAGTTGTCCACTTATCTCTATAATTTTCTTGAGTTCTTTGTGCCCACATATCACGGTAGTAACCTCTGTCTGAAACCAAATAAAATTAAGCAATATTGAGCAGAAATGAGCGCTAACTGGAACTGGAACTTGACTAGCATATTAACTCCAGTTGTTGAATTCCACAAGTGGACTGAGTCATTATGGATGAGCTTTAGGAATTGAAGTAACCATATAAAATTGGAACATTAACTGATTAGTAACATGTTAATTGCGTAACCAATCTTCTGAGTTGTTGATTACAACCTAGACACTCTTTATTTAGGTAAGCATACAAGAAAGCTACAACTAAAATAAGGGATTGCTAATTTCAGGAACTAAGGTTCATATTTCATCAAAATTATGGAACAAATCATTTTTTTTTTATCAAAAAAGAGAGTTTCTTGAGGAATGTTTAAAATGCATGTGTAACAAATTAGGTTTTGGAAACAATTAACTACCTTCTTCATTATTTTTTTTTAATTTCACAATTACCTAACAGCTTCATCAGAACACAAAAATACAACCCTCAGAAATATTTTCAGAAAAGAAAATACTGTTTTTCTTTTTGTGGGTTGAGTGAGAGGAAATCAAAAGTGAGAAATCATACTTTTCTCAAAGAGTGCATATGCTATGAGATTAATATTTCATTTAAAGCTCCACTTAAATTACAATAACATCCTGAAGTTCCCATAATCTGTTGAATGAAGATCTACTAGTTATAATTTATAAAATACCCACAAAAGTGATATATAAGAGAAGGAATGTGATGAAATCTAAAGTAATGGTCCAGTACCAAAGTTATGCTATCACATGGGGAATAGCAGATAACATGACAGCTTTGTATTCTCATGTTTAAACTAATATTGTGAGTAAGGGTATTCAAGCAGGGATTTAAAGCACCTAAAAAGGCTTGGTAACACAATATAAAATGCCAACTGAATTGTTTGGGGGTGGGGGGAAGGTTCACACGGAGAGAGAGAGAGAACCTCATTTAATGAGTGACACAGAGCCTCCTCCCCTAAAGATGCATATATAGTCACGACAGTGACATTGCGCCTAAAGCAACCCTGATATAGAAAACTGAATCAGATATATTATACAACTACTGATCAAAAAGATATATTATACAACTGTGAGAGGCAGAGGTATTATAAAACTATCGATTGCATCTCTATCATAATAGTCTTTATTTATTAAACATAAGTGAAATACAAAAAATAGTGTGCTTTTCGAGAGTTGAATCCCAGAATAAACAGACTACACATCCTAGGAAACATGTCAATGCTTACATCAAATTTAATGCTACCATCATCCTTACATGCAGTTTAGTAAATGATATAATTCTAGAATGATATAGCTCAGTTATTGTATCACTATATCTCAGATAATTTAAAATCAAATCATATGTACAATAAAACAAAGTTTCCATTTATATCCAAAACCTGCACATATAGATAATTAAATTCAGTGAAAGAATGATCCATTTTAAATGTAAGTGGACCCATAAGACAATGAACCTGCAACGCAATGAACCACTCCTCTCTTGTGTCAGCAAAGATAGCTACGCGTTCTTCCCTTTTGTGCCCAAGTTGAGCCAATCCAGAAGCAAAGTTGCACACAACTTCAAATGCTTTCCCATAGGTTAGCCACTCATAGTCTCCCAAATGAAGCTTTTCAAAGGACCTTCCATCTTCAGTCACTTCAATCTCCCTTGCAATCAACTTCCTAGTTCCAAGTAAGTGCTTATCTCGGTACAGCTTGCATGAACGCTCAAAAAGTTCTGCAAGACTTGAGATACCTTCCCATGCTGTTTGCACTGGGGAAGTGACCCGACGGTTTCGGATAGCGTACCCAGGTTCCCCACCAACATCAACTAGCAAACC
Organism: Quercus glauca; assembly: GCA_023736055.1. Taxonomy (NCBI): domain Eukaryota; kingdom Viridiplantae; phylum Streptophyta; class Magnoliopsida; order Fagales; family Fagaceae; genus Quercus; species Quercus glauca. Next base: position 38,210,817 of record CM043323.1, read on the forward strand.
TCGTTTCTTTGAATTCTTGGAATTCCGAAGTAGCAGAGTAACTAAAAGAGGAACAAGAACGCCAACAATGTAGGCACTCATATTTCAACAACTAAATGGCCCAACAGAGTCAATCCTGATAAAAGAGTTACATTCCCTCAGTGATAAATTCAGCACAAAAAAACAAGGTCTACAACATATATAAAATCAAGTCTCACAAGTAAATAATTGTATCAAAATGAAAGGTCAACTAAATGTCAATATCAATAAATCCTAATAGCAAACTACCAAGTGTCTATGTCACATTTTCATAAAATCAAAGGATTACCTAGCAGACCAGTAAGTCCATAAATGAAATGCATAGTATAATATAAAGCCTTTGGTATGAGCTAATAAGCGTTTTCTTTCAAAATATAATTAAATCATCCAACCCAAAAGCTCAACTGACACAAGACAAACTAGAACGATTCAACAGGAAAATTTAAAAGACAAAAAATAAAGGATAAAACCAAGGAAACAGCACCTTGGCTTGCTTGGAGTCAGCACCAAGCAAAGGAAAAATCAGTAAAAATCAACACCTAGGGTTGGCTAGAGTCAGCACCAGACCATAAAACCAAAAGAAACATTATTCATCACAGAATCTCTCCTTTTATAGGAGTACAATACTAATAGAGGGATACAAAACCGAAATTTTAATTGTCATAGGAAACCCTAGTGACTTTTTACAAAAATACCCTAGATTTTAAATTTAAAAAAACCAATTAACCAAGTACATACTACAGCCTAAAATAAAAAATACAATTAATGGCCAAAAAAAATAAAACTAAATTAAAATAAAAAATTTCCTTGTGCATCCCACATCATCAACCTTGTAGATGGAGAGACCCAACAAGTATATCTACCCATATCCAACCACACAAATAATTAATGTGGGATTCCTTAACACCCCCTCTCAGATCTAGGCCCAATAAAAACTGAAACAAAAAAAAAAATGGGCTGACACAATTTTTTGATTACTAACAACTAATAAGTTTTATTAAGAGAAATGGAATGCACCAAGTACACAGGATGTATGCTAGATGTACATCACAACTAAGCTCTGAGAATACAATGATCAATAAGATTCAATTAAGTTGGAAACAGTAAAGGATCCTGTTGCTGAAGTCAACTTAAGTGAAGTTCACAGGAACTACAATTTCAGGTCTAGAATACTCCCGTTCACGCCCCCTCAAAAAGGCCAATGACATAGCTGAAATTGAACCAACACAAATGGACCAAAAACAAGGAGTTCAAGAACAAACAAACTAGATTTTGATACCATGCTAAAGACCCAACCCAGAAGCTTAAGCTTGAAAGTAAAGAAGCCCAGCTAGTATATATATCCATTAACCAGCCACATTTCCAACTCAAGTAGGATTCAAATACTATATCACATCAAACTTCTTGAGTTACAAAACAAGATATGTCCCAGATAATGGTGCAAGCGTTAAACAACTACAAAATAAATAATTGAGAATTCCTTAAGTTATATTAATTTGAGAGGGAGACATGTGGATGTCACAACAAAAACTTTGGTCTTTTTTTTCCTTTTTTATTGGCCTACATGGATGTCAAAAATAAAAGAGAGAGACTAAATCAACATAGGAAAATCAACATATTTTGACACACCCTACCAAAAAAAAAAGATCAAAGGCCAATAAAAGGAGGGACTGAAAGAGAAGATAAATCAGATGGACATTTGGTTTATTTGAGAGCACAGTGTCAAATAAAAGTCGCCAAATACTCCAAGTGTCCATCACATCAAGATTGAACTTTCAAATTCTTAGAGCATGTTTGGTACACTGTAATGGTAATTCATTGTAATAGGAATAAGTATTACAAAGAATACAAACAGATGATAGGAATAAATTATTCCATTTCATTTTTTTGCTGATAACACAAGAAAATAATCCTTAAGGTGGTGAAATGGTATCATATTTTAATTAAATTTCATAATATACCCTTTTAAAAAAATATAATAGATATTTGCACTTCTTGGTTCTTAGCATTCTATACATACAAATTGGAAAAAAAAAATATATATATATATATATATATATATTATAATTAATACTGCTATTCTAATGAAGTTGTAGTTTCTCAATTTAAAAATATTAAACTAAAATTGCATAAAAGAAGTAACTTCATCCGAAACCAAGGACTGCTACAACCAAGAGATAATGGATGGGATTTCTTTAGAGAAAGCGCAATGCTGGGAATTGTGGCTTATTGGTATTCTTCTTGTATTTATTTATTTGTTTGTTTTAAAAGAAGAATTAGGAGAAATAAAAAGAAATTTCCCATCCATTGTTTTTTTTTTTTTTTTTTTTTTTGATAGGTAATAACATCTTTATTGATTAAAAAAAAAGTACAATGAGTTTACGATAGTAAACTCACTGCACAGAAAATAAAAGAAAATTAATCTCATCAAAAGCCAAAGAAGACTACAACATAGAGATCATCAGCAAAGCTACAAACAAACAAAAATACAAACAAAAAACTTGTTTGCACTAGAGAGAGAGGAGTACTTAACGGAGAAGAGAATAGAAGCAGTAGCTTTGGGCATATTGGGAACTTTATTTTAGTAACTATTTGTGTAGATTAAGGAATAGCAATTAAAGCCATCTTCAAAAAGAATGGTTATTCTTTATTTTAAACAATAGCTATCCCTTGTAATAAAAACACTAACAAACAACTAAATGGTTATTCCTATATAATAGCTATTCCATTACACTATCTATTACAACGTACCAAATGTACCCTCAGAATTCTTTCTAAGCTTTGTGAAATTTTCAGTTGTGCTCCATATATTCTTTATGGAATTTGCAATATTGGAAAAGTACAACTTTCACTTTAAATTATTGAAGACAACTCTGCACGATTATTCAATAAAAGTACATAAAAAAAGGTTTCTAGGACCTCATCAACCATTACCAATAATTAGTTTTTCAATAATAGGCAACCTTGCAGCAATCATTTTTTGTTGACTAAAACAATTTGATAGTTATATTGGGAAAGGTTTCCATTAGAAACACCAGGAGGTGTCAATTGAGCAACAAGGCTCATGACGGTGGCTAAAACAATGAAATGAACAAAATAAAGGATTATTCAAATCCTCATAAACACAGCAAATAAGACTTTATAAATAAAATAAAATAAATCCACAAATTCAAAGCCTGCTTCTCAATCCTTTGACCTGTACATATAGACATTGACTTACCTCTATTTGGTTCCTTAAAATCTTTAGTGTGGCCCTGATTGGCACCTTGCAGGAATGCTGGTCAGCTTTCCTGCAGTTTCCCCCCAGGGAATACCAGCTGCTAAAAGTACAGAATATAAATATGATTAGAAGATCTCCACAAATTATAATAGTGGTTGGAAAAAGATATTACAGCACGCTACTAAGGAAAACTAAATCATAGATACCCGGTGAAATTGTGTAACCACATTTATTTTTTATATCAGAAGAAAAGAAAAAAAAAATCAGAAGTCATTTTTCACTTGTTTGCAGTGTTCAAAATGGGAACTCCCTTTTTTTGAGGGGGTAAGAGGAAACCTGTTTGTCAGTGACAATAGTTTCCTGCTTAACAGAACAGGTAACTGACTATAAATAAGTGATTATCAAATACTAAAATGCATAGTAAAAGTACATTAAACATCATTCAATAAAAAAGTTTTCTGCAATATAAAATTCGTCATCCTTGATAATACAAATTTGCAAGATCGAAATATCTCAATTAAAATCTTTCATGGCAGTCTAATCACTTGTAATCATTTCTTCTCATGCAAGCCTTAATTGAATAAACCTAATTCTTATTGCCCCAAATAAAGTAAAACCTTAAGTGCAAGCCAAAGCACCTAACACATAGGCGGTCAATATGATTATATGCTCATGGCTTCTCTTATAAACTCTGTTCCTATTGTAATCCATAATGCGAATCTACTTTTTTTCATTAATTTCATCCTTATTATCTATGATTTCGGCTAGGAAGCACCTGCACGGATATGGATACGGCACAGGCACGGGTACAGATACAAATACGGATACAGTACAACAACATGGCAATTTTTGAAAAAGTTGGACACAAGTACGGCAGGAATACATATACTAACTAATTATTAAATATATATTTAATTATATTTTTATATATGGTTAAGCATTTATTTTTCATATAATATTAAACATATATCAATTAAATAGAAATAATGAATATTTTCTTTATATATATATATATATTATTAATCATTTATTTTTTTATCAAAAGAAGAAAAATAATGGATAATAAAGCAAATTCATTACTATTAAAGGATGTTCAAAAATTAGAATACAAATCAAGAATAAAAATATTTACTGTATTAATTTTCAAATGAAATATTATTATTCAGAGCATGGATGTTCCCTTCGTTTTGAGAAAAGGTATTCGATCCCATTTCAGGTTACCACATAATACAAAATGATATTATGACATACACATAACAAAGAAGCAATTATGGATTATATAATATTAAGATCACCACACCAATATCAATATTTATTATTACATTCTTAAAGTTTTGAACCACCCCTGAATTATTGTTGTTGATTTTTATATATTTATTTAATTATCGTAACAAAAGGAACGAAATTAAATGAAGCATATATAGCACAAAATCAATTGGAGAACAGAGTGGTAGTAGCATTTTCAGTTTCACACTCTAACAACTACAACAACAAAAAAAACATGAATTCCATAGAGAATTCAAACATGAATTTAAGAAACACGTAATTAAAATCCAATATTAATAAATCAAATCATAATTATACTAAAGAAAAAAACCAAAACCAAATACATATACATTCCCAAAGAGCACATAAACGCTAAAAATAAATAATATAAAAATCAAATAAAAATAAGAAGCATAAGGTTACAGGACACAAAAAGAGAAGAAGTAGAAGTACCTTCAGCTTTGCTTTGGGCTCAGAAAACAAAAAGGACTTGTACTTGCTCAAGTTCAAGTGGTGAGCATTGCGAGATTTGAAGGAAAGTAAGAGTGTGTAATTTGGGGATTATAAAGAGGAGAATGGTCGAAACGGAGGCGTTTTGGCAGAGTTAGTTGAGGGCGGAGAGATCGAGAGGAAGGAGGTTGGAGTTTCAGCTATCTCTCTCTCTCTCTCTCTTTTGTTTTTGAGTTTTTGCGTTTGTGTACAATGTACTGCTAACTTAACTACTATGTTAGCATGTTTTTAGTTGTTGTTGTTGTTTGAAGAGTGGCAAGGTAAATCTCGTGAATTGTGCGTGTATGTGTGTGTATGGATTATGGGTTGGTGAATGTGGGCCGTGAAATATAATGAGTGATAGAAAGCTTAGGATGTGGAGGTTGTGGCCCATATCACTTACAAACTGGGCTATTCAATCCTAGCCGTTGGAATCTAGTGCTGATAAATTCAAACATATAGAGATTTGTCATTGTCTCCAATTGAAGGATCATTTTGAAAGCTCTCGTCTCATGTCATGTGCATGCCTGTTTGCTTTGGCCTTTTCATAAATAGACCCAAATCTTTCGTTCTTCTTGTTATTTTTGCTCTTTTCTTGGCCTCAAACAATTGTTGTTAATACTCTAAATATTTTACAGGATGTAATAGTATTTCAATGGTTGAGAATCCTTGATTGAAAAAAAAAAAAAATTTTGGTTTTTTTTTTTTTTTTTTTAAGAAACGAATGAAAAGAGTTAAGAAGTTTAAAACTTTCTTTGACCGGGGGCCTAACATTGAAAGTTGACTTTTTAACTCTCAATATCAGCTATTGAGAATATTTACATTGTGTGCAATACCTCCCAATACTTACAATATGGCTCCTCTATTGTATCTAAGGAATGCCTAAAAATACTACAGATGGCCAACAAAAGTCTTTTAAGAACAATAAGTCTAGCAGGCCAAAAAATTCACCCCCCCCCCCCCCCCCCCTTGCCTTTTATGTTGTGATGGATCATTGAATCCAAGTGTGATGTCACCTGAAAGAATATGTAAATCTTTTTAATGAAAAATTTGATATGTGTAATTCGACTTTTTTCAAATAATTTTTCATTTTACTCTTCTTATCCATATACTATCTACACATTACCTCTTGAAATTAATTGCAAATTCAAAACTTTTTCTAAAATGGCACAAATAATAATGGGAAGTGTCATCTCATACGTAATATTTTTGTGTAAACCTAAATATACCAGAAGATTAAACTCAAGAACAAAATAATATTATGTAAACCTAAATATACTACAAATGGCTTCTTGGACGTGTAGTTCCTTTAAAGTATTTGAGTGTGGTTCCATCTCTCTCCGCCAATATAAAGCCTAATTCTTCATTCACTTGGAAATAAATTTGTAAGTGGAAATTTGTGACTAATCAAGGGGCATATTTCTCAGTTGGCACTTGGCAATGGATCCTTAACAAGTGTTTTAGGAAGATCCTTAGTTCCTACATTTGATTCACTCAAGCGTTTTTCCGGATATGAGCGTCCCAAGGTGTGACCCATGAATGTCACCACATCTGTCATGTTAATAACTCTCTTGGAAGCTGGATGTTATGAACTCATCCTAAGCATGAACCCAGGAATACACCATAAACCCAAAGGTTAAAGTCGAAAGAGAAGTTACCACTTAGTTATAGGTTGAAGAACCAATTTTGAACCCTACATAGAGTCAAACTTAACCAAACTTAGGTTTAAAGTTTAGGTATATTTTTGGGAAGGTTTTAACACCTAAACCCACATGATCGAATGGATCAACCTCTACTAATATTATTAGATCATTTCTTAATTTTTAAAAAAAAATATTAGGATGGATCCATATCATAAACATGTATATATGAAAGATAACTTAAACAAACGTACCAATCAAATCTGTCAAGCACTAATTAAGGGAATCAAATTACATGATTAAAGAAAAATAACATCAAACATTCATTGATAAAGAAAGATCACATCAAAACATAAAAGGGAAACATTCTTGAAATCCAAGTTTTGAAAACAAGTCAAATCATATCTTATTAAATAGGAAAAGAATAATGCTAGAGATACAAAATATTTTACAAAAAAATTTTACAAACTGCTGAAATAATGAGTAATTATTAATAAATGAAAAATAACATCAAATATGCATTGATAAAGAAAGATAACATCAAAACATAAAAAGGAAACATTCTTGAAATCCAAGTTTTGAAAACAATTCAAATCATATCTTATTAAATACGAAAAGAATAATCCTAGAGATACAAAATATTTTATAATATTGATGTAATGAGTGATTATTGGTAAATGAAAAAGTGATATTAATGGTAAACCTAAATGAAAACTAATAAAAGATTGGTCACATCAACATTTTGTAAAAATCTTGTAAAATAGTTTGTAACTGTAACATTCTTCATAGGAAAAATTTGAAATTAGGTCAAACCAACTCAAATATGAAAGGTCTAAGTCTAACAATCAATCAAATCAAATCAACATTTAATGGAAAATAAAATCAATCTTTAATCGGAAATCAAGTCAAACTAAGTAAAATAATAATAATTCAAATAAATTGCAAAATTAAGGAAAATGATAAATGATCAAATCATGAAAAAGGAAACAAATCAACCAGAGTTGTCAACTATCCATAACGCGATAGTCATGCATACACATCTGCAAAGGTGCATACACATCTACAAAGACGCATATGCAACTCACTAAAGCCTAATTCAGTACATTAGGTTCTTACAAGAACCCTGAACCCTAATTCATCAAACAGCAAATTAGGTCACCTTGTTACTAGATTAACTCAACATAAGACACATTCAAACAATTAGAGATTCACAATTTACCATAAAACTTAAACATGCACGAGAAAACAATAACTCAAAGGAAAGAAAGAAAACAACAATGTGAATGTAAGTAACAAGGGAGTTGATCACTACACTAAGATTTTACCTTCCTGTGAGGATTTATTGTTTTGAAATTTCACTGACCCCTCAACGCATAGTCGCATACAACACCAAAATTAGATTGAAATTGAGAGGGATTTTGAGAGCCTCTCTTTTTAGAACATAGTAATCATAACTCAAAGAAAAAATGGTTTCAAAAATTTTGGAGGTAATATTAAAAGTTAATTCTATCTAAAAGTGGTCTGCTATAGATAACTTTTGAAAGACTAAAAATCATGCTAGTGTGCTAGGCGAATTGAAAGAAAATATAATTTTCGCAAAGGTAGTAGACACAAATTTTTTGACTATTGTGTATGTATATATTGTTCATACATGTATTGTTCATGTGGTATTAATTAAATATAGCATGTCTACCAGAATCAACATTTTTTATTTTTGTTTTTCGCCCCATAATTCTTCCACAGCCCGGCTTGTATGCATGTACCGTTCATGCCTACATACTCCGGTGTCTTAAAAACAACATAGCTACTCTAATTTTAAATGGTAGGACCAACAAGGATTAGTAAAGTTGAAGAATGACAATACACTCTAACAGACTGATCATCTCTCTCACCAAAATGATTATAAAATCACAAAAGTCAAAACACCTCAAACTAATCAAATCCCAAGTTCGTAATTTAAAGAAAGCTACTGCAGTGCAGCGTAATAGGAGAAACTAGAAAGAAGAAGAAGAAACAAATGGAAACTATCAGTCAAACGAATGGGCATTTAATAATAAAAGGGTTGCTACGTGTCATTCAAAAAAAATGTTATGTCGTTGATTCGTTAGACATATGGGTAAAGAAACTAACGGAAGTTAACAAAATGACCAATAATGCTCATTTTTAAACTTCAAAGACTAATAGTACTCACTTGAAACTTCAAGAACTAAAAATGCACAATAAATAAACTTGAGTAACCAGCATTGTAATTTCACCTATCTTTTCATTTTAAAATCAAATTAGGCCTAATTTGTTTCCATATGAATCCCCAGATGAGTACTTATGAAAGAAATAAGTCTCAAAAAAAATCATCATGATAGAAAAGATATAAGCAAATAAGTTAGCAAATGTAATTTTTCAGCATTACTTTTTAAGCAATTTCAACATTTTTAGTTGTGTAAGCCTTATTGCCGAAGCTATCTATATTGTACTTGGATCAGATATTCCTCCATGAGATGTGTAACTACTTCAGAACTATAAAGAATACCTCAATTACCCATGATTTATATTCGTCAAGCTCCTCATTGGGATCAAGAACTAAAGATTATTAATCTGTACAAAATAAACTAAAGCAAAGAACACTTGCACCTAATATTACCTTGGTTGTTAAATAAACCTACAAAGGTGGCCAACAATGGGATCGGGGTGAGTTCTCAGCCCATTTGATGGATTTATAGGTAGTCACAATAGGCACATTCATTTATACCACACAAACAATGAGGCTAAATTGAGAATGCACTTTAAATTCTAGTGATTGATTCTCTACTAAATCTACCTACTTAGTGAACGTTTGGATAGCGGCAAGCTTCCAGCATTTTGCGTGTAAGTCCTGTGCACTGTTCACAAGACTCACAAACCTTTTTTTTAGCAAAACTTTCATTAAAAATGGTCTCACAGCACTATTCACACATTTAAAAATTATTTTACTACAGTATTTTCAGTTTTCAGCAATAAGCTATATCTAAATAGACCCTAACCTATAAAAAGAAAAGATTATATATGGTTCCTTTAACATATTCTAAATGGAGGGCATCATGAAATAAAAAAGATTAGTGAAAGGCTCAAAGTTCCTTCCATAAAAAAAAGGAGCGCGGACTAGGAGTCCCTACCACTAGAGATGCACTTAACAGGTAATTTCACTTGCTTCATTTCTAATGCCTCTATTGCCAAGAAGTGGTGGAAGCTCAAATTGTCTAACATTTAGCCATGTCTATGCTTCTTAACTACTTTTCAGCCAACTACAAGTTACAACAAAAATAAGAATGTTGATCTTTTCCTTAACCGTGATATCGGGAACTATAATTTTCCCATTTCCTTCACTCACGTGGTAGACCTACTATATGAGAGGAGTAGAAAATTTTAATCAAGTATAGATAATAGAATCTTCTTCGTAACATAAGTATAGATACTGGCGCAACTGTCCACAAGCCAAATGGTCACAGAATTTAATGCAAGTTACTTGCTTCTACACTGAGTCAAGCGATGCTAAACAATGAATCTAACTGCACAACTCTCTCTCTCTCTCCAATCAAAAGAAAAACCTCAAACATTCATAACAAGGAAGAACCCTACGTGTTATACCTTATGTTCTCAAATTAAATTCAAATATGTGGTTGTATTGACCAATCAACCACATAGATTGAATTTATTGTCCGTAAACTATTCCTAAGAGATCCATTGCAAATCATACCAGAGGGCTCTTTTGGGGACAAAATCACTTAAGCAGGAACGCCAACAGCTTTCTTCACCTACGTGCTGTTGCAAAAGATGATTTCAGAAACAAATGTTGAGGCCACTAATATAATTTAGTCAGCTTTTGTCTCAAAGGTTGATGTCTATCCCTTACTCGTCAAATATTCAAATTTGAAGAAAAAAAAATCCTTGTAAAAAAGTAAAAAGAAGAAAAATTATACAGAAGTAGTGAGAATATTTATAAAGTTCCAACACACTACCACCATTTTAGTTCGGCTCTGGTCTTTCATTCGTAGTGTCTTGTGAGTTTCGCTGAGATGCTGCCCCTGTGAACATCTCCATCACAGATCTCAGAGCTCCTGTTAGCTCCTCAGGCATTTGTTCTCCAAAATTCATATTAATGTTTCCTCCTATTCTTATTTCCGGCTCTTCAGGTTCGTTCGCATTGCTATCTTCTCCATGCATGTCTTGAGAATGCTGTCCCTGGTATGCATTGGCGGCATTTGCGGCCATGTTCATAAACATGCTTGCAAAATCAGCAGGGAGGGCAGAAGCATCAAATGGCATAGAAGTAAATCGAGGTGGAGTACTCCTTGGCACTCCCCTAGATTGGTTTTGGGATTCCTGATCACTATGACTTGCTGAACTTGTATTCTGCACAGGAGAAGGTAAAAGATAACTTAAAAGTTGACAAATATAACAGAACATACAACCAGAAATTAATTAGAAGAACAATAAACTAGCAAACTCCAAGCAATGGCACATTGATTGTTGAAACATTTTTTAAAGTTTGCAGTATACGCAAAGGAGGATATCAAATGCTTAGGTGTGTTTTATTGATTTCCAACATAGCTGTGCCTTCTTAATGTCATCAAAGGTTGTGGTAAGCATGTTCCTTTCCACTTAGCGAGTTAGCCCTAATCCCCAAGGTTGATAAGCACCTTTAAACATTTCCGTACTTTGAGCATTTTAATCTGATTTGATTGTTTTTCTCCATGAGTACACCCCAGGTGTACTTGGTTTGATTTCTTTTTAATAATTTTTTTCATTACTTATCCAAATACACACACACACACACATATATATATTGAAAGAGGCAAAGAATTTCAGCTAATTAATTAAGGCAAGACATCTAAGTAATACTCCTATATAAACTCCAGGGCTATCAAAAGAAAGAAGGCATCGTCTCAGGAAGAGGTTCATTATTTTAAGATTGCCTAAATGATTCTCTCAAACTTAAGCTGTATCCTTTTTTCTTTTCTTTTCTTTTTTGTGGGGGGGGGTGGTGTTTTGCGCATGGGTGGGTGTGTTAAGTATTCTTTCAAACTTCAGAAGTTATTACGTCAAACCATGCAAATTGAGAAGTGAGCCACCAGCTATTATCAACCTGTGAGTCAACATTACAAACCTGTGCCTTTATTCTTATAGCCCAACAATTCTTTCTCAAGATGAGACTGAAAGTACATATACCTGATCACGTTCTGTATGTTGTTGCTCTTGCCTCAATCTTAGCTCAGCAACCTGGTAACAATGACACATTTACAAAAATAAAGTTCAATAAAAGGAAGATGAAGCGCAGAGGAGGAGAAGGAAGACAGAGCATAACCAACCCGAATATTTTCTTTGACAGATTCATTATTTGGATCCAATTGCAAGGCTGAACAGGTAAATCTCAAAATTAGAGATGAAAATATTTTCAACAGTTATCATTCATGACAATACAAAGCATTGCTTTTTCCATGCATAACGGGATTATTAATGGAATAATAACATTCCCAGGCGTAGCAGTCTAATAGCATTGCAGGAATGTGTATAACTAGAGATTGACTAACCATTATGAAGCAAAAATCAACACATCAAAAAGAAGGGAGAAGAAACAGTGCGAATTCAATTTATATCCCACCTATACATCTGTTCTTTTCTCAAAACAATTATGTTTTAAGTTTTAACTATAGTGTTGAATGTGTAATTGACTATGCATAAAACTAACAATGAATTATGATTAATGAGATAATCTATGAAAAGGTGATACTATCAAAATTGAGAGGAAAACATTTAGGGTCCATTTGGTTGAAAAGGTGAAAAAGTAGGAGGATAGAAAATGGTGGGAGGATGGAAAAGTGAGAAGATAGAAAATATTTTATTTTCTCTCCTTGTTTGGTTGGGAGTGGAAAAGTGAAAGGATAGAAAAAATGAGTTTGAATAAATTTACTCATATACCCTTATTAAAAAATGATACCCAATTAAAACAAAAAAGTGACAAATAACTACAAAAAAAAAAAAAAAAAAAAAAGAACAATCACCCAAATTTATTAAAAAATAAAAATAAAAATCATGTCTACTTAAAGAAAAAAAGAAAAGAAAGGGGGCATGCCTAGGCCTAGTAAATCAAAAAATAAATTAAAAAAATAAAAAGAAGAGGCAATGTTCCTAGGAAAAAAAACAAAAATAAAAGGCAACATTACTGCCCAGGGGAGAAGGAAAAAAAATAAATAAAGGCAACTTGAAGAAGCCCATGTGCACGTACACATGGGCAATTTTGTCAATCAAGAAAAAATTCATCCCCACTCAGTTTTCTGTCCATTTTGGGGAGTAAACATTTTGGTGGGTCTAGGAAGAAAACACATGGACCCAACCATTTATTTTCCTTCCTTCCTACCCAACCAAACACACTCGGAAAAAGTTTTCCTCCCCATTTTCTCTCCAAAATTTTCCATCCATCCTGTTTCACCTCCAAACAAACCTACCCTTAGACTACTCGATGGATTACCGACGCCCTATATGAGAGATAGCAAGCGTCATATGGCTAAGAGCCTTACAACTTGATGGCATAGCTAACTAAATTAGTGAAACAAGGGGCCTAATAGTCGCATACAAGATAGAGAAACACCCTAAAACAAAACTCGCATCTAAAATTCAAAAGATTAATTCTTAAGCCAATTTTAGGACTAACTGATATGGTCAAACTCATATAGTATAAAGCTTGAATCAATTTTGATTAGTAAACAGGCTTGCAAACATGATTCACAAAAATGCTTGATTAGGCCCAGTTACTAGGGAAATAAATAGGCCACATACTTTGTTTTAGTACATGCTATACATTCGTGTTGATTTTGGGCCTAACAGGTTTAATTTAATAATAATTTAATTATTCCTAATTGCAGCCCTCCCCTTTTTTGTTAGTTGCCTCATGCATTCTGTTAAGGACAAAGTTCTCCTCCAAGGAGGTTGGAGAATCTCCACCAACCCATAATATGGTGTTCACAAGACCATCCGCTGTATTTTGTTTAGATGACTCGATGAGTCTTTTTTTTTTTTTTTTTTTTTTTTGATAGATGGCTTGATGAGTCATCTAAAAAAGTCACATGATTTATAAATATGTCATGTGACTAGTAGTACACAAGGATACTAATTTGAGTTGCCATGTAGGGGGTTAGAAGAACTTTCTTCCAAACTGTTGCGGAGGAAAATTCGGTCATGTTAATATATTTCTTTGATATTACAACAGAAGAGGAAAAAAAGACAGAAAGAGGGAGAGAGAGAGAGAGAGAGAGAGAAAGAATTGAAGAATGAAAGCATATGAGATAGAGGGCTATTGAAGAGAAAGATTATCTAATCAAGCTTATTGAAGTTTAAGCATTTAAGGCCCCTTTCAAGCTAAACTCAAACAGAGACACCTGTGCTTGAGTCAAGCACAAACACAAATGAAGCATGGCTAAACCAAGCATGAATATAACTTGCCTCAACTGCAACCCTTGAGAGACCCAAGAGCCCTAGCTCAAATGGCACTTCCTCCTCTCACAAGTGTAGGTGGAGGGTGAGGTAAAGGGTTCAAAACCACCAGGTGGGTGTCCAACTAACTCATAAAGGAATGCATCACTAGAGATTATAAAATAAGAACTATGTAAATTTGTTTTTCTATTTTTGTTTTTAAAAAAGAGTATATTGTTTTATCTCATACAAGCAAGTTATTTACTATTCAAATATGATAAACTTTTTTTTTTTTTTTTGATAAGTAACTATTCAAATATGATAAACTACTATGTATTCAAGCAAAATTTGGAAGTTGTCCACCGTTTTTATGGCTAACGCAGGGAACCTTCTAAAGAGGAGCCCTTTTGACTCACCTCTTACAATTTGTAGATTTATTGAAGAGTTTGGATCTCTAAATGATTCCACCATTGTATGCAAGTGGAGCCCAAACCCATTGATGGATTAGTCCTTGATTTAATAACAAGATCTTAATTTATATGGTGAAAGAAACACTTTCTTTAACTGTAATTGGCATGGTATACAGCAACAGATGTTTACCAATTAAGGGATTAAGTTTGGAGGAAGGGGAAGAAGAAGAAGAACAGATTTTTCCACTGTATAGCTAACTTTGACAGGAGGGTTAATTCTATTGATAGGCTTATGGTTGGATGGGGTGTTGTCTTCGGACCCGGCTGCCATAGCAAATTGTATCTCTCAGTTTTATAGGCAGCTTTATTCTGAGGATATGTCTCATAGACCTGTCTTAGATGATGTGGATTTTTCTAGTATATCAGTGGAAGATGCAAGTTGGCTAGATAGGCCTTTTGAGAAAGAAGAGGTGTTTGGGGTGATTAATGATTTAAATGGTGATAAGGCACCTGGTCCGGATGGCTTTTCCATGGCATTCTTCCAGTCTTGTTGGGGTGTTTTGAAAACAGAAATTATGGCTATTTTTCAAAATTTTCATACCCAGGCAGTGTTTGAGAAGAGTCTTAATGCTACGTTCCTTGACCTTATTCCCAAGAAAGTGGATGCTGTGAAGGTCAAGGACTTTCGACCTATTAGCCTAGTTGATGGGATTTATAAGATTATTTCTAAGATGTTGGCTAATCAACTTTGTAGGGTGGTGCATGGGCTTTTTACGGATTCAAAAAATGCTTCTGTGAAGGGCAGACAGATTTTTAGATTCCGTCTTGATTGCTTCTGAATGTATTGATAGTAGATTGAAGTAAGGAGTTCCAGGTGTGTTGTGTAAATTAGATGTGGAGAAGGCAAATGATCATGAGAGTTGGGATTTTTTACTATATATGCTTCAGCATTATAGTTTCTCAGAGAAATAGAGAAAATGGGTTAGGTATTGCATTTTAACTGTAACGTTTTCTATTCTGATCAATGGTAGCCCATCTGATTTCTTTGGAAGTTCTAGGGGGCTTCGGCAAGGGGATCCTTTATCTCCTTTGTTGTTTGATATGGTGATGGAGGCATTAAGTCGTATGTTGGATGTGGCTGCTTCCGCCGGGCAATTCTCAGGCTTTTCTGTGGGTAGTACAGTTGGTCCATCAGTAATGGTGTCTCACCTTTTATTTGCAGATGACACTTTGATTTTTTGTGATGCTGAACCTTCTCAAATTGCTAATTTGAGGGCGATTCTTGCTAGATTTGAGGAGGTGTCAGGGCTTCATATTAATTTGGGGAAATTTGAGTTGGTACTTGTTGGTGGGGTATACAATTTGGAGGCTTTGGTGGGTCTGCTAGGGTGTGAGCAGTCTTCTTTGCTCTTGAAATATTTGGGTCCTCCATTAGGTGCAAAATTTAAGGATTTACCTGTTTGGAATCCAATCCTCGAGAGAATGGAGAGGAGATTAGTAGGTTAGAAGAAAATGTATTTATCTAAAGGGGGTAAGGTGACACTTATTAAAAGCTCTCTCTCATCTTTACCTACATACTTTCTTTTCCTTCTTCCTTTACCGGGTAAGGTGGCAAAGTGTATGGAGAAATTACAGAGAGATTTTCTGTGGAATGGGATTGGTGGTGAACCTAAAATACATTTAGTTAATTGGGCCAAGGTTTGTAGGCCTTTGCAGGATGGAGGGTTGGGTATAAGAAGGCTGGGAAACTTTAATTCTGCTTTGCTAGGAAAATGGTTGTGGAGAGATTTGGTATGGAGATTGATGCTTTATGGAGAAGGGTTATAAAGGCAAAATATGGGAACATTTGGGATGGTTGGTGTACAAAAAAGGTGACAAGTCCTTATGGGGTCAGCTTGTGGAGATACATTAGAAGTGGCTGGTTGAATTTCTCTAAATTCCTTGTTTATGATGTGGGGGATGGGATTAGAGTGAAATTTTGGAAGCATGTGTGGTGTGGGGATTATACTCTCCAAGAGGCCTTTCCAGAACTTTATTGCCTTAGTAGGTCTAAGGATTCCTCGGTGGCTGAAGTTATGGGTTGGTCTACAGGGAGGTTTCACTGGAAAGTGCAATTTCGTCATTCACAACAAGATTGGGAAGAATAAGCCTTTGACCGGTTTATGGTGTTGGTTTATTCTTCGACAGTGCGGGGATTTGGCCCAGATAAGGTTTGTTGGAAACTTGCAAGGAATAGAGGTTTTGAGGTTAAAGGTTATTATAGCTCCTTCTACCCTCCTACTCTTGTTTCCTTTCCATGGAGAATGATATGGCAATCGAAAGTTCCTCCAAGGGTGGCTTTCTTTTCTTGGTCTTCTTCCTTAGGTAAGATCTTAACAACAAACAACTTTCGTAAAAGATGAGTGATAGTGCTTGACTGGTGCTATATGTGAAAGAGGTGTAGGGAGTCGGTGGATCATCTTCTTCTACATTGTTCCATAGTTTGGGAGTTGTGGTCTTTGGTGTTCTGCTTGTTTGGTATTCAATGGGTTATGCCTAATACTGTTCTTGAGTTGTTTGAGGCTTGGCAAGGAAAGTTTGCGCGACATTGTCACATTGATGTTTGGAAATTAGTGCCTTATCGCTTGATTTGGTGCATTTGGCGTAAAAGGAATGCTAGAAGCTTTGAGGGTTGTGAACGTTCTTTGCTAGAGATTAAGTTTTTTTTCTTACAAACTCTCTTTGAATGGAGTGTGGTCTTTTCTCACTTTTCTTGTTCTTCTTTTTCTATTTTTCTTGATCGTTGTTCTTTTTTTTCTTGATTTGTGCCCCCATATTATATCTCCAATGTACTCGGTTTGGCAATCTTTTTATTATTAATAATATTCTTACGTTATTTATCAAAAAAAAAAAAGCATATGAATCTTTTGAATTCAAAATGTGCACGACATGACCACAATAGAGGGTTAATGGCTGTGGAATGACTCACTAAACAATTAATAATGATGCTTTTCAATGTTCCAAAGTTCATAACTCCACTAACCAGGGGTATGTTTGGTACACTAAATGTAGATTACATTAGAAATAGTAATCTGGATTACTGGGAATATAAAACATTATAATGGAATAACTATTATTATTCATAAGTTTGGTTGTTACATATGGAAAGCTTGTAAATGATAATATATAAGGAAACTTTATACTTTTGGAAATATATTAATTTTAAAACCTATTATATGCATTAAGGAATAGCTATTACATCTATTTTAAAGAGAAATAGCTATTCTTCAGTTTAAAGAATAGTTATTCCAATGTAATAATTAATCCATGTAATAAAAATACAACCAAATGACCGTTACACATAAATAACTATTCCATTACAAGAGTTATTACAGCATACCAAACGTACCACAGGTGCCAATCCCAAGCAAAAATGCCTAGGACCAAAAATATTCAAATCCCCCAGGAGGTGAACATCTTTACCAACTAATACAGTAGCATGCAAGCATACAAATGTCCTAAGTATCAATCCAACTTCTGTTTTCTTCCAAAAGAGATGGATGAGGAAAAAAGAAACTGATGAAGGCGTGAACAGAATAAGTAATTTGCATTGACACTTGATGAAGAGAACAAATAAGGGCACTTAAGAAATTAATCTGCTACCAACCTTTCTTAAATCCCTTGTTAATGGCATCACTGTAGTTCCCTTGTGCATAATAAGCTAACCCCAGACGACTGTATGCCTTGCTATAGTTTGGGTTAATTTCAATGGATTTAACACAGTCCCTGATTGCTTCAGTATATTTGTGGATCTGAGTGTAAGCAGCTGCCCTGAATTACACACATCAAGTTAATGAATCAAAGTCTAAAATCTAATTGTGTTGAAATTGCTGCAATGAGGTAAAACTGTTAACGTTTTACAAGCAAGGAATGCCCACTTAAAACATAAATTTTTTTCCTTCACAAATTTGAAGAAGAGCTCAAGCTAAATGTCACTGACTGGACATAAAATGTCCTCTCTCTTTTTTTTTCTTGATATTTGAGACACGTGAAACCTAACAATACATATAGAGCTTGGCCCCAAACTATGCCTGTCTGCATGGGAGTGTGTGTGTGTGTGTGTGTGAAGATGTGGGGTCAAGTTTTCTGCCTTAACATGAAAGGTTGCGTTTATAATCATTAATTCTAATTTGCATTTAGATGTTTATTTTTCTCATGGTTCACTTAAGACTTTAGCAAGTTATCACCATCATTCTGGCCTTGTATATAACCTGAGTAACATTGTGTACTCAGCATTTAGGTTTTATGTTTAGTCCCTTCACCAACCTTCTCTCACCACCTGAGATACCTTTCCATAGTAAGGTATCCACCTCATAAGGCAGAAAATTGGAATTTATGGATAACACTGATTGGTGTGGCAGCTAACCAGCGGACATGCATGACAAAGTGTCAAATATTATTCTGTATTTCAGGCTTTAAAAATTATATATAAAAAAAAGGGTGTGCACGTATATGGAGGAGTCTTTATTTCTATGCATAATAAATTAAATTAAAGATGAAAGGCTAGTCTTTATTTCTATGTTATGTTTATTTTATTATTGTCTTTAATATTTTAAAAGCTAATGTTACAAGCATGTGATTTTAATGAAGTTGGATGGTTAGGATTTAATTTTTATATGTAAAATGAAAGGCTGGGATTCTAGGGTTACTACAAGCTATTATAAGCAGCCTCTTTTGAGTCATTGTAGGCAGTCTTATCCACTTTATAAAAATTTTATAGTTTATCCTCGCGCACACACACACACACCCCCAAGCCATTTTATTTGAGAAGTCAACATATAGAGCCACCCCACCAGATTAATACTAGAATTCACATAACTAAAATAAACAAAGGATTAACAAAATGTACACGATAGTAGTGCACCTGTTACAGTAGTAAACAGCATTATTTTCACAAAGTGCAGTGGCGCAATTATACAACTCAATTGCATCGGAGTATAGCTTTGACTGCATTGCCCTGTTACCTAAACACAGGCAATTTTACATAATAAAATCAGCTAGTGCATAGCTCAACCAGAGAATATAGATATCATTAAAAACATATTGCACAAAGAGCAATAGGATTGGTGGACCCAGGGTAAAAAAGCATACACATATTGGCATTCATTAAGGTACATACAGACATTTAAAGGCATATTTTTCATGCCATATATCACATTGAGAAGGATAAGTAACAATGGGGAAAACTTAAAATTCCTCATGAACATGAAGCTATAAGTATAAAAGAAGAACAGCAGACACAACCAAAGGCTAACACACTTAAGAATACCTTGTGATTTTAAGGTCTCAGCCAGGTTGTCTATATTATATATCTTGCATCCAGATCTTTCCATTTCCTAATGTGGCAGAGAAAATATGTTTGTTAGAAAAGGATTGACAAGGAAAAATAATACAAAGAATTTGAAACTTAAAAATTACAAGGTTTATGTGCAATATTTATACCAAATAATATATTAGAAAACCACCATGCAAATGTCACTAACTATTTTTGGATACAAAACTAACAAATGGATCCTAATGGAAGAAGAGAGCAATAGGTTGAACAAAAAGCAATGTGCAAATTACGTAACCAGATGGTTACAGGACTTTGAAACACAAGAAAAAAGGATATCGGCAATCATGTCATGATATTTCCAATTCACTAAACAGCACAAATGCATCAAACAAAAGGGGGATTAATATAGATGGCAAACAGCACACATCACCTTATTTGCTTAGCCAATGGTCTCAGAAACTATACTCTCAGCAGGTTAGATAACCGCACAGTTGTCCATCATGTGCAAAATTGGGTTCAAATGGTTTAAGGCCCCACTATCACCACCCCAAAGAACTGAAAAATAGGACTTCACCTATTATGTCCTTTTGAATGTCGTAAGAGGGAGGGACCAGGATATTTTTCACTATGATCTAATATATTTCAGCCATCTAAATTTAGTGCAATACCACTTTAGGTTGTCATTGGCATATGCGAAGCATGAACAGTTTTTAGGAGATACTACATGGGGCAAGCAGATGACCAAACATTAAAGTTACCATGTGGCAAAATGAATCTGTATTCCATTGCCAAGGATAATAAATTCATAAAAATATTCTCATGCAACTAACCATCAAATCCATCATTTATGGGGTGCAGCACACACACACACACAGGAGAATGAATCATACAATTAGAGCATCATGAAATAAACGAGTTGCTTTCTCCAATTGGACTGGGTCATCATTCCCATCAGGCATGGTTCTGACAAAGTGAATTTTCTCAAGCGCCGCAAAGAATTGTCCAAAAAGTTCATCCTTAGACACTCCTGCCAACAACAAAGTCAATAAAAATATGTTAGCCCAAAACTTCTAAAACATTTTTCTCAATCCCATTACAGAATGAAATCTTAACATTTGAGATCATTACTACAAATGTATTTCTAACAAAATTTTAAGAAATTTCTTAATTGGCAAGATACACTTTGAGCAATTTCTTTTTTTTTTAAAGGTAAATAATACTCAATTACTCACACACTCATCCAAGACTGGACATTCATCCGTTGTTTAAAAAGGAAGGAGAAGCCATTTGATTCAAAGACCATGCTGTTATTAATACAAGTAACACCCAGCCAGGTTATTTCTGCTGGATCAAACTTTATTTTGAGTATGACTCAGCCCAGCAGTGGGAGGTGACATCTAAGCATAATGTGGACCATACAGTCTGTTAGAACGTTTTCAGAATCCTTTTTTTATTTATATAAAGGTATTTTCAGGATCCTTTTTCTCAATATTATACTTATTAGTTAAGCACTACCCTTTAAAGCAGACTTATATGTACAAGAATGAAAAGAAGGAAGAAATGTCTTTTCCAAAACCTAGCATTAAAGCCATTACAAAGATTTATGAGAAGAATGAGGAAACGTTTGTGATTGGTGAGGAAAAGAAGATTTGTTTATGATCAAGTTCAAGAAAGAGCCACTTGGTTAGTCTATCATTCACGCACACATGCCCTGGCACCTTCTGACTATTCTCAAAATAATGATCCAAGAACATTAAATGATTCTGATTATCATAAATTATTTGTGCAGTTTTCCCAAATCATACCAACCCTATGCAACAACGGCATCACCAAGCCATTTTTATTCATTTTAACTTTTTGACCATTATGGCAAGCTACCCTTTACCTTCAAGATAATAATGAAAAATCATATTTCTATCTAAATTTATTTCAAGACACTAGAAGTCTAGAACTATCAGGTCTGAATAAATTCAACCAAATTTGCCAATATAATATTTTATATATATATATATATATATATATATATATGTATGTATGTATATATATATAATTTCTGCAGAATATAGATAGATGTATGTTTTCTACAAATGCAGGGACATTTCCATGCTGTGTTATTTTTTTTTTTTTTTGGTTGATAGATCTTAATTAATCCCCACTAGTTTCCCACAAGTCTTCAGAATTTTACATCAAACCATAAATGTCAATATATAGTTTTTGGTATAAAAAAAAGCACTCTGCAACCATGTCTTTCATTTTCAGATACATTCTACTTTGCATACACATAAAACACAATCAATTAGATGACACTACAAAAAATATTCAGTAAAATAATGTGCTTTAGAGCTTGAAAAAGCTAGGCTGATAAAGAAGACTTAAAGGCATTATAGAGCAACACAGTTTATTCTAAAGGGGTTTCATAGTGTTGATTGTTCTGGTTTACAAAAACAGAATAAATTCAGCATCTAATTTTATAACAAAGTCTCTGCTTAAAAGATGGCAATGAGAAGGATACACAGTAAGAGAAAGATAAACCTAGAAAGAAACAATTTCAGCACCTAAACAAGGGAAACATTACCCTACCAGATATTTGAGGTTTCCCCATCCAATCATCAGCCTGCTAAGGTTGAAACATGAAAAAGAGACACAGCTCAAATTCAAGAAGCAGAAGATATAATAATTGTGACATAATTAATTTCTTTTTTTGCTAACAGGTAATGGTATTTAATTAAGAGAATAGATTACTTCATGCACACAATAATGAAGACAAAGTAGCCTAAAAGAACAGCAGCATAATTAATTTCAAATGCAGGCAACAATGTAGCACGATCAAATTTATAAATCTCAGATAACATAGAACAAAGTAAAAGCATCAAGATCATTGAAAAAGACACATTTAAAAATCACAACATCATGCATAAGTAAAATTAAGCACAGGTAAACATTCATATGACAGTAATTCAAACCCCCAACAATCATATGTATGAAGTAAATGTTATCTACAAAACCTATGAAAACTATGATGAAACAGGCAACCATTTGATGGATGTATTTACTTAGGGTTGGCTCTATAATATGCATGTTTCAAACCAAGTACCAATAGAAAAACTTATGAAACAGTATTTTGTTGAATATTAGACTGGTTAATAATTTACCAAATCAGAGTCCATAATATTTTCCTCAAATCAAAAATATATTAGAATATTAGAACTCTAAGTGCATTGCATTAAGATGTGATTACATTTACATATAACAAAAATCAGTACATATCTTATGAAATTTTTATTCTAGTAAGTGTAATGCATGTACTACAGATATCCTAACCCTAGCGGTTCAGCAAAAATCACATATTTTATTAGAGAACAAATTCAATAAATATCTGGCATCCTTTTTACACTCTCAAATAACATTTAGCCACGTAGCCGCTTTTCATATGTCAAAATTCTCTTGCCCAAATATGAACATTCATTTAAAAAGTTATATACAGTATTAAAAAAATAAATAAATAAAAGAGATGTCACCCAATACACACACAGAGAGGACCTGTGAGAGATTAGACTCAGTGAGGTTGGGCAACCCAACCTGGTTTTGAATAAAGGATTCGGGTCGCGGCTGAGTCAAACTGCAGGGACAACCACCGGACAACGCGTCTGAAGACCCATACGATTGTCCAGTGGTCTACTCTGGCATTTTGTGGCGGCTGACACTCAAATCCACCATTCAAACCAAGTTGGGCCGCCTGGGCCCTCCAAATCTGGTCCCCCCCCCCTCTCTCTCTCTCTCTCTCTCCCCGAATCAGGTTCTGCTTCCCACTTCCTAATTCTCATATGTTCTGTTTCTAATAGTAAGTATAAATCTTAAGAGGAATGTTTGTATGTGGGTGACAGATTTTTCGTGTGTGGAAAGTGATGATATGACTAGGTGTAAGAGGAATTACACCTTAGTGTCAAACTAAGGTCAAACCATGAAGTTGATATAGTAATTAGCCCAACGATGCGTGTGTGTTTTATATACAAATGAGGGAGAACAAACCAGAGAGTTTGATACCTCTGTAAGATTAGCATTAGCAGCATTCTGAGCAGAGGACGAACTGGGAGCATCCCCTGAGATAGCCCCATGAGCAGAATCAGTTATGATTTCCTGATTCTCGGTTCTTTCCAATGAACGGAATATGTCAACCAACGAATCAGGATTTGTATGATCATTGACAGAAGATGAATCAAGCTTAAACGCCTCCGTCAAACATTCCGTCGCAACTTCAAGACCCTCAACATCAACACCTGGAGCAGGTTCAACTGTCCTAGAGAAGACATACCACCATCAAAAAGGGAATATAAAAGCCAAAACTGAAAACCTATATATATATATATATATATATATTATACCTAATGCAACTTTAAGCAATATTACACTACTTAATATTTTTTTATTAGATGCAAATTTTGACATATTCACTGTTAGATTATTTTTTCTTCTTATATTCTCTATTGCTTGCAAAATTTCAAGATGATAGAAGATCAACAACTATATCATCAAACAAATATTTAAAATTCAAGTTTTTGTAGTTTAAAATTAGCAAAGTGTAAGTGAAAGGCTTGGCTGTGAGTCTTTAAGCCTTGCTATGTTCGCATTCTCGGATTTTATAGAGAACAATTCTTTAGTGGACTTACCTTTAGAGGGGGCCTCCTTCACTTGGTTTACAGATTCTGGTATTCCCTCTATGTCAAGAATTGATAGGGCTTTGGTTTCTCTTGATTGGGAGGAGCATTTTGAGAATGTATCCCAACGGGTGCTTCCTCGTGTTCTTTCAAACCATTGCCCCCTTTTGTTGGAAGCTGGTGTTGTTCAACGTGGTCGAAGCGCCTTTAAATTTGAAAATATGTGGTTGAAAGTAGAGGACTTTGTTGATAAATTTAAACAATGGTGGGATGGATACAGCTTTGGGGGCTCTCCAAGTTTCATCTTGGCACAAAAATTGAAGGCTTTGAAAGTAGATTTAAAAAAGTGGAATAGGGAGGAGTTAGGTGATTTGGCTTTTAGGAAGAAGAACATACTGACTAAGCTGATGGGTTCAGATGCGAGAGAGGAGTTGGTGGGTCTTTCAAATGAGGACCAGATTCGTCACCTTCAACTCAAAGGAGACATAGATCAGTTGGCTTCTCTTGAGGAGACTTCCTGGAGACAAAAGTCTCAGGCCTTGTATGTGAAGGAGGGCAATAATAATACTCAGTTCTTTCATAGATTAGAAAACTCTCATAGAAATGCTAATCAAATTAAAACGATTGAGGTGGATAGTGTCCTCTATGAGTATGAGTTTGATGTTCGCTCTCAGTTAGTTCTCTTTTATCAAGGGTTGTATACGGAAACTGAGGAGGGGCGTCCTGCTATGGATGGGTTAGATTTTGCTTGTATTGAAGAGGAGGAGCGGTTATCCTTAGAGAAGGAGTTCACAAAGGAGGAAGTCATCCAGGTATTAAGGGAGATGGAGGGTGATAAAGCCCTTGGTCCTGATGGTTTCACCATGGCTTTTTTTCACAAATGTTGGAGTGTTGTGGAAAAGGATATCATGGATTTTTTTTATTACTTTCATCGGCACTCTGTGTTTGAACGGTCTATGAATGCTTCGTTCCTCACATTAAGGACTTTTGCCCCATCAGTTTGGTGGGTAGTGTACACAAGCTACTGTCCAAGGTGTTGGCTAATAGGTTGAAGGTGGTTTTGGATAATCTCATCTCTGAGACTCAAAATTCGTTTGTTGGTGGAAGGAAAATTCTGAATTCAGTGCTTATTGCAAATGAATGCCTGGATAGTAGGTTGAAGAGCAAAATACCGGGTGTGGTTTGCAAGCTTGATATTGAAAAAACTTATGACCACGTGAACTGGGAGGCCTTGTTTTATTTGTTGGGCCAGATGGGTTTTGGGTTGAAATGGAGGGGGTGGATTAAGGCTTGTGTTACGTCTGTCCGTTTCTCAGTCCTGGTAAATGGATCCCTTGAAGGTTTTTTTGGAAGCTCTCGTGGGTTGAGACAAGGGGACCCACTATCCCTGCTTTTGTTTCTCTTGATAATGGAGGTTTTAAGTAGACTCTTGAAGAAGACAGAGGAGTGTAATCTTATTCGGGGTTTTCATGTGGGAGCTGTGAACTCCGTTGGTGTGTGCATTTCCCATCTACTATTTGTTGATGACACTATCTTATTTTGCGATACCTCTAGGGATCAGCTGTTGTCCATAAGGTTGGTGTTGTCTTGTTTTCAGGCTTTTACGGGTTTGAAGCTCAATGTCCAAAAAAGTGAGATTGTCCCTGTTGGTGAGGTGAATAATCTAGATGAACTGGCTAATATTCTTCAATGTAGAGTGGGCAATTTGCCTATGAAATACTTGGGGATGCCGTTGGGAACTTCTTTGAAGACATCATTGATTTGGAATCCTATTTTGGAGAAGATGGAGAAGAAACTATTTGGGTGGAAGTGTCTCTATTTATCTAAGAGTGGTAGGCTCATGTTGCTAAAGAGTACTCTATCAAGTCTCCCAACGTACTTTTTATCTCTTTTTACTATTCCTAAATATGTGGCTGCTAGATTGGAAAGTATTCAGAGGAATATTCTTTGGGGGTCTTGTGAGGGGAGTTTCAAATGTCCTTTGGTGGCTTGGGAAAATGTGTGCTTACCCGTTGAGATGGGTGGTTTGGAGATAAGAAGTGTGGTGCCATTTAATCAAGCTTTATTAGGGAAATGGTTGTGGAGAAATGGTCATGAAGTTACCCATCTCTGGCGGCGAGTTATCTCTACAAAATATGGTGAGGGTCAAGGGGGGTGGAAAACTAATGGTTGTAGGAGGACTCATGGGTGTGGCCTATGGAGAAGCATTAATGAAGGGTGGGAGATCTTTTCTAAGCATCTATCCTTTGTAGTGGATGAAGGCACTTGTATCCGCTTTTGGCATGATAGGTGGATTGGTGATAATACTCTAAAAGACCTCTATCATGAGCTCTATGTGTGTTCAGCGGTCAAGGATGCTTGTATCTCTTAGGTTTTGTGGATTTCAGAAGAGGATACTGTTAGAGTATGGCATTTATGATTTTATAGAGCTTTTGAAGACTGGGAGTTCGCTGCATCTTTTTCTCTACTTCAGCTTATCCAAACTCATATTCCTCGAGGTGATAGGATAGATACTCTTTGTTGGCGGCTAAAAGGTGATGGTAAGTTTGACACCCAGTCTTACTACCATGCGATTTGGGGTGCTTCGAATTCTTTGTTTCCATGGAAGGGTGTTTGGAAACCAAAGATTCTTCTTTTTGTGGACAGCTACTCATGGTCGGACCCTCACTTTGGATAATCTAATGCTTAAGGGTCGCCCTTTGACTAATTGGTGTTGTATGTGTTGTTGTGATGGGGAGTCAACAGACCACCTTCTTCTTCATTGTCCTGTTACTCATTCTTTATAGACTTTTATGATTCAGGCTTTTGGTATTCATTGGGTTATGCCAAGATCAGTGGCGGGTTTGTTATCTTGTTGGCATCAGTGGCTTGGGAAGCATAATTCAGACATTTGGAATTTGGTTCCAGGATGCTTAACGTGGATTGTGTGGTTGGAACGAAATCGTTGTTCCTTTGAGGACAAGGAAAAGACGTTAAATGAGTTAAAGGTTTTATGCCAACGTAGTCTTTTGGAGTGGTCTCATTGTTGGGGTTTTACTGATTGTTCTTCTCTCTTTGAGTTTATGTCTTCCTTAGCTTAGTTTCCTGACTACCCTCTGTTTGCGTTGCTAATTGTTTCTTGTACTTCTTGTTGTTCATTATCATCAACTTCTTGTACTCCCATTTTTTTCTCATTTATAATAAATTTCTAATTATCTATCAAAAAAAATTAGCGAAGTGCTCCGTCCACAACATTTTCACTACACCTTCATAACAAATCATAGGTGATAAGTTTTTTTTTTTTTATTGGAAATAACAGCTTTATTGAAAATAAAAGCACAATGAATTTATGATAGTAAACTCACTGCACTGAAAAGATGATGAACCAATAAGTTATTATTGATTCTAATTTGAATTTACAACTTGAATTACTTTTTTGCCCACCTATAACAACCACTAACCTGTCACTTGTTGTGAAAGTGTTGTGTACGTAACATTTCTCGATCACAATAAATAACATCCGATTCACGCAAAATTTGGCATGGGTGTTAAAACATAGAGAACATATTAAGATTTCCAAATTATTGATCCAATAAAAGTTTATTAAATTGTGTAACATTACTTAAAGTTTATCAAAAAGCACAAAAACATAGTCTCTCGTAAGAAAATAGTGTGTATCAATAATGCCATTTACCCAACAGATAAATAACAACCATACCCAAAAAAAAAAAAAAAACAAAACAAAACAAAACCATCTAATCTGAAAGATGAAATGGAAAGCAAAAAAGTAGTCGCAAGAAAGAAATGGTAAACAAAATAAATTTGACTGGGGGCATTAGGTATACACAATTTGACAATCAAAATAAAATTTTTTTATGACCTAATTTTTGCTAAGTTATTTAGAATGATCATTCCGCACATAGTGGCACTAAATCACTAAAAATTAATACAAATGCAAATACAAACAAAAATGAAAATGCAATTCCATTTGACAAGTAGTAGCAAAAAAAAGCTGTAATTAAAGAGGCTAAATATAGAGAGAGAGGGGACCTGAGTTGAGGAAGTTGAGGAAGGCACGAACAATGCGACGAGAGAGAGGGGAATCGGTGGTGAGGTTGAGATTAGCCATTGGAGAGTGTGAGAGAGTGAGAACGAAGGCGATTTCGCATGACAACAAGTGA
This sequence comes from Quercus glauca, assembly GCA_023736055.1. Classification (NCBI taxonomy): domain Eukaryota; kingdom Viridiplantae; phylum Streptophyta; class Magnoliopsida; order Fagales; family Fagaceae; genus Quercus; species Quercus glauca. The sequence continues at coordinate 38,239,432 of CM043323.1, forward strand.
AGAGAAGGGTTGAGAGTTACGGTGATATATATATATATATATGGGCGCTTCGGATCTTTCGGGAGCTTTCTTCTTCTTCTGCGTGAGCTGTGCTGTGTCTCTATCTTTTTTTTTTTTCTCAAAGTCTCAAAGTTCTCAACTTTCCACTCTGGTCATGACTCATGAGTCGTGTTGGGGTTTCCTGAAAGATTCATTTTTTGTTTGGCTGCACCTTCATTCTTGTCTTCGCCAGGAACGGGGATATTTTAGAAAACAACCATCAAACCTAAACAATATCATTAGTTAGACAAAATTTCAAACTAATTTCATTTCTAGCAATTCGAGTCCTCTAGACTCCATTTTACTGTTGCTATTCCTGTTTTACCAGCAGCTGAGGTGGACAAAAAAGTCCACGTAGGCCAGAAATCGAGTCCAATGAACTCGGTTTCTATACATAGAAATTGAGTTCAGAGGACTCGGTTTCTACACATAGAAATCGAGTTCAGAGGACTCGGTTTCTATGTATAGAAAACAAGTACTTTGGACTCGGTTTTTATACATAGAAATCGAGTCCTCTGAACTCGATTTCTATGCATAAAAACCGAAGAACAACACTTCCGCTGACGAAGCACCCGCAAACGAAGAACAAATGAACCCAGCAAACGAAGAACTAGAACCCACCAACGATGACCCAACAAACCCACCAACGATGAACCTAACAAACCCCACAACGATGAACCCAACAACCCAGCAACGATGAACCCAACAAACCCAACGCCGAAGAACAAACGAAGAACAAACTCTGGCGCCGAAGAACCCAGCAAACGATGAACCCAGCAACGAACCCAACAAACCTAAACCCAGGCGCCGATTTTGACCAAACCCCGGCGATGGAAATCGGATCGGACGTGGTTTCCTGCCGCCGCTCTAGTGGAAGAAAAAATCAACGACGCAAAAACCCAGCAAGAAATCAGATCAGATATGTGGTTTTGATTTGTTTTTTTCATGGGTTTTTGGGGAGAAGTGGAGAAGCATTTGGAGCAAAAAAAGGAAAGGGAAGAACAAAAAAATAAGTTTGAGATGTGTTGTTGGGCTGAACTGAAATCAAGTTGTTAGGACTCGGTTTCCATTAAACTAAACCGAGTCCCTTTGACTCGATTTCAGTGTACAGGAAACGACCTCTTTGGGCTCGATTTCTGGCCTACTGGCCTACGTGGACCATTTTTCCAGCTCAGTTGCTGGCGCAATGGAAAATCGAGTACAATATACTCGATTTATACACCAAAATCGACTCCATTGGAGTTGAATTGTTAGAAACCAAAATAGTTTCAAACTATGACTAACTAATAATATAGTTTGGATTTTATAATTATTTTAAAAAAAAATCCCCAAGAATGGAATACTTTTTAAAAAAATAAATAAATAAATAAATTTGATAGTTATAATGAGGTAAATTTAAATGGCTGTGCTAGAAAGCTCTTAACAAATGGAATAAGTTCTTGAGTACTCCTATCTTGCTTTTTTTTTTTCTTCCTTTTTACTCAAAAATTTATGATTGTAGATAAATTTACTTTGATTATTATTATGTAATTTGAAGTATAAAAGTATAAATGTATATTGAAAAATGTTTTCTTTCCTAGATTCAAGTTTAGAGATACAATTTTAACTATACCTTGAAGAATATGATGCATAACAAAGTTGTTCATTCTTTTTTTTTTTTTTTAATGTAGAAATAAGCTCATCCAAACAAATTGCTACAAGTATTTAATGAAACAATGGTAAAAAAAATTGCAATTTGATAAAACAATTTTATTAAGTTATAGAACTTTTAAGACTAATTATAAAATTATGACAATTAAAAATAGTAAGTTTGTGGAACCAAATCTCAAAAGCAAACCATACGGATAAAGGTGGAATGCTATTTGAGGCTCTATTTAATTTTGAAGAGGAAAAAAGTTTTCCTTTCTAAATTAGGTTAGAAAATTTTCCCTATTCATTGGGTTGTAGTTTAAATTTTAAATGACCATTTTTAATATTTATTATTGTTACATTCTTATTAAGCCACATCAACATAATATTTTAGTCCATTTCATTCTATTCGGTTCACTTTAGTCAATTTTAGTTTATTAACGAAATTGTTATTGCACTCCTATTGAGCTACATCAACATAAATTTCAATCCATTTTGGTCCATTCAATCCACATAATTCTACTTCGGTCCACTTCAGTTCACATTGGTCCATTTCAATCCATTGAGGACCATTTAGTTCACTTTTGGTCCATTTCAATCCACTTCAATCCACATTAGCCTACTTCAGTCCATTTAGTCCACTTCAATCCACGTTAGTCCATTTTAGTCCACTATAGACCTCTCACTGAGAGAGTACCTCTATACATTATAAAATTCTAGTTGTAAGATCAAATTTGTAAAACTAAAATTACATGCTCTTAAAGTCCTTAACAAAAGGATGCTATAAATTAATTTACATATATTTTCTTACTATTTCATATATAATTTTTTCACCCTCAATTAAAGACAAAGCTTTTGAGAAAAATCAATCTCTAAACCCAACCTGTCTTTCATTTTATCATATTTGTGACAAAACAGAAAATTTTCTTTCAAAAAGAATTAGCAATGTTTCTAATATTTGCATCATTGCATGACTGTAAATTATATATTGTCTTGTTTTATATCTCTTTTTTTGTAAGAATTCTTGTGGGTTTCTTAGCAGTGGACCATTACAAGAGTTGAATCATAAAAAATTAAATAGACACTGGGGATTACCCCGACAGCAATATAACAACAAAAGGAAGAAGAAAACATCATAGAAAATGACAAAACAGTACAGACAGAAGCCATAGCTAGGGTTGTACACAGTGCGGTGCGGCCGGTTTTAGGAGGCTTTTTTGCACCGCACCCTACAGGGGGCGGTTTCCCCTTATCCATGACTGCACCTTACATATGGAGAAGTGGGAATCGGTCTACACAGGGTGCGGTGCACCATGCCGGTTTGGTGCAGTGCATTTGATTCAAAAAAAAATCAAACCACAGCAAACAACCCATACAAAATCATCAAACAACCCAAACGTTCATTAAAAAAACAAACAAACAAACATATTCACTATATTTCTCTAATTCCCACAAAAAGATATCTCAAAGAAATTCACAATCATTCTAAAAAGTATAGCAAGACAAAGCATAGTCAGTAACCTAGATACTGAGCATCAAATGAATTCACATACCTAATAGAAGAATGAGAAGCATAGTAGTCCTAAGCATTGACCATCAAAAAATTCTCTACGAACTTCCAAAGAATATCTAGGACAAAGAAGAAAGAGGAGAGGAAGACACTTGGAGAATGGTGGCATTGAGTAGCGGAGGACGACGGCAGCGAGTGGCGAAGGCTAGGGAGAGAGAGAGGGGCTGTGACGAGAGAGAAAGGGAGAGCGAGGCGCTGTGGGCTGTGGTGAGAGAGAAGACAAAAGAGAGGGAGAGTGATATAAATGAGAAATTAGAAATTTAACCTATGATAAAACGACGTCGTTCCATAATTTTGATTTTTTTTTTTTTTTTTTCAGTCCAAAACATCATCATTTTAGAATAAAAAATTTTTAAAAATAAAATACAAAAACAACATCGTTTTATATCACATTACCTAACCCTATTTAACGTGTTCTTCACTTCTTTTTCCTCCTTCAGATTCAACAACGCTCTCTATCTCTCTCAGTCTCTCACTTAGTCTCCTCCATCATCTTCTTCTTTCAGGTTCTCTCTATCCCACTGAAACATTAACAAATAAATATATATATATATATATATATATACACAGGTGGTGCGGCGTAGTTCTCATCGGTGGGCAAAACTCACCACCGCTCACTGCACCTATTAGCTTCAGTTCTCGAAAAACACTGCCATCTGCCCCGCCAGACACCTACGGTGGAGCTCTGAGTCGGTTGGTGAGGCGCGGTTATATCAGTGGCAGTCGATGGCTGAACAGGCCTAGCCATAGCAGTAGCGGAAAAGAGGAAAATGCAAGAATAGTATGCTAATGTTTGATTCAGTTTATACATTATTACGTCATCCCTTGCCTCTAAACAGTATATTGTTATTAATGAAGATAGGTGTATTTTTTTTTTTCCTCTTCATTATGTATTATGATAGCAATTCTGATTACCCAGCTCATTGGTAAAACATTCTGCTTGAATAAGTAACTTTTATTTCTTGAAGCAATTGAAAAAGAAATAAGAACAAATTTCTATTTTCTTCTGGAATTAGTACTCGTAGTTTTCACTAATTTCTTCCTTGAATATATATGATTCCGTATACCTTCCTGTTTATGTTAACTATTTGTTAACAAATTGTTTGTTGGTAACTCTGAGAATAAATACTCCCCCCCACCCCTTGATAACTAGGAGAATATATACAACACGTACATTCAGTGAGAATTTACAGAGAGCAAGAAAAGAATGCGTGACTTGTTAGACCTATCTTATCAGACTTAAGGCAACTGTCTTCAGAATAATTTGACTACTTTGTCGTAATCTGAGGTTACAGAATTCACTGCCTTTCAAGACCAGTAGAAATTATCAGTGCTTAGTACGAAAGGTTATATCTTTTTCCTCCGAGTTCTTTTGGCAACCTGAAATAAGCAAAACAAGTATCAAAACACAACCATGCAGTAGATTCATATGCAGTGAGATAACAAAACAAATACAAATAAAAAGATCTGAATCATCTGAAATCCACATGAGCCACACAGAATACATATAGAGGTAGATTTGAGGTACTTCTGCCCTTTTCTGAGGTCAAAAATTACTCTGTACCACAAATATCCATTAAGAAACCCAGCTCCACAGATACAATAAGCTAATAGTAAAACACAAATGAAAAAAAAAAAAAAAAAAAAAAAAAAACCCTAAGTAGAATGTTCTTCTAAATAAAAAGTACTAAATATAAAGGAAAAATATACACTTGGTTCCTCAAATTTGGGTCAGGTTTTATTTTCGTCATTGAAATTTAAGTTCATTGGGTCACTGCGCCTAGGTGGTATTTTTTTTTTGGTGGCATTGAACCGTGACAACTTGGCAACACAAGTGATGCCCCAAAATGCCCTACCAAGATGGCATGTTAAATTACAAATTATTATCATTTGTGACAAAAGCTTTTATTAGTGACAAGCTTTCAAAACCTTACGTTTCTCAAAAAAAAAAAAAAAAAAAAAAAAAAAAAACAACTTTCAAAACCTTACTCGGCTTTGATTTCCTTAATCTAAGAGCACAATTATATATTAATAAAATGGGGAAAAAGTAGCAAGGCTTACAGCATCCTCATGCAGATTGATAACTTCTGATGCCGATGTATCTTTACAAGCTTTCCTTCCCCTCTTTACTTTTGCTGCACCCAGATTATACAAATGTATCCATAAAATAATTGTAAAGCCGTGTATCTAGAGTGCATTGGATGCTCAAAAGGACAAAAAAAATAAAAATAAAAAAATAAAAAAAGAAAAAGAAAAAAAGAAGGGGTATAATTTGTTGCCAAATAATAATTTCTCTACAACAAAAAGGACAACAAAGCCTTTGTCCTATAACCATGGGATTGGCTACAGATCCTCAACAGACAAATTTCTATACAATTTCATATACCGATATGCGTACTCTAAATTCTTGGTTTGTGTTAGTCTATGCACCCTTGAAGGATTTGACAGGGCATCTAAACAGAAAAGTCGTGGCATACGTTTGAAAGATTGGAGATGTCACCAAACCATATGTAAAATAAAATGACCTAATCAGTTTGATGATCAAAGCATATTTTAAACTAGAGCTGAAGAAAATACAAGACTATATATATATATATATAAATAAAAAATAAATAAAAGCACTATAGCAAATACCAATTCAAATGCCAACAAAATCTCCACTTGCCACAAATTGAATTTGTAAACTACGTGAGATTCAATAAAAATCCTAAGAAAAATTAAAAATCTACATTAAGGCAGAAGAGAAAAAGAAATCAAGAACTTGCAACTCTAATTAGACAAATGTACAGAACATTACCAGGCAAAAGATCAGTTCCGTTAGACAACTTCCCACATTCCTCACTTTGTAAGACTTTTTGCTGTTGGGTGGCGGCAACACCTTCACTAGTACCAATAGTTCCCTTTAGAACACTGAAAAATATGTTCCCCATGATGCACCATGCAATGTCAGCTCACACCAACAACATTCCTTCAGGTAAAAAACTAAACCAAGCATTGCAAAAAGATCCACAGTTCTGTTAAGGGAAAAAGTACTCAAAGGACGCAGAAACTTGAATAGAGAGAGGCACCAGTTACCAAGCCTGGCGCTAACACATATATGATAATATGATATAAACTATGATGGGCAGCAATCTATAAGTTGACTCGGTTTGTCATTGCATAGATGCGCATATGTTGCAGTCTAGACCTAACAGTAATTTGTGGACCTACTTCAGGTTGAAAATATAAATTAACTTAGTTCTTTCACACATAGACATTTCTATTGTCCATGAAATAAAAGTAAAGACATCCCATTCAACTTCATGGATCCTAGCAAAATAAAGGTTTATGCATGTCTACCCATATCTAGATCAACTTGAAACCTAGAACCCCCCACACCAAAACAAAAGACACACACACTCACACACAAAAAAAAAAACCCTAACAAATAATTGTACATCATTCAAATAACTTATCAGCAACTCACCGGTGTTGCAATTGAAAGGAGTTTGACTCTTCTGCCAAGACAACCTCCTAGAAGGGAAAAGTCAACATAGGAAATACATAAGGGATCTTACAAACAAGTGGAAATAATATTAAGGTTAAACTGTAATATTAGACACAATATGAAAGCAAAAGGTAGCGTTGTCAAACCATATAATGCAAATATTATTTATAATCCATAGACTTTAAAGAATATTAAAGAAATAAATTGGGTTCATTCGAAAAAACAACACCAAATGAATGAAGAAATTTTATCAATATAAAATAGGGTATTACAAAGTCAAAGCAAATTTAATTTTCAGTGAAGACTATATCCATACATAATGATCTGAGAAATTAAGGTTTGCTCAATTTGTTTGAAACTGCAAAGGTGTGCAAGTAATTTGGGTTAAGACAATCCAATAAATTTCAATTTTGGTATTATTAGTTTCCCTATTAACTCTGAATCTTTTTATAGAGGCAAGTATATTGAAACCAAACTCATTACTCACGACTGAGACACAGTCCGCCAAAATTATATCTAAAACTGAATTTCATGAAGTTGGAGACAGACATGCTCATCTATCATCACGAGCTTTCAAAAAACTGGAACTTCACAACAACTCTAAGTCCCATGCCCAAGTCCCTGTTTGCAAGCCCATCAAAGAATCATGGTACTTTTACTCTTACCCTTTCCACCAGCAGACCATTGCTTATTGTCTCCCAGCTCTCACTTTCCAAGCTTAATACTTCAACCTTGCCACTATCGTAAGTGATCTGACAAGTTAATAGATGCATTAGGTTACAAAAACTTAAGTGGAAAATGGGATAAAATAATAAACTAAATCTGAGATATACAAAGAAATGAGTCAGCTGCTAATGTGTTCATGATAAAGAGAGGAAAAAGGAAGGAAGATAATGCATGTATTAAGTACCATAGCAAATTAAAAACAATGACAACAAATATTTGTCACTCAAACGGAAAACAACCTTTAATTATTGAGAAAATAGATAAAGGATAAACCACAGAAAAAATAAATTTTAAAATACAACAAAGCTACAGTATCTTTTCTAGAATACACTTCTGTGCAAATGTGTAATCCGGTTTCTCAATATTTTTATACCTCAGGTTTTTTTTTTTTTTGGGGGGGGGGGGGGGGGGGGGGGGAGATGTGGGGTTTACATAGGCTATTTACCCAACTGCACCATACACAATATCATCAGAACAAAGAATCCTAAAAAGCACAAATGCTAGAAGGTCTACTTACTATAACCTACTAATCTCCAGGATAATATGGTACTGACTAACTTAGCTGTCATTCTCTCAACTAAGATATCCTGTCCCTTAAACATTCACCTATTCCTCTCCTTACAAATAATCAGCATAAGGCATAATGGAATCACATTCAAAACTATATTCTGAAACAAGCTTGGTTTCCTCCTCCAACATTGAAAACAACCCATACAATTTTTTCTTTTATAAGTTGGAAACAACCCACCCACTGATTTTGGCATTTACCTATCTCACACCAAATACTGCGAACGCAAAAGTTAATAGTTCCAAAGAAACTTGATAGTGAAGTAATAAATGATCCACTGTTTTGCTACTATGTTTACACATATAACACAACATCCAAACACCATCACCATTCTCTGTTTACTTAGGCTATCCACTATTAAAATCTTTCCCCACAGGCCACACCACAGTCCGAGCAAAAAGAGATACCTGAGGAGTCATATCCATACGAATTGCCAAGGGACACCAGGTTTCCACTCTCCTCTAAAAGCTGCATAGTACAAGTGGACTGTGAAAGAGCTCTTTCTATTTAACTTCAAGAATAACTTATCTACCAACAAGATTTTAAGTTCAATCACTGTTTTTTTCTCCACTCAAACCAGTCTGTCAGCTCCAGATCTTGTACTTAAAACTGATTTAAGATTGGCGTATCTACCTAAAAATACTATTGCTATATTTATTGTTTAATGGAAAAAACAAATTTAGGCAAAATATGAAGTACCTCATACATGTGTATATAATAAAATGTAGCTGTAACTCGAATCCTAGAGAACAGTGATACTGATACAAGATACGCACATGATACAATACAGAAATCAATACGCCAATTCTTGGAAACTAGAATAAAATACAACACGGATATCTACATAATTTAATACTTATATAAGTATCTTTAAGCACATACTATTGTAATTCTTAGTCAAAAAGATAAATGACAAAACTTTGAAGTCTAAGAAAGTCACAAATTAAACCTTACACTTTTGCTATTTCAAACTGAACCTTGAACTTTTGAAATCACATCAATTCAAACCCTGGTATTTTTGGGTTTGATTGGGGCTATATAATTATATGATTTTAAAAGTTCATAATTCGATTTAAAACTAAGTAACAATGCAGTTTAATTTGTAACAGCCTTAAACTTTAGGGTTTAATTGAAAATTTTGGAAGTATAGGGTTTAATTTGAAACCACCCCAAAAATATAGGGTTTAAAAAGCAATTTTCCCTATCTTAAACCATAATCCATTAAATTTAACAATGTCCCACCAACCAAATAACTAACATATCATCAGAAGTATCGACCCTATTTCCCAATATATATTTGTTGGGTACTGAACATAGTTTTCTTGCCCTTCTTTCTGCAAAAAAGATCAAATTGGGGGATGATATCAAGGAAGACAATATGACATTAGCAGGCAACCAAGGGTAAAAATGAAAAGCAACAAGCCAAGAAATATTAAAAAATATTCTGGTTGGGAAGCAACTTAATAATAGGTGTCCTTGAATTCAAATTTCTGGTTGTCTTTATTGTTTTCCTAAATACTAGCAGATCTGGTTCTGTTTGTCAATGGAAAACACTGTAGTTACATTAAGCATTAAAATTAGGGGATGATATCAAGGAAGGCAATATGACAATAGCAGGGCACCAAGGGGAAAAACAAAAGGCAACAAGCCAAGAAATATCAAAAACTATTCCGTACAGGAAGCAATCTTAATAATAGGTGCCCAGGATATTAAATTTTTTATTTTCCTTTTGTTTTCCCCAACGACCAGCAGAGGTTCTATTTGTAAAAGGAAAACATTGTAGTTGCACATTTAGCATTCATTCACCTTGTGAGTGTTGTTTTGAGAATTATAACCATCCACCATGGCTGAATAGAAACTGAAAAAATAGTAAACAATATCATTTTAGCAAGAACTAAAGATTATATTCCCAGAATTCATCTGACTGAAATAATCACCATCTATTGATTGGAGATAACACCTTGATCCGCTGTCCAATTAAAGTCTCACTCTTATTATTAGATTCCTAGAAAATTCATAAAAAATGAGCATTGAGGAGGCTTAAAATATGGTTAGATGCTTAGATGCAGATGAGTTAAACAATTTCAAGATGAATACATAGATTTGGATCATACATACATTTAAGCTGCAAGTGTCTTTGGCCTCGGCTTTGGAATATTTGGGAGGATCAGAAACAACATTGCTACTTGCCCTGACATTTTCTTTCAAAGAAACAGCATCTCTTTCTAGAGTTTGAACTGAAATATGTGATTCAGCCAGAGAAAGTCGAGTTACAGAATCACAAGATGAGAGCGGCTCTTTCTCTAGAACTCGTTTGGACTTTTTAGATGCACTATGTTGGTGATGTATAGAACACTCACGCAATCGTACTGATTCAGAACTGACTGCCTGTTTTTGCCTATGTCCCACAGTAATATCCGGCCTCATATTTTTTCTGGTTTCAACTTCAGTTGTGGACAAATCAACTTTCTCACTAGGTGCCGAGTCCAATGTGTTGCTCTCAATAATCGCTAACTTTGTGTTATCCTCTTGGCACTTCCGACCACGTTTGGGAAGAGCGGTAATAGGCTGAAATATGATGATAAAAAAATATCCAACAAAAATAAAATATACTAATCAAAAAATTGGAAGAATTCTCTCTTTATTATAATCATAAAAAGCATATGATTAAAATCAGTAAAAGACACCTATCATTTGATACACACCAGAGAGATATGAGATTTAAACATCTGAACAACCTTCTTAATAAAACAGTCATTGAAAGGGGACTGATTGAGACATCCTGAATATGCCTGCACACAACAAATATATTACAACATGTATAATGATTCACAAGCAGTTAAGACCTCCAGAAAGCTTTTTCCCACAATACTTACTCGAAAGAATGATGATGGCAGCAAGATCAGTGCTGGGGCATGGGCTGAGGAGGCATCATTATGATTTAATGATTTTAGAAAGGAGAACCCAAAATCTGCTATGATGTGCAACCTCTGCATTTTAAAGAACAATATTCATTGATATTAATTATAACATAATGCAAATATCCTCTATGATACAGAATTCCTTATTTAAATAATAACAATAAACAATTTTATCTAAAAAAGGTGAAAGGGAGTTTCCCAAGTACAAAGATGCATAAGGAGAGACTCTGAGATACATAATTCTTACTGGAGTATTCTGAGCATCAACAACATCCTCGGCTTTCTTAATGGCCCGAAAAATACTGAGCAGAAGTAAGAGAGCATCATTAACAAGATCCATGTCCCCATCAACAACAGTAGCATTGACTAATGCCTCCAGTAAATTAAAAAGTGGACTGCAAATAGAAGATATAATGAGAAGCATCAACATAAACGATAATCAATTCCAATCTTGTACTCAGAAAATTACTGATACAGTGTTAAATTAGAAACATTAGATAAATTTACCGATTGTTAAATTACCGATTGTCCCAAAAGCTTAAACTATTGAGATATGATAAATTTAATCATTTAACCACATACTTCTAACACTCCCACTTACATGTGGGCCAAAACTATCTTTTAATAGGTGAGACCCAACACGTGAGAATTTAAATAGAAGGTAGAGTGGAGGAGACATAGATCAGACTCAGGACCTTCCGCTCTAATACCATGTTAAAATTGCCAATTGTCCTGAAAACTTAAGTTATTGGAATACGATAAATTTAATCATTTAACCATATATTTCTAACATGCAGGAATCACTTTTTTCTGGGTAAGAGGATGCAGAATATCTTGCCTGCAAAACTGGGCATATATTTCTTCCTCTGGACAGTTTTCAGATGGAAAGCCTGTATCATGAGCAAGAAAATATATCAAGAATACCACTATGTACGCTGGATAATCGGTGATTGTTCCTCCTTGCGCAGAAGAAGTTTGACGGATTCGAGCTTCTCTACTGTATTCCTTGATAAATTCTGCCATATATTTAAATGACTAACAACAAACAGAGTCAGCAGATAGCACTTACACAGCAAATCAGTACCTTAACAACTACAGGGATGCAAGAAAATAACATACATCATCCTGAAGATCTTTGAGACAGTCTGAGGTGCCCAATGCAAAAGCACAAGCATATCTACTAGGAATAACATGCTCCTTCAATAGTTTGTGCATTTTATCAAGAAATAATCTCCGAACAAACAAAGAGGAGTCCTGGAATGTAACAGAAGAAAACTAAAGTCACCTGAAGATTAATAATTAAATTAGATAAAAGTAAGCTCGAGCTACTATATATATATATATATATATTTTTTTTTTTTTAAAGTTAACAAAATTCATTAGAGGCGCAAAGGGGCAGAACCCATGTACACAGGAAGCATACAAGTTATACACTAAAATCAAGTGAAGGTAAAATGATCAAGAAATTGAAACAAGTTAGAAGAAGAAAAAAAAACAGTGACTAGCAGCCATCCAATCAAATAAGGTCCCCAACAGTAATACTCAACTCCAAAACTTTTTTTTATATAGGTAATATTCAACTCCAAAACTATTTTCTCACAATCTTTGAAACTATGCACATTTTGTTGTCTCCAAATACACCACATAATGTAAAAACGAATGCATTCATATGCTTTCAAAACCAGAGAATGTTGCAAAGTACCAGACTGGGTTTCAGATTGGCATGTAGCTTGGAAAACTTAAAATAAAATTTATATTTATATTTAATTTTTAAAAATATAAAAAGAAAAGAAGAAGAAGAAGAGTTACTCATATTCCACTGTGAATCCACTCAATTTGAATCCAAATCCAGTTAAAACTGTGTTTAAAATTTATATATATATATATATATATATATATATTTTATAAGTAAAAAGATGTATATTCAAAGAGCTACCTCATGAAAAACATAAGGTAGAGCAAGGAGTACAGAGAAGGAAACAAACAAAAAGAAAAGACAACAAAACAAACATAAACCAACAAAGAACTAAGTACAGAGCAGAGAATTAAGGAACAAAGGGAGAGAGTCACTAGAGGTGATTCCCCAAGCCCTAGACCAATCAAAGAGGAAACCACTAAAGAAAGCGAGCAACTGGTCATCGGATTTGTCCGTATCCTCAAAGGTTCGCTAATTCCGCTCCCTCCAGATACACCACATTAGGCACAAAGGAGCTAAATTCCAAATGCTAGAAGAGTGCTTTCCAAACCAATTCCACCAACCAAAAAGCGTATCTACAACCGATCTTGGCAGAACCCAAGAGATCCCAAAAGATCTAAAAACCAAGCTCCACATCTGAAAAGCTTTTTCACAATGGAGTAGCAAATAATTCACCGTCTCCCGTTACAATGGCACATAATGCACCAATCAACAAAAACAACTCCTCCACACCTCAGAATGTCCCCTGTAAGAATCTTCTCCCAAGTAGCAGACCAAACAAAGAAAGAGACGCACGGAGGAGCCTTAACGTTCCAAATATCTTTCCAAGGAAAGATAATAGGCAAAGGACAACGAAGCTTATTGTAGAAAGAGCGGATGTCAAAATCCCCCTTCTTCGACAACTTCCACCCCTCATACGGTCTCCAAAGGGGAATAACGGGCAGTGGTTTTGGATTGCAATAAGGGAGTAACTAAGGCCCCTAAATGGGTTGCAAGGGAAACCAAACAGGCTGGAAATAAACAAGTTTTGGGCCTTGCCACAAGCCCATTGCTGACTGACCCGAGTGTGGGTTCTTTTAACTCCATTTGCTCTGGCCCAAGTTTTTTTGAAGTGGGCGAGAGCTCTCTGTCTGGCGAAGGAAGAACAACCCAAGTTCTGATGAAGGAGGCGAGCCCCATGGCTCTTTCCCAGTGCTCCGATCTTGAGCCAGAGGTGCCAGGCCAAGGTTCTCAGCCTCCGACGGTGGCCGACGGCCTATCCTTCGCCGGAACTAGCTCCGATGAGCCCACGTTATCATCGGGTAAGTCTGATTTAGCGCTTTCGCGGTCATCAGTTGATCTCTTCCTTTCTGGCTTCTTTTTGAGCTTATCGAGGGCTGGGTTTGTGGACTTGGGTGTCAACTATGGGGTTGAAGGTGGCTGGGACAGTTGTGCCAACTCCAGGCCGATAGGTGTACTGGAACATGATCAGTCCAGTTTAGCGGTGATACCCACGAAGGCAGTGGGTGATGCCCCTGGGGAGGGAGTTTTGGTGGTGGAAGAGTTGAATAATTCAGATATGGGTTTGGGTGTGATACCCACGAAGGCAGTGGGTGATGCCCCTGGGGAGAGTGTTTTAGTGGTGGAAGAGTTGAATAATTCAGATATGGGTTTGGGTGGAGAGGATAGCTTATCAATCCCTCTGATGTCTATCACTCCCTTTGGGTTGCCTTTGTCAGCTGAGTTGAACTGTGATAATGAGGCATTGGAGTGTGTGGATACGTTGGATATTTCTAGTTGGGTGAAGAATAGACTTCCTGGTTTTAGTAAGCTGGTGGGGCTTCCTCTGAGTCGACATGAGAAGTTATGTATTGCTTTGTTACAAAAGATTGAGAAGGAGACGGAAGATGTCGAAGTGTTGAACAGGAAAGTTACAGGTCCTAGAAAAGCTGTCATTAAAAAGAATAGAGGGAAGAGAGAGTTGAGGAACTTGCAATCTTCGGTTAATTATGATGGCAGGTAGAGTGTTGGCGGCTGAGCTAATACAACAGTTGGATTTTCATGTCTTTATGAATTTAAAAATTCTTTCTTGGAATGTTAGGGGTCTGAATGATTGTCGGAAACGTTCAATAGTGAAAAATTTATTGCGTGAGTGGAAGTGTGATGTAATTTGCCTTCAAGAGACTAAGCTTTCTGGCTTGGACAGACAAATGGTTGGCAGCTTGTGGAGCTGTCCTTATGTGGATTGGGTGGCTTTAGACGGCTAGCGGGGTTTTGTTGATGTGGGATAGGAGGGTCTTAGAGAGGTTGGACTTTTTGCTGGGTTCCTTTTCTGTGTCTGTTCTGTGGAAAGGGGTGGGGGATGGCTTTACCTGGGCGTGTTCTGGGGTTTATGGCCCAATTGATAATAATGCGAGGGGGCTTATGTGGGACGAGTTGGTTGGTATTCAGCAATACTGGAACGTCCCTTGATGTTGCATTGGGGATTTTAATATTGTTTGTTTCCCGAGTGAACGGTCGGGTAACTCCCGTCTTACTCCGGCTATTGAACTTTTTTCGGAGTTCATTGACGACCTTAATTTGATTGATTTGCCTTTGGAGGGAGGGAGTTTTACCTGGTCTAGCGGCTCCGATCAGCCTTCGATGTCTAGGATAGACAGAGTTTTGGTGTCTCACGATTGGGAAGAGCAATACCCAGATGTGATCTAGCGGATTTTACCTCGTCCTGTTTCAGATCATTTCCCAATTCTAGTGGAGGTAGGGGAATCTACCAGATATTGCTCACCAACCTCTGCCTCCTCATTAATGCTCTGCTTCCTCCTGTCCCCTCCCACCACCTCCATCTTATCAAACTTACCCACAAGAAAAACCCCCACTTTGGCACCTTGAAGTCTCAGATTCACCCCCTTCTTCTCATCCAACTGCTTTAGGTGCTTTCTATCCTCTGTTCTTCCATGGAAGCCTTGCACAACTTTAGCCAAAGTTCTAGCATTTTGAGCTTCCAAGTTATACCTCTGCATCTAAGGAAAAAATCTTGGAAGACCATAACCACCCATCGCATATTGGGAAGGGTTCAACAGCTTTCTTAGTTCAAGGCCAAAGGCCCTCCAACCAAATTTCTCTTTTCCTTCAGGGATAATAATTGACCTCCTACAACCACCAACTTTGAGTTCAATCAATAGCAAGAACTAACCAGAAGAGTTGATGCTCCTTTGGAGAGTAAAAGCAGTGTCACCTTCTCTGAAAATAAAAAACTACTTGGAGCTCTCCCCAACAATAAAGTCTTCAATATTATTCATCAGACATTGTGCTGCATTCTTGCCCATGAAAACTAATCTCATAAAGAATCTGCCCCTCTCAAAGATCCGCAGCAAGAAGTAACAGCCCCCTTCCTCTAAAACTAATTTAAAGAATTTGGACTCAATGAAGAAACTACGAACTCCCCCCATATCAACAACTTAAGCTGATGTTAATGAGAAGATAGCCACAAGTACCAAATCTAAACCAATATAAGTAAGAACGCAAAGGTTTGGTAATGAACTGCAAAACCAATGAAGAGCCTATTCAATGGAAAACCACTCCAGAAAATCCAATCCCATTGAAAATAGAGGTTCCAGTATACAAAGATTGAGTATCTATTTATATATATATATATATATATATATATAGACACACACATATATGTATGAGGCCAGCGTACCTTTGCTACTAAAATTGTAAAGCGAAAAATCTCTGGTGAAATATGCAAATCCCATCTTCTGGAAAGCTGAAGAACAGACTTGGCAGCAGCTAATCTCATGTGAGCCTTATCACTTTCACTGCATTACACAATAACCACGTAAACATAGAAGGTGTAGCCTCTTTTCATTGTATCATGTATTTGTAGTATTTCCAACTGATAATCTATTATAGCATGCACCAGTCACAGTGGCTGATCAAACAGATAAGTCCCCCCCCCCCTCCTCCCACCCTTTATTGATATCCTGCCTAGGATGACTCACGTCCCACATAATACAATAGAACACGCTTTAATTGTGCTCATTACATTCTCCTATTTTTGCTTATAACAAACCTCACAACACAAACAAATGTTTTTGATGTCTACAACCAGTTGCCACCACATTGTTGTGAAGGATGAAAGGAAGCCTAGAATAATCTAAAAGAAAATCAAGGAAATAAAAATATTCCCAAAAGAAACATTAAGCAGTGTAGGAAAAAAAAATATATCCTTAAATCTTAATTGGAATCTGACAATTTTTTTCAAAAAAAATCTAAAGTACCTCACTTTCCCAATTCAGGAAATCAAGACAATACTATTTCACAGCCACAACACCCACCCAACTTTTTCCTCCAAACCAGAAATGCATGAGACAAGCACGATAATGAACCTCACCAAGGAACGCCAAAAGATATAGCCAAATAAAAGAAAAAGACCACCAAATAAAGTCAACACCAAAAATAAAAGAATAGAACGTCAACACCTGCTTCAATACACTAATTCCAAACATAAGGGGAAACGGCCACATCATTCACAAACCAAAACAAAGCTCAACCCCCAAGGGGAAGGAGACTACAAGAACAACTTTACTGGAAGAATCAGGAGCTGAATTTGGGCTACTGATTGCTTTAATCAAGGACTTAAAAGCAGGGATGGATCCATGTTAGTTTGTGAGACTGACATGCAAATTATAGATAGAAAATTAAAAGTTAGTTTTATGTTAGAAAGTTCTGATTGGCCCAATTTTAAAATAATCTTGGATCACTGCTGATGCAGAAAGGAGGTCATAATTGTGGTGTGTCTCTTATGTACTTTTGAGTTGTGCCCTTGCACATTTACAATGAATTATTGGCTTATCAGAAAATGGAGGTCAAAAATGAAATTTACCAAAATATAATGCTTGAAATTCCAAAAATAAACTAAATAATGAGCAAAAATCAGCTATATGAGCAACTAAGCATCAGGACAAAGGAGACAGAAGAGAGGGACAACACTCCCTGAACAGTGTTTCCCCACCACAGTATAGGCCAACATCAACTTTAGAGTTGTCACCACATGAAAGAAAGGAAAATAAAACACCTAGTTTGGTCTATATAAAAGAAATCACAAATCGAGATGAAAATTGTTATCCCCCAGAAATTGAGAAAAACTGAATTTATAACATCTACAAGAATTTGTGGACAAATGACAGATACTCTTCAGCAAGAAAAGTTATAATTCTTCAAAAACTTTTTTAAATGGGAGAATAATTTACTAACAATATTCCAAAGGAGGAACAATACAAGAAGAACTGATTCCCTAAATGGATAATAAGAAGCGAGCTCTGGGACTTGCAGGAAAAGAATCAAGAGATTTAGAAAAGTAGAAATGGGTACAAGTAGTCAAAGGAAACCTTAAGGCACCAAGTTCTTTATCGCCTGAGGTGTGAGGAACCAAATTCTAAATATAGTAATTACACAAATAATGAACACAAATCAAATGTATCTAATGCTTATAATGCACAGTTTGAATTTTTAAATTGGTAGGAGGCTCTATTAATTAATCTAAGAATGGACTTTACAACATTCATATAAAAATATTCACAAAAAACAAAAAGAGAACTATCAAAGCAAGAGAAAGATACACCCAGTAACTTAAATTAAATAAAGAACTATCTTTTTTTTTTTTGCCAAACTACATAACTGCCATTTTTTTTGTTTCAACCGCTTTTCTTTGAGGCTCGTCTCAAGCGCCTAACAGTTTGTATAAGGCACTTGCCTTCGCTCTAGAGGGAAGTCCCAAGGTGCCTCATCTCAAGGCATAAAAGGCCTTAGTGGCCCCGCCTCATCCAAGCACCTAGATGAGCGTCCAGCTCACCTTTGACCAAATTGTGTAAAACTACTCCTACAAGGTATGTATATATGCTTATAAAAATCACAAGATCACTATGATATTAATTTTCATTCAATCCCTTCAAAAGCTGTAACATTTGCAGTGAAGAAAATTAAACAATTAAATAAAATTTAGGAAAGATGTAGAAGGCGGAAACATCATCACAAGCAAACCATTAACACTTGTAAATGGACATACCAAAAAACAGTAGCATCATTATGATGAAATTTATTTGTATCTTTGCACCCAAGTGACTTGCAAGGAGTCACTTTGGTGTAAAGATACAAAAAATAAATGAAACTTATAAGGTGCCAATGGTCTTTGACAAAAAGAACTCCTTTTGGGTGATTGATTTGTGTTTTCATATCCCAAAAAAAAAATAAATAAATAAATAAATGGAAACCTACAATGGAGAAAAGCAAGAGGATGAAAAAACATTTTTTTTTTCATTGGTAAGTTACAAACTCCCAATGGGTTTTGAACCCACTGCATCACCCTTCACCTTACTCCTACAAGTAGATGAGGTGTTTTAGGGTTAAAGCTCATTGGCAGGACTAGAAAACAATTTTTTAAAGAGGGCAAAAAACAAAAAAATCACACCCAACATGCAGTGGAGTCCTTGGGTGTCTTCTTTAAAACACTATCGGATTGAATGTCTATCATAGGGAAGTCATTCTATTTTTCCGGTTTATGATTTGATGGATGCTTGTAATTTGTGTATTTGATTGTTTTGGTCCCCTGCTGTATAGTTGGGTGATTCTTTTTTGTGACTTTGAATAAAAAAAAAATTACTTGTCAAAAAAAAAAGAAAAAACCAATAATACAGTTGAGTCCTTCTTTTAACTAGAAAATCTCCTTAGCCAAAAACTTGCCTCCATATTACCTGGCTGGAGAATCCAAACATGAAACCAAATTTATCAAGACTATGACATTCTGCACTTAATAAAAAATTCCACTATCTAGACATGAAATAAACACAACACTAAATATGATCAAATATCACAGTGGATCCTCATATTACAAATAACATATTCTTTCTTTCTTTCTTTTCCTTTAATTAAATAATGTCTTTAATCCCACTTTGCTACATCCAAAATACAAAGTGAAAGCAACAAAAATGCATGACCACGTGCGTTTCAAGTAAGCTTATAACATAACCATCCTTTCTTATGTCAATCATGCACCATAAAAGAATTATCCAAAACCTAATTTTCAAGTCTAACATATACTCATCTAGCAAAAGCTAAAAATCCAATAGAACTTCAATGCAAGCTAGGGCATGCACATGGCAATGATTAAACCAACAATTTAACAACTTTTTTTTTTCCTTTTCTCTTTAGCAAGTTAATTTTGCCCCAAGAGAATCCTGACTTGTGTTCAGTAGAAATTAAATTATAAATCAAGCTCCAGGAGTTGAGTTATTAATAATGTAGTTATATAACTCTTAAGTTTATAATATATGAAAAATAGGAAATTGTAAATTGCAGTTATGCCATCTAAAATTACCAACAATTTTAAATCTCGTACCATGTGATGATACCATCAAAAGCATCTCCCTTTTGCAACATGTTTGACAAAATGTCCAACAATTCATTAATTTGCCATCTGGCATGAGTTCCTTGATGTGGTAAAAACCTTTTGACAAGTGTTTTCAGCCCATAAATCTGCAAAGGACAGCAAAATAAAACATAAGTAATTCCCAGGTAGAGTACAATCTGCATGCAGTTGATATGTGAAATTTCAAATTACCAATAGAAGCTCAGAACCCTTGCTGGGTCAAATCTATCTCTGGTGCAGCTACCACCATCTTTCAAATGGGCCAGACAATTAAATTTCAACTTATTCAGAACAGAACATTTTCTGAATTTGAAAACTAAATTGAGATCTTAGTTTTTTTTTTCTGCTGTGGTTGTTAATCCAAAAATTTAAACTACCTATCAATCAACATTCCTACAAACAACAAAATGTCTTGAAGCACACCTTGGACCAAAGAGTTAATCCAAATACCTGAATTACGTCACAAAAACTAACAAAAAAACCCTCTCAATATCCAACAGGATATAAGTTTTACCCAGCTACTAAAGCCTCTCAAACACAGCAAACTTCAACATTATAACAACTTCTGCACAAAGCTGACAGTCTTTTCAGTCTTTTTTTTCTTGTAATTCATAAGGTTCATGCAATCCAAATGTTCACTCATCATTAAAAACTTCATGCCTTCTATTGTGAACAATTTGAAAGTAAAAAGTCCAAATATTCATAGTAAAAAACCAATCTCCAAATTCAATATTAACAGCTGAAACTAAATCAAATGATTTGAGAGAAACTTCCCCTTTCAAAGCCTACCTTCAATTTGCAGGAACTGGTACAACCAAAAGCATCATTATATGAATTTATATTATCTGATGAATCCACCTACACACAAAAAGGTTCACACACTACTCAGCTAACAGTTTCTTATGTGCACATGAAGTAGATGAGAGATTTAGCAAGAATTTCCCATCCACCGCATTCTAGCTTAAAGAATACCAAATAAACAACATATTACAACTTATTATATTACTTGAAAAATTTTCTCATAGATATATGATGTGATCTCTCCATCTTGAGCCTCAAATGCAGAAACAGAGTATTGTGCAACACAGCCCAAAGACTGCAAAACTGTTGGAATATTCTGCCCAGCATGCAGAGAAACAACTAGATCCTGCATATATATAGACAGAACATAGTTTGATTGTCAGTACCAAAAAGCACTTACTATTATCAGGAAAAATCAAAACCATGGATGGCTATAAATTTAGTAATAGCAAACCGGCACAACATCACTTGTCTTTCTATTTTAAGTAATGAATAAGAATAGAGTCAGAACAGCAGACTTAGGATAGATTATTCATAAACTATAAATATCTTCATGCACATAAAAAACTCATGACGCAAGTAATAGAAGAAAAGATCGAGGAAATTATGACATTCACCTATGAACAAAGATTAAGAAAAAACAACTTTACATGTCAATTTGATAAATTCCATCAATGGAAGCACAAAGTATAACTCGTGAGGCTAATCAATCAAGTAGTGAAACCAATGTCCTGTAAATATGATCTCATCTACAATCTCAAACAGAATCTAGTTAACTTAGTTTTTAATTCATGGCCTGTCTGACCAGAGTTCTAGAGCTTGGCTCACCA
The DNA here is from genome assembly GCA_023736055.1 of Quercus glauca. Classification (NCBI taxonomy): domain Eukaryota; kingdom Viridiplantae; phylum Streptophyta; class Magnoliopsida; order Fagales; family Fagaceae; genus Quercus; species Quercus glauca. Next base: position 38,261,104 of record CM043323.1, read on the forward strand.
GAGGTTTTTGCCTTCCATATATTCAACAAAGGATGTGAGCAATTAAAAAAGGTCGTACCCAATGCACAAAACTCCCATGTTTCTGGGTCTAAGAGAGGTGATTGGTAGGCTGCCTTACCCCCATTTTTTTACAGGATATGAGCAATTGAATACCCAAAAAAAAAAAATAGAGTTTAAGGTACATTCAAAAACAATGTAGAAGAACGTGGGGCAGCGAGGGAGAGAAGATAATAACACAATGAGCAGGCTAACATCAAATAAGTCATCAGACATCTTTTTTTTAATGGTCCCAATTACCCCAGAAAATGCACAACTATAACTTGGAGAGGACAAGGTCAAAAACGAACATGGCTTTCTATGAGATTTGACGGACAAACATTCCTTGCCACCATTTATTTTGCCTGAAGTGCATTCTCAAGAAATGAACCCATCACTTCTAGAGGCTGTTTGGTTGGTTGATTTAAAGACAAATTTCATGTTTCAAAAACAAAGAATGCCAGGTCCCAAAAAATAAGAATAAAAAACTTTTTTGGCTGGATGTTTTCAAAAACCCAACTTAAAAGTTTGGACAGGTTGGTTCGAGGACCCGTTGGGCAAAGGAAAGATGGGGGGTCCTTCTTCCGGGACGGAGCCGTATGACACGAGAGTGTCACGTACGGTTTCACAGAATCATTGTGGAAACGCACAAACAGAAAACATTCCAAAATAATGTTTTCAGCTGTTTTCAACAAAAAGGTGGCGGCAATTGTGTAAATAAGGACACCACCCAACCTTTTTTCCATCTCTTTCTCTCCCCCCCACTTTTTCTATCTAAACCCATCAGCACCATTTTGCCAAGCTTGATGGAAAACTCAATGTAGTAGAAGGTGGAGGGCAACATGGAGAGGCCGGCAATGGCATAAGACTATAAGAAAGGACAATGGAGGGCCCAACTTGGTCATGGGCTTCAAGGTCAATGGCAGCTCCAACAATGGGTAGTGAGGCAAACCCAACTCAACGCCACCAGCTCTCTCTATCACTCTGTGCTCAAAATTTGTTGCCCGTTCATGTATTTGTCGACTGTACTCAAAATTTGTTGCCCATTGGTGGCTCAATGGTGTTTTTGTTGACTGTATTTGAAATTTCAGTGGATTGGTTGCCTGTTGGGTGTTTGTAGAAACATGATTGTGAAATAAAGAAAGAAAAACAATTTTTGGTTTCCAAAATTGTGGGAATATGGATCTGAAACATTGCCAAAGAAGTTTTTATGTGGGGGACACTAAAAACTAAGTTTGGGAGTAAATTCTTAAACCACAGATATATATATATATATATATGTGGTAGGTAAGTTACAAATGCACTCTGTGCATCTTCGAACCCATAACCTCACCCACCAACCTAACCCTTACTTACAAAGGGAGGAGGTGCCAGTTGAGTTAGAGCTCATTGGCAATTCTAAAAACATAGTTTTTGATGTTTCTGAAAACCCAAAATCAAATCAAATCAAAATAGCAACCAAACAAGCCCCTAGTTCATAAGTAAACAACATCAAAGCTCATTCCCCCAACAGCCGAATGTCATAGATTGCCAAAAGAGAGGAAACATCAAGGGGAAAAAAATAAAACTAAACTAACAGAAAAGAGCTGCAGATGTGGCAAAGGCAAACAGAAATGTTAGAATCCTCAACATACCACATAAGTAAGAGGTTGAACACAATGCCAACAGCACTGTTTGTCCCTCTTTCCGACACCAACATAACTAGATATAAACTATATCATCCAGAAACTCTGGCTAGCTACACATGTAAATATTTAGCCACAAATGTTATAAAAATCAAATCGCTAAAAAAACTGGAAAATAGAGAGAAGGATATGATAATGTCATAATCGATTTAATAATTAATTAAAACACTAATCAATAGATCATATTTATAAAAATATAAAATTTTGATTAAAAAAATCTAAAAACATTTAAACAGCTTTCAATATACTCTCTCTTTTTTTTTATAACGTAGAGAACCATTCTAAAGAAGAGTCCTTTGAACACATCTGTAGCCAATAAAATCTATGGGCAACTGACCCCACTTACCAAAACTAGTTGCAGTAATCCAAGGGCATTCACCCTAGACAGGCTAAGCAGTTTATGCTCATGTCCAAGAGCAACTTCCAATATACTTTCAAAACTTTTATGACAAATAGAAACAATAATATAGTGTAACACCTAATTATTAAAAAATTAAAAATAAACAAGTATAAAATAAAACCATTCAGAGATCATATTCTTATATTAGTCTCACCACCATTCAAACTTGGGAGCAGTTCCCCGGAGCGGCAGCTCCAACTGCAGTTCAAATGACTCTGGCCTATGTTTAAAAAACCAGACTGGTGGCTGATTCTGGTTAACCCAGTTCGGCGGTCCAATCTGGTTTTCAAAACCATCGTCAAAATTCAGAAGTAGCAACTTAAACTACTAAAAATTTCTTTGTACCAAAACAGCTAACCTATTGGTCATTCAACCCCCCACCCCAAAAAAAAAAAACATTTTTTATTCACTTTTTAACTTAGAAAGATGGCAATTTACATATATACACATACTGAGGCCTGAGAGTCATAGCAAATTATGTCAGCTTTACATAAATACCCACAGTATATGGAAAATCATCATTTTCAACAAAAGCTTTCCTTCTTTTTTTTAATATTTAAAAGGCAACAAATCCATCAGTCATGGCAGATTTCAAGCCCAATAAAAATGCATGAAATGGTCAATGCAAAAAAACACCATTGCAGAAAACTGATTTGATATCAATCCCCAATCCTTCAGACCCATTCCAGCAGAAATACTCATTAGCAAGGAGTTCAGAAAACTTATAAAGATTAACACTCTCAACAAACACTATAGCATACGTGCCCATTCAGTAGAACATGAAATTATGGAGAAATTCTCATTATCTAGGCATTAGTCAACAAACATATTAGCAGGAAATAAACCATCCCAAACTAAGTTTCATTGAAAAAAAATATAGTAGCACAAAATAAAATAGTAAATCCACATCATATAAATTTAAAAGAGAATAAAAGAATTGCAGCAACAGCAAGGTAAATATACCTTGCATAATTTTGAAAAAATGAATTGCTCCGAAACACCACCAAATGCTGCAATTGCAGCAACAGAAAATTTGGCCTCAATGCGACTTCCCTCACGACAAACTCTCTCCAAGATTGGGTATATATCACTATACAAGGCAAAAACATTGTGGCTACTCCAGTAAGAACCCAATTAAAATAGAAACAAAAATAGATTAAAAAAAATTTACAAATTTTTCTTTTTCTTTTTCTCAAAGAGAGTGAAAGAGAAGTCCTTCAATAACCATAATTATAAAATAAAAATATATAAAATTAACTTGTACTTGGCTATAAGAAACATGCTATAGAAATACATTCATAGCAATATGTAACCTTCAATCTAGCTGTAACAGTATACAAATTCTGCATTATAATTAATCTTCATTGAAAGTCAAAAATGATTTCTATACAAGAATAGTGTGCCTAACATGCATGATATCAATGGAAAAGGTGGAGAGGGAAGTTAGTATTTCAGACTAGTGTAGGTGGAGAGCAAAGTAAAAAATTTCAGAGCTTTACCATGTCATGGCTGTCAAAGGAAAAAAAATGATATTTAAGAGGTGTAAACAAAGTACAAAGTACTAAGCCTCACATCTAAACTATCCATATTAAAGTTACCCTGCTTAGAATAAATCCATAAAAATGTTCCCTTGTTACAAACATGGAGAGCAGTGAATTTCTTTCAAAAGGAGTCACAAAAATGATTCAGTGAAGGGGAAGGATCTGATACAATTAATTTGAACTTAGATGACAATACTTAAGCAGGAAAAAAATAATATTCCTGTATCAAGTCTCCTTGTAATCATTAAATTCACTGCAGACCAGTATGCTCAAAAACTTAATAGTATCATCACAACCATAAGACTGCAACATTACCTGAGTTTTACAGATACATGAGGTGCCGCTTTTGCTAACACTTCAATCAGCTTATCATTAATTTTCCTGTTCTCTTCTATTAACATTCGAAGTTGCGCTTCTGAACCCCTCAGGAGTGAGGGAAAAATGTTGATGATAGCCTAAGTCAGGTGAGATAGCAGTAATTTTAATCAAATGGAATATTAAAAAAATTCAAAATTTATAGTTATGCAGGGAAACTGCAATCAATTAGATACCAATATTATCCTTACAAAACATGGAAAGCCAACAATGAGTGAAAGATTTGGCCATACAACTGCTTCTCCATCTGCACACTTTTTTTCTCTCTCCATCATCTCTTGTATATTTAAAGCATTGAAAAAGGGTTGATTAAAAATAATTTTTTCAGGACTAACATTCCAAATGTAGTGAGGAATGCCTCAACCTTTTCTTAAAGGTTCTTTCATCAGCAATACAAGCAATCTGTTTAGGCTGATTGAGTTAGTGCCACAAATAGGCAAATAAGCAATGCCTACAACTATATAATGTGAAGCACAAGGATGATTCCTCAAGTCATACAGCCTCAAGTGGCCAAGCCCATACCCCAAGATGTCAAACAATTAGAAATATAACATTTGACACTTGTGATCTATGTGCAGCCAGCTATCACTTTTCAAGTAGTCAGAATAAGTTTGATGCAAGTTTTCACTTTCCATAGTTTTCTTGCTTCTGAATCAGTGTGTGGATTGTAAATGGGATGTCTGCCTTACCAGGCTGGAAGTAAGAGTACATCAGTTCTTAGCTCAGTCTAATTGCAAATCCCTTATTAGTTACATATTTCAATATGCCATTATGTGCCGGAAATGAAGGAATAATTTCATATATGTCTAGTGGCAATGTTTTCTTACCAGAAGAAGTTTGGCAGAAGAAGCCTCCAGGAGCTTAGTTCCATATCTGTTACCAGAAAGATGCTCCAAAATACATTGGATGTGTTCTGAACCAAATATATTATGCGAGCATTTTGAGGATAGTGAACTCAAAAACTCAAAATGTGGATGTCTATCACCTACTGTTTTCAAAAATTTATCCTGGAAAAGGTAAAGGGCAACATACTATATAAGTACAGACTATATTAATAAAGAGGAAAATCAATGCAGGATAACATATCACCTCTTCCAAAGGGAAGATATTTAAACAAGTTCATATACCATGTTCATGAAACATGCAGATGAAAATTATTTTCTTCCCTACCTTTTTTTTTTTTTAAGTAATAAGTTTCATTGATATCAAAAAAGGAACACCCTAATACACAGGGAGTGTACAAGGGGTCAACAAATCAAGTACAAAAATTACAAGAATCAAGAAATCAATAAAAGAAGGGAATGATTGGTTTTGCATAGCAACCAACCAATCCAATAAAGTTCTAAAGAAAAATAATTTGAGGTCTGGTATGGATCTCTCAATATCCTCAAAACATCTACTATTTCTCTCCCTCCAAAGACACCACATTAAGCAATGGGGAACAATTAACCAAATATAACCATTTTGATGACGACCAAACCTGCCTTGCCAACACGCTAACAGCCCCAAAACGGATTACAGCATAACCCAGCTTACTCCAAATAAACCCAAAACTATAGCCCACATATCCATAGCAACCGGACAATGAAGTAAGAGATGGTCAACTAATTCACCATTACACTTGCACATGTAAAACCAATCCAATATCCAAACCTTCCTTTTTTGTAAATTGTCAATCGTCAAGCATTTCCTTTTTTTTTTTCTTTTTTTTTTGGGAGGGGGCTGTGGAGGGGAGGGGGGAAGAGTGGCAAAAACAGGGGGGGAAATCACCACAGAAGAGGCCATCCATCAAGTTAAACCAGCTCATCAGTAATCAAACCAAAATTAAATACCCCTCATCAAAACAACTACAAATATGGATTTATTAAAAAAGAATAAACCAATAAAGAAACTGAGAATTTTTTTGACATCAAAAGGCAGTATCAATTACCATGGCTCCAATGCAATGGGAGGAAAGGGAAATAGGTAGAATAGTAATACAACAATTAAATAGCACCTAAACTTAAATAGATCATATAGATTTCTACTAGTATCAAATTTTTGTGTAAATATAAACTGTGTCAGCTTAAAACTCAACATATCTCCTAAGCTAATAGAGTTCCAAAGCTTTAGTATTAAAAACTATGGGTTCATTCCTTTAAGCTCAAAACTAAAGATATCTTCATGTTATCTTTTGACCATAATTAGGCAATAGATAAGTGTATTGGGGTTTCTTCAATTGCAATGGAAAACTCGTCTTTTACACAACACCAAACAGCACAACAATGAAGTTGGGTATAAAATTCTAGAAACAACATAACAACAAAACTTCAGATGTTGAGTGATCTCAAAATTTCCAAGATGGTCCTTAGTTGTAACCACTACATAATTCGGTTCTCAGAATTTCAAATCTAACCCACTTTGGGACAGGACATGTTATCTTATCCAGAGCATTCTGATCCATATAAACCCACAATTTTGTACATCATAAGCTGTATTTTTTTTTTCTCTCCATATCAAAAAATAGGTTCTTTTTCAGCCCTCTCAACATCATAAATGCATTTAATTAGAAAAGCAAAAAATTAAAAATTAATAAATAATAATAAAAGAGCTCCTTGTGAGGTGCAGTCACTAGTCCTCAATGCACATGAATATACTAACTCCACTAACAACAATGCACATATGAAAATATGATCCACAAAGCATTATCACTCTAAAATTTATGCCACCAAGGATAATAACAACACATGAATAAACCCAACTCCATCAACTTCCAAGCATAAAATATTAGAGGTATTATAATAATCATAAAAGTTCCACTAGCCTTAGGGTTTTTTTTTAAATGTCAAAATTTATCATTCATCCCAATTCGAGATTTATGCATTTGACCAGTTAGGTATATGCATTTGACCATCATGGAAATAGCCAAGAGTTGGATGAGATCTTGCACAAAAACTGAACATATCGACACACACAAAAAAATTGATTCAATGTTATTTCAGAGTTCATTTTTTCTGTGCAATGTCTCATCCAACTCCTATCTATTTCAGTGAATGGCAAAGACATAAATCTCATTGATAAATGCATAAACCATGAATTAGGGTGAATGGAAAGTTGTCTTTAAAAATAACAATAATTGAATCCTCATCTCACCCGCTACGCACATGCGATAAGGCTTGTAAATGGTAATAGTTTCGTAGGTGTTTTTTTAAATGATAGTAACTGATGGGAAGTGGGAAACATGTTTTGAAATTTGAAATTTTGATGAACAGTTATATTACATTTTATATTATAAAAAAAAAGTCATAAATTTAAAAAATATGCCCTTCTTATTTATTTGAATGGAATGATATTAAGTAAATATTTGGGGTGTTTTAGAGAATTCAAAAAACATGTAACTAACCTTCTCTATCTCTTAATAATAATAATTACCAAGATTAATGACATGAAATATACAGCTAACAAATCTTTCCAGGGCAGAATGTTAGGCGTTAAACAAGTTGCTAGATTTAAACAATCTATACATGAATCTATATTCGAAAGAACACAATTTGCTTCCCATGAATTTGGGCATGAGAATGGAAATGACACATATAGGCTGTCAACAGACTTTCATGAGTATTGGACTATAAATCAATGCACAAGCTGAGGTGTTTTTGCCTCATTACGAATAAGCTGTGGTTTCTCCCAGTAGCCACTAATTTGTTCATTTGCCAAATTTGAGGGGATAAAAGGAAAAGAGAGCATATGTTGCCGTGTATCTTCTTTAATTTTTCCACGCCAGATCATTTGATGTAAGTTGAAAATTTTGTTTTGCTTCCCAAACCCCGTTGATAAAGTAACAAATCACACTGTTAATCCAGACGTGTCCTATTTTTATAATTGAAATTCAGATAAATAAGTACTTGCTACATCAAATTAGAATTATTTTCCACCTAAAAATATAAGGCAAGCACAAAAACAAGTTCAACAAAAGGACCACACAGCAACAACAATCACGCCTTAGTCTCAAAAATATTTCAACACACTAGGTAGGGTCAACTGCATATATTCTTTTTCACGATTCTATTCTATATTCTTTTTCACGATTCTATTCTATATTCTTTTTCACGATTCTATGCTATCCGAATCCATAATCCTATTACTTCGTTAATTAACACGTTTTTTTCCTAGTTCTACTAATGTTAATTTTTGTCTTCCTCTACCCTTTTTAATTCTCTCAACTTGAGTCGACTTACTTTTTCTCACTAGTGCATTAATTGCTATCGTCCAAACATGATCAAACCATCTCAAAAAATTCTTTCTCATCTTTTGGTTTAACAAGGGCTACCCCTATCTTTAAGCAAATTTCCTCAGTTCAAATCCTATCTTTCCATGTATTACTACTTATCCGTTAGAACATTCTCATTTCAACTAAACTCATTTTATGAATTTGTTGGTTCTTAACAGCTCAATTTTCAATACCAGAGGGCATAGCTAGTCAAATAACCAAGGTAGTCAAAGGCGTTAGGCGACCTTGAGGCGCTAAGGCCTTGTATCGCCTAAGGCGACGAAGCACCAAAAAGGCGCTAGCCCGAGTGAAGCAACGCGCTAAATATTAAATATAGTTTTTTTTAACATATATAGAGCTTAAATCATATATATTAATGTACTGAAAATTATAATCAAGCCTCTCTTACTTTGTTCTTAATGCATAGGAATTAGTCTATAAAACCAGTTTTTGTATTGAATCCAATAGAGCCCAAAAAGAGAAGAAGAGAGAGTATAGGAATAAAAGTAAAAAGAGGAGAGTTGCTATTAGAGACTAGAGGGTGGAAAAACTGACACAGGGGAGTTACGAGGAAAGAAAAGAACAGAGAGAGCTGCTCTGAGTAAGAAAAGAGTAGAAAAAAAGAAGAAAGACAAAAACAAAAAAGGAAAGAGAGAAAAGAGGTCCGGAGAATGAGAATTAATAGTAAAAAAGAGAGTTTTTTAAATTAAAATTACATGTAGGAAATAGGAATAAAATAATGTTATATAATTTGAAAATAGAAATAAAACCTGTTGAGGTAGGGTACTGTTGGGCAACTGCTGCAGTGGCTGGAAAGTTGATGTACTTATATATTATTTTATTATTTATTTGTGGTTCTCAAAAGCTGAAGTCTGAAACATTAGTGGTTGCCAACTCAAACCTCACTAATGTTACTAAAAGACAAAATTGAGTTACAAATTAAAAAAAAAAGCCAGTCATCTTTTTAACGTAACCAAGTCCTCTGCACCTTGTTCCTCAAAAAAAAAAAAGTCCTCTGCACCAGAAAGAAAACAAAACCGACGGAAAGAAAACAGAGGCGATGGAGGCTCTCGCCTAACGCCTGGAAAAACGGTTCGAGGCGAGTGACTAGTCAACAGAGGTGCTCGCCTCACTAAAGGCGCCTCGCATCAGTGACCTTGACGCGCTTTTACGCCACCTCGCCTCGCCTGAGCGCCTAGGCGCTCGCCCGAAACGCCTTTGACTACACTGCAAATAACAATCTAATAAAAGGTTCTCTTTCACTTAATAGGTATTCTATGATCACACAAGACTTTCCCAATGCACTTCTCCACTTCGTCCACACTGCTCATATCCCATGATTCAATCTTGTTCAATCATTCCATCTTTGTGGATTATTGATCCAAGATATTAAAATATCTCGCTCTTGACAATCAACTCTTACAACCCCTTCATATATGTTTTTACTTTTACAGTTTAATAACCTTTTTTTTAAATAACGTAAGAACTTTTTATTAAAGAATAGCAAACCCAAGTATACTTAAAATGTACTACAGTAGCAGAAAAATTTTACTGACTTATATTCCATGTACTCTGTTTTAGACTCTTAGTACTTAATCAAAAGCCTTTAGATTCTAAAGCATCTCACCAAATTTCTAACTTGATATTAATTACACATCTAGTTTCATCAACCAAAAATATATCATCTGCAAAAAACCTACACCAAGGAACTTTCTCTTGTACCAATTTAGTGAGCTCAACCGTCACAAGTGCAAAGAGATATAGACGATGGTGATTCTTGATGCAAACTTATAATGATAGAAAACTCACTTGTAATGTTTCCACTATTCTTACACTAATTACAGCTCTATCATACATATGCTTAATCAACTTAATATTCTATAGAGAAACTCCTTTCTTTTCCAAAACCCACCACATAACCTCTTTAGAGGCTCTTGTTGGGATAATAAACACCTTGGGGAGACTCTTTGAGTAGTTAATATGATATATAGAAAAACACTTAACCTTAAAGGCCTAAGCCCAATGGATATATACTCAATTATATTATATTAACTACTCAATTTTCTCATCATTATTCAGTGCGGGACTTCACTCACACATGTATATCCAACAGCCCTATCATATGTTTTCATTGGTCAATTAAAACCATATGAATGTTTTCATTGGTCAATTAAAACCATATGAAGATCTTTACAAGTCTCCCTATAGTTTTCCACTAGGCATTTAAGTAAGAAAATAGTTTCCATGGTAGAGTCTCACAAAGAGACTAGCTCAATATCTTGCTTGAACAATGATATAACCAAAAATGCTACAGATGAAAGAAGCCCAAAATAATATTAACCAGCGAACAAATATCAGTACCCTAACAAATCAGACAGGAGCTTTAAAGACAAAGGCACTCTAAGACAAAAAATGGACTCCATATGGTATGTTCAATTAAAAGCATGAAAGGCAAAAAGTAAACTCACTCTTGTGGTCTGAGCATCAACAATTTTCAGCTCATCCAATAATAGTGCCAGAGAATTGAAGACATTATTATCTTTCATTTGGTTCAGTTTATGAAAGGAGTCTTCTGCTTTCGAAGGATCAGGAAACAATGCAGCCATTTTCATAAATGAAGTTTTGATTCTCTTCTGCATCTCTTCTGAACTAGTCTCCTGCACAAAATATTTCCAAAAGTTCATTTCTTTTTTATTTACTTTTTTTTAATAAGTAATAAATTCCTTTAAAAGGTGCAAAAATGGATGCAACCATAGTAAATGGGAAGTATACAAAGGAAGATCAAAAAGAAAATAAAAACACAGAAAGTATTATCTAAAATTCATTCTATCCATAAACTCTAAAGTTTGAATTAGAGAATTGAGATAGATGCAGAAGTCTGATAAAAATGCCTTCAAAAATAAAAAACTTCAGCATCATCAAAGGGAACTCCTCCCATCAAAGCAATGATTATTCCCTTATCTCCATGTACTTCCCATCAAAGATAACGGAATGGCCTTCCATATTTTGCTATTTGTTCCTTGCCAGAGCATCCTTTCCAACAGTATAATAGATCCAACACTGAGCTAGGCATAACCCAACACCAAAAAAAAAAAAAAAAAAACAACAACCACATTTCCCTACCAATATCACAATGAGGGAAAAGATGCGACACCAACTCTCCGTGACTTTTTCACATATAAAATCAATCCATAATAAATATTCCCCCTCTTCCTAAAATCATTTGTTGTCAAAGTCTCCCCCTTCCTCCCCCCCAACCCACAAAAAAATAAAAAAATAAAATTGCAGCACAACACATTCCCAATGGATCAACAATTCAAAGCTATAAAATTATAGCCAAGAAGAAGAAACCTGTTACTTAAAACAAGCTGACACCTTGCAGATTCCTTGCAATAAACACCAATTTGTAAGAAAATAGAAAATATATAAATAAAAAAAAAAGGGGGGGTGGGGGGAACTTGACAATAAGTTCAAAAAATTAGAACCATGAAATAAAATGACTTGCATGCAGTATCAATCACATGTGCAACGAAATACACTAAATGACACTGTAATTTGGTCCAGTAATGTGACTGTACAGGTAATTATAACAAACTTGACTAATTTATGGTTCAATTGGGAAAAATAGAAACTTCAGAATTAGGTATCATAACATGCTTTTAATTCTATAAAATCAAAAATTCTAAAGTCAAAACATCATATAAAATATTGCAATAAATAAATTTAGTGCATCTGTGCCTTCAGTTGGTTATTAGAGCAAGATTTATGGACAGTGATGAACCATGCAAACGGTTTTTCCATTTAATAACATGAACTGTTGACAGCAACTTGGAAACTCATGATCTATACCTTCTCTTTCTCTCGTAGAGCCAAATAACTTTGCATCTCCTTTTGCAACCTGAAAACATATAGACCTTGTAAATAATTTCATTCTTCACCCAGATCATAGCAGCGTGTTTTTACTGATACCTTCTTTTCTGGGATAAGATAGAGTTCAATGCCTTTACATGAAGAGGGGTGAAAAGAGAAAATAAATGGATCCAGTGCCTTGTCCTCTCAGCAACTGAAAGAAGAATAGGAAATAAATCCTCTGCAAGAACAAGCTCCATGTTTTGGGACCTGAAGAATATTAAATAATTGTTGAACCTGTCATCATAATTACAACTTGGTTCAACACACCACAAAGTCTAAAAAAGCAGACCTGAACTCCTTGCAATCTTTATCAAAGCACAGCATCAAAATTTTACATGGAATCTGTTCAAAATGGTCACTTATTGTCATATGGCCTTCAGAACATTTATTACAATAATCTCGATATACTTCTATCAATTTATGGAAGGCCTTCTTTCTAACAATTATCTGCATAAAGAGAAAGCATGATGTGAGTGTCAATAACTCCACTGAGGCACAGGAGAACTTTCTAGAGCAGAATTACCTTCTTATCCCGAAGTCTTTCAGAAGTTTGAGATATTAATTCGGGGGGAACAAATTTCAGGTTCGACTGGGCAAGATCACAGGCAACAATCACTGCTTGTGTTCTCACTTTATCATCAAAATCTAACAATCGATCTTCAAGGGCAGCTGCTTAATTAGTAAGCATTAAACAAATGAGTTATGTTAAGTAGATTCAAAAGACAACGGAATCAAGAGATTTTCCATCATAACAGTTCAAGTATTATTGCTCATAACTTACTGATAACTTCATGAGATTCAGTTCCAGAAGGACTGGCCATGTAGAAAGCTTTAACACATTGTAAAGCGCTCACTCTAACTTCCACAGATTTATCAGAGAATCTTTTCAAAAACTCTAAGAAAAGATCACGGTAATGTTGTGCAACATGCCGTTTGGGCAGTGCAAAGAGCTTCCCAACTAAATTAACAGCTTTTATTCGGACATCAACTTGATCAGTCTACAAGTAGAAGCACATGGTTAATAAGTATAGAAGCATTGATAAATTCACCAACTGAACAAAACAGAGAAGAGACCCAGCAAGCGCACACACACACGCAGAATTCATACCAGTAATTCATGAGTCAAGTTTGGAATGACAGCAAGAAGCATCTGAGGAGCACACTGGAAAATTTGAAAAATAATTTCATGGTAAAATTCTTTGAGCTCATTCTCTACAGCATCTCTATCCAGAATACAATTTGTTAAAAACGCACAGATAAATGGCTCAAGCTTTTCTGCACAATTTTGGATAATAGAAACAGCAAGCTGATAAGAAGCACACGGTGCACCCTGTAAAACATACAAGGGATATAAACATATACAGTTGGAAGTTAGGTGAGACTTTGAATTGCAACAATGGCTCATGAAAAAGCATAAATGTATACATTAAACAAAAGCATTGCATAACAACTTAAACTATGAAGTTCAACACTTTCCTGGTGTTAGAGTCTAAATTAGACTTTTATTAGGTATTAACTTATCAAGTTGTTTGTTTACTAGTCCAATTAGTATTTTGTTTACTAGTCAACATAGGTGCCTCAGTTGTGTTAGAAAAAGTTAAAATCTAGAGTCTATAAGTGTGTTATTGTACCCAAATAAAAGGAAGTCGATTTATATTCAATATTAAGTGTCTTGAGTATTGAGGCACATTAGCCTTCATGTATTCTTTTCCAAATTTCTCCTCACTTTCTTCTTCTGTTTTTTGTAATACTATTCATGCCACAGGTACTGTTCATAGTTCAAACAGCTTCTAAATGCCATAAATTTCTCTTTTTCCTTCCTTTCGACCTTAAGTCAAGTGCTTCCTCTTACCTATCAAACCCTAAAACTCCATGGGGTTTCTCTACCACATAGGCATCAAAAACTCATCAAACTTCCTTTAATTCCTAAACATTGACCTTAAATTCTAGAGTGCTTATTTCCTAAACCCTAGATCCACAAATTCTCTAGATCCTAAAGCCATCACAGGAAATCTGAAATTTTGACTTTAGTGCTTAAAGTGGAATTCTGATACACTAATCAAAAAAAGAATTCTGATACATTTCTAAAGCATTACCTTTCTCAAACAAGGAAAAGAACATCATATATTTGACCACAAAAACTACACAAAAGACACCCTCATAAACACCAAAAGACCAAACAATGAGAATACATGTAAAAAACCTTTTCCACCACAACGGAACCTACTAAAAAATCATATCAATGGAAACAGACAAATGTGCATTGCACAAAGCTCTATTTGTCTCAATCCAATAATGCATTGCAATGTACAACTTTTTGACATATACATTGCTAAGGACAATATTTTTGATTGAGTCATCTAAAGTCCAATTATATTAAAGAAGATAAAGTATAATATGTAAAAAAACAGAATATAGCCACAACCAACAGGAATCCAAAACAAAGTCACTTATGACATACCTTTCCATCCTTTACAAGTTTCCGCAAAATCACATCCAAAAGTGTCTGAGAAGCTTCTTCATTAATAATATGTGTCATTATAGAAATAATATGATTAATCAAACTCCGCTGGTGATTTTCTCTACATTAAAAAAAATGCAGAGGCATCATTTTTGATATCATCAAAATGAAGCCAATAAAATATGCTCAAAGCCAAATAATTAACTAGCATATCATTATTTTGGATACTTGATCTAGCACTTCACCATAAGATATAAATAACTGATCTTTCTACAATATATCAAGGTGTATAATTTGTTCTCAACTAACTAAATCTAAAATTACAACTACTGAAATTAGGCAGGTTCTTTGTGTTTGAGTTGTGCCATGTGAGTACCAAAAGGAATTTGTTATAAGGAGGATCATGCACATACACACAGACAATAAACTCATGTTTTGACTTTTGAGTATACTTACAAATAAAAGAACTCGTGTTTTGAGTATGATTTTAAAGAACAAAATCTTGAAATTTAACCATTTTATAGATCAGATAGTTATTGATCTTTATCATCTAAATATCTTAAAAGCATAGAAGGTATAAGAAATTTATTGAGTAGTATAACATGATAAAAGTTACACCTATATATATATATATATATATATATATATATTCGTGTATGTATGTTATGTAAATACCAAAAGAGTAATTTAAAGAGGGGAAATTTTCAATACAATAAGTGAAGAGAGAGGAAGGATATTCACCTCACAACTGAGAAAAATGTATTAAACGTCTCCAAAACCAGATCATTGCAATCAATATCCAGCATTATAACGCAACATTTACATCGTGCAATAGTCTCTAATATTTTAACTCTTCTCGAAAAATGTGGGCTTGCGGTATCAGCTAGCTCAGCAAAGATACTGACAATGAGCTTAAAAATGTCCTGAAATGAAAGAATCAAGGTAAATTTCCGATATCGGCATACAGGAAGTGAAATCAGACACATGTAGTAACACATACAGACAAACCATCCACAGGGTGTCTAAAGAAGATATAAAAGCAATATATATTTATCAATTAAGTACTTGTTACCCTAAGATATTTGTCTTCAAAAGGTGGTTCAGGCGCCATGACCCAAAATATTTCACTAATACAGATGGCCACTAGGAGTCTAACTTCCTTATCTTTATGCTGAAGAAGGCCATGGACAATTGCTTTCCTCAGTGGTTTTGTGGAAACTTTTAGATTTTTAATAGCTTCTAACTTCCTTGCAGCTTCGGACGTTGAAGGCTGTTCAATTTCTGACAAAGCATTTGCAGCTTGCTGCAAAAAACAAATACCAAACAAATAAAGCAAATGATAAAAATATTCTTTTGGCAGAAAACCTTCAGCAATAAAAAATAGTAACCAGTGCACGAAGCTACCATACATACCCACAATTTGGCCATTATGTTGAGAGGGACACATATCAAATTGAAACTACTCACATGTTTTTTTTTTGATAGGTAGAAACTACTCACATGTTTGGTACACATAAATGACAAACCAAAATATAATTCTGCATCAGCCAGTAGTTATGTTGCACAAGGTATGTACACTAGACACAGGTTTAGTACAAATGGGAATACCAACATGATTAATACAGACCAAAGACAAAGCAAGCCTGAATGGATATCATAATATTCTTCTCAATCTCTTGTTTATGTATAATGATTTCCATTTTATGTGTACACTAGATATGTCTACAATTTAGGGATACAAGCATAGAACTGCGGTCACATTTTCTCACCACATCGAAGGAGTTTCACATCTAACAGAGACACAATCAGACTTAGCCAACATGAATCAACGCCAAGAACTATATTTCACAACATATTTATCCTAATCCCAAACCAACCAGAAATTCATCAGGTAAAACTTTCTATTACTTCGCAAAATTAGAGGGCAAAACAAAACCATAAACACTTCACACTTTCAAACAATAAGAAAATGCCGCAAAAAAATAATAATAATAATACACACAAACCAACCAAAAAGTAAAAGCAAATATCGTCAATTACAAATAGAAACACGATTAATTAAAGGCGAACAAAATATAGAATACTATTTGATTAAAACCAGCACGAAGTTGCTTTCAAAAGCAAGAAAAAAGTACTTTCAAAAAAAAAAAAAAAATGCCTAAAGAAAAAGATGCACAAACACAAACAAACCAAAAGGTAAAGCAAATATCGTCACATTACAAAAAAAAAAAAAAAAAACACGGTTAATCAAAAGCAAACAAAATATAGAATACCGTTTGATTAAAACCAGCACGAAGTTGCTTTCAAAAGCAAGAAAAAAGTACTTTCAAAAAACAAGAAAATGCCTCAAGAAAAGGATGCGCACAAACGAATCAAAACGTAAAGTAAATATCGCCAAATTATAGATAGAAACAGGGTTAATCAAGAGCAAACAAAGTACGCATGGTTTAGAAAAAAAAAAAAAAAACAGAAATAATGACTTACTTTGAGCGATTTGAGTAGGGAATCCTTGCCGGAGCGAGTTTGGCGGCCGAGTTGGGTACCGATTTCGGAAACGAGTTGAAACGCAGACTCGGCCATTGAAGCGGTGAAGGTGAAACCCTAGTTCGGTTAGGGAGGAGAAGAGTGAGAGTGAGTGTGAGAGAGAGGGTTTTCAGTTTTGGGGGTTCGCGCTGTTCTCATTCGCATTTGCTCGAATCCGAAAATTGCGCTTTTGTAAGAGAGTGGAGTGGGAGCGTGTGAGGATTTTTCAATTTTATTCAATTTTAAGCGTGGACGATCCCGCCTGGCTGAGCGTGAAAAGGACGCGCCTGATGGAGTAGATCCAACGGCAAAAAATTAAGAACGTAATGCAAATGCAACACTCCCATCGTGCTGGGTGATATCGATGGCTCCAGTTTTGCCAAGTACCGACACCAAGGGACTTTTTGACAGTAAGGGGTCATATTGTAAACGTCAACGATGCTTGTATTTTTGTATTTTTTAGAAGTACATTTGGGTGTAAAAGTACATATAAAACTGTTAGTCAAAACATTGCCAAATAGTCCCTAAATTTTGAAATCCAAAATGGTTTCCAACTTGTAAAATTTTAAAACAAAACAAAACAAAATAGTGAAATCAAGGCCGTGTATCAACTTTTCTTTTTCTTTTTTTATTCTATATTCACTTTGTCTTTTTTTTAGGCAAAAATGCAAAACTGACTTTCTAACTTTTAGCCTTTATCATTTCAGTCCTCTAACTTTGAGTTTTGTCATTTCAGTCCTTTAAGTTTTAAGTTTTGTCAATGTCATATTCTGTTAGGTCTCAGTTATTGCTGCCGTTAAGTTTGGCTTTTTTTTTTTTTTGAAAATAATTTTTGTAATTAAAAGAAAATAAAAAAATCTGAAAAAACAAAAAGAAAGAAAACATTGAAGGTGGATTTAGTCTTCATCCTCAGCCAGATAAACATTCATTTTTCTCAAGATCATCAAATCCGATAGTCATCCTTAGTGGAAGGCTCCACGTCAGCATTCTGGAGCCTTCTGCTCTTGATCACACTCGTCGAACTCTCAATCAGATCTGGCACCGCCGCCACGTTATCCCAGGGGATGTGATCTTGATCGCTTCCTTCGTTCATTCCTCCTCCAACTCCTCCGATTCTCAACCTTCGAAACGCGGCGTCGAGAGCAGAAAATGACGCGGCAGTGGTGAAGTCGTTGGAGGTGGCGGAGGAGCAGAGCAAAGCATGGATGAAGAGGCTGAGTTGCTTGTTGAGCTCACAGTTGACGACGTGGATGTGGCTGTTCTCCTGGCGGAGAGCCTCCACTTCTCCGGTTGCCTCACGGAGGCGAGTGAGGTACAGCGAATTCCGGTTCACGATCTCAGATATAGATCAAAGTGACGAAAACGATGAGGAAAAAGAGATTAAACTTGAATCTTATAGAAAAAAAAGCTTACCTGATAGAAGCAACGAAGAAGAACAGAGACTTTCTCTTCTGGTTTTAGAGAGAGAGCTCCATGTTTGGTGGTTGTTTGCTTTAAAGCATAATGCATATATGATGGTGGATTTGAGAGAGAGAGAGACTGATCTTGAGAGAGAGATTGAGATTTTTCCGTTTTCCGATTTTGATTTCAGGGGAAGAGGAACAACGTCGTTCCCCTTTCATTTTTTTTTTTTTTTTACAGTTTTTTTTTCATTTTATTTTAATTACGAAAATTATTATTAAAAAAAAAAAAAAAGGTCAAACTTAACGGGAGGAGTAACTGATACCTAACAGAATACAACATTGACAAAATTTGAAACTTAGAGGATTGAAATGACAAAACTCAAAGTTAGAGGACTGAAATGACAAACGCTAAAAGTTAGAGGGTTAGTTTTGCATTTTTGCCTTTTTTTTATAAGCTTCTATATTCACTTCTTGAATTTGAATATAGAAAAGAAAAAAAAAATTATTTTCACATTAATTTTTCTCACTCGCACACATCACATCACTCAAACAAAAGTAACTTATTGTTTTCACAATATTTATAAATATATCACTGTATTCATATTCACAGAAAAAGAAAAGCTGAAAAAGTTGTATTCATTTTTTGTATTCAAATCCACTTTTTTTTAACTGAAAATGAATATTGAGTACAAAAACACAACCAACCCAATTTTTTGGTGGTGGGTCCCAAAAAAAACTGAAAATGAATTAATTAGAGAACTAAATGAATGAAAAAAAATCCTCAAATTTTCTTGAATTTTAGTAGCAACCAAACACAAAACCTAGCCAAGTGTTTTAAAAAAGTTAAAAATTGAATAGCTTTTGCTAGATAGGTTTCTAGTGATTTCACAAATGGCGAAGAGATATTTGGATTTGAGGATAGCTCTCACGTTCGAATGGACTCTCTTGAGCGAGAAAGTGGGTCTATGCAAAATTGAGAGAGAGAGAGAGAGAAAGAGAGGTCTATGTTTTGTTAAAATATAACTCCACTTAACCTAATTTGAAAATCCTTTAAATTTTCTTGAAATACTTTGATAGAGAAAGAGAGTGAGTATGTGTTTCAAATTTTTAAGTTCTTAAATGTGGGTTTGTGTTTCAACTCCACTACCTTATTCCTACTTCATATAGAGTGGGCTTGTGTTTCAAATTTAAACTTTAAAGCTTAAATCTCAGGCACATTATTTAAGAGATGCTTTTGTGAAAGCTAGTCTACGATTTTTTTTAAACGTGTTTGGTAATGTTTAAGAATTTTCTTTGTGGCATTTCATTGCATAATTTGGATATTTATTTGGTAGTGTTTGGATAGTAGGTGTAGGTATAGGTGGAGAGTGGCAGTGGCAGTGGCAGTAGCAGTAGTGGTTGTGGTTATGGTGGTTGTCGGGTTTTGTATTTTTCTAAATTGTAGTGTTTGGTTGCTAAGAACATTCAAGAAAAGTTGTTTTTTTAAATTTTAAAAAAATTTTAATTTATCATTTCAAACTTTTCATTTTATGAGGTGCATTTTTTTTTTAATTTAAAATTTGCTGAGGTGGCTTTTTTGTAGCAATCAAATTTTTTTTTTTATTATTATATTAGTCTGTTGACACCTCATTTTGCAACTCGCATTTAACCTCACATGGAAGGTAACAGGGTAATTTCACATTGGAAATAGGCATATTAAGTGTGGGCATTAGATCCTTAATTTCATTTCATCGAAATGATCTTCATGTTGTAATGATCAAATCGACTGGTCATAAGCCCTAATCAAACCATCAGATTAGATAGCCAAATAATAATTATTCAATAAGTAATTTGTGCAATTATATTCTAATTAGGGTAAATTTGAAACTAATTAAGTTTCAAATGGAAGCGATTGAAACCTATTAATGTTAATTGGAAACTAACTTGGAACCTATTAATGTTAATTGTACTCAAATTATTTTCTAACAAATGACCTCTACTCACTGTTTCATTGATATCTTTTAGAATATTTTGAATCTGTGAATGAGGTTAATTTTCCTAGAAACTAGACAGCCGGAGCTTCAATTTTAGCACAAGAACGAGACAATTCCGATCAAAATTGAGTAAGATATGATTTTTTGAAATTGGCTCTACAGGCTATTATAGTAGATATGGGAAAATTGAATTTTGCTTGGTCCTCACTCCCACTAATCTTTACATTTAATGCACCAGATTTCCTCCAATGCTAAAATAAGGTCTAAGTTCATGATTCTTTGTCAACCCTCATTAAATAACATTCCGTTTATATTTTCTCCACTAATAATATATAAACCCCCCATTCTCCTCCATTCCAAGACACAAAAAAAAAAAAAAAAAACCCTCTTCTCTTGAGTTCTAGTGAAGTTAAATAGTCTTGTCATATATTGATCTTCCTAAAACTCAAGGTATTGAGTTAGACTCACTCTCCCTCTTCTAGCTCTTCTCTTCTTCCACCCTTAGGACCTCCACCAAGAGTCTCCTCCCCCACCATATGGATCTTGCATGAAGGTATAATCTTTCTCCCTAACTGATTTTTTATGTTGCCATGATGAGAATTTAAGATTAAAGCATGATAGTAATTATTTAAATTCCCTTAAATATGTTTGAATGTTCTTAAATGTTCTTATGTGTTCTTCACATACTCTTGGTTGTTCATCACATGTTCATGTATAACACTAGTTTTGATCTTAAATCCACATCAAAAATATAAAAAAGATATTTGTCTTATAATTCTTTTAAATTATTGAATTTAGGATATCACCATCCACACACATTCACTAGAATTTATTTTTCAATCCAAGTACAATTCTTAATAAATTGAATTAGAATTTACCACATGTACGCACATTAAATTTAATATGCAAATTGATTAACATATTGGATTATATGATATGAATGTTAGCCACCATAGTCTAGAAGACTAGTTTCACCAAGTAAGGTGGGTGCCTAACACCTTCTTACCTCATAATATAGCCTCCGAGCTTAAATAAAAGGTTAGTAGATCAAATTTTTATCTTTGTAATTTTCAATTTCTAGATTGTAACTAAGAAATAAAGCCATGTACTTTACCTTAGGTTGTATATAAGACCAAAGCCAAGTAATTTTCTATGATCAATGTAAATTCAATTTCAAATTAATAAAATGAAGAATTTTTTTAATTTTGGTTTTCTTATTTTTTTTTTCAATAATTAAATAAGTGACGACTCTGTTGTAAAAACCTTAATCTAAAGAGGAAAATATAATCAGTCGAACCTCTATTTTGAGAGGCAACAACATGACTTCACCCATTCATATGGGTTTGGCCCAACACTCAAAAATGGGACGAGGGTGCAGTTTCTCACATAGTCACACACGTACCAACAATGCAAATCGTTTGTCATATAAACATTTTCCATTAGTGGGTTAATGGTAGGGACTAGTTTCATTGCAAGTTGAAAATAACAACAATCAAATTGACCACTGCTAAAATGTAGAGACCAAATTGACTATTATTACAAAATGTAGGGACCAAAATGATATTTTTGCATATTTTTTAAGCTTGACCTCCACCTTTCTTTTATTTATTCAGTGGGTGATGTGTCAATTTTTCATTAAAACAACAAAAAGAAATTTCAATTAAAAAATTATTGAAGTTATCAATTTCTTTCCATTCCGATCAGAAAGGCTGGAAAATATTGTACTTGTAAACAAATCGGAATGGTAACCTCTCTTATTCCAACTCGGAAAAAAATTCAGGTCATTCTTGCTCATTTTGGGTTATTTTGGTAAATACTAGCCCGAAATTAAAGATTTAGCTGGAATGGAATTTGGACTGGAAAACTAAAGTCTTAACCAAATAAAAATAGAAGAAGCAAGAAATGAAATGAACAAGCATACCTTACAATAAAAACAAAAGCAAAACAAAAAAACCAAGGTAACAAACTTGAGTGAGAAATGGAGAAGTCAGATAAGATGAGGCACTGGTAGTCTACTGTCATTAGGTTGAATAATAATAGTTTGGATTAATATTTATTATTTAGTTATTATAATACACATACAAATGGAAAAACAAAGAGGAAGACAACATAAAATGATAAAGATTAGAAGAAAAAATATTGAGAAGAGTGAAAATTGAGGAGTGTGACTAGACGTATGTGGATGAGAAAATACAAGAAAAAAAAAATGGAAAGAGAGTGAAACAACTGGTGAGGAAAAAATGAGTAATAAAAAAAATATTGAAAATATTAACTAGTTGGGCCGTGTGCAAGCTAACTTTCTAAGTTCCATACTTTCATTTTGCTTTTTCTTTTTCATTAAAAGAATTAATTAGTATACTTTAATAAAATGATAGTAGTTTATGTGAATAATCATATTAGTTTTAAGATAACAAGTTTTATAACCGTTGAATTTTTTTTTCTTTGTAAGTAATAGGATATGAAACTATATATATATATATATATGATGAGGACGAGCAATAAGTATTATTCATCCTTGCGTTGTCGTCCACAACACAAAAGAAACTACACCATCTCATCTAGGAATAAGAGCTCGTCCATAGACAACCAAGTCATATGATAAAGGGAACCCTCCATAGATTAATATATCTATAGATGAGTTGTGCATGGACGAGTAAATCATACTTGGTGAGTTTTGAAGAAAATCCCTCATTAGATTCACATGAGCAAAATACGACACGTTGCATAATATGTGGAAGAAATTCCATGTATGACGCCCCATGTAACCCATTTTCTTTATCAACTACCAACATTACCCATGATGATAATGGATCAAAATAAGTAGACCCACGTCTAACTCTATAAACGGAGCAAATTCCATTCACCCAAGGTAAGTTCTGACCATTCACTATTTTCTTTCCTTGTGTCCTAGAGAAAAAACTGACTTAATCGTCAAAGGGTCCTTAGCCAGGTCATACTGATCACCTTTGACAATCCGTTCTTTTTTTTTTTTTTTTTTTTTTTTTTTTTTTTTTTTTTTTTTTTTTTTTTTTTTTTTTTCAGGATTCACAACCATTGCCATAGCCCGAAATATTTCAGCCTACTAATTTTCGTGTTTCATCAGTTGGCGCCGTCTGTGAGAACAATAGGAAGTTTCTATTAACTTTTCTATTTTCTGTTAACTCTCTATAAACGGAGCAAATTCCATTCACCCAATGTAATTTCTGACCATTCACTATTTTCTTTCCTTGTGTTTTAGAGAAAAAACTGACTTAACCGTCGGAGGGTCCTTAGCTAGGTCACACCTGTCACCTTTGACAGTCCTTTCTTTCTTTTTAGGATTCACAGCCATTGTCGTAGCCCAAAGTATTTCAGCTTACTAATTTTCGTGCTTCATCAGTTGGCGCCATTTATGGGAACAATATAAAGTTTCTATTAACTTTTCTATTTTCCAAGACAAAAAGGCTGCATGATTCGGACTAGGTCAATGGCTAGTGTCCAGGACACCAAGAGAGTGAAACGCCTCTAGTCACCCAAATCGTGCACCAACACTCCCCATGGCAGTGATGGCAGAATTGACATAACAGAACCTAGAGTTAACTAGAGAAGTTAACAGGCAACGTCAACAGCATGGTGGAGAACCCAAAATGCAGGATGTGAAGGTGTTGAGAACAATGCTGAAGAGGACCAGTCCAAGGGTACCGTCACTCGTAGGGTACCACATTTGGAGAGAAAGTTGGACTAGATGAAGAGAGTTATGGAAGAAATAAAGGATTCCATGAGAAGAGTGAACCATGTGGATGACCTTGTCCACATAACAAATTCCCCCTTCATTGCGTCCATCACCAGCCATCTTTTGCCTTCTAAGTTCAAATTGCCAGCTTTGGGTTCATATGACAGGACATATAACCCTTGTGATCACATTGCCATGTTCAAGACAATCATGTATCTCCAAGATGTTCCGGATGAAATTATGTGCAGAGTCTTTCCTACAACCTTGAAAGGTCTAGCTAGAGTATAGTTTAGTAAACTACCACCAAACACTATAACTTTCTTCCAGGAGTTATGGAAGAAATGAAGGATTCCATAAGAAAAGTGAACCATGTGGATGACCTTGTCCACAGAACAGATTCCCCCTTCACTGCGTCCGTCACCAACCATCTTTTGCCTTCTAAGTTCAAAATGCCAACTCTGGATTCGTATGACGGGACATGTGACCCTTGTGATCACATTGCCATGTTCAAGACAACCATGTATCTCTAAGATTCTGAATAAAATTATGTGCAGAGCCTTCCCTACAACCTTGAAAGGTCCAGCTAGAGTATGGTTTAGTAAACTACCACCAAACACTATAACTTCCTTCTAGGAGTTAAGTAAGTTGTTCATCAACAACTTTGTAGGGGGACAAAGGCAGGAGTGTTCCTCGTCCAGCCTGTTGAATATAGAGTATGGAGAAAATGCAAGTTTACGCACTTTCATTAGTTGTTTTAACAAAGAATTCTTGTTGGTGGACAAGATGGATGACAAGATCCTTTTAACAGCCTTCTACAATGGAATCAATTCGGACTTGTTCATCCATAAGTTGTACGACCAGGAGCCACAGACGATGGTTAAGTTGATACATTCAGCCCAAAGTTTCATGAACGCTGAAGATGCTATCATTGCCAAAAAGAAAAAGAAAGGGGAAAGATTAGAAAATGGGTATATGCACCATTCAGAATAAGGTCTTTGTCCAAAGAAAGCCAAAGTTGGAGAAAAAAGAGATCAGGATGGCAAAAAGGCAGGACCATCTTCAAGACGATACTCTAACTACATTCCTCTAAACACATCACTTGATCAAGTGTTGATGCAAATAAAAGATGATTCATCTTTGAAGTGGCCAGAAAGAATGAAGGGAGATCCTAACAAACGAAATAAAAGCAAGTATTGTTGCTTTCATCGCGACCATGGGCATGATACAGATGAGTGTTATAACTTGAAGCAGCAAATTGAAGTTCTCATCAAACAAGGAAAATTGAAAAATTTTATTGGATGAGACTATAAGGACGAGAGACAACTAATGAAGGGCAAGGCAAATGAACCAGTACGACCACCGTTTGGAGAAATAAAGATTATTTAGGGGGAATGTCAACATGAAGCTCGTCCAAAGCTAAGAAGACTTATCTACGGGAAGTTTAGAATGTTCAGATATCTGGACAACTGCTAAGGATGATTAGAGAAGACAAGCCAGCCATTGTTTTTACAAACAAGGATGCTAGATGATTGCATCATCCTCATGACAACGCGATTGTCATCATTTTAGCAATTACAAATTATACGACCAGAAGTGTGTTAATAGATAATGGGAGTTCAGTAGACATCCTTTATTATCTAGCCTTTCAACAAATGAGGATTAACAATGAGCTACTTTGTCTAGTGAATGTACCATTTATCAGGTTTGGAGGAATGAAAGTTCTACCAGTAGATACGACAAATCAATAAAGAAGTAAATTTTATTGTTGTGGATTGTTCATCTTCATATAATGCCATCATTAGACGATCAACTCTAAATAGTTGGAGGGCCGCAACATCCACTTACCACTTGTCTGTCAAGTTTCCAACAAAGTATGGTATCAGAGAAGTGCAAGGAGATCAGTTAGCCACTAAAGAATGTTATTTAGCAATGCTTGCTATGGATGAGCAAATGGAGACGATGAACATTGAAGAAAGGTGAGTGTTAGCTGAATCGGTTGAAGTGTTAGAAGATGTACCATTAGACAAGTCCAACCCGGAAAAGTTTACTAGGATTAGAACAAGTATGGAGGTAAAGATGAAGCAAGATCTTGTTAAATTCCTCAGACGAAGCATAGATTTTTTCGCTTGGAGCTATGAAGACATGCCTGGGATTGATTCAAGTGTGATCACCCATCATCTAAATGTATTCATGTCTTACAAGCCTGTTCGTCAAAAGAAGAAAGTGTTTGCTCCAGAACGAGACAATGCCATTAAAGAAGAAGTTTATAAGTTAATCACCGCAAAATTCATTCATGAAGTCTACTACCCTGACTGGCTAGCTAATGTACTGATGGTCAAGAAGGCTAATGGCAAATGGAGGATGTGTGTAGATTTCATAGATTTAAACAAAGCATGCCTCAAAGACAGTTATCCTCTTCCATGTATTGATCAATTAGTGGATTCAACAGTTGGACACCAACTGTTGAGTTTTATGGATGCATTCTCAGGATACAACTAGATCAAGATGGACAAGGTGGACTAGGAGAAAACATCCTTCATCACAAATTAAGGTTTGTTTTGTTATAAAGTTATGCCGTTCGGGTTGAAAAATGCAGGAGCCACATAACAGAGGTTAGTCAACCACATGTTTCGTCCACAAATTGGGCGAAACGTTGAAGTATTCGTGGACGACATGTTAATGAAGAGTGCAAAAGAGATGCAGCATTTGGACGACCTTCAAGAGACCTTTGCTACACTTAGGTGGTACAAGATAAAGCTGAACCCAAGTAAATGTGCTTTTGGAGTTACATCAGGGAAATTCCTTGGTTTTATGGTTTCACAAAGAGGGATTGAGGCAAACCTTGATAAGATTCGAGCAATCTTGAACATGGAGCCTCCAAAGAATATTAAAGATATCCAAAGTCTTATTGAACGAGTGGCAGCCCTTAACAGGTTTGTTTCAAAAGCCACTGACAAGTGTTTGCCATTTTTCAGAGTATTAAGGAAGGCACTCAAGTGGATGGACGAGTGTCAACAAGCATTTGAAGACTTGAAGACTTATCTCACTTTAATATCACTGCTAAGCCCGTCCAAACTAGGAGAAGAGTTGTATCTCTACTTAACAGTGTCTCCACATGCAGTAAGCTCAGCCTTAATTAGTAAGAGAGAAAGATATAGAAGCCTGTTTACTACACTAACAAAACATTGAGAGGAGTTGAAGGACGATATCCACCAATGGAAAAGTTAGCATTTTCTTTGGTGATTGCAGCAAGAAAGCTTATACCATATTTTCAAGCTCATGTAATCAACGTTCTGATAAATCACCCGTTGAAGAAAGCTATGAATAAGTTGGAAGCTGTCGGATGATTAATCCAGTGGACAGTAGAACTTAGTGAGTTTGACGTGCGATACAAGCCAAGAGAAGTAATAAAAGCACAAATCCTTGCAGACTTCATTGCTGAATTTACTCTTGCTAATAACCAACAAAGTGAAGACCAGGGGGCAAAATAGTGGATTGTTCCTGTTGATGGGTCGTTCACACAACATGCAAGAGGAATTTGGATCATTTTACAAACAACAGAAGGAGACCATTTGGAGTACGCTGTTCGTCTACAATTCCAAATAACTAATAATGAAATTGAGTACAAAGCCTTACTTTAAGGCTTGGAATTGGCCAAATCACTCGAGGCAGAATCCATCCTCGTCCAAGGAGATTCATAGCTAGTGATGGGTCAAGTGAATGGGACGTGTGAAGCCAAAGAAGAATGAATGAAGAGGTACTTAGAAAAAGTCAAGCAATGTATCAAAGGCTTTACAGTAGCCCAGTTTCAACAAGTACCAAGGAAGGAGAACACAGAAGCTAATGTCTTAGCTAAGACGACATCCTCGGACAAGACGGTCAATGGACAAGTTAATATCCAGTATGTTCCAAGTATAGATGTTATGGAAGTGAATCAAATAGATAGAGTTATCAACTGGACCACCCCCAATTGTGTCTTATCTCAAAGACGGAGTACTCCCTGACAATACAGAAGAAGCAAGGAAGCTGAGGATGAGAGTTGCGAAGTTTGTCCTCATGGACTAAGTGTTGTATAAAAGGGGTTTTTCTCAGCCATATTTGAGGTGTTTGACTCCAGATGAGTCCCTTTAATTCTTGAGGGACGTCCATGAAAGAGCTTGTGGAAACCATTTGGGAGCCAGATCACTAGTCCATAAGATAGTCCATGCAGGGTATTACTAGCTGACCATGCAAGCAGATGCCAAAGCTTATGTTAAAGTGTGTGATAAATGTCAATGCTACAGCAATATCCCTAGACGACCATTAGAATATCTTACCCCAATGATGGCCCCTTAGCCTTTTGCTTAGTGGGGACTTGACATCCTTGGTCCTTTTCCCATGGGGGTGAGACAAATGAAGTTTTTAGTAGTAGGAATTGATTATTTCACCAAATGGGTGGAAGCGAAGCCCTTAGTGAAAATCACTCAGCAGAATGTCAGAAGTTTTGTCTGAAAGAATATCATTTGCCACTTCAGAATCTCGAGGGTACTCATCTTCGACAATGGATGACAATTTGACAACACACCTTTCAAGGAATTCTGTGAGTAGTTAGGAATCGGGAATCACTACTTCTTACCGGCCCACCTGCAGGCCAACGAACAAGCTAAAGTTGCAAACCGATTCTTACTGAAAATAATCAAGACTCAACTTGAAGGGGCAAAGGGGATATGGCCAGATAAATTACCCAGTGTCCTTTGGGCATATAGGTCGACAGTAAGGACTCCTATTGGAGAGACTCCCTTTAAGCTAGCATATGGAAATGACGCGGTAATACCAGTGGAGGTTGGACTAACTAGCCATAGGGCATCCCATTACAAGGAGGAGGAAAATGAAAAACAGCTCCGTCTAAACCTGGATCTCATTGACGAGGTAAGGATGGACGCAGAACAAAGGGTGGCACGCTACAAGAATTTAATGACTGAGTATCACAATGCGTTGGTGAAGCTAAGACACTTTAACATTGGAGATCTCGTCCTAAAAAGGGTATCCTTAGCCACTAAAGACCCTACTCATGGAAAGCTGGGACTTAACTGGGAAGGACCATACAAAGTTATCAATTCCAAAAGGCGAGGATCATACTACTTGGAATTCTTGGATGGACGGAAGTTTGTGGAAGTACTACCAGTAAAAGCAACTTGTCAGGAAGGTCAGCATGGATGAGATTAAGAAGTTTGTTTATATTATGTTTCAATATTTATGTTTTAGAACAGTGTGTTATGTTTTTAAGTATTTGAATTTCCCAAAAAGCACTAGCTACTAGCATGTGCTATGGACAACGTCATGAACTAAGTCCCTTTGTACATAAAGTAATTTAAATTCCCTAAAAGGACTAAGTATTAGCATGGACGAGATATTTGGACGATGCTATATACTATGTCCTTAGTATCCATGGACGATGCTATGTACAGATGTTGTACGTCCATGTACAATGTTGTGTACAGACATTGTATATAAAACAGCTTAAATTTCTAATTTGAGTATTTATAATTCTGAAAAATCAACATCCAAGTAAAATTACGAATGACTAAAATCTCTGGATGCAGAGAATGTCTTGTCATGAGCTATCCTTAAAAACAAGAGGAAGCATTGTCATAAATGACAATGAAAAGGGGAAGAACAAATTCCCTAACGAAACTCGTACAAAAAGGATCAAAGACAAAAGAAATGCATGCATGCGACATTCCATGGACGACATGTCCAACCAATTATATGATTATAACTATAGAAGGGAACAACTAAGTAGAATTCCAAAGTCTGAGGACGAGGAAGTATATAAATATTCCAAAACAAGGTCCTAAACATAGATGGAAAATATTTGGAATTAAAATCAACAATGTCAATTTGAATAAAAATATTCATAAATAAAAAAGGGTGGACAACCATTGTCCAAAAAGCCTTATATAAAGTTAAGCTTAAAAAGGAAATTGTATCAAAGCCCGTCTTAAAACACAGACGAGACAAATGTACTTAAACAAATTTACAAGATCCAAAACAATGGATCATAATAAATAAATAAATAAAAAAAAAAAAAAAAAACACACACACACACAATATAAGACAAAAAACTTCAACATCCATTTACTAAGGAGTATTTTCTCTAGAGGTAGGGTTGTCTTTAGCAGGCTGAGTTGTGGCATCGTCTTCAACATTAACGTCCTCAAAACTCGTCTGGAGGAGAAAGCTTGCAGCACCAATATTAAGCTTGATAGGGTTGAAGTCAACGTCAGGGAAGTGTTCCATGGCGTCTATACAAAAGTCCTCAAAACCAGCAACATAGTTCTTGTCCAAAAGGTCAGTGAACTCGCTGGATTCTCTAAAATCCGTTACAGCATCTCCCTGGGCCTTCTCAAGAAGGACGTGAAGTTGGTCATTCCTCTTTTGAAGATGGTCAAGACGGGTGTCCTTCACGACGACATCCACCTTAAGCTCCTTGACGAGGTTCTTCAACTCCTTGACCTCATCTATGGCCTTAGTTACTATCTTAGCTCTACCCTTACAATCTACCTACACCTCACGAACTCTTGCCTTTAGCCTAACCCTCTCATGGTCCATCTCAGTAGCTTGCTTGGACGCCGCCATGAACTTTGACATGACCTGTATTTACAATTGATTGAAAATGATGACTAGACGAGGTATGTAAAATTTGACAAGACGAAACAAAAGTAAAATAATAAAACATTCCTTGAAGAGATCATGAACAGCGAAGTGTTCAAATTTCGTCGAGGACATGTCATAACACATAGTAATGTCCTCGTTAGTCACAGCCTGTTGAAACATTTTCCAGGCAATATCTTCATTCTCAAGAAGGTTTATAGGAACTCTCCTGGAAGGTTGAGATGAGGTGGTTACAGCAGGTTTGGACGGAGTGACTCTAGTCGAGACAGACGAATCCAAGTCATGAATTTGGATGGACGGTTGTCCGGAAGCAGGAGGGATAGCAGGACCTAGCTTGACAACCCCAGACTTGGACGACCCATGCTTCGCCTTCTTATGATCTCAACAACTAGGAAGGTCTCCCAAGTCAATCATCTTGGACAAGGTCTTTCTCTTGTCTCCAGCAGTAGGACAAGGTTGAGATTGGGTCTCTAGCATGGTCTCCTTATCCACTAACCCCTTTCCCTTATTTTCTTTCATGGTTGCTATCCTTGTAAAGAAAAATGTTAGGGCTTAGTTAAAACAAATAATAAAAGGAAATTTTCTAAGTAAAAACTTACGTCTACGGGTGGTAAGCACGTGGGCTAAAGTTTCAAAGGGTGGTTCAGGCCTAAGTCCCCAAGTGGCAAGACGTTGGAGAGTGACCAGGGAATGGAAGCTTCTGTCAGTGAATAGATGAGCTTACTGGACGCGCTTAAGATAAAACCTGTTCAAAGAAGGTTGTCTAACAGCTAAAAAAAAAAAGAGAAAAAGAAGTTAGATGAGTACAAAAAAGATAGAAAATATTAAGTAGAAAAGAAGCATACCTTCTGGACGAAGGTTTCCTATTTCTCCAGTATAAGGGATGAATGGATCCTTGCCTACCTCAACAGGGTTTCCAGCCCAAAAACTAGAGACGAAGAAGAACTCCGTCTTCCAGTTTCTATCAGACGTAAGAAGAGACTTTATCAATCTACAATCTGTACCCCTGGTCGAAAACTAATAAAAGCCTAGGGACTGACTAATTTCTGAGGGTTTGTAACAATAAAGGAACTTGTCCACAGTGAGAGGAGGATCCCCTTCAAACACTTCCCTCCACAAAATTTGCATAGAGGCGACTAGCCTCCATGCATTGGGGTTAAGTTGACATACTCTTAAACCTAACCTATTAAGTAACTCTCTAGCAAAAGTATTAAAAGGCAACCTAAGTCCTCCCAAGAGATATGCCTTATAAATACCTATTCCAAAATGAGGGTCACAACACCATTCGCCACGGATAGCTACCCTAAGATTAAGATCATCTGGAATTTGATACCAACTTCTAAGGGAGGAAAGTCTTTTTTCATCCGTCTTAGAAGGGACACCGATAGCACAATTAGAGACGGTTTCAACCTTGTCTAGAGTGGTGGACGAAGGAACGCTGGTGGAGGTACCAGCGTGTGATCCTAAAGCAGCCTTTGTCCTAAGCTCTTCCTGAAGAACCTCCAATGGAACCCTAAGAACTCTAGATGTGTATTGCTCGCCCGTAATATTCCCTCCACTGTTACTACTATCACTACTTCTACTGCCACTATTACTATTGGAACCACTGTCATTAGTACTATCATGGTACTCATCTATCTCCCTATTGTCACTATTGCTAGACGAGGCACTGGACGAGGCACTAGACGACAAATGTCAAAGAAGAAAATATTAGAAATGTGAAGGGGTAGGGGAGGAATTCCACTATTTATAGGCAACGAAGCTTGGAATAGGAAATGGCGCGACCAACCAGGAGAAGCCACGTGGCATTTTTCTTAAAAGACGAAACGACATGATTGATATACCTTGGATTGCACCACGTGTCGACAATTGAGTACAAAATTAAAAAAAAAAAAATTTTGACTGACAGACAACACAAGGACAAGGGGGCAACTGATGAGGATGATTACTAAGTATTATTCATCCTTGCGTCATCATCCCCAACACAGAATAAACTACACCATCTCGTCTAGGAATAAGAACTCGTCCATAGACAACCAAGTCATACGATGAAGGGAACCCTCTATAGATTAATATATCTATAGACGAGTTGTGCATGGATGAGTAAATCATACTTAGTGAGTTTTGAAGAAAGTCCCTCGTTAGATTCAAATGAGCAAAATACGACACGTTGCATGATACGTGGAAGAAATTCCATGTATGACGCCCTATGTAACCCATTTCTTTGTCAACCGCCAACATTACCCATAATGATAATGGATCCAAACAAGTAGACCCATATCTAACTCTCTATAAAAGGAGCAAATTTCATTCACCCAAGGTAAGTTTTGACCATTCACTATTTTCTTTCCTTGTGTCCTAAAGAGAAAACTGACTTAAATGTTGGAGGGTCCTTGGCCGGGTCACACCGGTCACCTTTGACAGTCATTTCTTTCTTTTCAAGATTCACAGCCATTACCATAGCCTGA
Organism: Quercus glauca; assembly: GCA_023736055.1. Lineage (NCBI taxonomy): Eukaryota > Viridiplantae > Streptophyta > Magnoliopsida > Fagales > Fagaceae > Quercus > Quercus glauca. The sequence continues at coordinate 38,294,496 of CM043323.1, forward strand.
AGTATTTCAGCCTACTGATTTTCGTGCTTCATAAATATATATTTCCGATAATTCCGAAACAGTACACTGAAATAAATAAGTACCAAAACATTCTATTCTAATAGACAAACTGAAACGATATTCATAACATTTTTTTAAATTGATTTAAATTGATCCAAAATATTTTTATCAAGTGTTGTAATAAAAATGAACAATAGGAAATGTAAATTGATTCTATCCTATTAGATATAACTTTTTGATTATATAATTATTTTATGGGATTTGTTTATTTACTGTTTATAAAAAATGATTTAGGGAGAGATGGAAATGGCTTATATAGTTCAACTTTATTACTTAGAGCCACGATGAGAAGTTCTTAGGTGGCTACGCTTAACTGTTCTAAATTGTGTCTTACAAGCCAAGAGTCATGTATATATTTCCATAATAAAAAAAAAAAGGTTATATATATAAAATAGTATCTATTTGGTGATTTTAACGGAAATGTCTATTATTCATATCCTCTCTCACATTATAATTATGAATTATCAATAACAACAACAAAATTTGTGTCTTACAATAACCTAAAATACATAATAAATCATAGAGGGTATACATTAAGTCATATAAAACGTTTGCATATACTAAAACCCCTATCAAACTCAAGATGGATAATTCATTCCATGAATGACTATATTGGGGTATAATGTGGAATGAATCATGCAAAATGATAACAATGGTATCAAACAAACACAGTTGGGTATTGGAGAAAGATTGCACCAATGTCCAAATAGTGGCTACAAAGGCAGAAGGATGGCTACTTGGCTACATTGGTGGCATGTTGAATATCAACTGATGACAATGTCATGAAAAAGCACATGAATTACTAGATTTCGCATAGATTAAACTCAAAAAGAATGAGTGATGCACCAATTAGCGTGACTCGGGAGCCACAAGTGGAAAAACAAATCCCAAAATTTATGGATCTTGTATTCAATAACCCAATATAAGATATATATACATTTAATGGTTGAACTATGTAGGCTATTGATTGTATATAGATCAATGATCATTGATACGTCTTAATTCAAGGTTTGAAAAGGGATCATGACTAAGATACCTAAACTCTAAACCATATAGAGTATACACATTAACTCATATAAAACACGTGCATATTATTAAGGATCATGCTAACGGGTGTTCTTAGGGTATGGGTTAAAAATACATTTTAGGAAAATTTTGACACTATTTTTATGGGGAAATGGAAAAAGTTATCAAAAATTTTATTTATTTTTTATTTTCTCATAAAAAATTTATTTAAATAGATTATTAACCATTACTTTAAGAGCATTCGTTAACATTCTCCTATTATTAATGCATACGCCATCGCAGTTATTCAAAACACTAGTATTTGGTTAAAACCCACCATTGATGCAACCCCCACCCCCCCCCCCCCCCCCCCTTTTTTCTCATCTCTCTTACCCTCACAAGTGAGATGACATCATCCCAATATGGGTGGTAAAATGCTTGTCTTGTATGGACCCTACCTACCCCATGTTGGTTCTGAAGAATGGCAAAGTAGTGACACTGCTAAGATTCTTATGATCCAATATCATCCTGCCATGTGGCCATTTGTACTTTTGAATAACGGATATCTTAAAAAGGATTGATGAAATACATTTCGAAGTTCATAATTTAATGGTAGTTTTAGATTAAACGTAATGTTTCCAAATGTTTAAAATTAAATCATAAATTTTTAAAACATTTCAATTGAAATTTTATATATATAATTTAATATTTGGGGAAGGGGGAGATTTCATTGAGGAAAAGCAATCGAATTACAAGGTTTTTAACAAACCATATACTCATTATGCACGATACTTTTAAACTGTATGACATTGTGTAGTTTGGAGTAAAATAATAAAGAGATTCCACGTCTACAACAATTTTACAATATTTTTACAACAAATCACAGGTAATTAGTTGTTATTAGTTTAAATTTGAAACTAACACTAAGATTACTTTTTTGCCCCAACAATAACAACCAGTAACAACCTGCCACTTAGAATTTGTTGTAAAAATATTGTAGACATATCATTTCTCAAAATAATATTCATATGTAATAAACACGCATTGAAATAAATGTCTAAGTTTTGTTCAAAGAGTTTTTCATTAAAGGCATCATTGTAATAGATTTATGGTTATTATGAATTAAAATGTTTTTTTTTTTATAGATAATTTCAATCTATGGCGTTCGCTCTTGATGATAGTTCTTTATCATCAGACCAAGATACCAATCAGTTCTTGGTGTAGATAGGGATTGAACCCCAAATTTTTTATTCAACCATCCAAAATTTTATTAGTTGAACTAACTAGAACACACTGAATTAAAATGTTTTTGAAAACGTGAAGTTTTTCAATATAACTTTTGTAAAGTAAGAAGCTTATAATTATTAATCAGAAATGTAATTAAGGCTAAAAAGGAAAACAGCCAAGTCCAACCAAATTCAAATAAAGCTGGATAATCGTGATTTGGGCTCTAAGCCCATGACCCACTTCGACGACCTATCACTGTTAGACTCAAATTTCAACTCCAATTCCACCGAAACCTCTGAGAGTCCGAAATCAGTGAGCAAAGCACAGTGGCTCTTCTTCTTCGAACCCGGCAAGAGACCCTGTTTCTCTTCTTTACAAAACAAAATGGAAATGGCGAACAAAGTGGCGAGCACAGTTTTGAAAGCGACGAACAACAACACAGTGATAAACATATTTTTAGTGGGGTCGTTCGTAGCGCTTAGCGTGAGATCGGTGAATCAGCAGAGGGACATCGAAGCAATGGAGGCGGAGAAGGATTCGCTCACCAAATCCAACAAGGCCATGAAGAAGTCCATGTGGGATTGGAAGCAAAAGCTTTACGCTGAAGCCTCCACTGACTCTGCTCTCGTTCCGCTCGCTAGACTCAAAGCCATCTATGGCGAAGTCCCAGCTCCCAAAATCAGTACTCTCTCTATTCTCTATTTCTTTTTGCATATGTGTATTTGATTGTATATATCTGTGTACGCTTGTTTTCTTGCTTTGAGCTTAAACCCTTTTATTAAGAGTTTATGGAATTTGGGCTCCAAGGGGCCCTTAACTGTGTATATGCAACGTTGAGCTGAATTTGAGAATGGCTTTGAAGGTGATTTTAGTAGTAGAGCTATCAGAGAGGGACAGGGGCTAAATACTTTTAGTTTTCATTTCTTCGTGAGGAGCAGCGGTTTTCGCTTTCGAAACCATTAAATTATATAGCCTTCACCGTTAATGGATGATGCCAAGTGTGAACAAATTGAAGGAATTATGGGGTAGATTGGGCTCAATTCTGTTCTGTGTGAGGGATTCCCATGGAGTGGGCTTATGGAAGAGTATTTTGAGTAAGTGGGGAGAGTTCTGAAAAGACTTTAGCAGTGATGTTAGGGATGGTCCACGAGTTTGGGTCTAGCATGACTTTGATGGGGAAGATATACCTTTCAGACTTTTGTTGCTAGAGCTTCAAAGATGTCATGAATAAAGACGCCATTGTGGCTTATTATCTGGGCTGATGGTCTATCAGGAATTTATAGTAGTATGTGAGGCTTAGCAAGGTAGTGAAGACTGCGAATTGGATGCTTTGTGTTTTTTGTTTTGTTTTTTATTTTTATTTTTAAATTGCTATTATTTATGGCAATATAAGTAGAACTATTTGTCCTCCCAAAGTCCTGATCCGCAGTGTTGGCATGCTTAAGACTGTAGATTATCTCAGAAAGTGAGTGAAAATTATTATAGACCAGTATTGTATGTACAATGTACATAGTTAATGGCGAGAGAGTAGATTGTGTTCTTCACTGCATGACTAACTCAGCTCTACGGTCTCATTTTCTCTTTATTGAGGATTCATATTGAAAAAAGAAAAAAAAATCTCTTTTTTGGGGTTATGTGATATGCGGTTCAGTTGTTGAGAGTTTTCCTATTTGAGAGGATGGGTTTAGGAAGCTTTCTAGAAGTGTGAAGTGCCATTTTATTATGTGTTGTTTGCTGCAATTTGAAGACATCTAGTGGTACTAAGCTCTCTCGGTAAAGGGCTGAAGTGTTTCCTTTGAGGTTTGTGATGTAGGGCAGCAGCCAACCATTTGGCTTTCTCATATGTTTTGAGTTTTTTGATCTTTAGAACTTCTAGAATTGGCTGTCTGTTTAGTATTTTGCAGTAAATATTTTAGGGTAAAATGTCATTTTCATCTCTAAACTTTCACAAAAGTTCATTTTTTGTCCCTAAACTTTCAAAATTTCTTTTTTTTTTTTTTCGTCCCTAAACTTTGCAAAATGTTTACTTTTCATCCTTCTGTTTATGTTCTACGTGGCTTAACGAAGTGCTGACATGGTATTTGACTTGGACCAAACTGATTTATTTTAATCCTAAACACATGGTGCAAAATGATTGGCACAATGGATTAAAATTTTTCAGTGAGATATATTTGCCCCCCACACCCACACATCACAATCCAAAACTCAATCTAGTCTCAAAAATCCCCAAATTTGAAAGGCTAAAACGGGGAAACCCCAACGCCAGTACTGTGGCTTCAATTGGCAACCCCAACTAGAAATCCAGAACCGGCAAGCCAAACCTAGTGATGGAGTACTGGTGACAGAGTGTTCAATGGTAGCCTTCTTCTGCTGTTGAAGCTAACAGATTCTGAAGCAACACAGAAGAAAAGACAATTTCCTTTACTTCTTCGAAAGTCTCTGAGGAAGGAAACTCTTTTTCTTGATTGAAATTTCACTAGGGATTTTAGAGATGGACTTGCTTGGTTTGGTTTGGAGAAAAAGAGAAAATTTTGAAGGATTCTTTGGCATCTTTGGGATGGCCGAAAGTTGCCCTTGGAGGTTTATTAGAAAACTTTGTTTTGGCCCTCTTTGTTTTTGATCCTGGGGTTGAGGTTTTTCTTTTTTCTTTACTTGAAATTTACCTTGATTCTTGTCTTGTTTTGAAGATTAGTCCATGATATGCCAAAATTTTGATATGGGTGTATGGTTTGATACTGAAATGGTGTTGTTTTGTATTGAAAGAGGACAAAATTTTGTCTTTCTTTTTACGAAGTTTAGTGAAGTTATTACTGAATTGGTGTTTTATTTTTGGCAAATTTCTTGCTGTATTGTTTGAAATTTGTTGGATAGCTAAGCTTTGTACCCATGTACCCATGTCTTGGTTGAAACTTTAATATGGATTTCTCTATAATTGGTGGTGGGAGTTGCCGTACTTCATCAGCAGTACTTCGTCTCCAGGTTGGGGTCGCCGTTTGGGTTGCTGATTTAGGCCGTGGGACAAGGCAATGGTGTTGGGGGTTTCAGGCTATTTTTTCAGCCTTTCAAATTTTGGAATTTTTTGGGATTGGATTGAGGATTTAGATTGGGTTATGGGTGTGGGGCAAATTTGTGTCACCGAAAATTTTTAATCCACGTGTGCCAATCATTGTGCGGTGTTTATAATTTTAAAAATAAATTAGTTTGATCCAAGTTGTAAATTTTGTCAGCACTCCATTAAGCCACGTAGGACTTAGATTAACAGTCGTAAACAGAAGGATGAAAAGAAGAATGTTTGCAAAATTTAGGGATGAAAAAAGAACTTAGGAAAGTTTTGGAACAAAAAACGAACTTTTATGAAACTTTAGGGATGAAAATGATATTTTACCCAATATTTTATATTGCAGTGAGTCATATAACCACTTTCTGGACCGTTTGCCCTATAAATTATAATCGCTTTTACTTTTATGGATGTGCCAGGCGATTCACTGAAAGAAGATGCAAAATCATCTGCCTCCAAATTTGTAGTGTGAAGTCATATTTGCCGGTATGTGAAGATACAAGCATTTCAGGCACGTTGGAATGCTCATGGAAACTGTACTTGGGTTATGAAAAGCCAGTCGGATTTGTATTGTTCCTCGTTTAATTGGTGTGCATACCAGAAAATATTATAGAAACCATGACTAGCTCCAAATTTACCCAAAATCTTGTTCTTTAAAATCCATTACTTGGGAGAACAGCAAAATAAACAAGCAGCCGTGTTGTTTTGTGTTTTTGTAAACCTCATTTTATTATTTCATTTCTTGAAAGACAACCATTTTAAAAGATGAAGGATTATTGAACTTCTGTTTGTTGATACAACTTCAACCATATATATATATGTTTTTCTAGTTTTAGTTGTACGTGCCAGCCATGTCCATCTCATCAAAATTGTATTTGATAAAAACTCCTGAAATGAAATTGTTGTTTAAGCATAAAGTAAAAAATGTACAAAAATGCAATAGATAATTCTAATGTTATGATAATTAATTTAAATTAAAAATACTAATTATCTCTTGGGATAATTTGATCACAAAATGACCTAAAAGTAGTTTAACACTAGTAATTATACCAAAACAAGTCAAAAAAGAAAAAAAAAAAAAGAAAAAAGAAAAAAAAAAGAAAAAAAGAAAAAAGAAAAAAAAAAAAGAAGAGAGCTAGAATTGGATTAAAATGATAAGTGGCAACTTAAGTCAAAGTGTCAATCTACACTTGGACCAAAAATTGAAGATACCATTTGAGAAACAGAATCCCCAAATCCATAATTAATTTCTAGATATTACTCACCTAAACCATCAACAATTCCTCCAAACCCATATCTTCAAAGACATTCCAAGATCATACAACCAACAAAATTTGAAGGCATTAGATTGTCATTCCACCAAATCATCATACGAGGCAGTGAAGGCATAACTCTCCCTCACTAGGAGTGGGGGGAGAGTCCATAGATTAGCAAGGGAGGAAATAGCAGCAACATCTCCAACAAAGGATTGTCCATCTTTGAAGTTAATCTGCCACTAAGTCCCTTATGTGAGGTAGACAGGTAGTGCATACAAGTATAAAATTCTCTATATTTTTAATTTTTTGCACATAACACGTTCTCATTTGATTTGATGATATGGGTTGAATTATGATTAGCATGCCTTTAGATTATGAATGTAACATGATGAGCACGACATTATAAGATGAAATATGATGGACATGCATGTATGATCAAGAGTAGATTGTAATATATATAAGAATCTATAATCATGATATGAAGAGCAAGCTTAATAATATGATTGATGAGGAAAATTTTGGACCTACCCTAGAAAGGGACGACTGAAATTTAGAAGAGAAAATTGTCCCTCAAAAGGGACGGTCAACTCTTACGAGGGACGACTAGTCCCAGAGGGATGGTTAGCTCTAACGAGGGACGACCCTTTGGAGGGTCGTTGGGCTAGACGATCCCTGGTCTGAACGAACCCCCCCTAGAGTTTCCCTATAGCTGTGTGGGGCCCATCCACACATCCTTACACAGAAATTACTTGCACACCACGACCAAAGGCCCTACCGCGCAATTAGATCTCTTATAAATGGAAAGATGATCCTGAGTATCTTGGGGGCCTTCTCCCCACAAGGAAACTCCCCCGTATTAAGGGATTTAAGTCAGCTCTCCACCACTATATAAGCCACAAACTTTACCCCTCTTGAGGTATGTGAATTCTCCCTAGCTCTATCACTCTTGAGTTCTCGAAGGTTCTTTTATTACTGACTTAACCTTCGGAGGGTTTTTGATCAGTACCCCACTGGTAGCCTTTGATTGGTACTTCCTTTTTGTTTTTCAGGTACACCCATTGGCACGTGTCTGGATGATCAACTCATTGATGATTTTTGTGTATCATCAGTTAGTGCCGTCTGTGGGGAACAAGTGATAAGTCGCATCGTTGTTCCAGAGACAAAGAGTTGCATGGTCCAGACGCGATCAATGGCCACCACCAACCAAGAGATCGGGAACTCGCCCAATGCATTGGAGAGGCAGGTGCAAACCTTGGCTGCAGCAGTTGAACAGCTTACTCAACGGAACCACGAGCAGGAACGACAGTTGGAGCAACAGAATGATCGGGAGCCGAACGACTAGAACGACGGGCAGAATAGGGATGAACGTGACAACGATCATCCCTCGACGAATGACCATCAAGAGAGGGACGACCAAGAGAAAAGCAATGCCATCAATAGACGAGACCAGTAAGATACTAGTTGTCCCTCCGAGTTGGAAGTTGGCATATTGCGCATGGTGCAAGAGATGCAGACATTGAAAGAGAAGATGGATATGATGATGAATGCCCTGAAGGGTTGGGTGTCCACTAGCTTGGACGAATTAGTCCATCGTACTAACTCTCCTTTCACTGCATCGGTCACATCTTTCCCATTTCCAACCAAGTTCAGAATGCCTTAAGTGGAAGCCTACGATGGATCGAGGGACCCCTTCGACCACTTGGAATCATTCAAAACCTTTATGCATCTGCAAGGAGTTTCGGTCGAGATCATGTGCAGATTTTTCCCCACCACACTTAAAGGACTAGCCTGAGTATGGTTCAACAAGATAACTCCCAATATTGTTTCAACCTTCAAGGAATTGAGAGGGCTTTTCGTTACACATTTCATTGGAGGTCAGCGATACAAGAGGTCCTTGGCAAGCCTCTTAAATATCAAGCAGTGGGACGACGAGAGCTTGAGGTCGTATGTCACTTAGTTCAACAAGGAGGCACTACTAATTGACGAAGTCGATGATAAGGTTCTGGTCATGGCCTTCACCAACGGACTCCAATCCAAAAAGTTCTTATTCTCAGTTTACAAGAACGACCCGAAAACCATGGCTGACATGCTATACCGAGCCACGAAGTATATGAACGCTGAGGATGCCGTGATCGCCAGAGGGGGTGGACCGAAGAAGCGAAAGAAGCATGACGATCCTTGTCTGGAGAAGGGAAGAAAGGTAGCCAGGACAGGCAATAGAAGGGACGAACGAAGGTTAAGACCCCCACCAGGGTGAATGACCAACTTCACTCCGCTTAACACCCCACTTGATCTGGTCCTGATGCAGATCAGGGACGACCTCGCTTTAGCATGGCCTGGTAAGCTAAAGGGCGACCCAAATCGAAGGCCAAGGAGTAAATATTGCCGCTTCCACCACGACCATGGGCACGACACTTCCGATTGATATGACCAAAAGCAGTAGGTAGAAGACTTCATTAGGCAAGGAAAATTGCAATGGTTCGTAGGGCAAGAGAAGGCAGGAGAAAACTCGCCAATGGACCAATAACCAAACCGATGAGTTGAAGAGCGACCTAGGGCCTCACTTGGAGAAATAAGAGTGATTGTCGGGGGAGGCACAACGATCGGATCTTTGAAGAAAGCAAGGAAGACATACCTACGAATGGTGTAAAATGTCTAGCTCACTGGTCGCCCACCCAAACTTTCTCAGATGGACGATCTGGTGATTAGCTTTACTGAGAAGGATGCTCGACGGGTCCATCACCCACATGACGATGCCTTGGTAATTAATCTGACCATCGCAGACTTCAATACCTAACAGGTCCTAGTGGACAACGGAAGCTCAGCTGACATCCTCTACTATCCAGCCTTCCAACAGATAAGGATCGGTAGGGAATGACTCACATTAGCAGATGCCCCGATAATGGGCTTTAGTGGAACGAAAGTCATACCTGTCGAATCTATCATATTACTGGTCACTGTCGGCACCTATTCTCAGCAGATTATAAGAGATGTCACTTTCTTAGTAGTGGATTGCTCATCAGCTTACAATGCCATCATAGGGTGACCAACGCTTAACACATGGAGGGTAGCCACATCCATATATCACCTATTATTGAAGTTCCTAACGGAGTATGGGATAGGAGAGGCCCAAAGAGATCAAGTGGCAGCTTGCGAATGCTATGTGGCTATGTTGGAGATGGATGAACAAGTAACCACCATGAACATTGAAGAGCGACAAGTGAATAGAGCTGACAGAGGCATTGGAGACCATCTCTCTAGACAAAGGACACCTAGATCGGGTCACTCGCATCAGCATGCAAGTCAACCCTTCGATCTGGGATGAGCTAATCCTTTTCCTACGAAACAATTTGGACATCTTTGCTTGGAGTCATGAAGATTTGCCCGGGATCGACCCAGGCATCATGGTCCATCAACTCAATGTTTCCCCATCCTTTCCACCCATCTGCTAAAGAAAACGGGTCTTCACCCAAGAAAGGGACAATACCATAGCCAAAGAGGTCCATAAATTGTTAGATGCAGGCTTCATTAGAGAGGTTTACTAACTCGAATGGTTGGCCAATGTGGTTGTGGTCAAGAAAGAAAATAGGAAGTGAAGAATGTGTGTAGACTTCATTGACCTAAATAAAGCCTATCCAAAGGATAGCTACCCCCTCCCACGGATCGATCTCCTCTTGGATTCGACGACTGGACATCAATTGTTGAGCTTAATGGATGCTTTCTATGGATACAACCAGATTAGGCTTGAGGAATCAGACCAAGAGAAGACGTCGTTCGTCACTAACCAGGGTTTTTTTTGTTACAAGGTCATGCCCTTTGGATTAAAGAATGCAGGAGTAACATACCAAAGGCTTGTGGACAAGATGTTTACCCTGTAGATTGGACGGAACGTTGAGGTATACGTAGACGACATGTTGGTGAAAAGCAAAGGAGAGGATCACCACCTGAATGATCTTGGGGAAACGTTTGGGACTCTTCGCCTTTACAGAATGAAGCTTAACCCTAGCAAATGTGCGTTCGAGGTATCATCGGTAAAGTTTCTTGGCTTCATGGTATCCCAACAAGGTATCGAAGTCAATCCCGATAAGATCCAAGCGATCTTAGAGATGAGCCCCTTGAAGAACGTCAAGGAGGTATAAAGCCTAAATGGAAGAGTCACAACACTCAATGGATTCGTCTCAAAGGCAACAGAAAAATGTCTATCATTCTTTAAGACCCTGAGGAAAGCTTTAGGATGGACCCATGAATGTCAGAATGCATTCAAGGAATTGAAGGCATACTTGGCCTCCCTACCATTCCTAAGTCCATCGAAACCTAATGAAGATCTCTTCCTATATTTGGCTGTGTCTCCCACGGTCATCAGTTCAGCCCTGATCCGAGAAGAAGATCCTGTATAATTGCTAATGTACTACATAAGCTTAGCACTTAGGGGGGTGGAGGCAAGATACCTACCAATGGAGAAGTTAACTTTCGCTTTGATTATAGCAGCCCGCAAGCTTAGGCCATACTTCCAAGCACATACCATAGTGGTTCAAACGGATAAGCCTCTTCTGAAGACGATGGATAAACCAGAGGCCACCGGATGATTGGTCCTATGGGCAATAGAACTGAGCGAAATTTGACGTACGGTACCACCCGAGGACCACGATTAAGGCCAAGGTCTTAACTGACTTCATTGCAGAATTCACAATGAACGAAACTGACGACTGGGGGTTAACCCCTTGGAAGGTTTAGATGGAGGGATCGTCCAATAAACAGGCTGGAGGGATTGGAGTGGTCCTTCAATCCCCCAAAAGGAGATATCATCGAATGCGCCATCCGACTCCAATTTCCAACGACTAATAATGAGGCCGAATACGAAGCCATTCTCATGGGGCTTGATCTGGCCAAAGTAGTTGGGGCCTCATTAGTCATTCTTCATAGCGACTCCCAAGTTGTCATTGGACATATCAATGGGGATTACGAAGCCAAGGGCGAATGAATGAAAAAGTATCTCGACCTTATTTGAAGACGGATGGATCGAACCTTTACGGTAAAATTCTTACAAGTCCCGAGAGAAGAAAACGAATGCGTCAATCGATTGGCCAAAGCTACTACGTCCGTGGAACACATTACGGTCGATCGACAGATCCTATCCTTCGTTCAACAGTTCCTCGTCATTGAAGAATTGGAGATACAGATGATTCCAAAGGGCGTTGACTGGACAACTCCGATTGTCTCGTACCTTAAGAACGGGACACTTCCTGAAGACCGAGATGACTCATGACAATTGAAAGTTCAAGCAACACACTTTGTGCTGATAGCGGATGTATTGTATAAGAAAGGTTTTTCCCGACCATATCTAAGGTGTTTGACCTCCGACGAAGTAGACTACGTCATGAGGAAAGTCCATGAAGAGGTGTGTGGTAACCACTCAGGGAGTCATTGGTCCATAAACTCATATGAGCAGGGTACTATTAACCTACAATGCAGAGGGATGCCCAATCCTACATGAAGGCATATGACAAGTGCAATGCTTCAGCAATCTTATAAGGTAACTGTTCGAACCACTCACTCCGATGAACGCCCTATGGCCTTTCGCTTAATGGGGATTGGACATTAGGAGACATTTTCCAATGGCAATGCGACAACTTAAGTTCCTAGTTGTAGGAATCGACTACTTCACCAAATGGGTAGAAGCAGATCCACTGGCAACCATCACGGAGAAGAATGTTCGCAGCTTTATCTGAAAAAGCATCATCTACCGATTTGGGATCCCTAGGGTCCTCGTCTCTGACAACGGCAAACAGTTCAGCAATGACGCGTTTAGAGTCTTTTGCAATTAATTGAGAATCAGAAACCACTACTCTACACTCGCCCACCCACAAGCCAACGAGCAAGTTGAGGTTACTAACAAATCTCTTGCTCAAACTGATCAAGACTTGGTTGGAGGGGGCAAAGAGGATATGGCCAGACAAACTACCAAGCATCTTATGGGCATATAGAACAATTGCTCGGACACCTACAGGAGAAACACTGTTTCGCCTAGCATTCTGGAGCGAAGCTCTCATCCCTGCAGAAGTGGGAATAGCAAGCTACAAGATAGCCCATCATGACGAAGGGAAGAACGAATTAGGGTTCCATCTGCACTTGGATCTACTGGACGAGGTAAGGGTGGTTGCTGAGCAATGAATGACCCGATACCAAGACCTCATGGCCAAACACTATAACGCCAAGGTAAAACCTCGACACTTCAGCATTGGGGACCTTGTCTTGAGGAAAGTGACCATGGCCACCAAAGATCCCACGCAAGAGAAGTTAGGACGTAACTGGGAAGGTCCATATATAATTGTTGATTGCAATAAGAAGGGTACCTACTACTTGGAGACACTAGACAGACAAAGGTTACATCATCCTTGGAATACCGAATACTAACCACCTCAGGAGATACTATCAGTAGTACACCAGCAGCAAATCCTATGTTATCGCTTATGTTATCACTTTCCTTTCTGTTTAAGTAGTTGACAGACTAGCTTTTTGGTTGATCGGATGGCAAGTTATCAACATTTTTGTTCACGATTGGATAAAAAGAATAGAAAAAAAAATCAACAAACAAATAGTATTTTAATTGGTTGGAGAATAAAAAAGTATTTTTTTTAGCTATCAGTTACAGTGCACAACCATATATAGTTGTGCACTGTAGCAAGATAGGTAAAAAATATACCTGACCTTCACTGTTGCAGTACTCTTTCTAATATATAGTGGTGCTAAAAATAGATTTTTAGCTTTTTAGTACCACTATTGCTAGTGCTCTTATATATGCTTTATTCCTAGGGAACTATTAGTGGTAGGAAGTAAATGAAATATATATTATGATTAATGTGGATTTTTGGTGTGAGATAATAATGGAAAATTATTAGATATTTTTAGCAGTTTTTCTTCTGGCCGGGTATCGTTATAAATTTTTCTTAAATTGTTTGACTATTGAGTAAATGGTACCTGTAAAATTGTTTTAGGTGATATCTAAGGATTTTAGAGGAAGAGTTAGGGAGAAGTTCCTTTTGGTATGGCTTTTGGAGGTAAGTAACCTTATCTTAATTGATTTTATTATGCTTATACAAACTTGTTTTCTAGGAGATGTGAGAGTTATATGATGTAACTCTTTAGGTGATAGTCACTTTCAAACTTATGTGATGAATTTTGTAGAAATAGTGATTAATTACTATCTACTTATTACCTCACATGTATCTCAAGGTATTGCTAGTTGCACACACTACACAAGTTATTCTTTGCTAAACTTAGTACATGAAATTGTGTGCGATCTTGTTGTGGCCATCCAAGATTAAATGTTCCTTGATTTTGATGCAAAATATGTTTAATGATTGAGTTTTGAGGATAAATTGATTGAAAATCTTGTTTTTGGAAGATCTGGGTTGAATATAAGTGTTTTTGAAAAACTTTTCAGCACATACTCCTGCATTTTATTCATAAAATAATGTGCTTTGAGGAGTTTCTGTATTAAAATGCTCTGTTTTTCAAAAATCTTTTTTTTTTCTAGATTTTCGATTGATCGAACATGTTGCTCGACCGATCGAAAATGTGATAAAAATTTTGGTTACAATCAGCCTGGTTCGATTGGTGCTCGATTGGTGATTGAACCTAATTTTCGACCGATTGAAAATCGGTCTGTGAATTTTTAAAAAGTTTTTTCTCTCATGTGTTCTTCACACTTTTCAAATCTTTTCAAAAGCTCTTTCCCTCTCTTTGCTCGACCGATCCAATCTAAGTCTTTTTTGTTGCTTTCTGCCTTAAATCTTCAAATGGTTTTTGTCTTCTAGCTTGAGTACGTCTCTATTTCCCTTTCTTTTTCATTAAAATCATATTTTTCATGCATTTACATGCATTTTTTCTCTAAAATTTCAAACATGGGATTTTTGGGATTTTTTGATTTTTGGGTTGTTTTCTTTCACATTTGATTCATGGGTTTTTGTCTCTAGATGCTATTAAATTGAGTCACATGCTTTAATTTGATTAAAATTGTGGTTTGGGACAAATTTGAAATTCTAGGACCTGAAACTTTAAGAAATTGGGGATTTTGTTCAATTGGGCTAAAATTGATAAAATTGACTTGTGTAATTGATTGATTAACTCATGATATGATGTTACCTAACTAGTATAATGATTAATTGATCAATTTGGTTGGATTTTTGAAATTGGGCATTTTCCAAATTTGGGGTTTTTGTACTAAAACTCTATGTTCAAGTCAATTGTTGGTTTCTAAAGTATAATTGAACTGTTTTCAATGCATTAGAGCATGCATAATTTGTTCATTCAGTTCATGCATCATATAGAATGATATTTTTTATTGTTGTTTTATCTCTAACTTTGTCTGATGCAGTTTACCCTTGGTTTTCTTTGTTTTCTTTCTTTGGTCTCTGTTTTTGTTTTTTCTTTTAACCTTTTAGCATCATGGTTAAGAAAACTAGAGCCAACAGGAAAAACTCCTCTTCCTCTTCTTCTGTCTTTGAGAGTGATGGGTTTAGAATTGAGAAACACCAAGAGAATTATGAGAAACTTTACATCTTTAGATTGGTGTGGGCTGAGCATAAAGTGATCCTTGATGAGTTAGATCCTGAGATACGTAGGAACTTTAAGAGTCGGGGTTGGTTACCTCTTTTGGACATTTCACATCCCCCTCCGGCTGTTTTGATTAGAGAGTTCTACTCGAACTTCTCTGTCCACTCCACTTTATCCAACATTCAGTTTGTGAAGAGTTGGATAAGGGGAGAAAAGAATGTCATTACTTCTCAGGTAGTGGCCTCTGCTCTTGGTGTCCCTTTGGTACTACAGCCTGTCTTTCCTTATGATGAGGACCTTCCCTTTGATGAAATCATGTCTCACATTACCAGTACTTCCATTAGATGGGGTTCCGGTCCTTGTATAACTACTCATGTGCTTACTGAGCTCAACTATCTGTTTTTCCAGATTGCTTGTCATTCTCTTTGGCCTATCTCTCACTTGCACACCATTCCTATTAAGAGATGTGCATTTTTGTATGCCCTTGTGATTGATACTCCTATAAGTTTTCCTACCCTTTTCATTCATTCTTTGGTTGAGGTTCATAGGAGTAATTCTAAATCACATGGTCTTTTCTTCCCTGTTTTTATTCATAGGATTTTGTTACATTTAGGTTTAGAGGATTTTTCTGCATCTGAGCTTGTCCATATTATTGCTCCCATAGGTGCCACCTTCCTTAGGCAAAGAGTTGCTTAGTTGAAAGCTAGCTCTAAACTCCCTTGAGTTTAGTCTTCTACAGGTGCTGCATCTCAGCCTCCTTCTTTTGGCGACCCCACAGCTGAGGAGTATGTTGATCCTCCACTGACTTCTTCTTCGAGCGATGCTTCTTTGCGGAGTATGTTAGAGAATTTCATGACTATTCAGGCAGCTCAGGGACAGATTTTGGTGGATGTGCTCACGGAGCTTTAAGCTTTGCATGTTGATTTGGCGAGTGCTAGCCATTCTCCACTGCCTCTTTTTGATGATAAGTCTTGATTGTCTTCGGCAATTTGTCACAAAAAGAGGAAGTATATACTGATACATACTGATGGAGATAGGGGAAGTTTTGATGTTTTTGGAGCTTTAGATTGTATCTAGGAGCTTTTTGTATATATTTTTGGCTTGTGATGTATTTATTTTCTCTTATGATGTATTTATTTTCTTATGGGTTGTATATGTTAGGGGGAGACACTTTGTTTTATGTTTTTGGTTATTTTATTGTTTCTTGTTTCACATGTGCTACTTTGATTATTGATTTATATTATAAGGTTATTTATGATATATGTCTTTTATTTTCTGTTTTGTGAAATCAAGAATTTATTTTGTTTTACTTGTATTTTCCACACATGTGTTTATGTGTTTGTTGAGTGTTTCAGGAATACACAGGTTTATTTAATCGTGCTGCTGTCTACACTAGCAACTGATAGATAGTAGTTAGGTTGAATTGTTTTTAGACATTTTGTTGTAATGGGCTGTTTTGTAATTTTGAGAATTTTTGTTTTGGTATGTGTTTTGTCATGGATTGCCAAAGGAGGAGTTTGTTAGGTTCTAAGAAATTAGGAACTAATGTATTAGAACTTCAATATGTATATGTTGGCAAACCATGAATAAAACGTTTAATCTAAATTTAGATTGCTCAAAGTATGTTTATTTATAAAGTTGGAATCAAGTGTACTGCAGAATTTATTGTGTAAATTTACAAGGCTCGATCGATCGAAGTTCGTGTAGATTATTTTTTCTACAGAATTTTCCAACTCAGCCTAAGCCCATATGACGTGTAGGGTTTTATGTTTTGCTTTTAGTATAAAAAGAAAAACCCTAACCACGTTTTAGAGGTTGTTGATATGCTGTATGTGTAAATCTCTTGTGAGATCTAGAGGTATTTGCCTTCGTACATACTTAAGGTTATTAAGATCAAGATTGATGTCGAGAGTTTGGTGATCGCTTCGATTTCTATTTCAAGAGCTTAAAGAAAAACACAAGTGGGAGTACTTGTGGTTGCTGTGGATCAAGGAAAGAAGTAGTCTGTGGACTCGGAGCTATCACGTGGTCGTGATAGTAAGTTTTCTATTCAAGGTAGCAATAGGATGTTAGTGGTCTAAGTCGCTATTGTAAAAAATTTCAATTCTTTCATAGTGAATTTGTTTTACCTTGAGGATAGCTAGGTTAAATCCTTCCCAGGTTTTTTACCGGTTTAGTTTTCCTAGGTTATCATATCGTTGTGTTCTTTATTTTCTGCATTGTTTACTTGATATGTTTTACTTGTGTTGTAAAGTTGTAATTTACAACTATGTGTTTTGTTGGCTTTTATTTCATGCCAAATTTGATTATAATTTTATTCAATCTTTTATACCTTGTATTTATTATGGGATTTAATTGTAAGGGTTGTGTGATAGAGAAAGAAAGTGTGAAGACTCAAGCAATTGAAGATGGAAGAGTTTTCGTGGGTAGCTCACGACTAAGCATTTCGCGAAATGATGCATGTGCCTTGCATATGACTGGAATGTGAAGAGTCAGGACAGATGGAGACAGCTGTGTTTCGTAAGTAGCTTGCAGGTAAGGCCTTCTCGCGAGACACTCGCAAAACATTCTATTTTGCCAGACTGTGCTATCTGATACACACTTTCTGTACCCACACTATATATGCTCACATTACCCACAATTATTGAGGAGTGCTTCTGAGAGAAAACTCTAGCCACAAATCTTGAGAGTTAGAGATTGTTATACCCACAATCTTCTATACAACTGCTTGTGGATTTTCCTCAACTTCTACCTCTCCATTTTCGTATCCTTGAGAGGTTGATAGTCCAAACACTTACCACACTCTTTCAGAGTGTTCAGTGAGGTTTTGGTGCTACTGGGAAGCATTGGAAGAAGCCAAGGATGGCAGATGCAACATGGAGCTTGTTGCGGGATTCGGAGAGCTAAACAAGATACGGTTCCGAGTAGCCTTGTTGGAGTAGCAGCTTGGAAGGCTTAGGTACATCGGATAGATTAGGCTTGGAGGGTCTTTTGCTAACTCATGTATCCCAACTAATTGTCTAGTGGATCAATTACTGCTTGGAGGGCGGAGGAGAGGTTTTACGTTGATGACTTCAGTTTATTCTTCGATAACACATCGCTGTGTTGTCTTTGTATTTGCATCTTTCTTCCCTATTCTTTGCCATTTAATTTCTGCTGTGGTTGTGATTTTATTTAGTTTAGATTATTTTATCAATTCGGTTTTAGCTTGTTTTCATATTCCGCACATACATTATTTGATAATAAGTTTGAATTGGTATTTTGTAATTTGTGGGTCTAAATGTTCAAGGTGTTTTACACACTATTTGAACTTTCATGTGTTAACCTAGATTTGAATAATTTACCTAAGTAATTACTTGGCTAATAACTAGGTTAAACAACTTGTGTTTTAAGGGGTCTAAAAACGTACAAATTGAGTTTCACTCAAGATATGGTTGGTACAAACTTTTAGCAACCATGAATTGTAAGAGCATTCACATCAAGAATGTTAAAATGCTAAAAATGCTATTAATTGGGTTGTGGCTGCCATGGTGGTGGTGGTGGTGGTGAATAGGATTGGTGGCTAGTTGTTATGAATTTTCGTAGGAATGTTTTATTTTATTTTAATAAGTTGTTTATATTATTTTAATGAGGTGAATGTAAAAATAGAACTTTTGATGTTGGGTGTATTGTAAAGTAAGATGTTAAAATAGATAAAGTGGCTTTTTAAGATGCTAAATGCTAAATTTTTTGAGAGCATTGTATATATACAAACCACTATTCACGGTTAAAAGTACAAAAAAGATGGAAGAGAGAGATGGGAGAGAAGAGAGAGAATGAGTTGATAGGGTGGTTTATACTCCCTTCATCTCCTCTATTCCATTTTAGAATGTTCCAAAATATTATCCCGTTTTCAAAAATAAAAGTCATTAATTTACTAATGTTCTTATTATACCCCTACCTTATTTTTAAAATTATTTGAAAAGAAAACTAACAAATATTTAAAAAATCAATCTAATTGGGGCACCCTTTTAGTTGCCTCATTAAGAATAATTCTTAAAAAAAAAAAGGATGATAAATTTATTTAAGGGTAGTTTTGTAAATTTATATATTTTTATAAGCCAGACAAGACAATAAATAATGTTCTCTTAAAAAGTTTGACTTTTCAAATAAGACAAACAAATTGGGACGGAGGGAATATTATTTTATTGAATTATATGTAAAAATAAAAATTGAAATGTTGTGGGAGTTGTAAAATGAGTTAATAAAATAGACAAAGTAGTATTTGATGATGTAAAATATGGTGTGTGTGTGTGTGTGTGTTTTTTTTTTTTTTTTTTTTGCATCACCAAATGCTAGTGCTCATGCTCTAAAGAGATTTAGGCAAAGACTATCCTACACTATTTTTTTTTTTTTTGAAAGGAAGCTTTCATTAATTCAACAAGAAAAAAAGAAATGCAATAGAGAAGAGCATAAGGAAACTCATGAACTATTACAAAACTTATGGAGGGTCTAGATAGAGTAGGGAGTGAGGCAGTGGAGGCGTGGTTCCTTTCCAGACCTGGGTGTTTTCTGCAGGCTTTGCAAGCTGAGCAAGTTCATTGGCTGCTCTGTTGTGTTCCCTTTTCAAATGATGAAGGTTCAAGTTGCTGAAGGACAGAATAAGAGAGCGAAGGATTCCATTGAAGATGTGGCCAAGTGTTCCATCAGTAGACCTTGCATTGACAGATTGTACAATGGATTGGGAATTTGATTCAAAGATGGCATGACTCATGAGAGATGTTCATCTCTTGATCAAGGGTGATACCATTTTTTAGTGCTAAAGCTTCAGCCGTGTCAGGTGGATAGTGAGCTGGGAGAATTTTGCTCATTGCAGCGGTAATGTGTCCATTGGAGTCATGGATAATCACTCCAATGCAGGATGGCCTACCATCAGGACTTGTTGCTCCGTCAACATTTTTATGGAATGGTGGGGGTGCTATCTAGTAAGTGGTTTGGCTGCTTTGCTGCTGTATTGTGGATAAAAGAGCACCTTTGTAGTCCTTAGCCAATCTCATAGTAGAGTCCCATATTTGACCCGGAAGGAGGGAGGTGGATTCATACACCACTTGATTCTGATTGTATCAGATGGACCAAGCAGTGACAAAGAGAGTCTCAAGGTCATGGGAAGAGCCATGGCTAATGATTTGTAAAGACAAGTCTGATATGTCAATTTGGCCAGCTTCTAGATTGATAGACAATCTAACCAATTACTCCAAACTAATTTGGGATATTACTAGCAAAGAGGGCATGTGTAGTGTTTTTGGAGCATTGGTCACACATGGGGCAACAACCATTCGTATTGATGCCTCGAGTCCTTAGATTTTGCATTGTGGGGAGGCCATTCATGCATGCACACCAAGCAAAAATTCTGATCTTTGCTGGAAGGTTGAGAAGCCACATTTTCTTCCATAATGGAGTTCGAGGGTCACCAAAGGAACTTTCACCTTCATGGTTGGTTTCGACAATTGGAAGAGCAACATAGTAGGCACTCTTGACAGGAAATTCCCCCCTCTTATTTCTAGTCCAAATTAGCTTGTCCTCAAGGAGAGAGTAGCTAAGTGGGATGTTTAGGATGGTGTCTGCCTTGAATGGGAGAAAGGTTCTTTAACTAGGCCAGTCTTCTAGCGTTTAGTGTCTTGATCAATGAGAGCAAATACCATAGGGAAGTCATCAAAGATTCGTGTAGGACTAATAACCTTGTATGTTATGGGGATTGGGAGCCATTTCTCTTCCCAGATGTGAATCAGTTTGACATTGCCTACTTGCCATCTTGTGCCTTTGTGGATCACCTCAAGGCTGATATGAATGCTACACCAAGCGTAGGATGGGTTGCTACTGATTTTGGCACTAAGAATGTTTGAAGATGGAAAATATTTGGCTTTGTAAATTCTTGCAATCAGAGCATCTGGACTTGTGAGAATCCTCCATGCTTGCTTGGCTAACATGGCCAAGTTGAAAGCCTAGAGGTTTCGGAACCCCATTCTCCCTGGGAGTTTGGACTTACACATCTTTTTCCAAGCAATCTAGGCAATATTTTTTCTCTTGTTGACGCTGCCCCCATGTACCAAAAATTAGGCATCATACCTTCAAGCTCATCACAGTCTCTTTGGTAATAGGAAACAATCCATGGTGTAAGTGGGGACGACTTTCTATGGGAGGTAAAGAAGTTCTCATTGAAGCAGTTCCTACACTATTTTGACAGTAAGGGATGCAAGGCATTTATAGCCTATCACCTAGGGAACAAAATAAAGCTATGCTAAAAGTTGCAATTGTTGAATTCAAAGGAAGATGAAGACTCAACAAAAGCAACTCTTATTCCTTTGGCATTCCATCTCCACGTAATTATATTATACTACTATTCTTCACATTTTCTTCACACCTCGCCTGTAGTCGTACATATAAAATGATTAAAGAAATTATCACCTGCCTAATGCTACAGCCGGTGATGCTAGAGTCGGTGATGACTCTTACAGAATTTTCATCATTTTTGGTTTTCTTGATTTTTATTTTAAGAATCAAAGTATGGAGTATTGACTATATATGTGAAACCCTATCGAGGGGGGTAAAACATCTTCAATTGAGTAACAATTTGAAGGTTGCATTTTACTACGTGAGATTTAAAGTATATTTGTTTTACAACGAATCAATATATATTCAGATTCTAACAAATTATTGAAGCCTCAAGAAAAAAAGATTCTAACAAATTATTATTTTGTTAAGGAACAGAGAGAACTTTCGTCCAGGTGCAATAAGTAACATAACGTTAGCTGGTTCAGGGATCATGACAAAGTAAGAAATGTGAAATAAAGATATTCAGGCTAAGTTATTCTAACTGTGTTACTTATGTGCAGAATATCAAGTAAGGATAGTTGAAATTAAAATATTCAACTCTACTCTACTTTGAGGCAAACGACAAAAGAGAAGAAAATAAATTCAATGCTACCACAAGCTAATTGCACAAAAAATATGGGTCATGTTAATGGATGCCTTTAGAGCAATAGTTAACAATCTATTTTAAAAAAAATTTCACACTACTTTTATATATGAAAAATGAAAAAAACTCTTAAAACATTGATTACTTGTTTTTCTTTTTTCTATAATACAAACTTTATTTAAATGGATTATTAACCATTGCCTTGAGGGCATCCATTAATATTTTCCAAAAATTATATATTAAAAGAAATTACTTGCATTAGTGTAACCAGACAACTACAATCAAGGCTAAATTTAATCTAAAAGAGAAATTTTAAGGATAAACAAGCAAAATATGGGTATTTGGATGTGTATCTCTTTGAAATGTCAACCTTAGTCATTTATACTTCAGACCCAATAGTTATTAGCTGTTGATGTATCATGTATGCCACATGTCATGTTTGTCTAGATCATCTAGGGGCACTTGTCTCAATTTGTTGACGCCCATTTCTTGATTTTTGGGGCACATGTTGGGGGCAGTAACTCGCTTTATTTAAAAGGAAAATTTAATAAATGTTAAGTGTATTAGTTTAGAAAATATTTTTTTAAATTTTTTATTGGAAAAGAAAAAGATAATTGCTTTTTTATTTTATAGTTTTTTTTTTTTAATTTCTTATAAAAGTGTTATCAAAATTTTTCTATAATAATTTATTAACAAATGTCTTAAGGGTACTTATTAGCTAGACTTTTATTTAAATTCTTGATATTTGTAATTGTTTAGTCAACCAATCTCTTATTGTCATGTATGCATCATGTTGATGTATAAATAACCATACATGTGTGTTTTAATGATTGGCCATTTTATTTGTTACAAACACATTCCTCCAGTGTGTATGTCTGTCTCTCTCTCTATATATATATATATATATAACTTATTTGTTTATATCCGATTTTTTAAAATTCAATTATTTTTTAAAATAAAATTATACTTTAACCAATTTTCAGTAAATAAACAAATAAAGTTTTAGCGAAAAGTCACATTCCAAACTTCCAATGCACTAATATCTTTTATCAATTGGCTAGTATATTTGCGATAATTAGAATATAGTGGGTTCTAGTTAGCTTAATTGATAAAGTTTCCGATGGTTGAATAAGAGATTTGAAATTCAATCTTTGCTTACATCAAAAATTGATTGGTGTCTTAATCCGATGATAAATAGCTATTATTAAAAACGGATGTCATAAGTCGAAATTATCTCAAACAATAAAAGTAGAGTATAATTTAAATATTTTTGTACGATATTCAACTGATTTTTATATTAAAGAAATCAAACTTAAAGCGAATAAAATACAATTTTTTTACATCACACATGCTTTCACAACTTTTTAAGTGGTGCAAATTGATAAATGGAATTCAATTCAAATGACACCTATTGGCAAATCCGCAAATGAATCTTCCTAGGGGCAACAATCCAATACTTTGAGATCACTCAAAGGATTGTTTCTGATATGGTGTATGGAATGGGGAGATTGTACAGTACACGTTGGGAGAATCTGAATTATAAAGGTACTTAAAAACAAACACACACATGTTGGAAATCAAAGGTGAAGCCTAAATTATCCCAGTTAGATTTTATCACACTTCCATTCTTTGACCACACGAGAAAGTGATTCATTAGATGATCCACCAAAGTTCAAACCCTTAACTGCACTGTGTTTTAGCTCTCTGGCTTTACACCTCATTGCCTTCCCTTCCTCACCCTCCATGATCATCCTCACCACTCTCTCTATTTCCACCCTTTCGACCACATCTTTTACCTTTCCCACCATTGGCTTAACAGCAACACCAACTTCTTCCGTGAGCATTGTTGCATTCATTCTCTGCTCTGCATAAAGTGGCCAAGCTATCATCGGCACACCATGTGTGATGCTCTCTAGTGTAGAGTTCCACCCACAGTGAGACAAAAATGCACCGGTTGATTGGTGGCGGAGAACCGCCACTTGTGGTGCCCAAGACTGAACCACCAGCCCCACCCCTTTGGTTCTCTCTAAAAACCCTTCAGGCAAATATGCCTTTGGATCATTAACATCACCACCCACGTTGAAAAATGTACCTGAGGTATTCCCATCGGTTGGCTTACGTGCCACTAAGATAAATCGTTGTTGACTGAGTTCCAAACCCCATGCCAACTCTGTAAGCTGCGCAGTTGTTAAAGTCCCTCCACTACCAAGTGCAACGAAAAGAACCGAATCCATTGGTTGTTTATCTAGCCATGCCACACACTCTGCACCCGATTCAGTCAATGGCTCGTCCTCTTTGATAAGCGGCCCAACTGGGTGAACCGGTGGTGTGTTTATTTGCTTATAGAGAGGGTGCTCTCTTATTGCTCTAAGCGAAGCTGGTTCAAAATCCTCCCACGAGTTCAAGAAAATCCCTGTCACCATTGTCAAACGGCTAAAATGGTACAGGACCCAGTTGTACTCATCAATCTTCCTATTCCGGACCTGGTCTAGCAAGTCCTCGGTTCGTATCGGAGTGCAACCCGGGACCTGAACCGGTTCAGGAAGGTCAACGAACTCGCACTCCACTTCACAGTCCAGTGTAGGAAGATACAAAGAGAAAGCAAGGAAAGCAGTTGAGGCAGTGAAGAAAGTGTAGGTAGGAATAGAAAGCTCATTGCAGATGTCAAAAGCTTGGGTACTGAACAAATCAACGATAAGAGCTTGTGGCTTGCCGAGATCTATGAGGATTGACTTTAAGGGCTTGAGGCTCTCTTGTACATTGATACAAAGTCTAGTAACGACCAGAGTGTCCTCAGTGACTAGAGCTGAAATATCAGCAAGTGGGAGGTCAATAACTTTGAGGTTTGGAGGGAGAGTTGGTGAGTGGAGTAGTTGGTTTTGTGCTGCAGAAGCTTCGGTGGTGATGTTGAGGAAGCTTACATGGATACCATGGTGGACGACAAGGCGTTTAGCTAGCTCGAATAGCGGTATAATGTGGCCCATGCCTGGACTTGCGAGAACTGCAACGTGGGACTGGGGTTTCATGGCTTCAGATTCAGCTATCGCCATGGTACTTAGAATTTGTGAATTGTGAGATGTGGTTGGCTATTTGTATAATATTGTAGTAGCTAAGTGAGAGCTGGGTCAGGGTCAGGGACGCGATTTACAACGACATGTTTCTCCATGTATGCACAATATGGATTTGTCGTGTTATACAATATCTCTAATAGAGCAAAATAGTGTCCTTTCTTTCATAGGGTTATCGATATAAGAATAGAGTGCTTAGTGTTTTTTTATTTTTTATTTTTTTGACACTAGAATAGAGTGCTTAGTGCTGTCCCACTACCATTGGTGGTTGTAAATTTTGTATTTGTTTTTGTTTTTTTTTTGTTTTTTTTTTTTTCCATTTCGCAATCTTGCTCTACCTCGTGCAAAGATTCGTTAATAAAACTATGCACCGCATAGTCTGCAAGCTGTATTATTATCTATTAATATAATATGGTATGAGATTGATTTGATTTTGTTGATTAGCGGCAGAAAGTGTTCTCCTACAATCTTCTTTTTTTTTTTTTTTTTTTTGTTGATAAAACAGAGGATTTTATTTATTATCGAAGGAGCATTGTTATAAGTATTCTCTATTGGCCACTTGTGAGAAGTGTCTAGTTGCAAAATATCCCCACATATTTTACATAAATAAAAAATTTGGACATTTAATGTATTCTTTGACTTTGTATTGGTGCTCCATTCTCTCTATGCTATTTACTTCACAAAAGACGTGACATTGAAGGACACATTCCTGGCCAAAAAGATAGCTTTGAAGTGACATTCTATTTTAGCAACCCATTTTTCATCCACTGTGTTCTGATCTGTCTTTATACTAAAATTTGTTTGTGCCGTTCCTTTCACTTATGAATAAGTATTTAAGAGTTTGCTCAAAAAAAAAAATAAGAATAAATATTTAAGTGTAATTTTATACTAATATTTGTTTATAAAAGTTACATACATACATACATACATACATATATATATATATATATATATATATATATATATATATAATTTTAAATAATAATATTTATAATCTTATATAATCTCATAAAATTTCTCAATTTCATACTTTTTGGGTGCATCAATTTAAGACCTCCTTAGAACATTCACATTAGTGGAGCTATAATTTTAGCTATTTTACTTTACCAAAAACTACTTTATTTATTTTACATTCTCACTTTACAAAACACTCAACATCATTGGTTTTATTTTAACTTTGAACGCAATAAAATAACATAAACATCACATTAAAATATTATATCTATTATAATAAAAAATTCATATATTTATTATTTTTTTCTCTGTTCTTCATTGTCTTCAAGCACTCACGGCAGCAGCAGCAGCACCACCACCAACACAAACACAAACACAAACCCGGCAACACCAAACCTAGCAACCCCAAATTAATTAGCCAAAAACCACAAACCCCATGGCATGACCACACCCACGAACCCAATCACCCACCCCCACAGCATGATCTACAAAGTCGATGACCCACCACACCCACAGCATGACCATGAAGTTGATGACACGTCACACCCACACCCATACCCACACTGCAAAAGAAGAGACCCTCACACAGTTGAGAAAAATTTGAGAAGAAAGAGAGAAAAAAATTGAGAAGAAAAAGAAAAAAAATTGAGAAGAAGAGAGAAGAGGAAAAATGAGACAGCAGAGGAAGATTAAGAGACACAGAGGGGCACAGAAGGAAGAAAAAAGAAAAGAAAAGAAAATATTAAAATATTTTAACTAGTGTGAACGCAACATGAGATATTATATATATATATATATATATATATATTTACCTTTAAGCCACAGTGCACAACCATCTTTGGTTGTGCGTTGTAGCTGAGAAGCCAAATTTTTTGGCTTTGACTTTACCAATGCAGCCTTAATTTTGTAGTTGGTGGTGCTAAAAATAGCAATATGAATTTTTAGCACCACCAATAATAATGTTCTTATAGCATTCACAATGATGCTTAACAAGTTATTTTTAGCACCACAAACAACAAAATGCAAGCTCCATTGTTGGTGCTAAAGCTAAAACTTTTACATCAAAACTACAATAAACTGCAAAAAATAACAGCTTACCACAGCTCCAAAGTTATAAAAAAAATACTTAAAAGAAATCATTCTCTCTCTTCTTTTCTTAAAAAATAATATTATTTCTCTCTTCTTTGTTCTTCCTCTCTCTCTCTCTCTGTATATGCTCTTTTCTTCTCCTCCTCTCTTCTTCTTCCCTAACTTAAACTATCTAAAAAAAAAGAGCATAGAGAGAGCAGCGGCTGATAGCATGCCTGTGAGGTGGTGGTTGAGAATCGAGCGTGCGGTGGTGGTGTAGTGGTGGTTTGGGTTGCCGGGTTTTAAGGGTTTTTGATCAGTGGGTTTATGGGTTCTGATCTTTTGGTGGCTATGGTGGTTTGGGTTACTAGGTTTTGTGGGTTTTTGATCAGTGGGTTTATG
The DNA here is from genome assembly GCA_023736055.1 of Quercus glauca. NCBI lineage: Eukaryota > Viridiplantae > Streptophyta > Magnoliopsida > Fagales > Fagaceae > Quercus > Quercus glauca. The sequence goes on from CM043323.1 coordinate 38,322,105, forward strand.
GGTTCCGATTTGTTGGTGGCTATGGTGGTGGTGTTGTCACACCCCAAACCCAAAAGGATCCAAAGCGTGAGGGAACATCCCAAGGGTACCTGTAGATTTTTCTTTTCTTGCAAATCAAACTATAAAAGATCTTTATTTTCCTTTTTGTTTTCCAAAGGATAAGAATAAATAACCATACTAAAACCTTTATATTACAAGTCAGAGCTCTATAACACAATTACAAATAATATCTCAAGTCATGTGCCTCCAAATAATGCATGAATATATTTCAAAGCTCAAAAGAATAACACAAAACTACAATCTCTTTTAGAATACACAACCTCAACATTGAAGTTAGGCCTACAAAGCCTAAGGCTAACAAACCTCAAGTATCCAACCTCCAATAGAATTAATTATGATCTCGTTAAACATTGCAAGATTGAGTCACCAACCAATCATAGCATAAATCTCTCACTTAGCATAATGCTCCAATCACCACCAATAAAACAAGCTCCATGCTCGAGGTATAGCAAATTATTTGAAAAACTGTTGGAAAGTGGGATGAGCTAAAGCCCAGTAAGTAGCATAATTAATGGGGGTGGGGGAAATGTAAGTTTCATAATCAATAATAATAATATGACAAGAATCATTTAATAATGAAACACAAAGTTTCTCAAAGTAAATACCTTGAAACTATATACTATAATCTGTGAGTAAAAACTCTATAATTTCCAAAGCCATAATATCTAACATAAGGTAAATTATCACAAATATACCACACTACCACATAAACCGGTCAGGGGATCCACCCATTCACAACTGGCATGATATTGTCCTCTTTGGTATGTAGACTCTTGGCTCCATGGACAGCAGCCTCACCCATACCCTCAAGGTTTTTCTTTGCCCCCATGGGTAGCAGAGAGAGCGCGTCAAATAGGACCTCTCTTGCACGTGGTCTCTTGGACCCATGGGCAGTAGCCTCACCCACACACAATCAAGGAACCTCTTCCTCCTATGGATAGCAGGGAAGAACGCGTCATCCAAAGTGAAAGGGCACTGACCTAAACTTGATTCCGTTGTCACAAAGACCACGAAAACCAAATCGGGTGATCACCAGGAAATCACACATGGCATAGTGTTAAAACCACATAAAACTCACAGATATACATTTCGTTTCAAATACATAGTTTATAACTAGGTAGTTTCATAAAAACCTTAAATAATCTAACTTCCACAAAGTTTATAAGGTTTTTACCTTCATTCTTGTCAAAAATATTTTCAATCAATTTCCCAAGTACTAAGAGAAGATAAGCATCTTTAATTTTCCAATACACCATAAAATCCATGATTTTCTTATCAAAGATTAAATAAAAGATGCTCATTTTTCCATATGAACAATTCATGCATTTCCCCAAATGCAATACCAAATATGATGCATTTTCATATATAATCATATATAATAGGGTCACAACACCACATTTTTAAGAAAACACATATCCATATATAATTTTCCAAAATGTGTTTGACCCAAAAACAATATTTATGAAACATGGTTATTTTTCAAAAATCCCATTAAAAAAACTACTTATCTCGGAAGGCCAACAAATTTTATCTCAACCGGGCACCACAAAATCAACTAATCCAGTCACTAGGTCCATCATCAAGAATATCGGAACCTAGAAACACAATGATCAAACCTATCAATAACAAGGCCTTTCACAAAGTACCATCACACTTATCTCCATAAATCGCAACAATACCCTAAAATCAAACCAAAGGCCCTAAAGTCTAGCTTGCTTGTCCTAAGACAAGTACCCTTCCCAAGCAAGAACCAAACAAGCATCCAAGAAACTCATAATGCTAACACAACCAAAACATTTTAAATTCACTATTGCAAAAATGTGCATCATAAGATAATATAACATACTCATGAATCTCTTTGAGTACTAAATAATATATTTAAGCCAAGATAAGATCAACTGAGGTTTGGGATTAATTCCACGATTTCTCGGCATTTTAGTCTTGCTTTCAGATTCAATACATAACAGGGCAGCCATTTGTAAAAATTGTTTGGTCAATGAAAAGTTATCCGATTAATTTAAAACTTTAAGGGAACATTCCCCTATATGTATACAATGTACCACAGAAAATTTAGCCCAAAACGATTTTTCTATAATTTATTAAAAATCATTCATTATGGCTGACTCAAACCTGTCATGACAGCTTTAGAAAATTGTTATAGTTGTAAGACTATCCCAAATTATTTGAGAATTACTCTCACATTAAAACCACCAGATTTAAAGCATATTAAAAACAAGGAATCAAACCCAAAATTTCATATAAACAACTTATCAAACACTTGATATGCAAGGGCACATGCTCACACTTAACTTGCATAAATTCGTAGTTATCACTCCACTCACACCCACACATGCCAAAATCATTTAAAATGCAAAGAACACACTTCCAAAAATCAGCCCAAACTTCCACAAAATCCACCAACACGATTTGGTCAAGGAAACCCAAGTTTTTTAACCATGAAGAAACCATCATTTGTAAAAACCCTTAACCATTTAACAAATAAATCCACCAAATCAAAAACCCATGTACTCAATCACATGTATACCACTCATGTAGCTTAGATTAGAAAGAAATCTTAGAAAAACTTGAAAAGCTACCAAACAATTAAGAGTTTTACCTTAAAAGCTTTAAGAGAATGGAGCATATGAGATTTCTAATGGGGTTCTCCGGTGAAATCAACCAAAAGTGGTGGTGGATGGCTGGTTTATCGGTGAGGGAGTGAGAGAAGTAGAGGAGCTAGAGTGTGTTTCGGTGGGTGGGTGAGATAGAAGGATAGAGAGATGGAGAGAAGAGGCAGCCGGTCAAGAGGGAGAGAGACATATCAATATGAAAATGAGGAAGAAAAGGGGGCTGACTTAAGTTGAAAAGCTAAATTACTAATTTGTCCCAAAAATATCTTATGAGTAAAATACCAATCTGCCCATCAAGCTTCTTCCAAATTGCAATTAATAACCGGGGTGTTACAGGTGTTGTGGTGGTTTGGGTTGCTGGGTTTTAGGGGTTTTTGATCAGTGGATTTATAGGTTCCGATCTGTTGGTGTTTGTGGTGGTGGTGCTGTAGTGGTTTAGGTTTCTAGGTTTTGTAGTTGGTTTCAGATCAGTGGGTTTTGGGTTTCAATCTATTGGTGGTTGTGGTGGTGGTGTTGTGGTAGTGATTGATTTTGGATTGTGCATTTAGTGGTTGTGGGTTGAAGAGAGGGAGAAGAGAGGGAGGTGTGGTGTTGTGGGTTTGTGTGGCTTGTGATCTTTGATCTGGTGGGTTCTTGTTGGTTGTTATCTCTTCAAAGAAAAGAAAGAGACAGGGAGGAAGAGAGAGAAAGAGAAAAAGAATAAAGAAATAATAAAAAAGACAAAAATAATATTTAAATGAAGTGCTAAAAAATATAGAACTATTGATGTTGGGTGTGTTATAAAGTGGTGTGTTAAAATAGATAAAGTGAGTTTTTGAGATGCTAATAGCTAAAAATTTTAGCTCCATCAATTCTAATGCTCTTACAAGGAGGATAAGTACCTTATAAATTAACTCACATTCGAGTTAAAAATTTGAATATTGAATGATCTATAAGTTTATACCAAAATTGAGTGTAAGACTAAAAAGTACATTTATTACTATTTTCGTTGGCGAAAAATCATTTTGGGTCTTAAATTTTGGAGTCATCGTCAATTTCGTCCATACATTTTGATAGCAGTTAACTTGGTCCATATTATTTTAACTTGTAGCTATTTTTCGTTAGTAAGTTAACGGAAGAAACCAAATTACTACAAATTGAAAAGAACATAGACTAAATTGATTGTTACTAAAATGTAGGAACCAAATTGACAATGACCCCAAAATGTAGGGACCAAAATTGTATTGTCAACTTTATTTATTTATTTATTTATAAATACGGTAGAATTCAAACCTAAGGCATCCACTCCAATATGGTTGTTTTTATAATTAGGCTAAGACATTGGTTGATTTTTGGTGTTGGCAGGGTTTGAACTTTGAACCCTAAATCTCTTATTCGACGACAAAAGATTTTATCAGATAGAATTATACTCTAACCTAATCAATATGTAGGAACCAAATTGATAATGACCTCAAAATGTAGGGACTAAAATTGTATTTTCAACTTTATTTATTTATTTATTTATAAGTATGGTAGAATTCAAGCCTAAGTATGGATGGCAATGGGGCGGAGCGGGTCCAAAGGATGGGGTCTTCGCTCCTGTCCTGTATAATTTTGTCTTACTCCATCTTTGCCCCGTCCCGCATAACGGGAAAAATTTTCTTGCCCCATCCTCGCCCTTTGGGGCCCCATGAAACCCTGCCCCACCTCGTAAAACTCTACTTCTTATTAATTTGCCTACAACTATTACAATTGTTTTCAATAAAACCTATTTCGTTAATAAAAATATACTTAAAATTACAAATAAATTTATCCCATCAAATCAAATTAATTTTTAGCAAAAATTGAATAATATTATTAAAGTATTTAATAAGACAATATCACAACAAGAACAAAAATCTCATAATACAAAATCAATGATTTAATAGTATATAAATTTGTTTATAATAAAGACAAAAGAAAATGTTAAAATTAGTACCTTATTTCCAACTTTGCTCTAGAGAAAAAAAAGAAAAAAAAGAAAGAAGAGACCTTTGTTAGGTAGAATAAAATAAGCTGATAATATGTTCGTTTAAATAGTAGGGTTTTAGAGTATAAAAAATTTATAATTTAATCTTTATCAATGTGGGGTGGGGTGGGTTGGGTCTAAAAAATCTAAACCCATCACTGCCTTGCCCTATGGTGTGGGACATTTCACACCCTTTTTCGCCCCACCACCTTTGCGGGGTGGGAAAAATCCGTGTGGGATAAAGCGGAGAGGGGCGGATCAAACGGAGTGGGGCAAAATTGCCATCCCTAAGCCTAAGACAACCACTTCAAAATGGTTGCACTTATCATTAGGTTAAGACATTAGTTGATTTTGAGAATTGACAGAATTTGAATTTTAAACCTCAAATATCTTATTCTTAGTGTGGGAGACTAAAAGCCGTAATATAACAAGTTGCAATTAATTATTAGGGTAAATAGTAAAGTGCATCTCTAAAGTTTAGAATTGTTTGCACCGAAAATTTAAATAATTTAATTTAACACCTTGAAGTTTAATTTAGTTAGCAAAACTCCAACCTTGGTTGGTTTAGAACATAAAGTGCTACGTTGATGTTGGCCTGCATGTGTTTTTTTAAAAACAAATCAGCCTTCCAAATCCAAACGACGTTGACCGCTGGTGCTTCTAAAAAAGGTTCCGTTTCACAGCAAATCACAAATCATAAAACCATCTTCAATCCAACCCATTTCACCAAAACCATCTTCTGTTCTTGAATGCTTTAAAACAGAGCTGCCAAATTTCTGATATAGAGGCCTTTATGGGGTCTGTTGTTATGGCAAAGAAGATTGAATGTAGAGAGAGAGACCATTTGGAGAGAAAGAGAGCTGAAGAGAAACTCATCGTCCTCACCGTCGCCGTTGCCGTCTTGGACCTAGTTTGGTCAAGCTGGATGGGTTCAAAATGACTCGAGGGGTTCGTCGGTTTTGAGCCAAGGGTCGAATGCAGTTGAGGGTCGAAATTACAACTTTTCGGCCATGACTCTCTGTTATTGATGTTTGTTTTGTTTGGGTTATGGGTTCAATTTTCAGTGAGATTCTACGGGTTATTTGGGTTTTCTCTTGGATTCTTTGGCCGTGGATTTCAGAGGGAAGATCATATGGGTCTTGGGTATGTGATTTTTCTGTTAAGCAAGTGGGTTTTCAGTGGGGGTTTGTTACAAGCATCCTCAGATAACCACGTTGCTAAGGATGCAGACTTGCATGGTGTTGTGTTCCAAGGCCAAATGGCAAATAATTCTGAAGTAGTTGAAGAAGTTTGAATTTGAATAGAATTCTAATAACATTATGCAGTAGATTAGGATGAGAATTTCTACAATAAATTAGGATTAGGATTAGGATTAATATTTGTATTTCAATTCAAATAGGAGTTGGGTCCTATGTTTTAGGAATTTGTGGTGATGAGGATTATCTCTTCACTAGTATTTATGTGCGTAGGAATTATGAATGAAGTAAGCAGAAATTAAACCAAAAACTCTATTATCCCTCTCAAGTTTAGGAGGCTAGTCACCTCAAATTGACTAAGTTATCTTTTTAATTTTCCAGTTAATGTTGTGTTCCAAGGCCAAATGGCAAATAATTCTGAAGTAGTTGAAGAAGTTTGAATTTGAATAAAATTCTAATAAAATTATGCAGTAGATTAGGATGAGAATTTCTACAATAAATTAGGATTAGGATTAGGATTAATATTTGTGTTTCAATTCAAATAGGAGTTGGGTCCTATGTTTTAGGAATTTGTGGTGATGAGGATTATCTCCTCACTAGTATTTATGTACGTAGGAATTATGAATGAAGTAAGCAAAAATTAAACCAAAAACTCTATTATCCCTCTCAAGTTCAGGAGGCTAGTCACCTCGAATTGACTAAGTTATCTTTTTAATTTTCCAGTTCACAACACATGGCCACATTGACAAGAAGATTTCCGTAGCTAGCCACGTTGCTAAAAAGATATAGATTATGTTTCCTGATATCACTTCTTGTTTAGATTGGTATTGTTTTAATTGTTTAGGATCGGTGGTTTAGATTGGTATTGTTTAGATTGGGTTGTTTATATTAGTTTGATTTCAAGTTCCAATAAGCTAAGCGTATAACTTAGCAAGGGTTTCGAATAAAGGATGAGCTATGATAACTTTTCGATATAGGTTGGTAGTAAGTTTATCATTATCTTGTAATGTGTATTTATATTCAAAAGTATGAAATGAAAGGGCAGATCAGTTTATTCCAATTAAATTCTAAAGGAGGCCCGGTTTCCCCTAAAGAAAACCACTTAAAGCGTACTCAACCACTTTCTAATATCTACTTCATCAAAATAGGTAAGAGAGGAAGAGGTAGAGGAGGTGAAATCCAAGTTGAACATAATAGGGTTTCAATGGATCTTCGTATGTGATTCTCCCATTAAGCATGTAGGTTTCCATTTAAGTTTCAATGGGCTTTGGGTAAGTGATATCTTAGTAAATTTGAGTTCTTTAGCACTGATGACCTTGTTTATTTTGTTATAGGACTTGGGCGTTTGTGTTTGATAATTGTAATTTAGATTTTAGACAGGAACAGAGTTCATCAATATGGAGGACAGTAATGTCCAATGTTTCCACATAGAACCTGAGTCTGTGAGCACTAAAATTAATTTGCTTTTCACCAAATTTCCTAGTTGGTCTTAACTAAATTATCTGGACGAAATTGGTTTCTGGTTTGTTTGGATACTTTGAATTTGAATTTGGATTTGGATTTGAGGGGGCTCAAATCCAAATCATTTGTTTGGGTAAGTTAAAAGAATTGGATTTGGATTTGATCCCAAATCTAACCGGAATTTGATAGGCTCAAATCCATGGATTTCAAATACCCTCATTCACAGTGGAATTTGAAATCCTCTCACGCAAAGCTCGCGTCTTCTCTGCCTCAAGCTGCGACAACAACGTTGAAGCTGCAATCAACGTTGAACTGTTTGATGAAATGCCTATGTGAGCTATGCATTTTAATGCATGAGTTTTTAGTCTGAGTTTTTTTTTTTTTTTTTGTTACTTACAGCCATTGTTGAAGCTTCAACTTCAACCACCCACCGTGAGACTATCAGACTTGAGATCGCACGCCATCCTCGTTCTTCTTCTATGTCTCGATCGCTCTCTCTCTCTCTCTCTCTCTGTGCGTTTTTGCCTCTGGAGTAGTCTTCTTCTTCAGTTCTTTGTAGATGATGTACTACCTTGCTTTACTCTCAACCACCAAAGGCTTGCTTTAGTGTTACCCACTTATGCTTGCTGTCAAGCACTTCTTAAATTTTAGGCAACTTGATCTTTATTTAACCCATTTTTTATTGGCGGACAAACCAATGTTTGCCCACATACTCTTGTATTTTTGTTTTTTAATTCACAAATGGTTGACTATTCAAACTGGCATAAAAGAGAAAAGATTAGATTGTCAATTATGCTTAGGATTTAATATTTTTTATTTGCATAATCATCAATATTTTCTTGTGTGTTTATTAAAAATGTTACTAAAATTAAAATGTAGAAGGGTTAAAAAAATAATAATTATAAAATATATTTTATTGATCTTAAATTCAAATTCAAATTCAAATCTAAATTTAGGTATCCAAATAATGAAATTTCAAATGATAAATTTCAAATCATTCTTTGCTTAAAAAGACCCAAACAAAGAATTTTAAAATCAAGGAAATAGAGCATATTGACATACTGATTCAACCATTTTCTTAAAATATTCAGTGAAAAAATTTGGAGAATGGTTGCCATACTGATTCAACCACTGTCTTAAAATATTCAGTGAAAAAAATTGCAAATTATAGGGACTAGATATTCTATCAATCTAGTTCTCAAAGTGTTATGAATTTTTTAGACTAAAGGGAGCTCCCTGGAAATAGAGCATGAAACTGAGCTCAACGATTTATTTTATATTCAAATTATGTATTTAAAATAGGTTTTAGATTCAGGATTTAAATACTAAACTGAAAATGAAAAGTGAATACACGGTGTTTTTGGAACTGAACATCACCTATATGCATGGTTATCAAAATCGCGATCTGGATCGTAGGATTGCACGATTTAACGATCCCGCCTCACTAAAATGTTTAGAATCGCACCAGGATTGTAAAATGGTAGGATTGTATGTAGGATCATGTAGAATTGTATGAGATCCTACTGATTCTACCGATCCTACCAAAACATTAGTTTTTATTTTTTTGTTTTTTTTATGAGATAAATTTTTGGTTTTGATGAATCTTTAAGGGTTATGTTTTTCTATGTTGTGATGGTATGACTTTTTATTTTATTTTTTATATAATTATGTTAACCTAAGCAAATGTTCTCTAGTTTTTAGGTCACTTGTAGTTAAAATGAAGGAATGCTTCATTATTTCTAAACGAAGAATTTATATTGGCTTTGCTACCTTTTAAGTTATAATGTTATTAAATTTATTTGATCAATATACTAATTTGTGTTCTAATATTACTAAATTTTTTTTCTTATATACAATTTTATTAGTATGCTTGTATTTGTATATTGATTGATTGATATTTTTGAGCATGTTCTATTATTGTTGCTCAATGGTATAACTTGAATAGTTGACTGTGGAGTTGTATCTTGATCTCTTTTGCAGTTCTAGTATACAAATATACAATGTCTACATATATGATGAATTGGATGATGATGATTAGGACGATGGTTATAAGAACCCTAGAATGAGAATAATTAAATGTTCACTTTACTTTAGGGCCTGTTTGGTTTAGAGTAGTTTTGGATCACATCACTCAAAACTCATAACTGAGTTCTCAAAACACGTGGGACCCACACAAATTTTTTTGTTTGGCTTGATTTTCACATTGTGTTTCTATCACTCAAAACTTAAAAATTTTGAGTTAAAGTGATGGAAACAGGAAACAACAAATGGGTGTTTTCAATTTTTGAGAATTGAGTTTCAGTGGCATTTTTGTAAAATTAAGCAAAGAATGTGACCCACTCATATGACTTGTCCCATCAAGTAATGTCTCTCTCCCTGTTCTTCTCTGTCTCTTCTCCTTCTTCATTTTTTTTTCTTTTACCCAGAGCTCTCTCTTTTCACTGATCCTTCATTGCTCCTTCACAAGCCGTCACCACCACACTAGTCGTCACCATCACGAGCAACCACCATGAGCAACCACTAGATCGGTTCAAGCTTAGCCCAGATCGAAAGTTTGGGTTTGCTATGCATGTGGACCTCGAGATCTGAAGCATTGCTGGCGACATCAGCTTGTACTTCGAGTCAGAGCTATATTTTTTGGCTTCGGTTTTTTTTTTTTTTTGCTCTACGTTGTTCTTCTTCTTCTTCGACGATGTGGGATTTGGTTGTGGGTTTTCTGTGCATTCTTTTGGATTTTTTATGTGGCTGTTGGTGGTATTGATGGTAGTGGACTCTGGGTTTGTCGTTGGTGGTGGTGATGAAACTGGGTTTGGGTGTGAATTTCATGTTCTTCATGTAGAGTGACGCGGCTAAGGGAAGAAGACAGTTGAAAAAGACTGATCGGTGGGCTTCACCATTTTGGCAAAAGGTGGACTTAAAAGTTGAGATATATGATTGGGTTTTGTTAACAAACAAAAATTTTGGAGTTTTTGAGTGATAGCGAGTTTTGAGTTATGAGTTATGGGTTTTGAATTTGAGTTATGAGTTATGAGTTTTGAAAGCTAAGTTAAGAAAACTGAGTGATGGGGAAACCAAATAGGCCCTTAATATTCATCTTACTTTTGGATTTCATATTTTAGTTAGCTAGTTTCCATTTAATAACTTATTTTGGTTTTTAAACTTGGAACTTGGAAAATATTTCTATATGTGTTGATAAATATTTTGGTATTTGGTTGCTAATTAAACATTTGTTTCACTTTTTAGATACACTGAATCAAAACTTAATGTATAACATGCAAATTGCATAATATGATGCAAATCTTTTTTCTTTTTCTTTTTTTTTTATGGATAAAATCATAATTTACATGATTATTCAACATTCAAAGTCATTATCAATGTGTTTTTTGTTTTAAATTTGAAAATACATAGGATTTTATGATCCACGATTTGATAATACGATCTATAATCCTACCTATCTCCCATGATCTTATGTAAGATCCTCGATTTTGACAACCTTGCCTATATGGCTATGTGTCATATGCCCATTTAGCAATGTTCAAATGCCTAGTAGAGAGGAGCCACAAGGCCCATAAGGACTACAACGCTAATAATCAACAAAAAAATTACAAAGTTAATAGTACAATTACAAATTGTACAAGATGAAAAAAGAAAGCCATCAGTCTTTTGGCCATGGCAAAAGACCTAATTTTGTGTAGTGCAAGTGATGATGCTGAAAATAGTCAGTAAGTCACGCAGTCCTCACTTGCTCGAGACAATACATGCAAGACAAAAAAAAGAAGACCTTGTAAAGAGTACCGGTGTGGTACCGGCCAAATACCCTTCGAAGATCAAGTTAGAGAACTTTCACAACTCTAGAGTGCTAGAGCTGGGAGAAATTATGCGTACTTTGGTTTGTGAGAGTTTTACAGTTTTTATAGTAGGTAGGGTTGACATTCGTTCCTTGGCATAGAGGACTTTTCTTTGTGGGGAAGATCTTTATTGATGCGCGCATCTTGCCAGATCCTTTCCATGTAGGAATCCCTCTGATTACGGTTAGTTGTGGAGCATAAAATGTTTCCTTATATATTCATGCGTGAAGGCCAAGCAAGGCCACATCAGATCCGTCAAAGGTTTACCCATCCCCTTCAGCTTCTTTCTGTCAGCTTTTTAGCCTGTCTATGCATCTTGGTCGTCTCATTCTAGCGTCACTGATCTCGAGGTGCACCTGTTGGCCTTGAGGTGGAACCCTCGGCTTTATGGTGTCATCTACTAGTGAATAAGCGAGGTTGCTAGGTTCATTAGGTTTGTCAGCTTTGCCTCACATTTACCAAACTTTCAGAATTACCCTTATCAACTACCCCCTACTCCATAGCTCCGTCAGCTAGAGTTGACGGGTTATGGAGTTTGATTTGTAGCCCTTTTATTATTATTATTATTATTATTATTAATTAATTTATTAATTTATTAATTTTTTATTTTTGGAAAAGGAAGGGACATTTATGGATGATTTCTCGAGCAACCATTATTAAATGCCAGAACATGTGGCACAAGCTAGTTGGCCTCGTTTCTGGATGAGGGTTTCGTTTCGTCTTCCGTGCATTCTTCATCCTATATATATCTCACCTTCTCCCCTCATTCCTTTTGTTTCAACTTTGTTGATCTTAAGAGAGAGAGCTTGTCATTTTTGACTTCCTTGCTTTCGTCAACCTACTGATCTTGTTGCCTTTCCTCCCACCATATTGTTGAGGCCATCATTTTTCAAGGAAACGTCTACTAACTTCGTAAGTCCTCTTTTCTTTTATTTCATTCTATCTTTTGTTTTCACTCTTCTAGTTAGTTGTTAATTCTATAGAGGAACCTCTCAGTTTTAGGTTCTTAGAATATCTCTGTCACTTGTAGGTGAATAGATGTCACGACATAGTGAAGCGAGGAGTGAGCAATTGTCAGTCCATGAGGGAGTGAGCTACGACGAAGTGTTCCCGTCAAGTTATAGGTTTGAGGAGGGCTTATCCTGGTCGTCAACGAGGGAACCATCCATCCGAACACCTGTTGATAAGGAGGAAAACTTTGATGGAGAGGAAGTAGAGGGAAGAGAGGGATATGAGGATGACGAGGGTGAAGGAGAGAATGAGGGGGAGTTTGAGGTAGAAGATGAAAATGAGGATGAGAGTGATAGGGGAGCTTTTATGGAGGGAAGCTCAGGGAGCCCAAGGGACGGTCATACTCGTCCCTTCATTCTCCTAAAAATTTGGACTGTTAATGACTTTAAGCTAACAATGACGGCCAACATTTTCAAGAATTTACGGGACCGTTATCAAATCCCCAACCACATCCCAATCAGTCTTACTGGCAAGTTTGAGAAGTGCTACTCCGGGAAGACTGCGGATGTCGGCATGTACGACGCCATGTTTGTGGCAGGGTTGAAGTTGCCACTGATGGCCCTATACCGTCAGTTGGCCAATTTTTTAGGATTTTCCGTCAGCCAAATTGCTCCCAACGCTTGAAGGATATTCATTAGGGCTGAGATCCTACGGAGTCGTCTTAGTGGCAAGAATCGTTAGCTAACTCTTGACGAGTTCTTTTGGTGTTATAGACCCCAACACATTATCTCGTCCGAGGGGATATATCACTTTACGGTAAGGAAGAAGGAGCTTAATTTTGTGTCAGACATGCCTGACTTCAATAGGAATTGGAAAGGCAGATAATTTTTGTTCCAAGGGACGGGCTGGGTGTGCCGTCAAGAAGAGTGGGTGATGATGCCTCATGGTTTTGACAATACTTAGGGCATCGTCAAGGATTCAGGTTTAGTACTGTCTACATCTTCCTTTTTCTTTATTTATTTATTTCAAGTTTTTAATATCATTTACTTTTCTCATTTTTAGTTAGTGCTTGTCTACATATTTTAGACGAGCAAGAAGCTTTCATCCGTCGGGAAGGACGACTGTCCCCTCAAGAAATGACCGGGCTGGGTGTGGTTTGATGACATCAACTGGTCCCATCACTTAGGGATCTGGCTATCGTCTTTTTACTCACAAGGAACATGTCGTTGAGGTGATGGAGTCCGTCAACAAGGACATGGACATGGATCCTTGTGCTGAGCAGACGATAGAGGAGTTGGGGGCGTCAGGCCTTTTTGATCTTTCATGGGTACGTCTCTTCCCTTTTCTTCTCTTTTTTTTTTCTCTTCTTCTTTATTGTTCAGTAGCTGATGGTTTTTTTGTTTGTAGGTGCTGCTTCGTATAAAGGCACTTCAGGATAGGAGCAAATCTTAGGAAGGGGTGACTAGCCATCTATGCAAGCGCAACGAGACTTTGACCAATGAGCAAGAGCAGTATAAGGAAGCCCTTCATACTCTCAATAAAGAGGTGAAGGAGCTGATCGAGAGGTTGAAGGAGGAGGGTGCGAAGAGGGAAAAGGAGCAACAGGCTAAGGAGGTGGTAGAAAAGGAGTTGACGGCTCTTCTTAGGCAAGTAGAGAAGGCAAGGTTTGACACTGTCACTGAATTCAAGGCTTCACAGCCTTTCATTGACGCTTGCACCATCTACTATGGTGACGGGTTTGAGGATTGTCTGAAGTAGGTCAAGTCCGTCTACCCATACTTGGATTTATCCAAGGTCTCTATGGATGACCCACTGCCGTCAACCCTTGCTGGTGACACCATCTTCGAGGATACCGATGACTCCACCGAGTCCGAATAGGATCCAAAGAATGACGGTGTCATTCTTGCTCAGCCTGTAGTGGAGAAGACCGTCACTCTTTTGATCCCGTCAACCAAGGCTCAAGATGCTGAAAATCTTTCCACTTAGGATGCTCAGGATCCTCCTTCCAAAGATGACGAGAACCCTCTAGCTCAGGACGTCAGGGACCCCTTAGCTTAGCTTTTTGTTTGTAATGACAATTCTATTATGTATTTTGTCTAATTTTTAGACAAAGCTTAGTGCCCTTCTGTTTTTTGGGCCTTGTTTGTAAAGATTTTACTTTATTTATGGTATGTTTTTAGTATTTTACATCTATCGCTTTTGAGCATGTGTGTTTGATCTTTATGCGTATGTCCCTCCAGTCTTGTGCCTGTGTTAGGATGTATTCATCTTTTAAAGAACTTGATAACTAACTAGGAGGAATCCATCGGCTTGTAGACTTTGTAATAACCCCGTCCACTTGTGGACTTAAAGAATACGAAGGCATCCTCATGGGATGAACTCGGCCCCTTGTGGACATTCTAATAAATCCGTTTGCTTGTGAACTCAAATAAATTTAAGGCATCCTAATGGGATGAACTCGTCCACTTGTGGACTTAATAATAAACTCGTCCTTTTAAGAACTTAATAGTGTACACGTCCACTTAGTAATGAACTCGTCCACTTAAGAACTTAGTGATGAGTTTGTCCACTTAAGGACTTAGTAATGCAATCGTCCACTTAAGGACTTAGTAATGAACTCATCCATTTAAGGACTAGGTAATGAGTTTGTCCACTTAGGGACTTAGTAATGAACTCGTCCACTTAAGGACTTGGTAACGAGTTTGTCCACTTAAGGACTTAGTAATGAACTCGCCCACATAAGGACTTAGTAATGAACTCGTCCACTTAAGGACTTGGTAACAAGTTTGTCCACTTAGGGACTTAGTAATGAACTCGTCCACTTAAGGACTTAGTAATGAGTTTGTCCACTTAAGGACTTGTAAAAGTAATTTTGTAGAGACAAATATATACACAGGTCATATCTGAATAACTCCTCTTATTATGATAAATACGTGCATAAGTAAAAAATTGTTCTTAAAAATGATAAAAAAAAAAAATACTGCCCTTTGGGCTTAGAAAGTATTGTAAGCAAAATTTAACTAAAAGAAATAAACTAGAAATGAGGAGTATCGCTCTTCCTACTGTCATCTACTAGTAGTATTTCTTGAGATGCTTGGTGTTCCATGGATGGTGTAGTTTCCATTCGTCTAGGGTCTCCAGGTGATAAGTGTCTTTCCTCTGTCATGAAGTGATTTTGTAAGACCCTTCCCAGTCAAGACCAAGCTTTCCTTGGGTGGGATCTCTAGTGGCACCTACACTTTCCTCAAGATGAGGTCTCCAACCTTGAAGTCTTTATGTCTGACTCTGGAATTGTAGTATTTGGCCATGAGGTCCTAGTATCGCACGAGCCTTTGTTCAGGTGCTACCTTGACTTAGTCCACTAAGTCAAGCTGTAGACGTATGACCTCATCGTTCTTTCTTTCATCATGATTGTCCACCCTATAGCTTGTGAGTCCAACCTTAGCCGGGATAACTACCTCACTCCCTTATGCTAGTCGAAATGGTGTCTTTCTTGTAGGTGTTTTGGCTATTGTCCTGTGTGCATATAGTATGCTTGGTAGCTCTTCCAACCATACACCCTTTGCCTCATCGAGCAAAGTCTTGATAATTTTAAGCAAGGATTGGTACATGACCTTAACCTGTCCGTTGGCTTGAGGGTGGGGGGGAGGGGAAGAAGTAGTGGTTTTTGATACCCAACTGTGAGCAAAAATCCCTGAAGGAGTTGTTGTCGAATTGTTTCCCATTATCTGAGACCAAGACTCTAGGGATCCCATACCTGCAGACGATGTTTCTCCATACGAAACTTCTCACGTTCTTCTTTGTGATGGTGGCCAATGCTTCGACTTCTACCCATTTGGTGAAATAATCTATGCTGATTATGAGGAATTTTAGTTGTCGCATTGCTATTGGGAATGGGTCTATGATCTTCAGTCCCCATTGAGGGAATGGCCACGGGGTTGTCATTGGGGTCAGTTCTTCCATCAATTGTCTAATGATATTGCTGAACTTTTGACATTTGTCGCAAACTTTGACATAAGTCTAGGCATCCTTATACATAATGGGCCAGTAGTATCCAGCTCGAATCAGTTTGTATACCAACGACCGTGACCTTAAGTAGTTTTCGCAGATCTCTTCGTGGACTTCTCTCATGGCATAATACACTTCTTCAGGGCTTAAACACCTTAGATATGGGCGGGAGAAGCCTCTCTTGTACAAGATGTCCTTTATCAGAATGAATCGTGCTACTTGGACCTTCAACTTCCTTGTGGCTTCCTTACAGTTTGGTAATGCACCGTTTTTTAAGTAGATGACTAATGGTGTGGTCTAGTTGCTTTTAGAACCTATCTCCTACATATCGATAGGATCTATTAATGGTGAAAACTGAACGAAGGAAAGTATCTTGTCATGGATGATCATGTGTTCTGTTGATGCGGCCTTGGCAAGACGGTCAGCTTGCTCGTTCTTTCCTCTAGGGATTTGAACAAACTTAGCTCTTAGGTCGTCCACCCTTCTCTTTACTTGCTCTAGGTACTTCTTCATCCTTTCGCCCTTACATTCATAATCACCGTTTACTTGGTTTGTGATGACTTGGGAGTTGCAATGAATAACCACACTCGCAGCCCCTGCTACTTTAGCGAGATCTAGTCCAGCTACTAGAGCTTTGTACTCTGCTTCATTGTTGGTCGTAGGGAAGTCGAGACAAACCATGCATTCAATCTCGTCCCCTTCTGGAGAATGAAGAACAATGCCTTCTCCACCAGCCTGTTTATTGGACGATCCATCCGTATATATACTCTATTGAGGATATTCTCCTACCCCTTGGCCTTTCACGTTAGTGAATTCCGCAATGAAGTCAATGACTACCTACCCTTTAATGGCAGTACGTGAGTAGTACTGTATATCGAACTCACTCAACTCTATTGCCCATAGTGCCATTCGTCCGGCGGCTTCAGGATTGCTTATTACTCGCCGTAAAGGGCTTGTTAATTAGGATAATCATCGTGTGGGCTTGGAAGTATGGCTTGAGCTTGTGGGTTGCTGTAACTAAAGCAAAGACGAGTTTCTCCATTGGTGGGTACCTCTCCTCTGCACCACAAAGTGATTGGCTGGTGTAGTACACGGGCTTTTGCACCTAGCCTTCTTCTCTGATCAAGGTTGCACTGACGACGGTCTGGAATACAACCAAGTAAAGGAATAATTCTTCCCCTGGTTTTGAGGGACTCAGCAACGGCGGGAAAGAGAAGTAGGCCTTCAAATCCTCAAATGCTTGCTGGCACTCGGTTGTCCACTTAAAAGATTTCTTCAGTGTGTGAAAGAAAGGTAGACACTTATCTATCGCCCTTGACACGAACCTATTCAGCGTGGCTACCTTGCCGTTGAGGCTTTGTACTTCTTTCATGTTCTTTGGGAGTGCCATCTCTATTATGGCCCGGATCTTGTCAGGGTTGGTCTCAATACCTCTCTAAGACATTATGAACCTTAGGAACTTTCCTGCCGTCACTTTGAATGCACACTTGCCTGGATTGAGCTTCATGTTATAAGAGCGAATGGTGTCGAAGTTTTCCCTGAGATCATTCAAATGAACGTCCTCCCTTTGACTTTTTACCAACATGTCATCAATGTAGACTTGGATATTTCTTCCAATTTGATGTGCGAACATCTTGTTCATGAGCCTCTGATTTGTCATGCCAGCATTCTTAAGGCCGAACAACATTACTTTATAGTAGAAGAGGCCCTAGTTGGCAATGAACGAAGTCTTTTCCTGATTCGCTTCGTCCATTTTGATCTGGTTATAACCTGAAAAAGCATCCATGAAGCTCAACTAGGATGTCAACCCATGGGAGGGGGTAGCTATCTTTGGGGCATGCTTTGTTTAGGTTTGTGAAGTCCACGCACATTCTCCATTTCCCATTGGCTTTCTTAACCATCACTACATTCGCCAGCCAGTTAGAGTAGTAAACTTCCCTGATGAAACCTACCTCTTGTAACTTGTGGACTTCTTTTGCTATAGCTCGGTCTCGTTCTGGGGCGAACACCTACTTCTTCTGATGGATGGGGGGAAAGGAGGGTGACACATTCAACCTGTGTACCATGACTGAAGGGTCAATTCTTGGCATGTCTTCGTGGCTCCAGGAAAATACATCCTGGTTCTCTTTGAGAAAAGTCGTGAGTGCTTGGTAGATCGTCAGGCTGGCGAGGGTGCTAATCCTTGTTGTTTGATCTGGCCTAAAGTTGTTGAGAAGTATCTCTTCAAGTCTTTCAACGTGCTCTGCCATAGTCCGTTGCTCTTCTATGTTCATTCTTTGCACATGATCGTCAATCTCCAACATTGCTATATAACACTCGCGTGCAGCCACTTGATCTCCACGTACTTCTCCTACTCCGTACTTGGTGGGGAACTTAATCATTAGGTGGTAGGTTAAAGTTACGACCTTCCACGAGTTAAGGGTAGGTCATCATAGGATGGCATAATAGGCGAACAAGTAATCGACAATAAGGAATGTAATATCTTTAATGATTTGCTGAGGATAATCACCAACCGTAACGGTCAATGTGACTACACCGAGAGGTTATACTTTAGTCCCTCCGAACCCGACGAGTGGGGAGTTGGTCGAGACCAGCCGTTCTTTGTCAATCCTCATTTGCTGGAATGCCAGGTAGTAGAGGATGTCAGCAAAGCTTCCATTGTCGACAAGGACCCAGTGTGTGTTGTAGTCTCCTACCCGTATGCTAACGATGAATGCATCGTCATGCGGGTGGTGGAGATGTCGAGCATCTTCTTCTGAAAATTTGATGATGGGGTTGTTGATCCGCACCATCTTTGGGATGAAGCCCATTAGCTGGACATTTTGAACCATCCTGAGGCAGGTCTTACGGGCTTTTTTGGACGAGCCAAAGGCCGCAGTGCCTCCCACAATCATTCTTATATCTCCTATGGGCTGCCTAGGATGCTCGTTCTCCCTTCGGGGAACCTACTCTTATGGTAGGTTCGCTCTTTCCTTGCTGATGAACCTTTACAACTTTCCTTGTCTGATAAGAGCTTCTATTTATTACTTCAAGTCATAGCAGTCGGTTGTGTCATGATCATGGTCACAGTGGAAGCGGCAATACTTATCTCTGGACCTCTTATTGGGATCTCCCTTCAGCTTGCTGGGAAATGTTAGGGCTCCTTCATTTTTTATCTGCATTAAGACTTGGTCGATTGGGGCAGTCAGCGGGGTGAAGCTTGTGAACCTCCTCGTGGGGGGCTTGGACTGCCTGTCCTCTCACCGTTCTCCGGTCCTAGCCATCTTTCACCCTCTATCTTGTCGTAAGTCCTCTTGTCTTTCCATTTTCTTAGGCTTCTCTTCTCAGGCCAGTAATGCGTCTTCCGCGTTTATGTACTTAGTAGCCCTGTAAAGCATATCTGACATGGTCTTTGGGTCGTTCTTATATAAAGAAAATAAGAATTTACCCTTCCGTAGTCCATTCGTGAATACAGTGATAGGCCAAAAACGAATTGACCCTTTGTGATGAATTAATTGATTAATTAGCCGAGTTTAATTAATTAATCAAATTAACATGCAAATGCGTGGTAGCACAAACAAATCACCAATTAACTAAAGTATGCAGTGGAAAATAAATTGACGCGGTAATTTGTTTACGAATGGAAAAAACCTACACGGCAAAAACCCTACCAGGTGATTTTAAGGTCACCACTCCCGAAACTTCACTATTATCACAATAAGTGGTTACAAGTAAAAGAATCCCAGTACCTTATACCAACTTACAGTTGAACCCTTACCCTAATACCCAATTGGACTTGTTCTATAGTGACAATTTCTCCTTTTGATGCATAGCTCCCAAGTACGTGACTAACCAATTACGTGGATCCTAGTATGCGACTTCAATACCAACTAGAGAAAGTTATTGGCTGCAAAGTTCTTTAGTTCATCCACACGATAAAGATCCAGAAGATGCTTGGTCACAAAACCCTACGATGCACAAACATAGCAACTTCTTCAGAAGAGATGAACTCGGGCAAAACTTTGTCTACGGTCACAATTTGTTTAAACAAACTTTGCTCAACACTCGTGCAACTTGTGAACTCATTGACGGCCCTTAAAATAATCTTTTTATATGTCTAGGATTATGAGAAAAGAAAGCCCAAACACATAATCACGGATTAAAGTGAAAACAGAACTGAAATTCTGTTTTTCATAAACCTCAACAGATAGCCTGCTATTGAGAAGCTATCGAGCAGTTGTCGAGCCATGGGGTTGGAACATCTTCTTAAGCTCGATAGATACAGCTGTCAAGCCAGCGGTCGAGTTTTAATGACGGGCACTTTTTCAGCTTGTTTTTTGGATAGACTTGCATGACTTCAACACTTGATCTTGAAACAAAATTTTTTAAAGTATTAAACACATCCTAGATCTACCCAATTACAAATAAAGTGCGTTTTGTCAAAGTATTAGCCAATTACATAAAAGAATGACATATGTTCTTAACAAGTGAACTACATATGTCCTAACATGCATCCACGAGTACCTTGTTGTTAGGTTCATCGATTGAGAGGGCCTCTTTGTTGAAATGGGCTATGTAAAACCTTAGAGTCTCGTCCTCCCGTTACTTAATGTTCATCAGGCTTGCAATGGACTTCTTACACCTATGTCCCCCGATATAAGTGTGAGGCAAACTGGGCACTTAACTCCTTGAAAGTACTAATGGAGTTGGGCATCAACTTGCTGAACCAAATCCTTGCAGGTCCCTTTAGCGTAGTGGGGAAGGCTCTACACATAATCTTGTCCACCATTCCTTGCAGGTGCATCAGGGTCTTGAAAGACTCTAGGTGGTCCAGGGGGTCCTTAGATCCATTGTAGGTCTCCAACTATGGCATACGAAACTTTGGTGGAGGGGGAACGAAGTGACGAATGTCCTGAATGGCGAATCAGTTCGATGGACCAGGTCATCGAGGTCGCTAGACACCCGTCCTCTGAAGGCACTCATCATGAAATCCATATGTTCCTTCATCATCTGTATCTTTGCGACTATGTGAGGTGGAGTCGTATCTGTGACGGATGGACGACTTGTGTCCTATCGCTCTAGTTTGCTTAGGGCGTTGCTACCTTTCGGCCCTTCTTGGTCCCTTCTCTCAACACTGGTGCCTTCTTGGTCCTCCTCCTAAGTGTTAAGCCCCACATTTTTTTGGTGCAGCTGCTTTTCTAAATCATGGTTTTGCTTGGTGAAGCACTCTACGGCGATGGCAAGAGTTTGAAATTGTCTCTTGAGGGCAGTGGTGCATGGTTCGTCTCCTTAAACATTGTTGGTGGTCGCCATCGAGCGAGTAAGTACCATGCAACTCTTTGTCTAGGAAGCGATAGTATGGCTTACAAGTCACAAGTTCCCACAGACAGCGCTGACTGATGATGCCAAAAATCGTCAATAAGTCACACAGTCTTCACGTGCTCGAGACAATACTTGCGAGAAAAAAACAAAGAAGACCCTATAGAGAGTACCGATGTGGTACCGGCCAAATACCCTCTAAAGGTCAAGTTAGAGAACTTTCACAACTTTAGAGTGCCAGAGTTGGGAGATTTATGCGTACCTTGGTTTGTGAGAGTTTTGGGGTTTTTATAGTAGGTAGAGTTGACATTCGTTCCTTGGCATAGAGGGCTTTTCCTTGTGGGAAAGATTTTTATTAATGCACGCATCTTGCGGGATCCTTTCCTTGTAGGAATCCCTCTGATTAGGGTTAGTTGTGGAGCACAAGATGTTTCCTTATATATTCATGTGTGGGGGCCAAGCAAGGCCATGTCAGATCCATTAAAGGTTTACCCATCCCCTTCAGCTTCCTTTCGTCAGCTTTTTAAGCTGTCTATGCATACTAGTCGTCTCATTCCAGCGTCACTGATCTCAAGGCGCACTCGTTATCCTTGAGGTAGAACTGTCGTCTTTATGGTGTCGTCTACGAGTGCATGAGCGAGGTCATTGGGTTCATTAGGTTCGTCAGCTTTACCTCGCATTTACCAAACTTTCAAAATTATCCTTATCAGCAAGTATATCTCAAAAATCAAATTACAAAGTGATAAATAAAGAAGTTGCTGAGAAAGAAGTTGATAAAAAATTGATACAAACGTCTCTCATGCCATGTAGGCGACGTGATTCTATTATTCTTCACGTGCAACTGCTGCTCCAAACATCAATGGCAATTGGTTTAAAAAGAAGCAAACTCTAGTAGATTTTTAAAACAGAGGTGCATGTCCATTCAACATTTTAGATTCATCTATGTCAAAATATATGCACAGATGTTGCAAACAGGTCCTGTCACTCAAATTTACAAATGCAGCAACCCCCATTATTGACACCAAGGTCAAAGAAAAAACCCATTAGTCCAGAGACACTAGATAGAACCTTTTTTTTTTTTTGAGAAACCCCCCTAATGGTGAGGGGAAAAATTTTAATTAACCGAGATCAAATCAAAGTTGTAAACATCAAGAATGTCATGTGGGACGTCCTCCATCCAAACAAGAAAATGATTACAAATAGCTCGTCTAGCTAATCTATGAGCCACAAAATTTCCTTCACGTCTAATATGACTAAAAGAGACATTGCGAATAGAGGAACTCAACAGCTTTATGTCATGGAGTATATGCCCAAATTCGGATAGGAGCATAGAGTCACCATTATAGCACGGATAATACCTTCTGCATCACCTTCAACCACCAAGCTCTCAAAGCCCAACTCTTTAGCAAACAAGAGAGCCTGACACACAGCTAACACGTCCACCATCTCCACCGAAGTCGGCAGTGGAATTTTTGATTCAGTTAATTTAAAAAGTGTATCACCTTCAGCGTCATATGCTATCTGATATGACATTTGAAATATGAAAAGCATTTGATGCTTTTAGCATATGCGGCAAATCAAGAGAATTTGTGAAAAGAAATTTAAAACAAGAAAAAGAAAAAGATTAGTATATTCTTTCATTAAATAAGTTGGTAAATTACATCATCCTTTTTTGAAGTTTTATAAAATGACACTCCCTTCCAATATGAACATAATGAAACTCTTCCCTTGAGATTTATATAAATGTAATATATAAGTTCATACAATTTTTTTTCTTCTTATTTTTTGTTGATTATTTGAGAAGGGAGATTTAAAATTTTGAACTCTAGATATTTTTGATTGAAATTTCAAGAGATGTTAATCAGTTAAGTTATAGGACTCTTGACCATACTCTTTCACCTCATAATAATAGAATATATATTTTTTTTTATATATAAAAAAAAATTCATATTTGCTACAATATATAATGATTTTATACATTAGATTATTAGAACTCTATTTAGGGTATATCCTATTATATTCTGATACACTTAATCAGTTATACAAACATTCAATCAATGACAATAACAACAACAACAACAACAACAAAAAAGGGTGGAGTGTTATGCCATAAACCTCATGGGGAGGGGTATCATTTTACCCATAGTTTGGGATTTTTCAATATGTATTTCATTGTTTGGAAGTCACAATATGAGCTAGTTTGTATATATACAAGCCTCAAGGGAAAGTGTCATTTCTTGCAACAATTAGGTGAGCACTTTTATGTGAAATTGCTTTAAAAATTGGTGTCACCCTAAATTAATTTATTAAAAGAAAGAAAAGGGCAAATCACGGTCTTAAATGCTTTCTTAGGAAATGTTGCCACTACTGTCTTCCCACCCTATGGTTTATCTGTAAACATGCCAGTCCCAATGAGAAGATCTGCCTTTAGATGCCACCAACAAGAGACTGCATTAATATTTCATTAGTTTGTAGGGCTTTGTAAGGTGTTTATGCCAATAAGTTACTTTCCTTATATTCTATGACTTTGATCAATCTTGTTTATACAAGTTTCATTTAGTTTGATTCTTAATGCATACTCCTCAATTTATTTGGTGTTTAAAATATTTACTTAGGCTTTAATCTAGTTTACAGTACAAAGTAATTAACCCATCTATCTATTCACTATTTAGATTACTTAATGTAGGGACTCAAATTGTCTTGGACCCTGGACAATAAAATTTGTAGAGTGCGGGCGTAAGAACTAGACCCAGTGAATAGAGAAAGACGTCGTTCTGGCGCAGAAGAAGGAATTCCCAAGGTAGTAAGGGACGGATGATCTCTTTCTTTTCCTTAGCGCAGTCTTTAGTGCTCCTCCTTTCTTTTTTCCCAAAAAAAATATCTCCCTCTTTAGAGCATTTCAATTTCCTCTTATATACTACTTTTCCGGTTCATTTTCACCGTACACGTGTAAGTTCCATTTTGAGATCATCTTTCTGTCCCATCCAGCACGTCCCGGATCCTCCGCTTGGTGGTTGTAAGGCTGCTTGACTATTGTTCAGGTATCACCTCCACATTAATGCGGCCAGAGAGTTAGGTGGGATGCATTTAATGTGGAGGTAGCAGCTTTTCAAGAGATATTTGTTACCTTTTCCGGTTCCTCCTTTGATCAATATTTATTTAGTTTAGTTTGTATGTGATTCTGTAAAACTCCCTGTCAACTAAGATAGTTACGCCCACGTCTAAAGCTGGTTTGAGGGATGGATCTCGTCCTCGGACAGGAGAGCATCCTCGGACGGAGGATTTATCCTCGGACAAAGGAGTATCCTCGGACGGGTGAATGTCTTCGGTTTGGGCCGTTGGGCCACAAGCCCATTTTTATGTACTCTGTTAGTCTTTCGGGCAACGGGCCCCACACTTAAGAATCGATATTTATTGTTTGCAATGGAACTTAAAATAATCACGTATTACTTCGTCCTGTTAGTCTCCATTGTTTTATAAAAAAAAATATAATATGCTATTATTTTATTTGGGTGTATAAATGAGTGATTTTACACATGATGTTTATTGAATTTAAACTCTTTTGCTTTTACCATTGCTTGTGACTTCATACTACCCCATCTTGAATTTTTTCAAGTCACATTTTTGATTTCTAGTGACATTAAGAACGAAGACAAACTAAGGATTTCATTAGGGCCGGTCCTAGACATTTTGGGGCCTAAGGCGACAATTAAAATGAGACGTTTTTAATATTTATGTATTAATTAATATTTATTTAATATTTTTATATTATAATATATTTCATTTAAAATATATTTTTCTTGCCTTTTGATATGCAAATTGATTAATTAAATTTATGTATTCAAGTTCTTCTAATATCTCTTTTTCAATAATATAGCTAATCTACTTAATCTTTCTTGGGACATTGTTGATTTTAGATATAATAATATAGCTATTTTGAAGTTCATAATCAAGATTTTTTGTATTGCAAAATTGAACATAATTATGGATATTTTCATTGTTATCTTACAATCGTATCATATCATTATCTTCTTACTCTTTTTGGTGAGTTTCTTGTTCATTTGTGATATTTTCATCTTAATTTGTGCTGTATTTTGTTTGTTACTAATAACAAATTTATCCATTGATCTTTGAGACTCAGTTAATTTTTCTTCTTTTTTATTTTTAAAGTTTTCATATCTAGATGCATTTTTTCTAGTAGACATTTCTAATCAAAAAATATTTACAAATAAAAGAAACACTATCAATAATATATTTATACTAGTCGCTAACCCGTGCAATGCACGGGAAAGCTATTGTGCATGTAGATGTTAACAATTATTGGTCTCTTCCTCTTTGATTGTATATTAAGATTCTAGCCTCAAAATTTTCTATCCTTGATATGAAACATTAAATTACATAATGAAAAATATAAATCAAACTTAAATTAAAATTAAAATTAAGATTTCAATCCTTAACCTCCTCAATTATTCAATAAATATATAAAACACAAATTTAAAGAACTACTTAATTAATATTTGAAATAAATTGAAAGACAACTTTAAGGTGTTATTTGTATTTTCTTCTTTTGTTGCTTCACAGTAGTCACTGAATAACTCCTTTTATTTTTCTTGATTACAAATGTTGGTGTAAGTTGTACATTGCTTTCAACATTAACTTTTTGAAACTTTGTAGAATCACCATCTTGTTCACTTGATAAGTTGTTGTCACATTCATTTGAAATACTATTGATGTAAGCCTGTCAATACAAAACAATAAAATCCAATTTTAAGCCATCATTCAAGAAACATTAATAGAATAAAACAGATTAAATAAACCAATTGTAACCGGAAAAGAACTACAAATGTAGAGAAAAAGGTACAACAAAAGCATTCAGAACATAAAAATCATCCAAGTCACAGTTAGGAATGGCTAAACACTTCCTATCAATCACATAGGTAATACCTCCCTTCATACCAAGTACAATTGAGGGTTGCAACTAAATTTGTGAGCTAAAGTAAAAAGTTCAGTCCAACACATAGAGGAGAGTCCTAGTAATCTAATCATTATTGATTCTAGATATGAAGGAAACAATGCCAAAGGAATTCAAATTAAGATCATCCAAGGCAGTACTGATGTTTTTCCAATACACGCACACACACACTCAATATGTTCTACATATTCACCGAGAAATTTAAACAAACACATAAAAAACAAACACAAAGATAACTAAGAAAAAACCCTCAAACCCACATTGCTCTTTTTATAGAACTTAACATACGAAACAGAAAATAGGTGCTAAAAAGTACTTAATACAAAAAGTTTATTAAAAACAATGCAGAAAGTTATTCAAAACAATGCAGAATTTATGAAATAGTGCAGTGCAGATTTTTATGAAACAATGCAGTGCAAATTTTGGTTGATTTTGGTTGTAAAAAAAAATGCAGATTTTAGATGTAAGATAGTGCAAATTTTATGTAGAAAAATAGTGCAGAAAAATAACGTTTTGAAGAAGAAATCCTTCTAACAAATTGGATCCATAGACCAAATTTTACACATAGAGAACAAACACAAAGATAACCAAGACAAAACCTTCAAACCCACATCACTCCTTTTATAGCACTTGACATATGAAACCTGATTTATTTAGATTCAAATGCATGTTAGAAACAAAAATCCCAAAGTCAAAACCTATTAGTAAAATCATATACCAACCAACACAAAGTACAAATTAAATCATAGGAACAAATCACAGTGCTCCTTTTATAGAACTTGAGATAAAAAATAAACCCTAAAGCCAAAGCCAAATAGTAAAATCACATACCAAACAATACAAATTTTAGGTCGTGAATTGTAATTGTAACAAATAATCTCTAAAAAACACTATTTATAATATAGTGTTCTGTACTTGCCAACATACTTGAAAAATGTAGAGGTCCATGGGTAGGAAGTATCGGAATTTGGGGGAGAAATAGTTTGGGGGAGATATTAAAAGTCACAAACCAAAACAATGCAGGATTAAAACCTTTTATATAGACAGCAATGCATCAACCACACACTAATAACACTAAAAGAAAATTACAAAATCAACTTTTCATATATACATTACTAATTAAATTCACACACATGCTAAATGTTTTAGTATCATATTTCACTAAACAATCAATGAGTAAAATAAGAAACATAGAATTATGATACACACCAACATTGATCTAATACACTAAAAAAAATAGAAGTAACATAGTGTTGGCAATGCAAGAACACACAGAAGGTTAATTTCACTTATAAATGGCCTCGCTGAATGGTCAACAACAGAAGAGAAATATGACGGAGAAAGCATAAGATTAAAGCTACTAAAAAAGAAAATGATTATTTTGAACTTACCAATTACCAGTACTGCCCAAAAACAACGTAGAGTATGAAAAATCAGCAAATCCAAAGAGAATATATATTGGAAACTTAATTGGATTAGGAATCTCTCCACTTATAATTGTCAACCTTAGCGTCAATTCTTCTCTCTTCTTGTATCCATTTGGGTTGGAAGAAACACAATGAGAAAGAAACATAAATCTTGCATACTTTCGTGAGTTGGAGGACCCTAAAATCATCATTGACATAAATCACAAATTACAATGAGAAAGAAACATTGTTAAATCTACATTGAAAATTTAAACACTACCAAAATTCAAACATTTTTTGAGGGCTGAGTTATTGTTTTTCATAATTATAGTCCTCAAATGCTTTGGCTAGGCAATTTGACATATATTGATTTGAACTTAAAGCATCTATTGAAATAGTCGCCACTACAAAAGGATCTTATAAATTATGGAGAAACAAAGACTTTTTTTTTCCAATCAATAATAGAGAATTAAAATGTGATTCAATCTCTTTCTTTAATTCTCAAACTACAAATACTAACCCTTTAAACAAATAATGATGATGAAGACACAATTAAGGACATCAAACATGCTTAGAATAAGTGTAAAATAAGACAAAGTATTGTACCTGTCCAAAAATATGTCTAATTCCTCTATCAAAATTATCCATTGACTGCATACCTTCACACACAATCAGTTCTCTGTATACAAAAGCTCCTCAGCAACCACCTATTATTTTGTAATACAATTCTACAAAGTTTAGTTCATAATCCACTTCTTAAAATTTTCAAAAATCAAATGAACTAACAACAAAAATCTAAAGATTTTCTAAAACAAAACCAATAACTATTTAGCATCAACTCAACCATGCGGGGCTCTTTGATGGTGAGCATGCTTAAAATTTTCAAAAATCAAATGAACTAATGACAAAAATCTAAAGATTTTCTAAAACAAAACCAATAACTATATAACATCAAATCAATTGTGCCTAAGATTTTTATTGAACCCTATAAACAAAATCTATCTGCAACGCACAACCCATATATATCACTGAAAATTCTAAAACCACAATCTAAATCAATGCATCAAAAAAAAAAAAAAAAAACTATGTCCAGATAAAAGCAATCCTCAAGATTATTAAAACCTGATGTTAGTAACAGCACCTCAATGTTCCACACATTTAGCAACTATGCAACAATATTGGTTCCTAAGGGAAAAGAAAAGAAAAAAAACACATGCACAACCCAAATATATAATCCAACAATATGCACAAAATGCTCTTCTTTTCTAATAAATCAGATCATTCACATAAGGCATAAAAGTAGAAGAAGAGAGATAGAGATAGACCTGGTGATGCCAACAGTGACAACCGAAAAGGCAACCACACCTCTGCTAGGATTCACTTGGCGTTGGGACTGAGTAATTGGCATCATCATCATTACCTGAAATCGAAACTCAAAAAATAAGATTTAGAGAAAATCGTAGAGAAAGAATTTCTTGAGAAGCAGATCAATCAAATAGGAAAGAGAATGACAGGGGGAATTATTTAACCTAATCAGCTCTGTGGCTGAATCCGTCTGAAAAGAGGTTGAGAGTGGAGACCAAGGAAACTCCTGCATAGGCCTAGCACGTTGGCTGCCTTAGGTATAGGGTTTGCGTTGGAGATACAGATTGATGATTAAATTTGATTTTAGGGTAGTATCAGTTAGAGAGAGGAGAAGAAGATGGCGTTTGGGATTGATTTTCAGAGTTGGGTTTTGGGGAGAAGGGTAGAGAAATAGAGAGAGAGAGAGGATTCAGAGTGGGTTTGTGGGTATCGGGTTTGATTTTAACGATTGTGGAAAAAATTTTGGGTTTTTTTTTTCCTTAATTAATGTTTTTTTTAAATTTAATTAATGCTGATGTGGAAAATTGTGGGAGCTTCAAAAGCTTCTGTTTTATATATATATATATATATATATATAGATAACTTGAATAAAAAGTAATTTCCAAGCATAGGGCAATTGAACTTGATATATAAAAGTACTATTGCAGCTTCACCAATAATAAGTATCTAGCAATTATGACCTACCTAAATAAAGACATATTCATTATATTATCCAATGAATTAGCACTAATAAAAAGAATATATATTTATTCCAAATATCCATTTTGGAAATATTGATTGAGTGACATGGTTAGTAGAACGATCAAGTATAGCAAGAGGTTTAGAAAAGTTGACATAGGGGAAAGATGAGAGATTAGTAACGAGAGGAAGATCACACATTACCAGTCTTAACCCTAATAGTTTAGGGAGACGACTCACAAATTCCAGCCAATCATTGGCTACACTGAGATTTGTGGAACTTAGGTCAAGCTCTTCCATTGAAGACAGACAAGAGAGCCATTCAAGATTTTCAACGGGTTGCAAATCATTATTATTCAAATAGAGATATTGAAAGAGTAAAATGTTTCTAAGTTGTTGTGGAATTGGTCCATTGAGATTGGTCCAAGAAAGATCGAGGTATTTTAAATTACTGAGAGAACCAATAGACTGGGGGATATGGCTTTGGTTAAAATCACTGTGACTGAGATCCAAAAAAGTCAAATAAGGCAACTGAAATAATGAAGAACTAATCATACCTCACAAACCATGATAATTGAGCTTTAGCTTAATTACAGGGCCTGTTTGGTTGTTGCAGGAAACTCCCTTCCAATGGCAGCAATTCTTTTCATCTTCACTCCCCCCACCACTAGAGCGAGCCCTGGTAGCCTTCAACAATGGCTTTTTTGAAATCAAGGAGGGCTTGTCTCTCCTTCTCTATGCACTTAAAGCTTTCATCTCCAACACTTGGATTGAATCCAAAGGCAAGTTTCAAATGCTGTAAAAACGTTAATAACGCATAGAGAAGTTTTAGGGACCTTCCACCCATGACCTTTATTTTATTTTTATTTTTTTGAAATGAAACTCAAACTTTTCATTAATATCTGAGATTGAAATACAAGAAGGTAGTAAACAAGGGCCAACACTAGCATTTTGATTTATCAAACATTAGCAGACTATGGAGCAAAGGGGGCTCGGTCCCTATCTAGGTCTGAGTCATCTCAAACTTTCTGGCATGCTAAGTTAGCTGGTGTGCCACTTTGTTGTAATCCCTTTTCAGATGGAGAACTTTCCAACTTCTAAACTGATTAAGCAAATTAAGAGCACCTTGGATAATAGAGCCCATAGTTCCATGGCAAGATCTTGAATTCACCGCTTGGATGGCAACAAAGGAGTTTGATTCTATAATTATTTGAGGAAGCTTTAATTCATCGGCTAAAAGAATCCCGGACTCAATTGCAAGAGCTTCAGTTGTCTCCACATCATAGGAAGCATTCAGCAATATGCTTCTCGCAGCCACCATCATACCTCTACATTCACGTATCACTACCCCAACACTAGATCGTCTGACATCTTCAGGCGTAGCTCTATCTACATTTATCTTGAACGTGTCTGGAGGTGGAGCTACCTAGTCAACACCAAGGGGCTGCTGCTTAAGAAGGTTTGCTGTTATGGCACCTTTATAGTCACACCAAAGCCTTTGGGCATAATCCCAAACTTGAGAGGGTGTGAGGTAAGGCTACTCGTGTATCACCTAGTTTCTATTGTACCAAATTGACCAAGTTGTGATGAAGAAAATCTCCACATCCAGAGCTGTCCCTTTTTCCATAATCTTCACAGCTATATCCGTGATATCCAAGTTTCCTTCTCCCAAATTTATTGGACAGGTTTGCCAACTCCACCATACCTCCCAGGCCTTACTACAATGAACTAATGCATGTTTGACGCTTTAGGACCCTTCTCACATAATGGGCATAAGCCTTCAATTCTGACCCCTTTGTTTTCCAAGTTTAGTCGAGTAGGCAGTCCATTCATGCAGGCCCTCCAAGTGAAAATTTTGATTTTAGTAGGTAGCTTCAATTGCCACATCTTCTTCCAAAGGGGGGGGGGGGGGGTCCTATAGTCCCCATCTGAGCTCTCAGCTTCCATAGACAGATCCACCAAGGCTAAAGCCACATAATACGCACTCTTTATAGAGAATAGCCCACGATTGTTTCCAATCTAGCCAATGGTGTCCTCGGGTAAGTTAAAGCTAAGAGGAATATTTAGGATGGTTTGTGCTTTGAAGGGTAGGAAAAGGGATCGGATGATATCAACTTTCCAACGCCTTGTGTCCTTGTCGATGAGGGAGGAAACCAATGGAAAATAATAAAAAATTCTCGGTAGGCTGCATATTCTGTATGTAGTTAGGGTGGGGAGCCATTTGTCCTCCCAAATGTGTATTAGTTTCTCATTTCCAGCTCTCTACCTAGTACCCCTTCTTATGACCTCCAAGCTGTTATAGATGCTTCGCCAAGCATATGAGGGATTGCTTCCAAGCTTTGCCCTTAATACATCTCCATAAGGGTAATATTTTGCTTTGTAAATGTGTGCCACCAAGGAAGCTGGGCTCGTTAGAAGATGCCAACCTTGCTTTGCTAGCATAGCTAGGTTGAAGGCTTGGAGATTGCAAAAACCCATGCCCCCTTGCCTCTTAGCCTTGCACATCTTTTTCCAGCCAACCCAAGCCATTTTTGTTTCTTGGTTTCTCTGACCCCACCAAAAATTCCTCATCATCCCCTCCAAATCCTCACAGAGACCTTTAAACAAAAGAAAACAGCTCATAGTATAGATAGGGACTGCTTGTGGTACTACTTTGATAAGAATTTCTTTTCCCCCCATCAAAAGCATCTTTTCCTTCCAACCTGAGAGTTTTTTCCCCACCTTTTCTTTAATCTCAGCAAAGATTTGGTTTTTGGACTTTCCTATTAGAGATATAAGGCCAAGATACTTACTATGTCTTGTATGCTGCATAGGTCCTAGGATGTCCATAATTTCCTCTTTCGTTGTAGATGATGTGTTGTGGCTAAAGAACATAGAGGATTTATTCGTGTTCACTTGCTGACCTGAGGCTGCTTCGTACTGCTTTAGTATCTCCACAATTTTGTTGCACTCCTAATTATCTGCCTTACAGAATAGTAGGCTATTGTCGATGAAAAACAAATGAGTTACTTTCGAACTACCTCTGCATATGGATATCCTTGTAAGGGCATTAGTGTTGTTTGCTTCTTCAATCAGTGTTGAGAAAGCCTCCATGCATAATAGGAAGAGGTAGGAAGAGAGCGGATCCCCCTAACGCAGCTCTCGAGAGGGTACTATGCTGCTATGTGCTTCCCTGTTGATAATGATGGAATATGAAACCATGGTGATGCATTTCATAATCCACCCAATCCATTGCTCATGAAATCCCAGTCTTCACATTACTTCCTTAATGAACTTCCACTCCACTCTATCATAAGCCTTGCTCATGTCAAACTTGACAGCCATAAACCCATCTCCTCCTTCTTTCTTATGATCCAAGTAGTGCATTAGTTCAAAAGCCACGATGATATTATCTATGATCAGCCTCTTCGGTAAGAAGGTACTTTGATTTTCTGAAATTAGTTGTGGTAAAACTACTTTGAGACGGTTAGCAAGAACTTTGGATATAAGCTTGTAGGCAACATTACTAAGGCTAATGGGCTGAAATTCCTTCATTCTGATAGGATGCTTTACTTTTGGCATAAGAATGATATTAGTTTTGTTTAATTCAGCCATGAGGTTATCCAAAAGCACATTAAGCACCATATTAGTAACATCACAACCTACAATATTCCAGTATTTCTGATAAAAAATGACTGACATACCGTTGGGGCCAAGAGCTCGAGTTGGGTGCATTGGTAAAAGAGTGACTCTAACCTCATCTATAGTAAAGTTTCAAACCAAGTTGTCATTCATTTCTCTGGAGACTTTTGCAGGAATGAGGCTTACTACTTCATCAATTCGGGTTAGGTTTGTAGTAGTGTAGATGTTCTTGAAGTAGGAGATTGCCGTGGCTGCAACACTTTCTTTGCTTTCACACCAGATTCTATCCTTATTCCATAGACCCAATATAGTGTTCTTTTGTCGCCTCTCAGATGCATCGGAGTGAAAATATTTTGTATTGCAGTCACCTTCCCCCAACCACCAAACCCTTGATCTCTGCTGCCACCACACTTCTTCCCCATCAGGTAATTCATTTATTTCCTTTTTCAACCTATTAATTTCAGCTCCATTCTGCCCCTCCTTATCCTGCACTGTCAGCTTGTGTAGAATCTTCTTCTTTTCTTTAATCTTTTTCGGTATATGCCTAAAGACTCCCACACTCCAACTAATTAAAGCATTGGAACATTGCCTAAGCCCTGCAGCAAGACCACTCAGAGTACTTAGGTTTGAGCTGTTATTCCACACTTCTTCAATGACTTCTTTGCAATCAACCCTGGTTGTCCATAATGCCTCAAAATGGAACCTGCGTTTTTTACTACACTTCAGGGAGCAAGCCTCAGTTAGAAGAAGGGGGCAATGGTCAGATGTAGTATCCACCAGGTGGTGCGCTTTGATATTATGAAAATGCTCAAGCCAATCTAATGTTGCGAAGGTGTGATCAAGCCTCAAATAGACCATGTCCACTCCTTCCTGTTGGTTGCACCAGGTGAAATCCACTCCGCAATATCCCATGCCTTTTAACCTACATCTATTAACTACTCCTCGAAAATTCTCCATTTGGTTTTGAGACCTTGGGACACCACCCATTTTTTCCTTAGATGAGAGAATCTTGTTAAAATATCCAAAACACAACTAAGGCAATTTGAATTGGCGCTCAACGCATCGAGAAAGTTCCATGATTCCTTTCGGCGGTGGGTTTCAGGATGCCCATAAAAACCTGTTATTCTCCATTGAAAACCAGCACCTTCCCCTGTAATCATAGCATTAATATGATGCATTAAGTAACTCTTGATCTCAAGGTTCACCTCCCTTCTCCAGAGCATTGCCAAATTGCCACCTTTCCCCTCCTTTTCACATAGAACCCATTTTCAAAACCAATTTTCATTCTAACTTTTGTCATACTTGCATTTTTCTTCTTTGTCTCCGTTAAGAAGATCACCATGGGATCCTAACGCCGCACTAACTCGCGCAAAGCTCCAACTAACTAGGGGGTCCCAAGTCCTCAGCAGTTCTAGCACAAGGCAATCATCGTTGCACCCATGACCTTTATCATGGCCTATGAAGAGCAATTAAAATTAGGATCAAGAAGTGAGGAAGCACAATTAAAAACATTCAGTGCAACAAGTCAGATTTTTTTTTTTTTTCAAATTACTTAATAAGCTTTCAAAATCCCTATCATAATAAACTATTTATAGCAATAACTGCATGCAAAAAAAGAAGAAGATTAAACAGGGGTCAAAATCAAGCTGACTCTTTAAAGTCTTTTATTTGAATTTAAAATGATTGGAAATTTAAAATATGATCTTGTTCTTTTGTTGAGTAGACGGAAAATACATGTGCTTCTAGCGAGCTCTTAAGGCCAACTAGACTTTCATATTTGTGGGTGAGACTCATCGTGGCAAAACCACTCAATTTTGGATTTTTGTTTTTTTTTGAAAAATGTTAGAGTTACAAATTTTTTTACAAATTTTTTTTCAAGTTGTTAATGTAGTGAATGATTTAAAAAAAAAAAAAAAGTGATGTAAGTGATGAGCCCAAATTGTAAAAATGTTTTGTGTATAGCATTATTCTTTTTGTCCCCCAAAAGAGTACATTTTGGTCCCAACTCTGTATGTTTCACTTTTGCCATTAAAGAACTCCCAGTCCTCGATCTCAAGTGAATAGTTTTATTTATTAAAATAAATAATAATAAAAAACCCTAGCGAAATCATTTGGACAATTTGGGCATGAGAGGTGAAAGTAACCTATATAAAAGGAAAAAGAAGGAAGAAAAAGAGGAAAAAGTTGAATCGAAAGTTGAAAGTAGTGTTTTCATGGCAAGTTCAGTGAAGTTTTGCTTGACTTGTTATACACTTTTACCATTTAAACAACTCCCCATCGGAGCGACATCACTTGGACAATTTGCATTTGGACTTGTGTTATTAAACCCAACTCGACGACCCATTGACCCAGCATATAGACTGGGTTGGGTGATCAATTAGATCAAAACAATACATGACTTGGTCAAAACCGGTGTAATCCAGTGGGTTTTAAGCAACCCGTGTGACGTAGTTGAGTTTTATTAACCCGGCTGTGTTTGTGAATTGTGTAAAATTACATTAATAACTAGGTTCACTTTATTGACTCTTTTATTATATAAATGTGTGATAATATAGTAATTTAAACAAGAGTTTGAGATTTTTCTTTTTATTTATTTAATATACATAATTTTAAGACATCTAACAATATTTTATTTAGCAAAAACTTTGTTGCAATCTTACGACATTCATTTATTTTCCTTGTGAATTTTATAGAATTTCTAATACTATTACTTATAAAACATTGATTTTGAATTATAATAGCGAGTTCAATTTAGGCATATGCCTTTTTTTTTTTCCTTTTTTCCTTTTTTAATTTACATATTCAGGTTATGATTTCTTAAACCTAATTTTATATATATATAAGGTCTTATTTTATCCTTGAACAAAACTAACTATCCTTCTTTTTACTCGCTAGACTTTGTGGGTGTGGACGCAAGTGGGAGTCATTTAAAAAGGAGTTGCCATCTAGTTTTTGCAATGGTCTAGGAACCATATATGTAGCGTTCTTTCAAGGAAGGACCTTTTGATCTTACTACTAGAGATATGGGTTCGGAGTTAAGGTACAATCTTAGGAATGTGTTAGGCACCCAAAACCGCCTAACCCTAAGGTTGGCTTCCCATCATTGTGACTTATGTCTTAATTCTATTAAAGGCATACTCAACATTGTCATCTAACTCACACACACACTAATCATGCATCTAACAACCAACATGGCATCAAACATCTCTAATCATACATCTATCATGCTCACAAACAAAGCCTACCATACATCTAATCATGCATATCACTTCATCAAAAACCCTAACATTCATCTAGCGTGGCATCTCCTAACGTTCATCTAGCATACATCTCAACCAACCTAGCATGCATCTAATCATGACATCAAAGCATATCAAACAAGGCAACAACATATGAATCATTAAAAGTATTGCATGTGCACTTTGGAAATACTCAACCAAACAAGCATACTCATCTCTATTATCAAGACAAGATCATATCACAAATGCATGAACATTTCCAATGCATGACTTACCTTTTACTTACCTTGCAACAACTCAGCACCTATGGCATCATGCCTAAGCATGTGAATGCATGTACATGGCATTGAAACAAGGAAAACATTAAATAAACCCTAATTCTAACATGTGATAGCAAACCAAGCAATTAAACATGTGAAACATAGGCATTGAAAGCATAAAAGCTTGGGAAAAGAGGCTAAAGAAACAAACATGTGAAAGCAGAAGTGAAAGCAAAACAAAAGAAATAAAAATTTTAGGTTTTCTGGGCAGCGGCTTACGCATGCAGGAACAAGCTTGCGTGTGCATAATCAAGCCTGCATATGCAGGTATGATTATGCGTACACGGATTCTTGCCTAGAAACCCTAAAAACACAAAAACATGGCAGAACCTCAAAACGGGAATTCTAACAAAATGCCCATAATCAAAAGAAAATTGACTTGAGGGTATTTTGTGAAAAACTCTCTTTTGATTCACTATTTCTAGTGAATCTTAGTGTTTCCCCGTGGGATTCCTGTGTTTTTGAAAACATACCATGTAAGGCTTTTTATAGTGTGAAAAAATGGGTTTAGAACGATCCCTAGACGATGTGGGATTCATTCCAAACCTCAACATAAATGTAGAAACTTGCTTTGTATAACTTTCTAGAAGTCGCTATACGTGTGCAAGATCAAGCTTGTGTGCATATGCAGAAAGTTGCGTACGCAGGCTAATTCATGCGTACACATAGCGAGGGTTTCCTTTGGCCTTATTTTTCAAAAAATGATCTATTTTCTCATTAAAAGTTATATTTTTCATTCTAACACTTCTCAAGTTAATTTAACTTCTGATTGGACTTTAAACCAACCTTGGGTCTTAGAATTTAGCATTATTGGAGAACGAGGGTTCGAGTAGTAAAGGGTACAAAATGCGGTGTCTACAATGGGGAGGAAAATGTTTCTAAAAAAACTCTTGGGCCATCTCCGCCCAATTATCTATAGACCTAGGTTTCAAGGTGTAAAGCCAACTTCTTGCCTTATCCTTAAGAGAACAAGGAAATTAACTTAGCAGTCTTAATAACATTTGTGCATAGAAACTACTTATTACCTCTTCAAAAGCTCTAACATGGACATAAGGATTTTCATTTTCTTGTCCCCTAAAGTTAGGAAGTATAGCTAATAAACCTTGTTTCAGTTCTAATTGTGGTGCATTAGGTGGAAACTTGATGCATGAAGGAACAGAATTTTGTGTGGGATGCAATAATTCATACATAGTTCTTTTATTCTCGTCCTTATTATTATGTGTTTCGTCACCCATGATTGATGAAGAACGTGAAGGCAAAGGTGTGTCAAAAAGATTACCAAAGTAAGTTTCAAAATTTCCTAATCTACCTCTCTTGTTTCTAACCCAAATGCTCATGCAACAATGAATACACAAGAATATAAAATAAAATAAAAATGAATAGAAAAATAAAAACAAAATAAGGGAAAAAAAATAGAATGAAGTTACTAATAGAAGAATTTCCACCGGTTGTGCTTTGCTCCCAAAAATTGCCTTTGAACACACAGCAACTCCTCGATAATGGCACCAAAATTGCTTGCTTAGTCCCAAGTGCAATAGATTATAGCAATATAATTCTCGGAGTATTAAGGCGAATCACAAGGATTGGGGTAAATTCAAAGACAATGTAATTAAAAAAAAAAAAAAAAACTTTTGGTGAAGATGAAGAATAATTTTTACTTGGTAGTTGTAAACAAGAATAACAATGATAATAACAATGATAATAACAATGATAACTGATTTAAGTTAATAATGTAAATACTAGAGCATTGGGGTGTTTCCCTATATCGACATGAAATTTTTTGTGATCTAAGAAAAATATATATTTCATAATTGATTGTTCTTATACCATTAAATACTTATAATTCGGTTGAACTAAGACAATTCAAAAACGCATGATAAACTAGATTAATAACGCGATTAGAATAGTTTTCAGAAAAATCCATTCACTTTAAAACCTGATTTCTATTTAAAACTATTAGAAATTTATCTAAACAATAAGAAAAACATGATTGAACTTATTGAAAGTATGGAAGAACTAATACATCAAAAGAAATCTAATTGAACAATCAAATATGTTGTTGTCTTTTTTTTTTTTTTTTTTTGAGATAAATATGTTATTGTCTAAAATTTAGAAAGAATCACATTGAATATTCATACCGTATAGAAGAAATATAACCCCTAGTCTTAGCAAAGACTTTAGACTACCATTAGAGTAAGGAAAATACAAGATTTTCTCTAACAAATTCGTTCTACACAGCCTCCCCATGAGTGTAGACATCGCATTTTGTACCCCTTATGACTCAGGCCTTTGTTCTCCAATGATGCTCAAACTCTAAGGCTCAAGGTCGGTTTAGAACCCAATCAGATATCAAATTGACTTGAGGAGTATTAAAATGAAACATATAACCTTTTAAATGAGTAAAAATATATTTTTGGAAATAAAAGGACCAAAGTGGCCCTCGGCCCACGTACGTGGGCAACAACCTGCGTACGTGAGCCAAAGTATGCGTATGCAGGCACACTCTTGCGTATGTAGTTAGGGTTTCAGAAACATAAAAAAAATAAGTTTTTTGCAACAATGGCTTAGGTTTGGAATAAATCCCGCATCGTCTAGGAGCCGTTCCAAACCCCATTTTTTTCACTATATAAAGCTTTACATGTTATATTTTCAAAACACACAGAAATATCATGGGAAAAATACAAGATTCACTAGAAAATAGTGAATCAAAATGGAGTTTTTCACAAAATACTCAAGTCAATTTTATTTGATTGTGACCTTTTCTAACCCCAATCCTTTGAGTTTAAAGTTTCTAATTGCTGTTTTATTGAATTGTAATAGATTTGACTGAAGGGAATGGAAAAAAATCAAGCTTGAAGAGCTTTTTGATTAAGGTATCCCTTAAACCCTTTCTTTTTCTCTTTTGCTTTTAATCTTCATTTTAGCCTATTTAATTGCTTAGTTTATGTTTATGTATGTCTATTTAGGTTAGTCTTACAGTTCTTTTTATGTTTTATGTATGTTAGATTGTTAGAATTCCCGTTTTGAGGTTTTGCTCTATTTTTGTATTTTTAGGTTTTTT
Organism: Quercus glauca; assembly: GCA_023736055.1. Taxonomy (NCBI): domain Eukaryota; kingdom Viridiplantae; phylum Streptophyta; class Magnoliopsida; order Fagales; family Fagaceae; genus Quercus; species Quercus glauca. Next base: position 38,362,206 of record CM043323.1, read on the forward strand.
GGGCAAGAGGCTACGTATGCATAATCTTGCCTGCAAAACTAGGCTTCATTATCCACACGCAGACTTGTTCTTTCATGCGCAAGCTACTGCCTAGAAATCTTAATTTTTATTTATTTGTTTTGCTTATGCTTTCACATGTTTATTTTGTTTAGCTTCTTTTCTATGTTTTTATGCTTCCAAAGTCTTTGTTTCACATGTTTGTTTGTTTATTTGCTATCATATGATAGATTAGGGTTTTCTTTCGTTTTGATTCCATAAACATGCATTCACATGTCCATACATGATGTCATAGGTGTTGAGTAGCTACAAGGTAAGTAAAGGTAGGTCATGCATTGATATGAATATGCACCTTTTATGATGATAATGTTTGTATGATGTTTGATTTTGAGTATGGATGTTTATACAATCGTATGAGTTGCCATGATACCTTGCTGCCATGATTGAATTGCTGCTTTTTTTTAGATGTATGATATGATAGGTTTTCACATGCTATGGTTTTCTGTTATGTGCATGTGAGTTTGGCTCTCTTTTGTTTAAGGGTAGGTATGTACGTGTTTAGGGATAATGATGACATGTTCTATGCATAGATGTATGCTAGTGTGTGTGTGAGTATAGATACAAGTATTAAACATATTTTTTAATGAGGTTAAGACGTAAGACACAATGATGGGAGGCCAACCTTAGGGTTGGGCGGTCTTGGGTGCCTAACACCTTCTCAAGAACGTACCTAAACTCCAAACCCATATCTCTGGTAGTAAGATCAAAAGGCCCTTTCTCGACAGGACGCTATATATATGGTTCCTAGATCATTGCAAAAGCTAGGTGGTGACTCCATCCCTTGTGTCCACAGCAAGCACTAAAACACTGATAGTGAGGAACAGCAAATCTTGGCTCAGCATGTAATGTCGTTTTGTTCTTAGGGCCCTCTAGATGAAATCTAAGCATGTCACAAATTCCTGGTGGTGGGATATTGATACAAGTTTATAAGACAGAGCTTGAGACTACTGAAAAGATTAATTAATCTGTCTTCAGTCCAAATGTCAATAAAAAAATTCCAAATCATCAAGGGACAACCTTGGGGGAAGAAGAGTTTGACAATGCTGACCTTTATATAAAAGGTCTAATATAGATCGAAGGCTGTTAAGATTGATGAAAACTCGAAACTTTAACAATGTAGCTTAGGAATGGAGAGAGAGAAAACTATATTGTGAAATGTTGTATGTATATTGAATAATGGTAAAGTACTATGTCTGAGTGTTTATGTAGTAATTAGTAAGAGCAGAGCCCGAGAAGACAAACTGACTAACTAACCGATTAACAAATAATAAGCAACCAATACAAAAGAGACATATGTTAATTAATTTACTATGACAAAAATTGATAGGTGTCTTGGTTTGATAAGAATGGAGAGAGAAACTATATTGTGAAATTTTGTATGTATATTGAATAATGGTAAAGTACTACATCTGTGTGTTTATATAGTAATTAGTAAGAGCAGAGCCTAGGAAGACAAACTAACTAGCTAACCGATTAACAAATAATAAGCTGCCAATACAAAAGAGACATATGTTAATTAATCTACTATGACAAGAACTTATAGGTGTCTTGGTTTAATAATAAAGGGCTATCATCAGGAGCGGATACCATAATTTAAAACTCTATAAAAAATACTCTAAGATTTAAGTGAACGACTTGTAGTTTATAATTACAATACGACTGTAACTTTACTGGAACTTTACTGGACTTCTTCTTCTTCTGCTTTAATCTTCACTCATTCTAACGAAGGCCATCTCTCCACTGCTTGCTCGCTGCCATTCAAGAAGCAAGGTCCATACTCTCCAATAAAGGAAAAAGAACCTTCAAAACTTCTTCATAAATCCTTTTCCACACACAAAAGAAATAGAAGAAGAATAAAAATATTCCTCTGCAACCCTTCACATCATCGAAGGGCCTAATTCTAAAACCTGTTAAAAAGAGTAGAAAATTTGGAAAAGCCTCACGAGGAGGCACTTCTTCACACCAAGGATCATGACAAAAGTGGACACACTAACCATTACCAAACTCAAATTTAATAAAAGAAAGAGAAATGTGACTAACCATTACAAATATGCATCCAAAGGCTAATATTATGCCGCATGTAATTTTTCACAATGAAGACAAAAACATGCCTGACCAAAATTTAACTCAAACAGCGCATAGGTGATCGGAGTGTGTAATCGTCCCAAACTTTCAATTAGATTTGATCTGAAGTCGTCCATTCTTTGACCACACAAAAAGGTGACTCATATGATGATCCACCAAAGTTCAACCTTGAGATGCACTGTGTTCTAGCTCTTTAGCCCTACCCCTTATTGCCTTCCCTTCTTCACCTTCCATCACCATCCTTACCATCCTCTCTATTTCCTCCCTTAATTTCCACCGCACCTTTTCCCTCTCCCACCAACGGCTTAACAGCCACACCGACCTCTTCCACCAGCATCGCCGCATTCATTCTCTGCTCTGCAGAAAGCGGCCACGCTATCATCGGCACACCATAAGTGATGCTCTCTAGAGTAGAGTTCCACCCACAGTGAGACAAAAACGCACCCGTTGATGGGTGGCGGAGCACTGCTACTTGTGGAGCCCAACATGGCACCACCAGCCCCACCCCTTTGGTGCTCTCTATAAACCCTTCAGGCAAATATGCCTTTGGATAGTTAACATCACCATCCACGTTGAAAAATGAACCTGAGGCACTACCATCAGTTGGCTTACGTACCACCAATATGAACCTTTGTTGGCTCAGTTCCAAACCCCATGCCAACTCAGTGAGCTGCGCATTTGTTAGAGTCCCTCCACTACCCAATGAAACGAAGAGAACCGAATCCAATGGTTGTTTGTCTAGCCAAACCACACACTTGGCACCTAATTCAGTCATCGGCTCGTCCTCTTTGATAAGAGGCCCAACTGGATGAACTGGTGGTGTGGCTATTTGCTTATAGAAAGGGTGCTCTCTTATTGCTTTAAGCGAAGCTGGTTCAAAATCCTCCCATGAGTTCAAGAAAATCCCTGTTGCCAATGGGGTTCGATTAAAGTGGAACAAGACCCACTTGTATTCATCAATCTTCCGGTTCCTGACCTGGTCTAGCAAGTCCTCGATTCGTATCGGTGGGCAACCTGGGACCTGAGCCGGTTCAGGAAGGTCAACGTACTCGCACTCCACCTCACGGTCCAGTGTAGGAAGGTACAAAGTGAAAGCAAGGAAAGCAGTTGAGCATGTGAACAACGTGTAGGTAGGAATAGAAAGCTCATTGCAGATTTCAAAAGCTTGTGTCCAAAACAAATCAATGATTAGAGCTTGTGGCTTGCCCAACTCGATGAGGACCTACTTCAGTGGCTTGAGGCTCTCCTGTACGTTGATACAAAGCCGAGTGACAATCCCAGCGTCTTCTGTGACCAGTGCTGAAATATCAACAGGAGGTCGATAACTTTGAGGTTTGGAGGGAGAGTTGGTGAGTGGAGTAGTTGGTTTTGAGCTGCAGAAGCCTCGGTGGTGATGTTGAGGAGGCTGACATGGATGCCATGGCGGACGACAAGTTGTTAACTAGCTCGAGTAAAGGGATGATGTGGCCCATGCCTGGACTTGGAAGGACTGCAACATGGGCTGTCATGGTTTCAGATTGTGAGATGTAGTTGGAGACTGGTGTGGATAAGTGGGTCTATGTATATATAGGACAGTTGGCTCAGGTTTGCAATTTGCAACAACTAAGAACAATTTTGGTGTCTCTGTGTAGGTAGCAGAACATGGGTTTGTGGTGCTATTGGACGAATCTATATACCTCTGCTGAAAATAAAAAATCTCTCAATTTATAGAGCAAAATGGTAACCTTTTTCTAATATAAGTTTACATTTTACTGTCATTATAAATCTAAACTTAAAATTTTCCTTAAAAGAGTTTTGACTCTCTCACATTCAATATTTTTCATTTATTTTTTTTACATCTACTTTTATGTATTAAAATGTGAATATTTTTAAAATATAGTATTTTCACATCAATTATGAATGTGTAAAAAAATGGATGTGATTGAGTGTGAAAGAATATTTTTCCTTTTTCTTTCTTTGGCACTTTTGCTCAGCTTAGCTGAGGGAAATTTTATTTATTTATTTTTTTGATCAATAGCGAAAGATTTTATTGAAGAAGAAAAACATTAGGAACTGCCTACACCAGAAACAGGTCAAGTTCCTACAAAAGAGTAACAACAAAAATCTTGGACCCAAGAACGGAATCAAAGGACGACCATGCAAGCTGCGTTTATAATAGGACAGTACTAGCTAGCCGCATAAATATATGAAAATGCAGCTATCATATAATTGCACCAAATGCTTCAAAAGCTGCCGCATAAATATATGAAAATGCAGCTATCATATAATTGCACCAAATGCTTCAAAAGCTGTGTTTCTAACAGGATAGTGTGTTAAGGTCTGTTTGAATACCACTTATTTTGTTGAAACTGAAAATTTATTGTTGAAAGTACTGTAGATAAAGGTAAAAGTTAGTTGAAATAGTACAACGATACTCATGAATAGTATCAAAAAGTGTAATAAAACCTATTAATAATAGAAAAATAAACTAAATAGTAAAATAATTTTAATAAGTTGAATAGTGCATATATAGACATGCACCTCCCTTATTTATATTAGAGAATAGGTTATATGTCCTTATCAGCTCGCTTTGTGATCACATGAGCATTGTCTGATGTGAGTACACAAAACTTAACGTTTTTAATATGATATTGGTTCGATTTTGCTTAGGTCTTAGGAAGACTTTTCGTAAAATCTTTTCTAGAAGGTCAAGGTGGGACTGTCAGAAGACTCAAAACTGATATTATTTTTTAAAAACACAAAACTTTGGGCTGTTTAGTAGTAGTGTTTAAGTATAGTTGTTTAGTTTTCAGTATTGTAAAAATACGTATTTGAGTGTTATAAAATTATGTGTCAAAAGTGTTATTTTTATTTAAATACTTAAAACTATTGTTTAAACAAAAATGTCAAACAACCCTTTAATTTTTCATCCGGTGTTCAGTATTTTACATTTCGTTGTGTTTTTTCAAAGTGGAAATTTCAGTTTTAGGCTTATACCTCCTAATAAATATCGAATTGTATTTTCGTACTTACTAGTAGTATGAATATTGTTCGGAGGCCTTTTTTCGGTTTCTCGGCTACGTGTTTTCTGCTGGAGGGGTGACCTAGCTAGGCTCGAATTGTGTTTGGGGAGTTGCGTCCGAAACTCAACATTGGGCCACGTGGTCCAATGGCTACCAGTATACTTTTAAGCCTACAAAACCATTAAAGCCAAAGTCTAAGAATCACGGTAATGGTTGAATAAATATGTAATATGTGTTTGATATAACAGTTTTGATTAATAGTTGTAATAGTAGTTGAAATAAAGTAATATGTATTTAAAGGTGAAGTAATCATGTACTCAATGATGTAAATTTAAATATATGGAAGCAAAGTCACTTATCTTTGATGGTTTACAGCTCCTGCTGTATAGTATCAGTGAGTTGACAGCATTCCCGCAGAATAACTCCAATGGTAGAGAGGCAGTTTGCCATGATAACTTCAATATTGAAGGGGAAAAATGGGTGCAATTGGAGGGAGGAAAAGTATGTCCAGCTGTGTGTAGAGGCTGGTTAAGCTTGCCCCTCTTATCATGCATTTAAATGAGTTTAAGCTTTGATTAATAGTTGTAATAGTAGTTGGAATAAAGTAATATGTATTTAAATGTGAAGTAATCATGTGCTCAATGATGTAAATTTAAAGATATGGAAGCAAAGTCACTTATTTTTGTATGATTTGTAACTCCAGCTATGTAGTATCTGCGAGTTGATAAGATTCCAGTAGGATGACTCCAGCGGTAGAGAGGTAGTTTGCCATGATAACTTCAAGATTGAAGGAGAAAAATGGGTGCAACTAGAAGGAGAGAGAGCATGTCCAGCTGTGTGTAGAGGCTGGTTAAGCTTGTCCCTTTTATCATACACTTAAGTGAGTTTCCCCTTGACAATGCTCTTTTAGGTGTTGTGAACTTATGAATAGTATTGGCTTCCATGAGAAGGGCTTTTGTATGAAGTATTTATGCCTTCCTAGAGAAGGGCTTTATGTAAGACAAATTTGTACCTTCCGTGAGAAGGGCTTTGATATGAAATCTTAGTGCCTTCTAGGAGAAGGGCTTTAATATTAGAAGTTTATGCCTTCCATGAGAAGGACTTTTATAAGAGAGGTGGGGAAGAGTATTGAGACGTATTTATGGGCAGCAAAATAGTAGAACTTCAGAGTGAGAGAGTATGAGAGTGGAGCTTAGAAGAGTTCCGATGTGTCATATGTAATGGTGTAGTAAGTGTGTATAAGATTGTGTGAGAGAAATGGAGAAAGAGATGTTTAAAGATATGGGCAGCAAGATAGATGTATTTTCTGAATATAGAGAGTGAGAGAATGATTATAAGAGAGTAATAGTGTTATACTGTGTTTAGCAAAGCTGCTGGGATTTTTTGCTGGAGGATGTATGAGGGCTTATGAATGGCATTTATGAGCTAAGGGTTGATGAGTTTAGTTCCTAATTTGGAAACTAAAAACCCAGAAGCTCAAAACTTAATTAAGAGCTTAAGAAGATAATTAGAGGGAGAAAGAATAAAAAAGTTTATCAGAGAGTTGTTCTTCTCTATTGGTGTGTCTTTGAGGTGTTGATGAAGGATTCAATTTATAGCTAAGTTTAAGGGGGGTTTTAGCAAATAATCTCAGCCAAAATCTGTTCCAATCAACAATGAATTTTCAAAAAATTCATCTTAAGATTTGGCTTTAAAAAGGTATGTTTAGCTTTAAGGTATTCTTTTTGTTTTGGGTAACAGCTACTGGAGGAAAGAGTAGCAAAAAAGGAAAGTATTTTAGCAAGAAAAAGATAGTTTCTTTAGTTGGTTTTGGTTTTTAGCCAAATGTGGAAAAACAATAATGTTAAGGCTACTAGGTCAGCTGTTACATTTGTTCTGAAAAAACTGTCCTGGCTGTTATGAAAAGCTGTGACAGCTATCATGAGATAGCTGTCAGAAGACAGCTGTTGCTTGGGGCAGAAGCAGATGAGGTCAGATGTCGGGCTGATGGGATTTGAGCTTTAAAAGGCTGATGATGTCACTTCTAGCCCGGTGTCAAGTGCTGAACACACTGTTGGAGTTCCATTGGAAGTGTTTCCTTTTTTGAGTGTTTGTATTTTTGGTTCAAGATTCTATTACAACATATTTTAGTAAATAATAGAACGATTGGTTGATAGTTAATGAAGATTTAGAGACCTAGTTAAGGTCTCATTGTGTTGTGACTTAATCTAGGTAAGCAAGACGAGCATTTAATACTCTGCTCTAGCAGTTGGTAGAGAAATATTTGGTCTAATTGTGGCAGACAGCAGCTAATATTAAAGATATCATGAATGTTTTATATATATGGAGATTAAAGATAGCCAATCAGATTAGGCCATATGTTTGAGTTGAATTTTAGTTGAAAGTAGTAATAAGATTTATGTACAATAATATAATGAAGTTTCTAAATTTGTATAGGAACAGCTAGAGGTTGAATGAATAGTTATTTGTTCAACATTTAGATGGCTGGAGATATTGAGTGTTTGTCATATGATGAATATTAAGTTTTAGGAAAAGATCAATGGGAAGTTTTATCATCTTAAGTACTATGTGATAAAAGATGTTTAATACATGTTACCCGCTGCAAACGGACTCGTCAAAGTTCAGGGAGTTGGAGAAGACACGCCAAGCAACATGTTTCTTTTATCAACTTTAAATTGCTGGAGCTTTACTGAACATACCTCTTGGCCCTCCAAACCACGACTCCTAAAGTTTCCCTAAAGAGACTCATGAGCTTGGATCATAAGCTGAAGATGAGATGACGTACCATTGGTTTTGTAGTCATTTTGCATAAATATGGACTTTTGTTGAAGAAACCGCTTGCCATGAGTGTAAGAGAGGTAATGTATGCCAGGAACTTTGATTCATTACTTGAGCCTGACCCATATGTTGATGTTGATGATGTCATGGGGTTATGATCCCAATTGATTAAGAGGAAATGTGGACCATGAATCCGCCTTTTGAAGTAAGAATCTTGTGGGCCATGTGAGCCCAATCCATGAGATATAAGCTTATTTTGGGCTTTAAAGAGATTTACCCAAAAACCAATAATACGTTGATGTGGCATGGGTTGCCAATGAAGTAGTGCCATGTGGGGCAAAAATAGAGTCCTCAACAAATATTAATAAAAAAAGATAAAAAAAATATTTACTATTATAATTGAAACTAGCATGGATGGAGCCTACAGGACTTGAAATTAGGAGGGTGGTTCTACTGCTAGTTTTGTGTGACGACTTTAACCTTCGATTTTGTTATTTAGCTGAGGGTTTTTTATTTTATTATTATTTTTATATCTTTGATGAGCGTGTTTGTTGGCATTGTTGCCAGGTAATGATAAAATTATTTTGTTTAAAATTTTTTAAATGGCCAATTTGTTTGTTTTGGGTAAACTTGGTTGGTTGGGCTTTTTTTTTGCTATTGATAATTTTTGTTGTGGAGCTAATTTTTTTGAGTTTGTCCATTTTGTTTTAAATTTTAGATCTATAAATTTTTTATGGCTTTTAAAAGGAGGAATGTTAGAGATACAAACATTTTTATAAATTGCTAATGTGGTGAGTGATCATTGGTAAGTAAAAAAGTTATGTAAGTGGTGTGCCTAGATGCAAACCAATAAAAATTTGCTATCTTGACAGTTTGTAAAAATATTATAGAAAAGTTTGTGACTATAGTATTACTCTTTAAAAAATCAATGATATTGTTAACGGTGTCAAAGTGTAATTTTATAGAATAAAATTGCTAAAATTAATACCTATATATATATATATATATATATATTTTATATACTAATATTTAAAAAATTGGGGGTAGACTCACCCCCCCCCCACCCCCCCGGGGTGGGCGCTCCCCAAAGTTAAAGCTTAGCTCCATCCCTAGAAGCTAACTATCACAAATATATAATAATAATAATAATAGGTGAACCTGAAAGAAACTCAAATTAGAATTTTCAATTTTATGCCATGTGTCTAGATTTATGTGAGGAACCACATTATAATTAATTATACATTTAAGTTTGTGTCATATGTCTACTGAAGTTTTTAATCTTTGTGTTAAGTAAGTTAATGAGTACAAAATACTAAGAAACTAATATTAATGAACTATCATTTTAAAAAAAAAAAAAACTAATCACATATACTCAATTAAAATCACTACACATTCTATCTTATTAAAAATTAGAAAAAAAAATCATAAGTATTATTAAATTATAATATGTGATTAATTATTTACTTTAAAAAATATATATATATATATATATATATATATATATATATATATAATTTGACTAATTATTTATATTTTTATGATAAAAATTGTGTTTAATTTAAATGTATCCATACATATTCATGTGTTACGTGCTATTTTTTAAAAATAATTTGACTAATTATTTGTATTTTATAATAAAAATTGTGTCTAAATTTATGCAAGAATTACACTATAATTATTCACTTAAGTTTGTGTCATCTATCCACCTAAGTTTTTTAATCTTTGTATCAAGTGATTTAATGAGTGCAAAATATTAAAAATCTAATATTAATGAGCTATGAAATAAAAAAAAATAAAAAAATCACATATACTCAATAAAAATCATCACACAACAAAAATTACCACACGTTCTATCTTAATATGCCAAGAATGTATTGACCCCTTTAGTAATTTAATCAATTAACTTAACCAAGTAAAATTAATGAGATTCAAATTACATGCAATAAGAGTGGTAGCACAAACAAATCATCAACTAAGTTAAATGCAGCAGAAAATAAATTTGACACAAATGATTTATTTACAAATGGGGAAAACTATCAAGGCAAAACTCCACTGGATAAATTTAAGGTCACCACTTCCAAGAATCCACTGTTATCAAAAAAAGCGGTTACAACTAAAAGGAATCTCAGTACCTAATACCAACCTACAGTTGAACCTTTACCCCAATACCTAATTGGACTTGTAATGTAGTGACAATCTCTCTTTTCAATGCACGGCTCCAAGTATGTGACTAACCAATCAATGCACAGATCCAAGTACGTGACTAACAAACCAACTTGAGGAAGATGTTGGCTGCAAAGTTTTTCAATTCATCCAAACGATGAAGATCAAGAAACTCCTTGGTTACAAAACCCTCGGCTTAAAGATGCAGCAACTTCTACAAAGAATATGATGAATTAGGGCAATTGCCTCCGGTCACAATTTACATGCACAATCAATTTGCATTAAGTTGCATAATCTTGCATCACCTTTGACGATCCTTAAAATAATCCTTATCTATGTTTAGGGTTGTGAGAAAAGAAACCATACACAATACACATGGATATGCATGAAAACATATCTGGAAATCTGAATTTTGTAATTCTCGATAGATACTGTTTCTATCAAGAAGCTGTCAAGCACAAGCATTAAACCTCGATAGATATTATCTGTCGAGATATCTGTTGAGTTTTAATGAACAACACTTCTTCACTTATTTCTTTGACAGACTTGCGTGACTTCAATACTAGACTTAAACTCTTATTCCTTGAAGTACTAAACTCATCCTAGATCTTCCCAATTACAAGTAAAGTACGTTTTGTTAAGGATTAACCAATTTTACATAACATATGTTCTAACAAGTTCCACATATGTCCTAACATATCTTAGTAAAAATTAGAAAAAAAAAATGATCATAAGTATTATTAAATTTAGGTAAGAATTTTAATATGTGACTAATTACGTATGTTTACGTTTTAAAAAAAATAATTTGACTAATTATCTATATTTTTATGATAAAAATTATGTTTAATCTTAAATGTAACTATATGTATGCATTAATGGATGTGTTACATGCTATTTTTTTAATAATAATTTGACTAATTATTTATATTTTTATAATAAAAATTGTGTTAAACTTTATATGCATCCATGCGTTTGCATGGATTACATGCTATTTCACAATAATTAATGAATCACATGCACGTGGAAACAACCTATCAATTAAAAATAAGTCACTTGTTATTGAAAAGAATTAAAAATAAGTCACTTTTTATTGAAAAGAAAAGAAAACTTTTTGTTAGTTTTTGTTTGTCATTATTAAATAAATTTGTTGATAGCATTTACATTGTAATTCTATTTTTCTAGTGATTTGTATATCATTTATTAATATTTAGAGTCTTGTCAAGATCCTTGTAATTAAGGTTGTCAAAATCGGGATTTTATGTAGGATCGTGGGAGGTAGGCGGGATCATAAATCGTAGGATCGAATCGTGGATCGTGGATCGTAAGATCCTATATTATTTAAGAAAAAAACAAAAAAAAAAAACACATTGGTATGTTAAATAATCACATATATTATACATTCATTGATATAATTACCATACATCACTACATCCATTTGTAATTTAAAAAGGCCAAAAACCTCAAAACGTGACACTCTATTGGAATTTTTTTTTTATTTGGGTCCAACTGACACTCTCTCCATATTAGAGTGGAAAAACTTGGTCTATTGGGATTTCATTTTTCACTTAGGTCCAACTGAGTTTTCTGTCAAGTTAAGGAAAGTTACAAAAAACTAAGGTCGTTTGGAATCGTCAGAATCATACAATCCTACCGACCCTGAGTAATCGCAAAGACCCTCGAAAGATCCGGATTGTTTTGGGTAGGTGGGATCGTAAAATCGTAGGATCGTAGGATCCAGATCGGGATTTTGACAACCATGCTTGTAATTTAATTACCATCTTCCTATATATTAACTTTTCCGCACCTTTATAGATTGACATCTTCCTATATACTAACTTTTCCTATGGTAATAATCTATCCTTATGATGAAAAACTCTTCTTCCCACTTGCTTGTCGTAAAAGGACTTTGCAAGTCATGCCAGTTAAGAGGTTGAAGAAGTTGCGAGCATAAGACATGGAATGTGTCGTTTAATCGTAGATCGCCATGATTCACATGCTCCACTGACAAAAATAATCCTCATACAAAGTTATGCATTTAGCAATAAATCATGGAATATGTTGATCTCCATGTTGGATATATTTCAACAATTTACTTTTGTAACTAAACAAAAAGGAACAACATACAGATCTAAATATAAGCAATAACTTAGATAGATTATGATAGGTAAAAGCAATAAAAAGATACTATATATATAAGAAAAAATATGCAAATAATTAAAAACTCATAGACCAAATGCGTGAAGAATGAATAATTCAGATCAAGTCTTATGTTTGACACAATCTCCTTAAAGTAGATGCCCCTCACACAATCTACGGTGCTTTGAGATTCACAGATGTCTACTTCCTAAGATAAAATGATCTACAGCATGGAGAAGAAGCACACAAGGTCCGTGCTTTGCGAACTACTCTATGTCTCTTTCTCTCTATTTGACTCAAATGAATGCACAAAAAAATTTCTCTCTGAAAGAATTTCTCTAAAAGTTGTTTTTCATGAATGAGGGACTATGAAAATATATGTTACTAAACAGACACATTGTTTCAAAAATAACTATTGTATGTAGACTTACTGACTTAAAAAAAAATATATATATATATATATATATATATATATATATATATATTATTAATTGAATAAGTGGGCCCAGTCCACACATGCCTAAAACCCAACCCAATATCCAACCCAAAACTCATATTCTCTATTATTTCTTATGTGGGACTCAAGAATTCTCATCACTTTAATATCATGTTTGAGTGAACACATGAGGAGTCAATTTCTTATTTACTCCATAATATTTATCTAACAATCCCCCACATGAATGGAAATTGATAAAACACAATGCAAATGAGAATGCAGACACAAAGAAAGTAGAAGAAAAGTTACTGTACTGGGAGAGGTGGCTTTTGGCTTTGAACCTTCCTTTATGAAAAATTATCGGATATACTAGCTAATTAGTGAACAAAATGTTTTTGAACTGTCAGCCTTTTGTGTATACCAAGACAATAGAATTCACACAACTCCTTTTCGAACATATTTCATTCTTATAGTTTTGTTCATTTCGGCCCTGAACATATCCTGGTAAATTCATGAAGTGCTTTAGAGAGTTCAGCCTTAAAATTCTCATGGAAGCGGCCCACTTCACACTCATATGGGTGACTCTTATTAAGAATATCTTGCTATACCCTACTTGGTTTTCCAAGATATAAGAATCATTAAAAGCAAAACTTATCCTAAACATTGCTTACAGGCATTGCTATTTCATCATAAGAATGGGTGGGAGATTTTATCTCCATAGTGATAAAAACTAGTCTCCACGATTTGATTGTCCTTTTGAACCTAGATCTTGGGATCTCCAGTAAACTAGGTTGGGTTGCCATCCCCAACACTTTTATTTCATATGCTTTAATCACATTCACCTCGGTGAGCTGTTTACTTGTTCTCTACTCAAAAAATTGATTACGGATCTATTTTATAATCTGGAACTACTTCCATTTGAGAGCAATTACATCATGGTTTTATGTCTCTAATGAATATGTCAAGACCCTCCATAACTCTGTGCCCTACCAATATATACAAATAGGAGGCAGAAGTATCCAATATTGCATGTCTATTTAGATTTATTGACTTCCCAATAAATACATATGCTCTTTGCATAAGGTGTTCTCACTAGACTGTCATCACATTTCTCATGTGATTGAGACAAGACAATTCCATTAGATGTATTATAAATTTTCATTTCTTATATTATATCTACAACACTTACATGAGCATATCCCATAACGACATAGCCTCTTGTGATATATTTCACATCACACTAGTTGCATTAAATCTAAACTCATTTGACATCATCTCATTGTCAAATTTCTCATGTCATTAGATTGAAACTTCCTTCAGTCTATACAAAGATTTAACAAGTTTCAACACTCTGTTTCCTTGTACAAGAACCATAAACCCATTTGGTTTATTGTGTATCAAGAAAACTCACATCTTCTTTTTATTTGTAACCTTCTAAAACAAGTCTTGCATTGTAATAGTAAGTAATTCCATCAACTCTCAAATTCCCAAGTGGTAGGTCTACCAACTGCTATGCATAGATTTCAAGATGGATTTATTGCACTAATGACAATTTCTTTCCAAGAAGGCACCTCAGGATATTGCTTCTTTGAAACTTTAAGTTCATCTTCTAACATATGAATTAGAAAATCTAGACAAAACGAATATGGCGCTTGTCCTTTTGCTACGCTTAGGCTCAACCTCTCTTCCATTAACTCTTGATTATGAGAGATACTAAACATAGACTCAAACTTTCTTTCAAGAAAATTTAACACTTGAAAAATGTTCTAATTAATTTTCATGCATATAAGAATAATAGATTCATAAATTAGAAAGCACTTAGCACTATTATGACCATAACCAATGGTTTTTTATCTTCTAGGTATAGGAACCACCACCTTCATCAAACACCCCCACATTTAAATAATGTATAGAAAGGCGATCACTCTTTCCATATTTCACAAGGTGTCTTAGTGGTTTTCTTTTAAAGCATCTCAATGAAAAAATAAATAGTGGAAATAATAGCTTCCCCCCACAAGTACTATCGTAATCAAGAACTTATTGCATTCATTGAGTTATTTATCAACTTCATTCTTATAATGAATGAACATATCTAATGCATCATCCTTGCTTACTTAATAAGAACTCATATCAAACTCCTGTACATTCCAAAACATTAGACAATTTAAGCATGTCAACTAAGCCGTGTAACATATATTTCATCCAAAGAAATATTACAAAACATATATTGGGATTAAACAGATTAATATCCAATCAAGTTCACACGTGCCCTATACACACACACACACACACACACACATGTAGGAAATTAAATAAGGCTATATGTGCTCAAATACAACCATCACGTATCCTCAATATCAACACAAACAATTGTCTCTTAAACTTTATAAATAAATAACACATCTGACCTAGGGGTGAACTAAACACTCTTTAATTGAGATTGAAATCCCATAATAACAGCCCCATTAATGTGCAATTTGTCTCATTCTTTTTTCCAAATTTAACGCAATCAAATATTGGGCTTATATCCCCACTTTTGAAATTATTAATAATAGCTCTCGTAATGCTATTTAATTATCAATTAAAGGATCACTTGATGAGTTAAAGAAGGCTAACCAAAAACTAAAAGATGGCAGCCATGCTCAAAATTGAGTGCGTTTAAAAGGATTCAAAAATTTTGTCTCCAAAGAAATTTTCAATTTCCTTTATTCATCAAGCCCATGCACTATTGCACATAAAAGGCCAAGGACATGTTATTAGCATTAAAGACTTGTTTAACAGTCATTTACAATCTTGCACAAAAATCAATGGTCAAAGGTTAACTTGGTTACCATGACTATCAAAGTTGATACACCAGCACACAAGAAGATTACACAAAACAAAATCACAAAAGTATATAAGTGAACAAACACTTGACATAGAGAGACTGATAGAGGCATAGAGAGAGTGAGAAACTTACCAAAAGTCCACAGTGAAGATAGATCGAGGCAGCACCACCGCGGCAAAGGCGAAGGTAGCTTGACTGCTAGTGAAGTTTAGATCTTTACTGGGTTGGGAAGTTTGGGTTGTCTTTGTGAAGGTTTTTTTTTTTTTTTTTTTTTTTTTTTTTTTTAACTATGTTTGTGGAGTTTAATGTTGTGTGTTTGTATCTATTTATTTGGATTTTATAGTCTTGATTTAATTAGAATTTGGATTCTTAATCTAATTAGGAATAGGAATTTGACTAAGAAGTGATTTGGTTTTTTTTTTTTTTTTTTTAAAGCAAAATTGTTTATGGGCCAAAGAATGGGCTGGGTTTTAAGATTGAATTGCTATGTATTTTTTTATCAAAAATCTAGAAGTGGCCGATTCTTGCTTCTTCTTCTTTTTAGTACTATAATTCTAGGAATTCTTCAAAACTCAGGAGAGGCCATGGTCCCCTCTATTAGTAGCTACGAGAATATGCTTTACTCTTTTACTCTTCTTCACATACTTCACTTGAACGGCTGAACAACAAAGTGAACAAACACTTGACATAGAGAGAATAATAGAGGCATAGAGAGAGTGAGAAACTTACCAAACTTCCACAGTGAAGATAGATCGATGCAGCACCGCAGCAGAGGCAAAGGTAGCTTGACTGGCTAGGAAAGTTTAGATCTTTAGGTTACTTGGTTGGGAAGTATAGGTTGTGTTTGTGATTTTTTTTTTTTTTTTTTTTAAACTGTGTTTGTGAAGTTTAATGTTATGATTTGTATCTATTTATTTGGATTTTATAATCCTGATTTAATTAGAATTTGGATTCCTAATTTAATTAGGAATAGGAATCTGACTAACAAGTGATTTGTTTTTTTTTTTTTTTAAAAGCAAAATTGTTTATGGGCCAAAGAATAGGTTGGGTTTTAAGATTGAATTGTAATGTATTTTTTGTCAAAAATCTTGGGGGGGGGGGGGGTGGTTGGGGGTCATGGCCCCCCCTGGCTTCGCCTATGATGGTAACTATGATTTATTCACAGTTGGTCACACCAGATTTCATGAATATGGCTTGATTAGTTATTCCAAATCTTAAACTAAATATGAAACTTCCACTTATATATACCCCATCAAGATTCCAATATAGGCAGAATGGCAGGTATTTATAGAATAATAAGTAATGTAATGTTGTATTACAAGAAGATTGAATTCATGTTGTATTATGGAAAACATTTTGCACACCAACAGACCATATGTTTGGTGCATGGAATATTTTTGTCCTCATTTGAATTGATTTAGGAGTAGTCATTGATTATTAAAATATCGCCCAGTCAATTGTGAATATTTGAATAATTTTTGGCCCCATATGTACTGATTACCATTAGATTTTGTTTCCTTATATATATACAAGATTTTCGTTAGATGGTTTTCACTATTATTTTCTTTAATTGGTCCCATAATGCTTTTTTATTTGATATGACATAAAATCTTTTTGCAGCATGATGATAGATCCTAGATCCATTGATGGTAGCGTTTTGACAGAACAAGCAAATCATCAATCTGAGTTACATTGGAACCCTAGAGGCTAGGTAAAAATTTTCGCATCATGCTTCTTGTTAATAAGTAATGGCAAAGATGTGACATTTTGAGGACTAATATGTACACAAGCAGTATTTTTATAACTTTAAAGCATTAATCAAAACTTATAGATTATACTACTTCTTTTGGATGCTGAGTTGTTCTTTAATGGCATATTACGTACTTAACTGTAGTATAAGATATTTATCTATTGTTAAAACATTTGCAAGATCCTCCTGGCACACTGGATTGTTGAAGTTTCCATGAAAAGTTGATTCGTCGAGATCCAATGGTAGATGATCATGTCATTGCCATTATGAGGTTGCTTGGTCTAGAGGGTCTGCACATGGTCTCATCCTTAAAGCTTGATCATGCATTAATCACTGCATTCGTAGAGCGATGGCACCTAGAGACCCATACATTTCACCTACTGCATGATGAGATGATGATCACATTGCAAGATGTGTAAGTTATCATGGAGATGCCCATCGAGGGTGAGACAATGGTTGGATCCACTAAAAGAACTTGGACAACTGTGTGTGTTGAAATGCTTGGAATTCAAATTCCAAATGACCCTCAAACCGTGCTAGATAGTTAGAGGATTCATATAAAAGTGCTCATCGACCGTATTGGACAACCACTACTTCTAGATGCCAATGAGTTGCAAGTTCATTAGTATGCTCACTACTATGTACTAGCCCTACTAGGGGATATGATCAAGTCCGGAGGTAGGGTCCATCTCATGTGGTTGGAATTCATGTAGAACCTTTGTAATCTACCCAAGAAGGCAAAGCAAATTGGTGGACCATTGATTTTGATTCAATTGTGGATATATACTAGGTTCCCAGATATGTCCCCACAGAAGGTGCCCCTATCAAAGGGTGTTTGTGGTTCACCACCACCACCAATTCCTCTTACCATGAAGTAATTATATATTGCATAATTAGTGTGCTATCATTAGATGTATTATGCCACAATCATTTGATCATTCGAGTTTTACATAATGACCATGCTATGTTACATGCTTGTAGGTGGGCAGGGGCCAAACCCATTTGGTTCCTAAAGTTTCAAAGCGCATTTGGTTCTTAAAGTTTCAAGTGGGCATTATTGGAGAAAATCTCTCTCTCTCTCTCTCTCTCTCTCTCTCTCTCTCTCTTAAGTTGAAAACTCTAGCCACCCCTAGGCTCAATAGGTGTTTCTAACTCATATTAACGCCAAAGAGAAGACTACCTAAGGATTTCAATGAGAACATGCATGAAAATTCTTAAGATTTTTTCGATATGGATTGAAAGATGCGTCACTAGCCCTTCTCATTACTTATGTGTGCGAGTAGTGGATATGACTCCTAAACTTTATATGAATCATCAAGAAAGCTCAATAAATTTACATGACATGATAATTTCAGCTTATGTGCATGGCAAGAGAGCAAAAAGAACTCCAACACATTGACATGAAAAATTCAGCTTTCTTTTTTTTCTTTTTCATTTTTTGGTAAAAGAGGGTTGCATTAAGAAAACTAAGGAACAAACATAGTGTTAGGACACTTCCCGTTTAAATATAGACCATTAAACTCAGCTAAGAAAACATCAACAACATCCACAGGCGGACAACTAAAAAGATTAAATTGATTTTCTTGGGCAACTCCTATCTTGGCCAGCTTATCAGCAGTCTTGTTCGCTTCTCAAAAGCAATGAGTTAAACCGAATCTGGTAAATTTGGGTAGCTAGTAGCCTGCAGTCATCCATCATAGGGTAAGCCAAACTGTTAGAGCAATTTGAAGTAGACAAAACATCAATAATTGATTTAGCATCTAACTCAACTTCAATAGCATTAAAATTTCTATTTATGCAGAGTAAAAGCCCATCTCGTAGAGCCCATAATTCAGCTATATACCTAGAAGTAATGCCTATATTCCTCACAAACCCCATGATCCAAGCACCTTCGATATCAAGAATAACTCCTCCTCCTCTCGCTGGCCCAGGGTTACCAAGTGATTATCCGTCCGTATTCAACTTAACCCATCCACAAGCCAAATTTTCCCGTCAAATTTGCTTCACAGCTAGGTGGGTAGGGGTTTTTGAGCAGTAAGCACAGAAGAAGATTTTCATTGCTCTTTGCACTGCCTCTTTAGCTAGCATGGGGTTGTTTCTTTTACACTTGTATACCATATAAGAGTTTTAATGAGTGAATAAAATGGATTAATTTCATTGTACAAAACTGATCCATATAAATACAAGGAAAAGAGCTACTAACTGAGCCTAACTAACTTCCCAATCTATCCAGATCTTCCCTCCAAAATTGGTTATGCAAATACACCAATCACCAAACAACACGTGTCTATAATTAATAAAAACTAACTACACCACATCCTAAACTACAAGTAGCATAACAAATAGAAAGACTAAACTACAGTTATTTATGCAAAAGCTAACAACAGCTTGTCCTTCCAATTCTTTGCTTCCATCAACCTGAACCTACTAATATACCACCTGATTCCTATTGTTCCAGATGGTCCAAAGTCCAAACAATAAACGAAAACATTATGTTCCAAGGAATAGTGCACCAAGGCCTTGCCTTAATAGTAGCACAATTGGTTGACAACCATTCGTTGAAGTCTTGAGTGACGAAGGAACAACTAATTGTGGAGATTCCCAGCTAGATCCATATGGGTTTTTTGATTAGGCAATCTCGAAGGGCATGAGAAACTGATTAAACATTAGCTTGGCAAAGAGAACAGGTAACATCAATATACATGCCTCTTGATGCTAGACATTCTCTAACCCCAATGCTGTAATGACAACACTTCCAAAGGAAAGTTTGAACTCTTGGAAGGATTTTTAGGTCCCAACCCCATTTTCCATGGAAAAGATCAAGAGAACCTAGCCCTGTTGCAATCCTATTCGCACTTGTTAGATCAAAGTCCCCATGTTTTGCCACCATCCAAGTCAACCTGTCTTGGTTCCTTGAAGCTATAGCAAACGGGGTTGCTATAGTGAATTGCTATAGCAATTGGTTGAAAATTTTAGCTTTCACAAAACCAAATTTGTTGCCAAAGTTAATTTCAACTCTTTGTCCTAAATTTTTAATGGAACGGTTCCAAATTTACATCAATTGCATTTAGTATCTTAAAATAAACAAACAAATAAATAACTAATAAAAAATTGAAAGATGTTATATTCAAAATCTGTGATAATAATGAAAAAGTGTAATTAAATAAGTTGATGAAAGTGATGAGTCAAATTAAGTGTTCAACCAATTCATTGCAATGCTTACTTGGTAGCATGATGTCAAGATTTCCAATATATAAGTTTGATCATTTTCATTTTTGATTAAATGTTGAATTCACGGTATAGAGTAAAAAGTAATATTGAATGTGGCCCTCCAATTCTTTAATGATGATAAAAGACAATGTGTAATGACAGATTACAATATAATATTGCCAAGAGTCTTGTAACTCAACTGGAATCTCTTGCCATTTCTAACATAAAAATTTAGAGTTCAAATCCCCTTTCCTCCATTGTATATTGAATTATCCACCAAAAAAAAAAAAAAAAAAAAAGACAATGCAATATCAAAAAACAAAGTGATCTTATCTAAGGTGTCTCTAGCATGTCACACAAGAAGACAATATGATCTTATCTAATGTGAACTTTTAGGATAGATAATATGACCATCTTCAACAACAATGTTTTAAATTTTTTTAAGGAATCAAAACATCCAATGTTTCAAAAAAAAAAAATTTCTTTGTAATCATTTGTATAATATTTTCTTATAGAATTTTATAAATCATGTGAAGAAACTAAAGTTTTCTCTTCCACCCATTGTTCACACTGGTTGATCCGGTTCTCCAACACATGTACAAAAAGATTGAGCAACTACTCATAATAATAACCATTACATTCAGTTCCAGATTATGATAATGGCAATTCCCTTCTTCCTCTTCCTCTAATAAGGCCATTAAACTATCTATTTCATTTCACAAACTTACCATTCACTCCCTAAAACACGCACACTATGGCACATTATGCAACTACTCTCCAACCCTTACTACTACTACCACTTCTAATACTAATTCTCCCATTGCTAACTTTCTCATCAAGGCTAGCTTTTGATGATAACCCATTAAAAACTGGCTTCCAAATTAGCCTAACACACATTGATGCTGGCCTAAAAAACCTCACAAAACTGCAACTCATCCAACGAGCCATAATCAACCGGGTGAAACCCTGGCTTGAGAAGCTTAGTGCAATCACAAAAAATGGTCAAATTGATTATATTAGAGCGCCAGTTTATGCTGGGGACGGAGAGTTCCTCATGAAGTTATCGATTGGAACTCCCATGGTACCATTGGTTGTGATCATGGACACAGGTAGTGACTTGATATGGACACAATGCAAGCCATGCACATACTGTTTCGAACAAACAACCCCAGTTTTCAACCCGAAACTATCTTCTTCTTTTTCGAATGTTACATGCTCTAGTAAGTTGTGTAAGGCTTTGAGAAATTCAAGGTGTGGTAATGGGTGTTGCAAATATTTGAATGCTATGGGGACGGGTCGTTATCACAAGGGTTTTTATCAAGGGAAACTCTCACTTTTGAAGAACAGGTTTCTATGCCAAGGATAGGTTTTGGGTGTAGGGTGAACAACCAAGTCATAGGAATGAACAATGTTGCGGGGATAGTGGGACTTGGGCGTGGAACTTTGTCCTTAGTTTCACAACTTGGTTCAAGGAAATTCTCGTACTGTTTCACTTCAATTGGTGACAACAAAAGTAGTAGCCTTTTGTTTGGTTCTCTAGTGGATTTGAATGTCTCAAATGGGGCAGTCAAAAGCACCCCATTGATAAGAAATCCAATTCTACCATCTTTTTATTACTTATCTCTTGAAGGTATCATAGTTGGGCAAACTCTCTTGCCTATACCAAAATCATTGTTCCAAATTGGCAGCGATAGAGGTGGGGGCTTGATGATAGATTCCGGAACCACAGTCACTAGTTTACAAGAGGATGCTTTCGACATGCTAAAGCAGGCATTCGTGACACACAAGGTTGTCAAAATCGGGATCCTACATAGGATCGTTGAAGGTAGGTGGGATCGTAGATCGTAGGATCGAATCGTGAATCGTAAGATCCTACATATTTTTAGATTTAAAGCAAAAAACACGTTGATAATGGCTTTGTATGTTGAATAATCACATAAATTATAAATTCATCTATAAAAAACTTAGATTTTCTTCATATGATGTAATTTGCATGTCATATATCGCTAAGTCTATACTAACAAAACAAATATATTTAAGTTTTGACCTAATGTATTTCAATAAATGTTTAATATTTAGCAAACAAATACCAAAATATTTTTCAAAACATATGGAAAATATTTTCCAAGTTCTAAGTTCCAAGTTTGAAATCCAAAATAAATTAGCAAATGGAAACTAGCTAACTACAATATGAAATCCAAAAGTAAAATGAATATTAAGGTGAAGTGAACATTTACTTATTCTCATTCTAAGGTTTTCATAACCACCGTCCTAAATTCCTAATCATCATTATCCATTTCATCATCTATGTAAATATTATATATTTGTATACTAGAACTACAAAAGACATCAAGATACAATTTCATACTCAACTATTTAAGTTATACCGCTCAGCAACAATAAGAGAGCATGCTCAAAAAAAATAATCAATCAATATACAAATACGAGCATAACTGATAAAATTATATATATAAAAAAATATTTTAGTAATATTAGAATACAAATTAATATATTGATCAAATAAATTTAACAACATTATAACTTAAAATGTAACAAAGTCAACATCAAATTCTTCATTTAGAATTGATGAAGCATTCTTTTATTTTAATTTTAAGTGAACTAGCAATTAGAAAACATTTTCTTAGGTTAACATAATTTTATAAAATAAAAAATAAAAATCCATACCATCATAATATAAAAATAAAAAATAAAAACCCTTAAAGGTTCATCAAAACAAAAAATTTATCCCATAAAAATAAAAAATAAAAAATAAATAAAACCAAAATTTATGTTTTTGGTAAGATCGGTAAGATCTCATACGATCCTACGATTCTATACGATCATACCATTTTTACGATCCTAGTGTGATTTTAATCGTTTTGGTGAGGTGAGATCGTAAAATCGTGTGATCCTACGATCCGGATCGCAATTTTGACAACCATGGTGACACAAACAAAGCTTCAGGTGTCATATTCATACACAGCAGAGTTCGATCTTTGCTTTGACCTGCCCTCAAAAGATGTTGAGGAAATTCATTTCCCCAGATTGGTTTTTCATTTCCAGGGATTAGATTTGGAGTTGCCAGCAGAGAACTATATGATACCAGATACCAAGTTAGGATTGATGTGCTTGGCACTGAGGCCAACGGGTAGGTTGTCAGTTTTTGGGAACTTTCAGCAGCGGAACATGTTGGTTCTTCGTGATCTTAAAAAGGAGATTCTTTCTTTCATTCCCACTAAATGTGATCAGCTGTAGGTTCTTTGGTTAACCTGCTTCTGCTTAAGTCTCAATGTTTTTTGTGTGCATTAGAAATTTTCTTAGTTTAGAATCATATAACTTTATGCTCATGAAAAGTTCACAACAATTATATCATTTGATTATATTTCCCTAATCCCCCATTTGTATGCCTGTTTCTAATAGTTCCCACGTCAACCATGAGAAGGCAACATGGCCTGTATTCATTAGATGAATATGGTTCTAATTTTCGGATTTGGATCCCACGCAAATAAGAGGTGTATGGGTTGGATTATATTTGAACATGAGTTCTAAGAGGTGTAAAAAATAAGAGGTGAATGCAAATAACAATTTGAAAAAGTCTTTGCCATTGGATCATATTTTTCAAATAACTTTTTACTTCCTCAATTTGCCAAAAACTAAACTATCATCAAGATGCCAATAAAAGACAAGCTAGCTACAGCAAAAGATCAAGTGTTTGATATCATGTCTGTTCAACGAATCTGAAAAAAGCTTCATTCATGGAATCATGATAGCAGTATATGTCATAAAGGTGTAATAATCTGGTGGAAGGAACTCATGAATTTGGAACTCTGGTGAGCCACCCTTGACAGTTCTGCTGTTGGCACACTTCCTAGACAAACAAGCATACGAAGTCCCATAACTACCTCCAGAAGCTCGGCATGGGCATCTCATTGTTTTGCAAGAAGAGTTTCTACTGCACGAGCAGCAATTAGTTCTACAAATCCTCTTCTTAACAAGTTTTTCTTCTTCTTCTAACTCTGGCACCCAATCATCATCATCCGAATCATCCAAATATTCTAATTCAGATGTATCCATGTCTTCCGATCTAGAGGAGCTCCTGTAGCCCTAAAATCATGTATAGGATAATTCAGCCAGTAAAATACCAAAAAAAAGCAAACAGTTTTTGGCTGATGGTAAAAAAAAAAGGAAAAAAAGAACAGCAATAGAAACAATTAACTGGAAATCATGTATAGCATAATTCAGCAAGTAAAAAAAAAAAAAAAAGCAAACTATTTTTGGCCGATTGTCAAAAAGAAGAGAAGGGTGCGCCTACCTGGTTGCACAAGTCATTCTTATGCCCTTCATTATTTAGGTCCCCATCCATTGCCATTATCATTTTCTTCGAGGCATTCTATTGCAAAATAAAATAGAAAAAAAAAAAAAAAAAAAAGCATTTTGACTCCACTTGATGTATAAGTTCTTCTTTGTCCATCTTCAACTTCGCATTCTCTGCCTTCAAATCGCTTATTTCTGAATCCTTTTCTCTACAAGCATGTTCTTTTTCCATCTCCAACTTCAAATTCTTTTCCTTCAAATCTCTTATTTCTGAGTCCTTTCCTCTACAGGCAATACAACTTTTTGTAGACATAGAAGCTTTTTCTGTTTTTCATTGCAAAACCTGGCATGTAATAAAAAAAATAAAAGGTATGAAATAACAATGAAAGCCCTACTCCTAAGCACATTAAAGGTAACACACAATGATGATAAAAACAACAGCCAACTATGCACAGGCAACTTTGTTACACAAATATCTACTTTTTTATTATATTTAATATCTTCAATTTATATTGTTTTGATTTTTTAAGCAATCAACTAGAGAGAAATTACTTGGTTTCAGTATACTGCACTCAATGATAATGTGGTTACCAAAACGGTTCTTGGACTGCAGATTCATTATGTCTGTTATTTATTTCTTTCTAGCAACACATTGCAACGTGCCAAGAGTTATTCTAATGTGATTTCTTGCATTTGTGAAGTCGAGTTTGCTCAACTCCTCCTCTTCCGATGTTTTTCCTAATAAATCATTGTAAAGGCTAGATAAAAGCCATGCTACCATCTCTCAATTTCTCATGCTCTTTATTATTTTTTTGCTTTTCCTTTTGATTGACATGAATACGCACAAGTCATTCTCAAGGAAAAGAAAAAGAAAAATAAAAAATACTAGTCAGTCACTCCTGCAAACTTGATAATGACATTTCCTTAACTATAAATTGCATCCCACACTAATGACATTAACTAAGTATAAATATTGCGTTATTGGTAAGGTTCAGAAAAACCCATTGAAAAAGATGTAGAATTCATACAAATGTTCATATGCGGCAACATACTTGCCAAGATTAAAATAAAAGACAAGGTGCAACATTGTCAAAAACCTAAGATTAAAATAAAAGACAAGGTGCAACATTGTCAATTACCTTTTGGTACAACCGCTAGCTTCTAGCACAATTTGTTGAATGCAAAATTAACCATTGCTACATCTCAAAACAAAAGTCTGATATGCTCTACTAGCTATAGGGGCCAAAATTGTGATGTATACAGTATACCTAAATTGTCTCAGCAAATATTTTCTGGTTCCCAAACAGCTCAATTTAAAAAAACCAATTGCTAGGAAATTTGAACCAGACATACCAGTTCAACAACACAAATAATTGAACTGTAATATATGGAAGAGCATCGAAAACAGATCATTTTACTTCTGATGAATCACCAGAAATGAATAATTAAAAATACATCTGCTTGTAGAAGAGTAAGATTATGCTTCTGGAGTCTTCCTCTTAAGATTGGAAGCAGAGGCAACATCTGACTGGGCCTGACCAAATACTGACCTGCATGATGTCCAAAGCCACAACTATAATCAAGAGAGGCAAATCAATGATAGAACTAACCTCTCAGAAATGCAGAGCAATTATTGTTTGTTTTTCCCAAAATAACTATTTGGCAAATTAATGATGTCCAAGGCAGAAGTAATTTGATTCATCTAGAGAACTATTTTTTTGACACCAAAGATCAAGAGTAGCAATCTACAGTGACTGTTTTCTCTTTTCTTTCTTTTTTTTTTTTTTTTGGGGGGTAAGTTTGCACCAAAAACCCAACCACTGATTCATTCTAACTTACCTTCAGGTTGTAAAGCATTTCTTCCTGCAATGAAGTCATGGTATTTTTTCCATTCATGTTGTTGTCAACCTTACTCACTTTATCATGCAGTTCCACAGCAGCCTAACTAAATAATATACTAACAAATTCTCCTGTCCCAATCTCAAACTCCTGAAAAAAGCTCAACGTAGAAATTCATCACAAACTGTAATAGGCTTCACCATCCAGCTACTGGCAACCCCCATATCCTATTTGGAGAGCAGAAAAGATTTCTCACTCCCTTGAACCCTCAAGTCTGATGATTCAAGACCATATCTCAGACTTAATCAGAAAGATGGCCTTTTGCGATAGCATTAAGGATATCCTCATAGCAAAAAATTCTTTTAGTTTCTTTGTGATTTTATACTTAGTCTGGTAAACTATCACTTGTCCAAAAAGTTTAGATTGTTAGGAAATGGTGAATTTTATTACTTAACCATTATTCTAACAACTACCAATAGGTTTAGTTTGATTATAAGCGGTGACACTATTGTAAGCAGCATGTCATAAACATCATAATACAACTTAAAAGATGATATATCTACTCACCCACAGGTTGAACATTTCTTGTGACGCTTACAGAATATGGACAAGCATACAGAACATATGTAGCCCATGTCTATTGTCTTTTTATGGCAAAAGCACCTGCAAGTTTCATAGTCTCAATAAGGTGCAAGGAATTCAAAAGGTAGGTGTGTGAGTGTGCATGTATGCTAAATTATTGCTAATAAATATTACATATGGGGAAACAAATTAAGATTTTTACTGCTTCAAAGTGATAGCAAATGAGATTTAAGGCTTTGCTTTGATTAAGAAAACAGCCTATCATGAGTGATATTAGTAACCCAAGGGTTGTTTCATCACTTCCTATGGTCTTATGGAAGATGTTATATTGTGACAAAACTACATATTGTGACATTCTAGTATGTTAGCTGTATCCACTATTATTAGATACCCAAACAAAATCATCAATCTAGATCCAAAGTAAAGTTGAGAACTACCCTCTAATGTTTAGCTTTATGTAAAAAATAATACAGATAATCAATTCATTGCACATAAAAACAATATATTTTTAATCGGTTTGTATTTTCTTACCCCCCCCCCCCCCCCCTCTCTCTTCCCCCCACACACAATAATTTATCAAATTAAGGTCAGTTGTAGCGCAAGCAGTATATTCAAGGGATAATCACAGTTGCTAAAAAACAGTAATTGATGCAGCTCCCTTCACCAGTACAGAGTAGATTAGCAATAAAACATAAAGCTGTGACTATGGTATTTCAAAAAGTAAAAATCCAGAAGAACAGAGGTCATGAAACAACAACATAAAGAGACACAAATGAAAGACTAAGAGTTTTGACTTACGAGGCACGGAAGTCAACACCAACAGACTTAGGAAGTTGTAGGAAGGTTCGAGAATGCAAATCATTTGCAAAAACCGTCTGCATGAAATAACAAAGAAAAGTTAGAAAGAGTGACATAATAGGAAAAAGGATAATCATATATATATATATGACAGGCCAAAGAGATCAAATGCAACAAACAAGTGTCCGAAAATATATATCACTAATAGTAAAGGCAGATCTTCAATAAGACAAAAGAAAGCCAGCTTCATCAATACCTTTTTATATAAAATCTGAATGAAGTTTGGTATTCAGAAGCAAAATATCTCAAAGTTATTAAAGGTCCACCAAGTTCTTGCTAGATTTTCTGATTCAAGCCAAATCAATTATGTTGAACCTAACAATAAATATTCACTTCTAATCTGAAGAATTCTAGAAGTTCTGAACCAAATACCGAAACAGCAGAAAATAAAAGTTGCCATGGTTGATTTAATACGTACAAGAATATCATTGAGGTATAAGATGCTAACAAGGCTTAAATAATGCTTTTGGTATGTTCTCGTGCCAATATGTTCGAGATGCTTGATAGCTGTAATTTGTGTGCTTAACGTTGGTGTACATTAAGCACATGGGTAAATATTCTCTTTTGTATACATCTTGTGAACATGGGTTGTGCGGCTTGTGCCCCTTTGCATTTAATCACCTGAACTATTTACTTATCCGGAAAAGATTAATAAATAAAAATCCCAAACTATCCACAGCACTGATAGAAAAGCGCAGCCAACCGCCCCACATCACAACACAAACAGAACCCCAACCACCACCAGCAATCCAAATAGTCCCAAATATCGTCAATCAATCAGCCACAAATAGTGAGAATGAACTTGCTGCCATAACCCCAATCCTAGGCATTGGTCACAACAAGTCAAGGCCACCTTAGCTGTGATTGCCATGTTTATTCAGTCCACACTGTTGCTGCCAAACCTCCCTAGCCATGAACATGCTCACCAAACCACCAGCTTGAAGCTCTGTCATCAACCCATAGCTCTGCCTTCAACTTTGACCACAAAGGGTCTTTTTGTCACACATCCCAAAACAGCTTGAAGCTTTGTCATCAACCCATCGCTCTGCCATCAACTTTGACCACAAAGGGTCTTTTTGTCACACATCCCAAACATCTCCAAGCGCTGTTGAAACAAGCTGGCGCCAACAAAGCCTAAAGTGGAGGCCAACTTGCAGCTGCCACCACCAAGCCTTTCAACCTGGTTTTCTAAAGTTTAAAACAACACCACTTGGTTTTCTAAGGATTACAACCCAACCCATTAAAGAACCCCTACAAGCTCTTCAACCCGACACCTTTACTATTAAAAGAGAGAAGAAGAAGAAAGTCCCAGCCAGTCCAAGGTTCACAATCCATCTCGTGCCACCATGAGCTACTCTTGACAAGGTTCCCACCTAGGGTGAGTTGATGCAAACAATGAATTGGACGTATTAATTCTAACTGATTTTGTTGGACCTGATTGATTGTGATTGACATTGATTGATGCTATTAGAGGGATTTGATTTTTATTTTCATATCTTATGAATTTTGAGTTTATTTTCTTTCCATGTTGAATCTAACTATAAGAGTTTATTACCCTTTGGACTCACTATTGTAAAAAGTTGATAAACTGATTTATAAAACTTGGGTTGGAAGTTTTCTTCCAGTGCTTGGTAGTGATTCCAATCAACCATAGGTGGTGATTTGTAGGTTATATTTTCTTTTTTCATTACTTGGTGGTGATTCCTAGGTCCTATCTTTTTGTTTCCTCAAACACAAGTCCCTTTTTGAGTGTTCATTGTCATGACACCATTATCCTTCAACAGCAACAAAAATCTCAAGATCTCACTCTTGTGCAGGCTTCATACCCCATTGTTATTGAGCCAGGTATAAGATATTACCTAGAATTCAAATATCAGTTATCCAAACAACCTATGAAGAACCAAAAAAAGAGCAGGCCACATTGAACAAGAAACAATGTCTGTTTTGAAACATAATTTGAACAAACCATGTCCAAGTCTTTCCCGTTGGAGCTACACAAGTTTGGCCAACCCGAGCTTAAGATATGCGCAGGCAAAGTGATATGATAGTAAACTCACTAATTCGGCACCAGTATTAGATTTTATTTCAGGTTTCATGAACCAAGTTATTTGAAAATGCAATGGTTCTTTTGAAATGCTCTCAACAATATACACATCAAGATATAAAAATTTTCAAAGCATTACAGAACATTATAACCAATGCTGATTTTAAGTTAACCTATGACCAGTTAACCATGTGTAGATCATGTAGCCCCGGTTTTTGATAGACAGGAAAGTCAACATAAGCAAGGAATTTTTTCAAAGCATCACAGAACATTATAACTAGTGCCAATTTTAACCTATGACCAGTTAACGATGTGTAGATCGTGTATCCCCGTTTTGATAGACAGGAAAATCAACATAAGCAAGGTAACAGAGTTGTAAAGAACACTGTATATTTGTCATATGTCGTGCCTCTCAATTGATGGAGTCTAATTTGCATTTGCAGTGACTTTTCTGAGTTGTAATCAGCAATATACATAATCAGGAAAGTAAGCTCTTTCAAATGTTCATCAGATTATTGGAAAATTTAGCAACAGACAGACAGAATTGTAGTGTTTATCTTGAAGATAATGCAATTTGAGCTTCCCCTTTATATACTTCATGTTATAGTCCAAATAGTCTTAAAATTTGCCAAGCATATCACATAATATTTTAAAATAAATTATGAAGTTCGTACAGGACAAGCAAGCTCAATCAGCAGAGAACAAGATACAGGGCTACAAATTGAAAGAACTTTGCCAAAATTATACACAACCTACCGAGAGATATTGAAAGAGCCCATCCAGTTGCTGGGGTTTCTGATACACACCACCAGTTATGTAAGAAGCCTGTTGTTCACAAACATTAAAAGCAATCACTGAAGGAAACATAGGGCTGATGCTAATAATAACTCATGTCTGGCAAAAAATTCATTAAGAATGCGTGCTAAAGACAAAGTACCTGCTGTAGGAAGGCAGAATTGTTAGAACCTATATAACAAGAATCTATAGGAACCTGCAAAAGGAGCACATTGATTTCACATGAGACATCTTTAACTTGAAAACAAAAATGATAATTCAATCTATTAAAAGATGTTAAGGATCAAAAATCTTATAAAAGGACCTTTGTACTCTCCCAATGTACCTAAAGCGATCATAATCTACATGCTACTAGTATGCATACAGTTTAAAAAAAGAAATCTAAACTCGACATCCAATTGGCATGGCAGTAACCTGTTCAACAAAGCTTGAGTTACTTTGATAGACAGAAGATTTAATAAGCCATCATATATCTCACACAGCATTGAAAAAACATGAAATTACATACCCTAATGTTGTTGACACATTTCAGCACTCGCTGATGGTAGTTTTTTCCCACTCAGAGTGTTAGAACATGTCAAAAAAAGTTTAACAAAACCAAATGATGACCAACATTTTCCTTTAAAGGCTAAATTGTCAGACAAGAAGCTGAATGTTTAACAATCAATAGGCCCACTTTTCAAACTTTAGACTCCTGGTTCACATAGCCATATTGCAAGTGTATATTTATAGGGGATGTCTCAACCATGGGGTACAATATTATTTGATACACCCAATATTTCACATAGACCCAAGAGAACATTGTTATGTGTCAAGATTATCCCATCTCAAATGCCTAAATCAAATTTATGGCCCTTTTATTTATTTTTTTTTTTTTTTCATTTCAATATAATGATCAAATTCAAGTCTTCACCACATTGTTAAGATGAGATTTGCAGATACTTCACTTACTATTATGACCACGGAAAAGGAAATAAATAAATAATAACTAAATCTTGTAATAAACTACCATTGGTAGGGAACCTTGCATTTTGGTTGCTTAGCTCCATTCAAAATTAAAGGTTTTGAATAGCGTTTGAATTTGCAATTCATCAGCACTGTAAACAGAGCCAAGTCGAAAGTACAAACAGGTTATGAAGAAAATGAACAAAAACCTAAGAGAAACCAGGAGAAAGTACACCGGGTAGTCACAAGTTGGAAATTTTTGAAAGGGAATTAATAAGCAGGTGATCCAAAGAGGATAAAGGCAAAAAAATTGACAAGGGGATAAAACAAAGTAGGCTAACAGGAGAGGTTAGATAACTTGGTGAAAACGAGGTGTTTTGAGGAACTCATGTGAGTCGGAGTTTATTACAAAGCAGTTTAAAACAGAGGATGCCATGTTGGCAGGGAGAAGGACAGGAGAAATTTAACAATCAAGACCTGAGTGGTTGAAGCACAAACAGAAGATTGTCAAACTTATGTTAGATAGTAAACTGGATGCGACTCTTATTGATGATCATTATTCTCGGAATACACGCCAATTTATGGTACTTGGTAACTAAATATTCTTCAACGAGTATGGCAATAATGCAAATGCATGGTAATCAGCCACAATTCTCATGGCAATAATGCATGGCAATAATGCAAATGCATGGCAATTGTCCCCCTTCTATTATCTTTCCTTGGAAAGGTGTTTGGAAGGTTAAGGCTCCTCCGCGCGTCTCTTTCTTTGTTTGGAATGCAGCTTGGGAGAAGATTCTTACTGGGGATAATCTGCAGAGTAGAGGCTTTGATTTTGTTGACTGGTGCATTATGTGTCGTTGTAGTGGGGAGACAGTAAATCATTTACTTCTCCATTGCGACAAAGCTTATAAGTTGTGGAGCTTGGTGTTCAGATCTTTTGGGATCAATTGGGTTTTGCCAAGTTCGGTTGCAGATACGCTTTTTAGTTGGTGGAATTGGCTGGGAAAGCACTCCTCTAGTATTTGGAATTTAGTTCCTCCGTGCCTAATGTGGTGTATTTGGAGGGAGCGCAACTGGCGTACTTTTGAGGACTTGGACAAATCCGATGACCAGCTGCTCGCTTTTTTTAGTGGCTCCCTCTTTGATTGGTCTAGGGCTTGGGGACTCACCTCTAGTGATTCTCTCCCTATGTTCCTTAATTCCCTTATTTGTCCTTAGGTTTTTGTTGTTTGTTGTTTGCTTTGTTGTTTTTTCTTGTTTGTTCCCTTCTCTGTAATCTTTGGTCTGCCTTATGTTGTTTGCATGAGGTAGTTTCTTGAATATACCTCTCTCTTACTTATCAAAAAAAAAAAATAAACTACATTTGCCACCTAATTCTTGTCCGTCTATAGCAAAATGCATAGTATAGCTTTCATGCTTAACAACCAAACAATAATAACAACTTAGGGATATTCCTGAATATCCTCAACATATAATAGCCAATTTTTCATACTAAATCTTTGGGGACCCAAAACCAGAGCCATTTATGGTACAAGTTAACATAATAAGATATCAAACTAGAATTCCTAGAAGCATTCTCAACCTTCATTGGAATTGAAGGGAAATTGAATGAAAGACACCAGACTACTTTCAAATACTGATCCAGCCATTCGCGATCCAAAAATTAGTTTGTTGTAAAGAGATTGTTAATAAGACATGTTAAAAGCTTAAACTGCATACCATTGAACGCTATGCTGAGAATATTGAATTCATGATTGCAACATATCTGGAGAAGGGGAGAAAAACTTTCAGAGTAAAAGCTCAACCAAGCAGTACAAAAAATATAACATAACAATACAATACTTCCAAAGATTATAAAGAAAATACTGTTCTGGCCCATCTGACGATCCCTGCACACATAAAATCTGCTCCCATATGTTAGTAACTTTACCAGAGAAATATACCATTAAGTTCATGAAATTAAGTTCATGAAAATCCTATTAGAATGTGATAAAATGATGAAACATCAAATAAAGATAAAAATAGAAATACAAAAAAAAACCCACAGAAGGTTGGCTCTAAGAAACAGAAGCAATGCATATGCATATATATATATATATATATATCATCTATAAATTGGCCTTGCCAATTGCTCTAATCAGGCCAGCCACATAAATCAATCTGGATGATAATTCACATGAGTTTGGTAAAATATATGTCAACTTTGGATGATAACAAAAGCTGTTTAAGTATCATATCACCAAGAACATCACCACAGGTCAACATTCGTAATAAATCAAAAGAGTTTGTAGAACCAAAAAAGAAAAAATTCTGTTTAAGGTCTAAATGGCACACGCATTCAATGGAATGTCATTCATTGTCAATAATTACACTTTTTAGTGCATCAATGACCAGCATCATCTTTATATAAATTTTTGCAAAGGCAGTAAAGAAGGAAACATAACAAAAACACTATAGGAATCAGTATCACTAACCCGTTAGTTTGTGGATAACTATAGTTTTTAGTTTTTACAAACCTGAAAAAGGCTGTAGTAGCTATTAACATATCACATATTTTCTAATCTTGTTTTGTCAAATAACAAGATTATTATAGCACATGCATATCATCTTGGAAAACAAAATCCCACAGCTGCACGATACATGGGCAGTTAAATGAACAAAATAAATATCAGTATCCCAACTTAGCAAAAACCATAAGAATTAAAAATATGAATACTCACTCGAGGATGTGGACGGAGTGATCCTGAACGAAAAACACTCTGTATATCTATTCATGGAATGAATGAAGTGAAGCAAAAACACTCCAAATTATTTGCATTTGTATATGTATATACAACACATTTTTTTAATTTATACACAGAATTGACAAAAGTGGGACTGGTGTGCTTGGCAATGAGGCCAACAGGTAGGTTGTCAGTTTTTGGGAACTTTCAGCAGCGAAACATGTTGGTTCTTCATGATCTTAAAAAGGAGATTCTTTCTTTCATTCCCACTAAATGTGAGCAGCTGTAGGTTCTTTGGTTAACCTGCTTTTGCTTAAGTCTCAATATTTTTTGTGTGCATTAGAAATTTTCTTAATACACCTTAAGTACATGCTTTACTTCCTCAATTTGCCAAAAACTAAACTATCATTAAGATGCCAATAAAAGACAAGCTAGCTATAGCAAAAGATCAGGTGTTTGATATCATGTCTGTTCAACAAATCTGAAAAAAGCTTCATTCATGGAATCATGATAGCAGTACATGTCATAAAGGTGTATTAATCTAGTGGGAGGGAACTCATGAATTTGGAACTCTGGTGAGCCACCCCTGACAGTTCTGCTGTTGGCACACTTCCTAGATGAACAAGCACTCGAAGTCCCACAACCACCTCCAGAAGCTCGGCATGGACATCTCATTGTTTTGCAAGAAGACTTTCTACTACAAGAGCAGCAATAGAGTTTTTCTTCTTTTTCTGACTTTGGCACCCAATCATCATCATCCGAATCATCCAAATATTCTGATTCAGATGTATCCATGTCTTCCGATCTAAAGGAGCTCCTGTAGCCCTAAAATCATGTATAGAATAATTCAGCCAATAAAATACAAAAAATAAAAATAAAAATAAAAAGCAAACAGTTTTTGGCTGATGGTAAAAAAAAGAAAAAAAGAACAACAATAGAAACAATTAACCAATAATAGGTGACTGGAAATCATGTATAGCATAATTCAGCAAAAAAAAAAAAAAAAGCAAACTATGTTTGGTTGATTGTCAAAAAGAAGAGGGTTCGCCTACCTGGTTGCGCAAGTCATTCTTATGCCCTTCCTTGTTTAGGTCCCCATCCATTGCCATTCTCATTTTCTTCAAGGCATTCTATTGCAAAGTAAAATAGGGAAAAAAAATGATAAGAATAATAATAGACAATCATGTCCAAGAAAGTCAAAAGGACAGTTTAACAACGTATGATGTCACTTAATAAGTATAGCTATATAGATCCAAATCCAATTTAATGAAATAGATGGCCCACCCAAATCCAATAGATGTTATGTATATATGTAGATTGTATCACTATTTTTTTTTTCCCTCTCCCAAGATATATTACTCATGGCCAAATTAGAGGAACCGTAAAAGGCATGGATCACACTAAGCCATGCACTTACTAGTGAATCTATAAGTTCTGCATTTTCCATCTCCAATTTCTCAACCTTTTCTCTATAGTCTACTTTTTCCGTTTCCAATTTTACGACCTTTTCCTTCAAATCTCTTATTTCTGAGTCCTTTTCTCTACAGTCAATGCAAATTTTTGTAGACATAGAAGCTTTTTCTGTTTTTCGTTGCAAAACTTGGCATGTAATAAAAAAAAAATGTATGAAATAACAATGAAAGCCCTACACCTAAGCACATTAAAGGTAACACACAATGATGATAAAAACAACAGCCAACTATACACAGGCAACTTTGTTACACAAATATCTGCTTTTTTATTATATTTAATATCTTCAATTTATATTGTTTTGATTTTTTAAGCAATCAACTAGAGAGAAATTACCTGGTTTCAGTATGCTGCACTCAATAATAATGTGGTTACCAAAACAGTTCTTGGACAGCAAATTAATAATGGAGAAAAATCTCTTTCTAGGAAAGAATATGTATGTATAGTTATCAATCTATGTATACATACATAGATTGATATGTGTATGTATAGTTACACTCTACCATATCTATAACCAGACCCTAAGAAAGATGGGATCTAAAAGGCCCACAAACACAATTCAACAGTAGATTGAACCAATAAAGTATATTGAGAGAATACTTACAACTACCTTGTTCTGAATGTTGCGAGCATGATTTGCACACATCAATGTGTTCAGGGTTTCCTTACGATTTGTGTCAGTAGGACTTACACAAGCTTCAATCAATACAAAACATTGTTAACATTAAAAATAAAAAGGAGGAATTACAAGAAAGAAAGATCTAAGTTGCTTGAATAAGTATATTGACACATACCAATCATAACCGTTTTGCTTTTTCCTCCAAGAGAATCCTACAAATTCAAATTTCAATAAACAATCATGAGAGAATTTTTTACAATCAGTCAAATTTTCACTTTAAATACCAAAAAATGTTAATAATAACCCTTATTCCATTATTTTGGTACTTATGGCAGTCTCCATATTACACCTTCTTACTATGTGTTCTTGTGTTATGTAAAATATAATGTACTAATCCATGACCAGATCCAATTTCATTGGTACAAGCAAATTCTGAGAAATTATACTTACAATTTAAGTAAGAAAAATAAATATTTATTCACTTGCCTGTAACAAGCAGGTTAACTTGCTGTCATGATACAGAACGTGACATCTCTTTTTATCTCCCAAGGCATTTATCACTTTGCCAAGTGCCAATAAACCCACATTGATAGAAACTCCTACATCAAATAAACTATTAAAACAAACACAAATGGGAAAAACTTCAATTTAAGTAATGTAACATACTTATCATTCCATATATCACATATACAACAAATGGCTATTTTAGAATGTAAAACTACAAAGCTATAGATGTTCATCTTGCCATTATTTTATTAACCATATTGTAACAGATTGAAACCCCAAGACCAAGTCTCTACCGCACTACCTTCTTCACGACGCATGCCATCCACACCCATTCGTTCTGCACATTCAGAACTAGCGAGATCCACTAGAAGCAGTTTTGCACATAAGTTGTCATTACCAATGTCTTCATTGGTTACTCTGGCTACGAAGTGTGCAACTTTCTTTTGCTCCATAGTAATTGTAAAGATAGCATGTGAGCGACTGGAAAACGGTACAAAAGGTTAACATGAAGTTCAACATTATAAATTATATAACTTTCAACATAATGAAGTATGGCTTCACACACACTCAATAGATCCTGATTCTTTTTGGTTTATGCATTACCTAACCCCATTAAAGGATCAGGAACTAAAATGTCAAACCACTCTCTCTAGAAGCAAGCATAAGTTAGTTGTTATATATTCTAAAGGTTAAAAGGCGAAGACAGAGCTTTTGCCTAAAAAAGACTAGAATTGAAGACTGGTGATACCACGAAAAACTAAACAGCAATTCAGCTAGCATCTTAATAAAATGCAACAAAGATGGAGTATTTATGTGGATATGCACATAACACCTTAATTGGGTGCATATTCTGTCAATAAATGTAAAATGGCAACACCACATTTGGTATAAATTATTTGTAAAATTTCCATATATTATTCTACAAAAATTATGGACTACAAACATGTCATGTTCTGTACTTAATTTCTATATTTTATTGCCATGATGTTTCACACAAAGCAATCAAGGTGCATATTTACGTGGGGTTTTAGGCAACTAGAGAAGGTGATGGATTTAGGTAGAAGACTAGAATCTGATAGGAGATTCGCAGTTGGGCTCACAGTGGTTTGATTGGGCAGGTCTGGTGGAATGGAATGGATGATGGCAAGGTGGGGATTCTGTGCAATCTGGGTGGTTGTTTTGGGTGTTGGTTGATTGAAGGGTGACAATTTGAGATAGAGCAATTGCAACAGTTCAAATTATGAAATGTTCATTCAAAACTGCAAAGCTAGAGATTTTTATTGGCAACACTTTTCAAAAATATACATCATTATACAATTTCACCTTGATTGGCTATTCATATCAATACTCTCAGTGGCACGAGAGTGGGAACCGCGAGATAGATATTTTGCCATCTCTTCTTTTGTCCTAACTACTGCCTCGGTGATTCCAGCAAGTGTTGTTCCTCCACCCCTCATATCTCTTTGTATGGAAACCCTTGCACGCTTTAATGGAGCTGCCCCTTTAGGCAAATTTGGAACTAGCAAGTCATACACTTTATCCATGAGTACCTGTCATCACATCATACCACATCAAGCAAATAAACTCAAGTAGCGAGGCGAAGGAAACAAAACGAAACAAGCTAACTAGAAGTATTTCTTTTACCTCAATAAATGAGACTCTAATATCAAATTCTATTGAATCTTTCATTACTTCGATTCTCTAGAATATGTCTTCCATTACTTTAGGTATGACTCCTACATTACTTCCCTTCCCTGAATAGTTAGTCCCCATGGTGTACGTCTTCCCCGACCCCGTCTTAAAAAACACAAACAGAGTAAACTCAGCAATGTATCAAAACATATTTTCAGCAATGTATCAAAACATATTTTCGAGTGTTCTAACTCTATAAGATAAAATAAAAAGTTATACCTGGCCATATGCAAGAACAGTGGCATTACGACCATTAGAATAGTGCATCCACCAGAGGAGAAACATAATCATCATATAATGCAAAAGAAGGCAAGCCAGTACTACCACCATAAACATAATCGAAGGTGAAGTACTGCGAACCAACTTGCACCTAATTTTGAACACCAAATTTCAAAATTCTAGCACCTCAATCATACACATCATCAAATTCGATTAAAACTAATTTTTAAAAAATCAAGTACCTGAGGCAGAGGTTCACCATGAACCACTGAAATGCAATCCGTACAGCCAAGCTCGGTCGTCATCAAAGGCCTGATAATAACCGCGACTCGGATGCATTGTGAACTCCTCGCTTCCGAATTCTTCATCACCAAAACCAGAGAGATTGCGAGAGATCGACGGGCGCGTTTGTTTTATTTAGTTTTTTTTTTTTTTTTTTTTTTTTTTGAAACGAAACAAAGAGAGAGAGACAAATAAAATGATGTCAATGCCATTGTTGCTATTAGTTTGAGAGTGAGTTTGAGAGAGTTCAGGGTTTGAGAGAGTTCGAGGGTTTGAGAGGGTCTGAGCTTTAGAGCAGGGACGGACCCAGGATTTTAAGCTTTGGAGGGGGGGCGGAGGTAAGCGAAAAAAAAAAATTCCAACTCCACTTGTCCCTATTATGCTCAACTACCAGTTAACAAAGAAAAAACTAATCATAATCCCGTTGAATTTCATCACGTTGATTAACATGATATTTTAATATTTGTTTGTGTGTTCCGGAATCATAAACCAATCAAGGTCAATTCTTTGAAATTGTGTTTGAGAGATTGAAATATCGACATTTTCCGGAATTGAAAAATTCATATTTTCTAGAATTGGAACATCCACATTTTCTAGAATTGGAATATAATGTAAACTCCTCACTGCTATATAATGTAAACTAAATAGTGTGTTTTGATGAGCTTTCTTTCATAAGTTTATTTTCTTTGTTGCGCAAAAATACGGTTGTACTTTGAAAAGGGCGATGCTTTAAATAGTTATTTATTTCTGCTTTAAGATGAAAATAAGATCATTTTAACAATCCAATGAAATTCCTGAATTGGGAGAAAAAAAAAAAAGTACGGGATGGGGGAGAACAAATTGGAAGAAGAGGGAAGAAAAGAACAAAAGCTAACCTCATTTGACACATCAAATCAAATACTCCATCCTGAATCTTCTTGTAAATGGTAGCAGCTCTTTTTATGAATGCCTGCACAAAAAATTATTTACTATTTAAAACTGAGAAAGGTAAAGGCAAAAAACCAAACCTCAATTCACATATATAGTTGAAGAATCTGAGGATTTTGTTACAAGGCACTTTCCAACATATCAGAAATATTTATTCTTACCTCCTCAACATTCTGAGCAGTTTTAGCAAAGGCCTCCATAAAAATCAGACCACGCTCCTTGGCAAACTGTTCACCTTCCTCTGTGCTCACAGCCCTTCTGTGAGCCAAATAACACTTATTACCAATAAGCATTATTGTCATGTTTGCATTTGCATGTTGCCTTGCATCTTCCAGCCAGCTAGCCAAATGATTAAAAGTCTCCCTCCTACAAATACAAAATCAAAATTGTCATCCTAGTGCCTTATCTCAACTACATGGCACAAAATGATACCAGATAACTATAAAATATAAAGAGTACCCAATGAGTACATTCATTAGAAAAATTCAAAGCTCCTTTTATGTATGCTTCTACATGTAACATTTAGTCAGCCACTAAAATCTGCCTTAGGCAAGAACCTTTTAATTTCCACTAAATTGTGGAATTTTTGTTCAACTTTCTTTGGCAATGCCGATTTTGTTTTCACTAGACATTGATTTGTAGAGTCTTTCGAAATGCAATGTAAAAGTTCTGATGATTCGCTAGATCAAAAATGACTGCTGGAATGTTATAAGGGTACCACACAATGATGCGTTCCTAATGATGGTAAGGTGTACAACAAGATAAAATAAATTCTCTGGGTATGAGTGAAAATCCTGCTTTATAGAACAAATCAAACAAGTAATTTTTCTGTATAAGACTACAAGCAAACGAATGATCATACTTAAATGAAAACGTACCTGGTTATATCATAGACAAGCAAAGCACCAGCAGCCCCTCTGTAATAGGACCTCGTAATAGATCTGAAGGATTCTTGACCTACCTGGAATATTTCCAA
Organism: Quercus glauca; assembly: GCA_023736055.1. Lineage (NCBI taxonomy): Eukaryota > Viridiplantae > Streptophyta > Magnoliopsida > Fagales > Fagaceae > Quercus > Quercus glauca. Next base: position 38,403,442 of record CM043323.1, read on the forward strand.
GGAAACTTTAGCATCTACAACTTTAGTCACTTAAGGTACAAAATCGAATTCGATCACAAACACACAGAAATTTAAGGAAGTACACTTGATAAATTTAAGCAACCCATTTCATAATAATCATCAAGCCAAATTCTGATAACGAACTAATGTTATGCAGAAAATGCTCAGATTGAATTTTGCATCAAACTCACATTTGTTACACCCATGGAACAAAAGAAAGGTGAAGATGCCAATAGTTATATTGTGCTTGTGTTAAAAATAGAATTCAGTGTAAATTGCAAAACAGAAAGGAAAGAAAGAGAGAGAAAAATTACAGAATCCCAGATTTGAAGCTTAATGGGTTTGTTGTCGATGGTGATCATCCGAGCCCCATACTCAACACCAATGGTGAGGTCATGGACCGGCTGGAACCGCTTGTCCGTGAACTAAAGAAGAAGACATGACTTCCCAACTCCTGCACAACCATAAACCATAAATTCACTCACTCACATCAAACTCATAATAATATTTTTTTTTTTTTTATATAAGTAAGAATGTTATATATACGAAAGGCTACTCTATGCATGAAAAACATAGAACAAACCCAGAAAATACAAGAAGAAAACAGAAAAAAACAAAAAAGAAAACCAAACAACAGATTAAATACAAAAAGAAAGAGAGCTAAGAAAAGAGGGAAGAGAATCACTAGTCGTGATTCCTCAAGCCCGAGACCAATTAAAAAGAGTCCCACTAAAAAAGGCAATCATCTAAACACCTGAACAATCCAAATCCTCAAAAATCCTCCGATTCCATTCCTTCCAAATACACCATAGGATGCACAACGGAACTAAGTTCCAAATCTGCGATGAATGCTTCCCCAACCAATTCCACCAGCCAAAAAGCAAATCTGGGACGCGTTTTCCTTGCTGTAACTTCCTTCGCCTTGGTTTTTCTTTTCTTCTCTCTCTCTCACTTTCAACTTCAATTCTATTCAATTCAATTCCATTCGTCGCTTTTTGCTTCCTTCGGAAATTCAATTCAAAACTACAAGCTGCCTTTTGTTTGGTTTCATTCATTCATTGATTTTAGTATTTGGGAATGTCATACGCTCATCTCTTCAAGTACATTATCATCGGCGATACTGGTACTTCTCTCTCTCTCTCTCTCACAAATTCGAATTTGTCTTTTGTTTTTTGTTTTTTGAATTCAGATCTCAATAATTATTACGTTTCAATCGCATCAAATTACTTTCGTTGTTGATCTTTTCTCAATTCTCTCTGTTTAATTTTATCCAATCACCGACTCTGATAGGATTTCTGATTTTGTACTTATTCTCTATGTTTTTTTTTGGATGTGATTCTCGGCTTTATTTTATATTCCAGCGTGGCGGACATATTTTCAAGTGGAAATGGAATTTTTTTACCATGACTTTTTATTAATTTTACGAGAAAACGAAATCCCTGAATTTTGAATTGAATTGAAATTGTAGCTAACTAATGAGACTTTTGAGTTTAATAAAATAATTAGTCACTGTGAGTCTTAGACAATGATGGATCCACCACTTTTTCTCTGTTCCTCGTTAGAGTTAGAGTTGTAGTAAAAGTTGTGGATTCTGTAGTTATTTACTGTAACAATTGAACATATTGGTTGGAATCAAATGAAGTTTTGTACTTGATTGGCTTCTAGGAAGGGTTTTGTTTTAGAAATATTATTATGAACTTCATTTTTTCTATAATAGAGTTCCAAATCACTCTATCCTTGAATTTAGCACCCAAAGGATGTCCCAAGTATGTCATTAGACACCTCTGTAATTTGAACTAACTCTGACTTAGCCAGGTTAAGGTGCAACCTTGGCTAGTCTTAGGCGCGGTTTACAAGTTCACAAATGCTAGAGGCCATAGTGGTTTCCTTCACTGGGACAACATTGCTTGGTCTTAATTGCTATTGAGAAATAGAGTGGTTGAGAAAGACGCAGAGACAAGTAAGAAAATGACTATCAGTGGGAAATTGTTTTTCTTTGTGATCAATTGATATTGCGGTTTCACCCATGTCTGAGGCCCAGCTACCTCAAATTAGCCAAATATTTTGCGGTTTTCTTCTTTCAATCTTTTTATTATGGGTGGTTCCTGTTTTTGTATTGAATCCAAATTTTTTCAACTGGTGGTAGAGGAAGGGGGACAGTATTTTTCTGTTAGGATTTTTGAACGGAGTAGGTACTTCATGAAGTCGGTCTTCATGGGTAAGAATGCGACACAATGGCTGCTGAAGAGTTTAGAACAAATTGTTGTTGGGTTTAGTCCAAAGTATTTTTATACGTTTAGGGAAGGTGATGTAGCTTACACCCTCCAACGGAGCTCCAATTCTTTTGGCTTGTTCCTTCTATTGACTGAAGTTGGCGGGTCTAGGAGGCTCATTATTATTCCAGAAGGCAGAACCAAGCATGGATGGAGGGTTTTCGGGTTAAAGTTAAGGAAGATGTTGGAATCTGAAAACTATGTGAATGGCGGTTCTAGTCAGTTGAGATTTGTAGCTCAGCTTCACAAGGATAAGTCAGGGGTTCAACCATTTAAAACTTTTGCCGATACGGTGCGTGGGTATCAAGTGCAGGTCAGGGGCAGAAATAATAGGGGGGGGAAGCAGAAACCAGTCATTGATCAGAGGAGGATGAGCAAAATGCCGGTGAACTTACCTAAGATGGGTCCTCGGCACAGTGATGTGGAACTTAATTTGGGAAAGACAAATCCGGTAGAAAATAAAAGGAGCTTTCCGTTGAATTTCAAATCAAAGGTGAATGTTTCTGTTTATGGAAAAAATGGTGAACTGAGGAAGGCTCACTAGACAGGACAACGCTCGACAATAGAGGTGAATGAGGAAGGTAAGAGGCGCGTAGCATGGAATTCTTATAAAGGTGGACTGAGGACTTCTAAATGGGTCACAAGGAGTCAGAGGGAACACATGGTAGGTCGTCCTAGTGGGTCACGGGCACAAAAAAATTCTGTGATAGGCTCTACCCAGTTTATGTGTGATGCAGGGATTTCTAATAAAGGTAGTTGGAGGAATTCTAATTGGTTCTTAAGTTATCAGAGGAAGTTGGCGGTGGGTCCTTCCAGTGGGTCACAGGATCAAAGGTTGTGTCCCTCTTTGGCCCAAACTGGTCTGGGCTCTCTTCAGTCAAATGTGTTTTGCTTCTCGGGCCCAAGTGTCTCCGAAATGGGTGAGCCCTCTTCTCTGCCTAGCCCAACACCCCCGGCCCACCCGGCGATAACTTTTATATCTCCCTCAGACACGCTCGAGCCATTAAGGTCCAATTTTAAGGTGCCTGAGCGACAGGCTGAGCTTCCGTTGCTCGTTTGCTGCAATGGGTCTGATGGTATCAGCTCCGATAGGCTCACGGTGGCTGGGATAGGGACTGGGTTCAACTCCAATGCTCTCACGGCGAGGCCGATGGGGAGTTTTAACAACTGTCTTCAAAGGAAAATTTCCAACAGCACTGCAGTGGCTAGGCTGAAGCTTGTTACCAGCTCTGACGGTCTAGTGGTGGCTCCGAAGGTGATTAATCATTTTTTCTCTGCTAGGTTTTCCTCTAACAGTCATGAGGCATTAAATGGCAGCTCCTCCACAATGATTCTGGGTAAGACCTCCATTGAGCATCCAAAGGCACCGGGTAACGCTGACCGGAACAGTATTCTGAGCTTATCAAGAGCTGGGATATTGGGTGGTTGGGTTGGTTGTGCTGCTCAGGGGATAGACACTTCCCATCATCAGCGTTGGGTTTCGCCGGTGGATATGTCGGGGTGCACCGAGTCTCTTTTGAAGATGGTTTTCAGGTTTATTTTTGAAGGTAAGAGGTAGGTGATTCTCGAATTTGTGCCAAGATTGGTTGTTCCTTCTTTTGCCAATCTTTTTCTGGACTTTTTGCGAGCTGGGTCAATGGGTTTTGGAGTATTAGTTCAGGAGGTTAATTCTTTTTCTAGTAAGGAACTTTTAAGTCTTCCTAGGGAGGTCATGCTTGTGGAGGATGCAATTGATTTTTCTGTGGGTTTTGGTGAAACAGAAGTGTCAGATTGTTTACCTTTGCAAACCATTGCTCCGAGTGTGTCATCAAATTCGGCAGAGTTGGAGGAGGCCACTGAGATATTGAGCATTGAGAATAAGTTAGATATTTCTGGGTGGGTGAAACACAGAATTCCTGGGTTCAGTAAATTGGTTAGGTTGTCAATAACTCGACATGAGAAGTTGTGCATTGCTCTATTACAGAGGCTAGAAACTGTGATGGAAGCAGCCAATGTGTTACACAGGAAAGAAACGGGTAGCAAAAAAGTGGCTAATTCTAAAAACAAGGGATGTAAAGAGTTGCAAAACTTGATCTGTTCGGTGAATTATGACAGGAGATAGAGGGTGGTCTTGTGCTAGAGTCAGTAGTTGGGGATAGTTTTGTGTTTATGAAGATAAAAATGATTTCGTGGAATGTTAGAGGTTTAAATGATCCTCAAAAACGACTGGTGGTAAAGATTTTGCTGCAAGAGTGGAAATGTGATGTTGTTTGTTTACAAGAGACGAAAATTGCTAGCATGAATAGACAGCTGGTTTGTAGTTTGTGGAGCTGTCCATATGTGGATTGGGCTGTTTTGGAGGCCGATTGGACTGCTGGTGGTATTTTGCTTATGTGGGATAAAAGGGTTTTGGAGAAGGTGGAGGTTATGGTTGGTACTTTCTCAGTTTCGGTAAAGTGGCAAGGAGTGGGGGACGGTTTTATATGGGCATGCTTAGGGGTGTATGACCCAAATGAGAATATTGAGAGAGGTCACATGTGGAATGAGTTGGTGGTAATTCAGCAGTATTGGAGGATTCCATGGTGTTGCTTTGGGGATTTTAATATTGTTCGCTTTCCTAGTGAGCGTAAGGGTGAGACACGTTTGACCTTGGTTATGGAAAAATTCTCTGAATTTATTGAGGATCTGAACTTGGTTGACTTTCCTTTGGAAGGAGGTAGCTATACATGGTCAAGTGGTACCAATCAACCAGCAATGTCTAGGATTGATAGAGTTTTGGTCACTCCAGACTGGGAGGAACATTTCCCAAATATTATTCAAAGGATTTTACCCCGTCCTATCTCAGATCACAATCCAATTCTCTTAAAGGCAAGGGGAATGGAAAGGGGGAAAAGTTTGTTCAGATTTGAAAATATGTGGTTGAAGACAGAGGGGTTTGTGGATAGGGCTCAATCGTGGTGGAATCGGCATTCTTTTGTAGGTACACCTAGTTTCGTGCTTGCGAAAAAATTAAAGGCTCTGAAAGAGGACATCGTACAATGGAATCGTCGAGAGTTTGGTAATGTAGAGCGTCAAAAGAAACAATTATTGGAGGAGTTGAAAAAATTAGATGCTAAGGAAGGGGATTTTGGTCTCACTGATGGGGAGAAATGTCATAGGGCAGATTTGAGGTCCCAAGTGGAGCATCTTCTTTTCATGGAGGAAATATCCTGTAGACAAAAATCTAGGATGTTATATATCAAGGAAGGGGATAATAACACCAAGTTCTTCCACAGAATGGCTAACTCCCATAGAAGGTATAATCATCTGAGGACTTTGGAGGTGGATGGGGCGGTTTTTGAGAAGGAATCTGAGGTAACTACTCAGGTAGTCCAGTTTTATAAAAATTTGTACAAGGAGTCTGAGGGGTGGAGGCCTTTTGTGGAGGGTTTGGAGTTTGATCGTACTGGGGATATGAAGAGGGTTTGGCTTGAAAGGAAGTTTGAGAGAGGAGATACTTCAAGTCGTAAGTGATTTGGAGGGGGACAAAGCTCCAAGTCCGGATGGGTTTACTATAGCGTTTTATCATCATTGTTGGAGAGTAGTGGAGAAAGACGTGTTAGCGGTCTTTGAAGAGTTTTTTCAACATCGTAAATTTGAAAAATCTCTCAATGCTACCTTCATTGCTTTAATTCCCAAAAAGAATGACGCCTCTAATATTAGAGATTTTCGGCCTATTAGCTTCGTGGGGAGTGTGTATAAAATTTTGGCTAAGATTTTGGCAAATCGTTTGAGAGTCGTTTTAGATCAGTTGATCTCTGAGACTCAGAATAGTTTTGTGGGTGGAAGACAAATCCCTGACTCGGTTCTTATTGCGAATGAGTGTGTGGATAGCCGAGGGAAGAGTAGGGTTCCTAGAGTTATTTGTAAACTTGATATTGAGAAAGCTTACGATCATGTGAATTGGGAAGCTTTGCTGTATTTGTTGAATAGAATGGGCTTTGGAGTGAAGTGGTGTAAGTGGATCCGTACTTATGTTTCCACAGTTCAGTTCTCTATTTTGATTAATGGGTCTCTAGCTGATTTTTTTGGTAGTTCAAGGGGGTTAAGACAAGGGGATCCGCTATCTCCTATGTTGTTTTTGATTTTGATGGAGGTGTTCAGTAGGATGTTGAGAAGAGTGGAGGGAGCTGGCTTGATTCGTGGCTTTAAAGTTGAGGGTAGAAGGGGTGGTGGGGAATGCGTTTCACATCTATTGTTTGCAAACGATACTATCCTATTTTGTGATGCAGATGTGGAGCAAATTCTTCATATTCGGTTGTTGTTACTCAGTTTTCAGGCAGTAACAGGTTTAAAGGTCAATGCGCACAAGAGTGAAATGGTTCCACTAGGAGAGGTTGATGATGTGCATGCCCTGGCGGAAATTTTAGGCTGTAGAGTTGGAACTTTACCTATGTCTTATCTTGGCATGCCGTTTGGAGCTTCACATAACTTCCCTTCAATTTGGAATCCTATTTTGGAAAAAATTGAGCGGAAATTGGCCGGGTGGAAGAAGTTATATTTGTCTAAGGGGGGCCGATTGGTGTTACTCAAGAGTACGTTATCTAGTCTTCCTACCAATTTTCTATCTCTATTCACCATTCCTACTTATGTGGCTAATAAGATTGAAAAGCTGCAAAGGAATTTTCTTTGGGGTGATAGCAAGAATCATCTGGTAGGATGGGAATAAGTTTGTGCACCTATAGCTAACGGTGGTTTGGGGATAAGGAAAATTACTACTTTTAATAAGGCTTTATTGGGGAAATGGCTGTGGCGGTTTGGGAAGGAAGAGGGTCGGTTATGGAGGAGGGTGGTAGCATCAAAATATGGGGAAGAATTGGGGGGGGGGATGGACCTCAAGCTAAGTAGGGGAGTTCATGGGTGTGGTTTGTGGAGAGGTATTCGCATGGGATGGGAGGATTTTAGCAAGAATTGTCAGTTTGTTGTTGGGTTGGGGAACAGAGTGAGATTTTGGCAAGATGGGTGGTATGGGGATCAACCTTTCCAAGTGGCTTTCCCAAGGCTGTTTGTAATTGCCATTGATAAGGAGGCATCTGTAGATGTTCTTTGTCAAGGCAGGGGGCAGAGAATAGATGAATTTGAGATGTTCGTTTTATTCGAGAATTTAATGATTGGGAGATGGATGAAGGGCTGCATTTTCTTCGTACATTGGGAGCTAATACTCCTCTAATGGATGTTAGAGACCGAATGAGAAGGAAGTTGAAGACTAATGGGGAGTTTGACATCCGGTCATATTATAACAAATTGTGGGATTCTCCCTCAATTGGCTTTCCTTGGAAAGGAATATGGTGAGTAAAGGCTCCTAGGCGAGTTTCTTTTTTTGTTTGGCGTGTAGCTTGGAATAAGATCCTAACGGGTGATAACTTGAGAAGATTGAGAAACAAAACCCTTCCTAGAAGTCAATCAAGTACAAAACTCCATTTGATTCCAACCAATATGTTCAATTGTTAAAGTAAATAACTACAGAGTCCACAACTTTAACCACAACTCTAGCTCTAACGAGGAACAGAGAAAAAGTGGTGAATCCATCATTGTCTAAGACTCACAGTGACTAATTATTTTATTAAACTCAAAAGTCTCATTAATTAGCTACAATTTCAATTCAATTCAAAATTCAGGGATTTCGTTTTCTCGTAAAATTAATAAAAAGTCATGGTAAAAGAATTCCATTTCCACTTGAAAATATGTCCACCACGCTGGAATATAAAATAAAGCCGAGAATCACATCCAAAAAAAAACATAGAGAATAAGTACAAAATCAGAAATCCTATCAGAGTCGGTGATTGGATAAAATTAAACAGAGAGAATTGAGAAAAGATCAACAACGAAAGTAATTCGATGCGATTGAAACGTAATAATTATTGAGATCTGAATTCAAAAAACAAAAAAACAAAAGACAAATTCGAATTTGTGAGAGAGAGAGAGAGAGAAGTACCAGTATCGCCAATGATAATGTACTTGAAGAGATGAGCGTATGACATTCCCAAATACTAAAATCAATGAATGAATGAAACCAAACAAAAGGCAGCTTGTAGTTTTGAATTGAATTTCCGAAGGAAGCAAAAAGCGACGAATGGAATTGAATTGAATAGAATTGAAGTTGAAAGTGAAAGAGAGAGAGAAGAAAAGAAAAACCAAGGCGAAGGAAGTTACAGCAAGGCAAACGCGTCCCAGATTTGCTTTTTGGCTAGTGGAATTGGTTGAGGAAGCATTCATCGCAGATTTGGAACTTAGTTCCGTTGTGCATCCTATGGTGTATTTGGAAGGAATGGAATCGGAGGATTTTTGAGGATTTGGATTGTTCAGGTGTTCAAATGATTGCCTCTTTTAGTGGGACTCTTTTTGATTGGTCTCGGGCTTGGGGAATCACGACTAGTGATTCTCTCCCCTCTTTTCTTAGCTCTCTTTCTTTTTGCATTTAATCTGTTGTTTGGTTTTCTTTTTTGTTTTTTTCTGTTTTCTTCTTGTATTTTCTGGGTTTGCTCTATGTTTTTCATGTATAGAGTAGCCTTTCGTATATATAACATTCTTACTTATAAAAAAATATATATATATTATTATGAGTTTGATGCGAGTGAGTGAATTTATGGTTTATGGTTGTGCAGGAGTTGGGAAGTCATGTCTTCTTCTTCAGTTCACGGACAAGCGGTTCCAGCCGGTCCATGACCTCACCATCGGTGTTGAGTATGGGGCTCGGATGATCACCATCGACAACAAACCCATTAAGCTTCAAATCTGGGATTCTGTAATTTTTCTCTCTCTTTCTTTCCTTTTTGTTTTGCAATTTACACTGAATTCTATTTTTAACACAAGCACAATATAACTATTGGCATCTTCACCTTTCTTTTGTTCCATGGGTGTAACAAATGTGAGTTTGATGCAAAATTCAATCTGAGCATTTTCTGCATAACATTAGTTCGTTATCAGAATTTGGCTTGATGATTATTATGAAATGGGTTGCTTAAATTTATCAAGTGTACTTCCTTAAATTTCTGTGTGTTTGTGATGGAATTCGATTTTGTACCTTAAGTGACTAAAGTTGTAGATGCTAAAGTTTCCTTGGAAATATTCCAGGTTGGTCAAGAATCCTTCAGATCCATTACGAGGTCCTATTACAGAGGGGCTGCTGGTGCTTTGCTTGTCTATGATATAACCAGGTACGTTTTCATTTAAGTTTGATCATTCGTTTGCTTATAGTCTTATACAGAAAAATTACTTGTTTGATTTGTTCTATAAAGCAGGATTTTCACTCATACCCAGAGAATTTATTTTATCTTGTTGTACACCTTACCATCATTAGGAACGCATCATTGTGTGGTACCCTTATAACATTCCAGCAGTCATTTTTGATCTAGCGAATCATCAGAACTTTTACATTGCATTTCGAAAGACTCTACAAATCAATGTCTACTAAAAACAAAATCGGCATTGCCAAAGAAAGTTGAACAAAATCGGCATTTCGAAAGACTTACAGTGACTAATTATTTTATTAAACTCAAAAGTCTCATTAGTTAGCTACAATTTCAATTCAATTCAAAATTCAGGGATTTCGTTTTCTCGTAAAATTAATACAAATTCATGTTAAAAGAATTCCATTTCCACGGTAAAAGAATTCCATTTCCACTTGAAAATATGTCCGCCACGCTAGAATATAAAATAAAGCCAAGAATCACACCCAAAAAAAACATAGAGAATAAGTACAAAATCAGAAATCCTATCAGAGTCGGTGATTGGATAAAATTAAACAGAGAGAATTGAGAAAAGATCAACAATGAAAGTAATTCAATGCGATTGAAACCACTATTTTAAAAACCGGACCGGCCAGTCTGACCGGTTCAACCAGGAACCGAGAGCCAATCCGGTCCTGTTAAAAGCCCCAAAACCGGTCAACAACCAAAAAACCGGCCAAAAACCGGAGTTGAACCGAAAATTTAAAAAAAAACGGTTTGATGCCCGGTTCGGTTTTTAAAACCATGATTGAAACGTTATAATTATTGAGATCTGAATTCAAAAAACAAAAACAAAAAACAAATATTGAAACGTTATAATTATTGAGATCTGAATTCAAAAAACAAAAACAAAAAACAAATTCGAATTTGTGAGAGAGAGAGAGAGGAGTACCAGTATCACCGATGATAATGTACTTGAAGAGATAAGCGTATGACATTCCCAAATACTAAAATCAATGAATGAATGAAACCAAACAAAAGGCAGCTTGTAGTTTTGAATTAAATTTCCAAAGGAAGCAAGAAGCGACGAATGGAATTGAATTGAATAGAATTGAAGTTGAAAGTGAAAGAGAGTGAGAAGAAAAGAAAAACCAAGGCGCAGGAAGTTACAGCAAGGCAAACGCGTCCCTCTCTTTTCTGCTATTTATATTTTCTTTTTCTTTTTCTTTTTTTTTTTGGACGGTGAACACTGAAAAGGTAGTCTATGTTTAATTTAATACAGTATTTGTATTTGTATTGTGTGCGTATTTCACAAAAAAAAAAACATTCAAGTTTAATTATATTATCCTCTAAAAAAAAGATTTTAATTGTATTAAAATATAAAATTAGGATAGTAGATTAATTATAATAACTAGCTTGTAACTTCATGTATATTCATGGATATATATATTTAAATATATACAATAAAATGCATAATATAATTCCTACATATATAATTTAAATATACTATTGATGGCTATTTTTATATTTTGTTAACTCTTTAAAAATAATTTTAAGAATATTATTAGGTATAAAATGTAACTTTTCTTTAACTTTACCTTTTTTTTTTTTTTTTGTCACTTGTCCGTTGCCCAACTCCACTTGTCGCTATTATGTTGTACTACCAGTCAACAAAGAAAAAACTAATCTCTACAACTTCAAACTGTACTCTCTCTCAATATCTCTCTTATCTATATAGTACAAGATAGAGAGTCACAAGCTCAGAGTGAAAGAGTCACAAAGCCAAAAAAAAACACACCACAGGCAGCACAGATTCCATTCACAATCAGTCAATCACCAACATCAGTTCAGTTCATCACTCATCAGTAAAAAAACAAACATGAAACACCACAAATCCACAAGGCACAAGCACAATTTCTGTGAATCTCAGATTCTTAGACCAGATCACAAACATTATATATTTATTAGGTTTTGAAGGAAAAGATAAGAGTAATTATCTGTGATGTGAGCGGCGGCGGCGGCAAGTGGGTCTCGAACAACCGGCGACGGCGGCAAGTGGGTCTCGCGTGGACGGCGGCAAGTGGGTCTCGCCGGCGTGGGTATTGGGTAGCATGATCAAGATGGGTCTCGCTCTCGCAAGCGTCACGGCGACACGGCGTAGGCGTGGGCAGCGGCGTCACGGGGTGGGAGAGTGGGTCTCCGTCTCTCTGAGTACACTCTGTCTCGCCTCTCTATCTCTCTGTCTCGCCTCTCAGTGCTCTCACTTTCCTTTCTATCTCTCTGTCTCGCCTCTCTATCTCTCTGTCTCGCCTCTCAGTGCTCTCACTTTCCTTTCTATCTCTCTGTCTCGCCTCTCTATCTCTCTGTCTCGCTCTCGCAAGCGTCACGGCGACACGGTGTAGGCGTGGGCGGCGGCGTCACGGGGTGGGAGAGTGGGTCTCCGTCTCTCTGAGTACACTCTGTCTCGCCTCTCTATCTCTCTGTCTCGCCTCTCAGTGCTCTCACTTTCCTTTCTTCTTTTTTTCTCTTTTTCTTCCTTCGTTTTTTGCTCTCTCCGTCTGGTTTTAGACTGCTGAGAGCTGAGTTTTTTTTTTTTTTAAAGAATTACGTGGGTCACGGGCTCCTGGGCTGGCCGAATGATGGGCTAGGGATCATGATTTTTGGGAGGGCCCGAGCTAAAAACTAGGGGCCCAAGCTCTTTCCTCTTTTTTTTTTTTTTTTGAAAATTTTAGCTGCTAAATTTTTTCATTTGGCTCAGAGGGCCCGGGCCCCCTTTGGCTCTCACCTACGTCCGTCCTTGCTTCAGAGTCTTGAGGTTGATCAGAGGAGAGAGCGAGAAAATGACAGCAACGGGTAGAAAGAGAAAATAAAAAGAATAAAAAAAATAGAAAGAAGTATTATTTTAATACGTGTAGGAATTAAAAAATTATTTTAAACTTTTAGCGAAGCTAAAGCGAAAAGTAGCTTTGTTCAGAAGCTTGAAGCTTGGGACCGTTTGGTATAGGAGTTTAAGTAATGTTGTTTAGGCATTTTTGATATGCGTGTGGGTAAAAAAATGTGTAAAAATTTGTGTAATGTTGTTTAAAATGTGAAAAGAGTGGTTTTAACCACTCTACCAAACAGGCCCTTTTGGCTTTACATATATTAATGTAGAGATTTTTTGTGTTTTGGTGAAACTAAAATACATCGTGTACGTTTGGATACCATTTATTTTGCTAAAAATTGAAAACTTATTACTGAAAATACTGTAGCAAAATATTTTTTATTACTATAAATTACTATTCACCCATTTTTAACACTAGAATAATTTTTTCTGGAGAAATAAAAACAAATAAATAATAATAAGTATTATATTATGTCATTTTTTATTTCTTATAATACTTATTCCTATTATTATATAATTACCGTTACAATCTACCAAACGTGCTCTTATAGGTGAAAATTTGTAATTATAAGACAGATATAATTAATCTATCACTTTTTTTTTTTAGAATTTATTAATCTATTACCTTGGTAAAATGAGAAAAAGGAAAAAAGAAAAAACAAAATCGTACCAAACACCTCTCATATAAATTTTCTTTTTTTATTTTACCTTGATATAAATTTTAAGAAGTGTTATGTCTATAACATTTTTACAATACTTTCACAACAAATTATAGGTGGTAAGTTGTTATTAGTTCTAATTTGAATTCACAACTTTGAATTATTTTTTTACTCACCTATAACAACAAACAATAACATGTCATTTAAAATTTGTTATAAAAATGTTGTAAAATATACATTTCTCATAAATTTCAATCACCTATGTCGAAATTAAATGGGTAACAAAAGTTAATATAATGATGATTATCACCGTTTCAGTCAATATAAATTCTCCTTTAATGAGTCTTTCCTTAAGATTAATAAACCTCTACTATGCATAAATAAACCATAACCGCGGAAATACAACCAATCAAAATCAACAAAGAGAAACACTGTAGTGTCCCCCACACAATGATGGATGAATTACAAAAAAATTATAAAAAAAAATTGAGAAATTTTCCCATATTCTCTAGAGAGGAGCCATCAAAAATGTTGAATATTAAAGTCAAATTTCAACCTTCCTCAAACTTCCACTACCAACCCCTTTCCCTTTCCCACTCGAAATGTTTCCGACAACTTAGGAGATGTTTGGTAAGGTATTTTAAACAACGGTTTTCAGTATTTAAACAATATTACACGTATTTCTACTAACTTTTTCACGCACACATATTTTTAAAAAATATACAAATATCGTTACTAGAACAACATTACCAAACACCCCCTTACTTTCACTTATTAAGGCTTTATTGAAAGATGATGGAGAGTAATCTAAGATAATTCGATGAGAATCATAGTTGCCTCACGTTTGAGGTAACAAAATTAATATTAGTATAAATAATTAAAAAAATGACATATCAATTAAATAAATAACGGTATAATATCTCGACCTTTAAAAAAAATTATTGTATAAAAGAGTGGTTTGCAACGACACAGCCTGACTAGGTATAATACTTATTTTTATACAACTTTTATAACAATTTATGTCCTTGAAATTACACCCAACATAATCATAATCATAAAAAAGTATTTCATTGCCACTATTGTACTACTTGTTATGCAAATTATGGGAAAATTGTTTAACATGGTTGCTTTTATTAGTGGCTACTGTAGGTTAAGTGGGAGCCATATGCGTATGAATTGAGCTGCCTTCCTCCTAGTTTTCACATTGATGGAAGTAATATGTGGAGGTTGAAAATTCCACTTATATGTTTTTTGCTTGTAGAATTCCACCTACCTATTTGTGTCCTCCGAAAATTTGGGCTAAAGTAGGAACAACCCGAACATGTTAATACCGATTGCGAATTGCATAAAATAGATGCGAGGGGCAAGGTAGAAAAAAACTTGAAGGGTGGAACATGCAATCCATATTTAGAAATGGAATGATCGTTACTAGTACGTCTGTCACGCAAACAGGATAGAGGAGTTGATGTCACATCATCATCCATATATGGTGTGGTATCGTGGAAGTCATCTCTCCCAATCATCTCTTCATACTCATCTTTACCATGATCAACATCGTCTTTGTCTTCCCCCCCTCTCCTAAGAGATTGAATAAAATCCTGTTGATAATTAGATCTGCAAACCTCCATTAGAGTTAGTGTCTCATGACATGGTAGAGTATAATCCCCAATTGTGGTGCATGGATTAAGAGTTGGATGACCATTAGCATGTAATGATTGTAATTCTTCCCATCCACCACTCTCCAAAGTTGTTTGTTGTACATCTTCACCGCCGACTTCTGTACAAGGCTCCACAAGTATATACAACTCACCAACTTTTAATTGGGGCATAGAGTTTATCCTATCAAACATAATCTTAACAGGCTTCTCACCTTTTAAGCATGAAGAAAATACAATCACTAAAAATTGCATGCGGAGTGCGATATATAATTGTTATGTCATGGAACCGACGGTCCAAATCCAGTTCTTTCATAATTTTCTTTTTCAACTTTTTCAAATTGATCTCTTTCCATTTTTTTAGCTAAATAATCTCTAACTTTTTACCAAACCCTTCATACATCACTCCATGAATCACATCACTACGAGGCTCCCCACCATAATATAGATATAAATCAATTGAACTCATTACAAGCCTATTCAAAGTCAAATGAGTTTACTAAAAAAGTTAGTGACAAGTATAACATTTTTATCCAATATGAACTATAAAATATTGTCTCCAAGCAAATATAAACATTAAAGATAACATTGTATGGTCCACCAAGCACTTATAAACAATTTAATTTTTATTATCTCCAAGAAAATATAAAATATAAAATATAACATTTATTATCTCCAAGCAAAAAAATTTATTAACCAAGCAAATATAAAATATTGTCTCCAAGCAAATATAAACATTTGAATTTTTATATGGTCACTAACTTTTAAAAATTAAAGTTGGTTACACCTTACAAATAACAACCCACTATAAATAACAACACACTGCAAAGAAAAACTACATATTACCCATACACATTACAAATAACAAACCATCACAAAGAAAAACCCATTATATGTTGCAAAGAACAAATAACAACCCATTATAAATACAAAAACCAAAACATTACAAAGAACAAATAATACATTACCCATAAACACTATAAAAGTGGTATATGTATATATATCTACCAAATGAAAGCTTATATTAATGAGGTTTAACCAAAAAAAAAAATTAAGGTTTAGATATTTAACTACAAATTGAAGAAGGAAGCTTTTAATTTTGTAAAATGATCAATGCAGGTTGCGGGATGTGAAGACAGAGAGTTTGGGCAATGTCTATGAGTTATATAATTGACAGTGTTGGTGGAGCAGGTGTTGTAATTAATTGGAACTCAAGTTCCATTTAAAAAGAATTTACCCGATTGGAACTTGAGTTTAGTAAACTCGAGTTTCGTTTGGGTAAATTTTTTAACAGCCTAGAACTCAAGTTTAGCAAACTTGAGTTCCATGTTTTTTTATTTATTATTTATTTATTTATTTAAATCCATGTCAAACGACTAAACCAATTGGAACTCGAGTTTACTAAACTTGATTTTGGGTTGGAACTCGAGTTTAGCAAACTTGAATTTCGGAAACGGTTTACTTAACTAATTAACTTCAGTTAGATGCTATTCATCTAAAATTTTTCTAAAAAGGTACTATTCGGCAAATTTTTGCCTCAAATAGGCCCTTAACTTGCTTAATTATGGATGTCAACTGTCTACCCTCTCTACTTTGCATGTCAACATCAGCTCTATTTTCGCAATAAAATGGCAAAGCTTTTGGGTATTCGATCAAAGCTTAAGAAAATGGCTAACCCTCTCCACTTTCATGTTAACTTGCCAACCCTCTAGCATCACCATAACATTGGAGTCCTATTCAGTTTGGTTTGCATAATCTCTACTATTAAAACATAAAAGTGACTTGCATATATGAAATCCAATCAAATCACACTAGCAGATCCATCATGGGTCCTCAGTATTTAAAAAAAAAAAAAAAAAAATCACAGCTTAATGAGATTGCAAGATTTCTGGGGGAAAAAAAGAAAAAAAGAAAAAGAAAAAAAGAGATTGCAAGATAGATGAAATATTTTTACCAAACGTGTAAGAACCATGCCATCCTACTAGAATTTGTATGTGCAACAGTGCCACTGACATCCTACTAGAATTTGTATGTACAACAGTGCCATGGTGGCCAACCACTGTTGCACGGTTAAGGTAGAGTTGAATAATGATACAACTTCTGAAAATGAAGGGCAGTATCTGCCTTTTTTAATATAATGCTACAAAAATTTGTGAAAACATACGAGGCAGTAGATTGCTTAAACGTGAAGTTCTCTTTCTCAAGGCAATACACAGCACTTCAAGCCATCCACAATTCATGACTTTCCGAGCAGAGCACTGCTAAGATGGATAACACCATCTAGTCCAGTAAAGCACGTTAACTCTCTACGCTAAACTCATTACCATCCTCAGGATTCTCAGGTGAGACTGTTTCTGGAAAGAGTTCTTCATCAGGATACATCTTCTGAAATAGCTACCGAAGTACCAGAACCACCACCAAATTCTAGTCTTAAGCATAACCAATGCCTCAATAGATTAGACCTATGACTTGACAACTGACAGAGAAAAATAGAGATCGATCATTAAAAAATAATCTATGAAAGAAATAGTGATCTGGTTATTCAATCATTCTGTTTCATATTTCCTCCCGAACAATTGTTGCATGGGAGATGACCCAAAACAGAGTAGTTTATGCCGTGAAGTAAGATGTAGTGATGTGGAGAAGTACCGCAATTCATACACAGTGAAACGAAACATTGAACTTTATGAAGATCCAACAAAAGATGAAATACCTTCAAAGCTGCATCCAAAATATTATTGTAATTGAAATTTCCATCTGGCATTGCAGTGGAGTTGATAGATTCAAATTGATCCTGGAATCAAAATAAAATTCTTATCAGATACCAACACATGTCACCATAATGTTACACATAAACAAATCACATCCACTTGCTGGGTATCACAAAGAATCTCCACATATAAGAACTCTGAAGGGTACTCAGACCAACAAGGGTTATGTCTTATCCAATAGGTTACCTATCCACATGTTTAATTTTATGTTATATTGGGAAAATTACACAAGCACTGATTCTTGCACCCTCAATCTCACACTCCATCTCATACTTGTGAGGGGAATAAGTGCCATTCAAGCTAGGGCTCATTGGCTATCCTATTCCTATCCACATGTTTATGCCGTGTCCTCCCATAGGGTAATCAAAAAGAGAGTTTCAAACTAATTTGGGGTTTGGAATTTTTTTTTGGCTGTGGAGGGGGGCAAAAGAAGAGCACTTTCAGTGTACAACTATAACATCATAATAGTACAAAATAGAGTCTAAAAATGGAAAAGTTCTGATGAGAAGATCACCATGGTAAGCTCCTGAATATAAAATGCTTTCCAGAGTACAGTGGGCTTTACTTCTGCTGAATTTTCACAGTGAACAGTTGTACTACTTTCAGAATGTGAGGACTTGGGTAGTGTAAGAAGAGAATCCATGGCAGCTTTCAGTGACTTTACCCCTTGGTTGGCATCATGACACAAAGTACAAAAGTATAATACAAACCTGAAAGAGAGAAGGGAATAATGCCAAACGCATTTCAAGAAGGTAATGGGGACTAAGGGAATCCACATAAAATGCTAGTCACATGACATGGTAAAAAAGGAGTCAATAACCACCATCAATAATATAGCCAATTTATAGCGCACAGGTCTCTACAATTAGCACCAAGTATCTAACATCACACCAAATACCAACCTTTTTAAAATTAAAACAATGTAAAAATTGACATTCTTTCTAACTACATATCAATTCCACACAACCATCAACATCTTGAGAAAGAACATGTTGTTCTTTTCTTTTCTTTTGCCTTTTTTTTTGTAGTGGTGGGGGGGAGGGGCAGGAAGCAGGATGTTGGCTGTGTAGATATTTCTAACTTTATTCAGCCCTTCATAGAATCAATTCATGTGTAGACATTTCTCCCATTGTAATTTTTTAGGCTGCTTCGTGCTTATTTTCATAAAGTAGTCTCATTTCAATATTATTATTTTTACCTATCAAAAAATAAAATAAACCTTAATTCAATGCTCACTTGCAAAATCAGGATCCCATCAAAAATTAATTTAACTAGCAAACTGATTGTCTATCTTACATATGTGCAACAGAATCAAATTCTTTTAAGCAACAAATGACAACATTAAGAACTAGTAGTTATCTTTAAAAACTCATAAACTTACATGCCTGATGGACAAACAGCTAAATCGCTACCTATTTGGAGAGCTCGGATTGATGTAACCTGTTCAGGGTACAAAGCTAGAGGGAGGGGGGAAAAAGTCAGTCTCTCTTTCCCTCTTGATTTCTTATCCCCTCATTCATTCAACAAAAAACAGTAATAGCACTAGAAACTCGATCTTACATCTTGGAGGATATACCACCAGAAAATTTGATGTATCTGGCCTTAAGGAACTCCTTGTAATGCATATTCCCCGAGCAACTTTCCTTTTTTCATCTCCCAGACCTAAAATTTGACGATTTTCTCTTGGAGAATCTGTTGGAGATGAAATTAATGGCAACGGAACTATAGAGGATGGATCCAGGATTAACTGGTGGCTGAATAAGTCTTGATCCGAAGATAATCTAACTCCTTTATAATGCCCAGTACACCACTACACTTAAAATTTCCAGGGAAAAGATGAATTTAAAAAAGATAGACATACTAAGGTCAAATAATTTTTTTCTAATGGACACATTAAAAGGAAAAGAAAAAAATTATGCACCTTGTCCATAAGTAGGGCAATCATTGGCATTCACAGAACCTGCATATTAGAAGTTCATATGCAGATAAGTATAACAGCATGATAAAGTAAAAATAGAAATGCGTGTGTGTGTGTTGGGGGGGGGGGGGGGGGGGGGGTGGTGAACATAAGCAACCCTCTAGATGTTGGACTAAAGTTCAATATTAACAAGAACAAAAAGGTGCAAGTCCAATAATCAGAAAGTAATCCAAAATGCTTTGAGCCAATAGCTTTTGTATTGTGGAAGAAGTAGGTTTTTCAAATTTGATTAAGAGGATAAGTTACAATTTGTATTTTACTCCTCAAAGTATTCCAAAATGCTAGGCACCAGTTTTGATATAGAGCATATTTTTTGTGCCTGTAATTCCAGATATAGTATTCCAATTTTTTGATAAATTTATTTAAAGATAATTTTGGAAACTTATACCTTTCTAACTAAGAGACAAGACAATAAATAGTGTTCCCTTGAGAAGTTGGGTTTTTGAAACAGGACCAACAATTTGGGATGGAGGGAGTATTACTTATCCGAAAAATTATATATCAAATAAAAATATTTTTCAAAGTTTAACAAATACAAAACCAAAGTTTGCCTTTCTAACTATCCTCAGGTTTCATCAATTCCCATGATATCTACTTCCAGGTTTTTCAACTACTTGCCTCACAACTTCAATTCAGAGCAAAGCAAATAGTTGAAAACTCATTTCCAAAGGCAGCAAGCAAATAGATCAAGTTCTTTCTTATAAAACGCATAATACAAACACTTCAAACTAAATAAATAAATAAAAACATTAAAATAAAAAGTACACCTGAAATAAGGTAAGACAAGTATGAACATGCATGTGCCTATTTACAAGACAATGTTCTCATAATCAAAGTTCACAAGGCATTAACAAGTGTTCAGCACTCAGCAGGATGTAAAAATGGTAAGGAAGTAACAAATGATGTTGCTCCAAGAAGCTAAACCATGTATTTCTTGACTAGAACTTACATGAATGCAATCTTTGACAGCAGCACGGCGGCAAAAAGCTTGCGGTAGTTCCCCATGACCATAGATTGGATAAAGAAAAGCCCCAAGTGCATTTGGAAACCTGAGGGACAAGAACTGTAAAAGCACATACTTGTGGCACCTTGCTTCTCAAAATAAAAACCAACCGAACATTCTTGGTTCAAGGATGCAAGAAAGAAAACACAATGTTCTAGTAATACATGCAAGACGAAAAAATCCCCAAAACCATCCATTATCCAGACAAACATTACATTCTCCCTATGAACCTAGCCATAATCCAGACAAGAAACAGAGTTACCGATCGTGGTATCAATATTACACCCATAGCAGGAAGCACCACATAAATAAAACAAACACTTAAAAACAGATTAAGTACGAAACAGAGAATATAAAAATTACCTGCCAACCGATGAGTTGTAGAGAGCCAAACGATCTATACCATCTTTTGTCTTAAGTACATCTTCACATAGCTCCACATTGTCCTGATCATAATCGGCCATGGCTATAGCATACAGAATAATCCTGAAAGGAAAGCAAAGATAGACATTCTCAGTACTTAACCACAAACTATTACTATTACGCACAGCAACGGAAATATATAAATAAATAAATAAGGTGGGGGGTTTTAAGAAAACAACTATAAATGTGACCAATGACCCTAAAAGACATCAAGTCCAAACACCACATTGCACCATTTTAGAAGCTATCACCTACACAGATTGAAAACAAACTACCATATCAGATAAAAACACATTTTGATTTTCATGATGTGTAATTTTTTTACCAGCAACAATAGGTTATTTTTCTCATACTTATTTCTACACCACCAAGTTCATTTTAAACTCTTGTTCAGTACGAATCAATTTCAATGTTGTTGTATCATCTCTATATAGATTCCCAAATCACAAAAATTTTGTATTTCTCAAATTATCAAATGCATCAATAGAATTAGCAAAAATAATACGGCATTTCGAACCATAACCATTCTTAACATATGCATAATTTAAGTGAAAAGCCGAAGAGCCTTAGAGCTCAACTGGCACCTTGTGGTGTTTCCGTTCAAATCTCCTATTAAGTTAACCGAATATTAAATTTCATCGAATTTTTCAGATGATAGTGTACGATTTAATCTTTTGAGGCAACCGCATTTTCTTCAAGAACTCGACGAACGGGCTCTCCAAATCCTGCTCCGAAATCCTCTCATTCTCATCACCACCCAAGTGTTGCTGAACAAGCTTGAAGAACCTCATCAACTGGTTCTTCTCCGTCAACCCCAAGCTCTTATCCTTGAATATCGCGGCCCGAGAGTCCGGCACGTTCGTCAATCTCCCACTCGCATCGCACACGAAGCTCGAATCGATGCTCTTGAAGTCAATGTACTGGTTCGCCCCAGATTTCAGGATCAGATCGATGGACTTATTGGCGCAGAACAAAACCCTAGGTCCACACAAGTCGATGTTGAATTTTCTGGAATGTTCATCGTCGAGGATCTCGGGGACAAAAGAGGAAATTTCGACGAGGGAGTAGAGGGGGCGAGGTGCGAGAGGTACGGGGGTGAAATCGTGGCCGTTGGATGAGGTGGAGGGAGGAGGGGTAGGATGGGAATTAAGGAAATTTGAGAGGTCGTGGAGAGAGAGAGACGCGTAGTGCGACCCGTAGGAGGAGTTCGGGTCAAGGTGGAGGACGGTTTTGCCGTTTGCGGAGGCTGCGGCGGCGATTACGGATTCCGGTAGACCTGTGCCGACGACGATCAGGTCGAATTTGGTTGGTTCGATCGGAGGGTATGATGAAGCGTCTTCGCTCATGGTGGCACGTGTAGATGACTCGCTCACTCGGTTGGGTTGGAAAATGCGGAGAAGAGGGAGGGAAGATTTCAAATTATGGAGTAAACAACTTTTGAGTTTTGACTCAAAAAATCAATGGGCCCACAATTACAAAAAATAGCCCATTGGGTTAGAGATTGGGCTGACCCATTTAGATCCCTGGGAACGAAGGAGAAGGAAAAGATAGAAACTTTGGTGTTGATGTAGTTGTGTACAATGCGATAAAGAAGGCCTTGTACCAACCAAATATTGGGCTTACTGACCCTTTTGTTAGGCCTAACTTTCTGGCCCAAGAGAGAACAAGCAAAAGGCCCAAAATAGGTTAAGTCTTGTGGTACTATGATACTATCATCATGGTTTAATTTGGTTTACAATTTCCTCCCTCACTAATTTTAAGAAAACCCCTACTTAAAAAACTCTCCTAAAGTCATCTCATATCAAGTTGTTTCACATGATAAAAGTTTACTCTCATGTAATTTGATTGAGATCAACCTTCTAATCTTGAACACATCATATTTTCTTTATATAATATACTAGATTTAGTTCCATAAACAAACACAATCATTATAGATGTTTGTTAATAATTATCATAATTATCAAATTCCATATTTGTATATATTTTTTTAAATAGAGAAAATCATATTTTGTTACTTTAAAAAGAAAAAGAAAAAAAGAAGAAGGATGTTTTGTTACTTTTGTATACATTGTTGTGCGAGCCCGGCCCAAATGACTCTAGGTCCTTTGAGGTTGGGCTGCCAATTAATTTGTTTTGAGTGGGCAATGAAGGCCAACCCAACGTGGATACAACGGGGAGTCGCCACCTAATTTTTGTAATGGTTTAGGAGCCATATATATAGCGTTCTCTCAAAGAATGACCTTCTTTATTTTACTACTAGAGATATGGGTTCGGAGTTTAGGTATGGCTTTGGGAACGGGCAAGTCACTTAAAACCGCCCAACCCTTGGGTTGGCTTCCTCTCATTGTATTGTATGTCTTAACCCTATAAAAGGCACACTCAATATTGCATTCTAACTCACACACACACTAGCATATATCTAAGCATACAACATGGCATTAATCATCCCAAAAGGACATAATCATTCATCTATCATGGTATAACATAAACCCTAGTATGTTACTATCATACATGTCATCCACCTGACATTCATCTAATACCATGTCATCATATCATATCCAAGGCATAAATAGTAAATCAAGACAAAAACACAAGCATGGGAAGATCTAAATAACATGTGATTAAGAATAATTCATCCAAACAAACATATTTAAGTCTATCATTAAACAATATCATATTCAAAGATGCATGTTTATGTGAATGTATGACTTATCTCACTTACCTTGCAACAACTTAGCACCTATGGCATCAATGGATGAACATATGAATGCATGTTCACATTAAAGCGAGAAAATGAAAAACAAATCCTAATTTAAACATGTGAAAGGCAAATAAACAACAAACATGTGAAACAGAGAGTCAAAATCACAAATATATATATATATATATATATAAATTAAAAAAAAATCTAAAACAGAAGCATCTTTATGCAAGGAAACAAGAGACAGAATCAAATAAACTAGGGTTAGGATTTCTGGGTAGGATCATGCATACGCATGAACAAGCCTGCATGCACATAATCAAGCCTGCGTGTGCAGACAGGATTATGCACACATGGAATCCTCCCTTGAAACCCTAGCAACACAGCAAATAGGGCTAAGCTTCAAAACTATAAATCTTACATCCTAACATTATTTTAAAACATAAACTACATAAACCTAAATTGCATAGACATATTAAAACATATAATAACAAAAAATTAAAGCAAACAGAAAGATTAAAGCATAAAAAGAAATAAAAAGGAAAAACAAAGTTTAGAATAATACCTCAAACACAAAGTTTTCCAAGCTTAATTTTTGACCGTTCCCCTCAGTGAAATCTATCCACAATCAATAAGAAATGTGATTAGTAACCTTAAACTCAAATATCAAGGCCCAAAAAGACCCTAATTAAAAGAAAATTGACTTAAGAATGTTTTGAGAAAAATTCTCTTTTTGATTCACTATTTCTAGTGAATTTTAAAGTTTTCCCTTAGGATTTCTGTGTGTTTTGAAAATGTACCATGTATGACTATTTATATTGTGAAAATGGGGGTTTGGAATGGCTCCTAAACGATATGGGATTCGTTCCAAACCTCAGCATTAATGCAGAAAACTTGTCTTTTTTTATGTTTCTAGAACCCTACATGCGCGTGCAGGATCGGGCCTGCGTGCGCATGCATCATGGCTGTGCACGCAGGCTGATTCCTACGTGCATATGTCGAGGGCTTCCTTGGCTTTACTTTTCCAAAAATAGATTTATTTGCTCATTAAAAGTTATATTTTTCATTTTAACATTTCTCAAGTCAATTTAACATCTGATTGGGTCCTAAACCAACCTTAGGTCTCAGAATTTCAGCATCATTAAAGAACGGGGGCCCAAGTCGTAAAGAGTACAAAATGTAGTGTCTACAGATGCTCCTCTTTTGACTCGTGAGTTTCGCTAACGAAATCAAAAGAATAAAAGACAAAACATTTTGTTTCAACATACGGCTCGAGCCTAACCCACGCACATGACACACATCACGCCTTAGTCAATTTAACATCTAATTGGGTCTTAAACCAACCTTCGGTCTCAGAATTTCAGCATCATTAAGGAACAGGGGCCCGAGTCGTAAAGGGTACAAAATGCAGTGTCTACAAATGCCCCTCTTTTGATTCGTGAGCTTCGCTAACGGAATCAAAAAAACAAGAGATAAAACATTTTGTTTCAACGTACGGCTCGAGCCTAACCCACGCACACGACACATCACGCCTTATTCAACATAAATTAAACCTCCCTTTAAAAAAAATCATTTCTTTTTATTAAATTATATACTTGAACTATATATTTGATTCTACACATAATATTACAGTTAGTATGGTCACTATTAATTCATTAAGATTTGTATTTAATTTATCAAAATAACACTGGTTTGATTAATATTAAATAAAATTATTTAATTAATATTTAAGTATAAAAAGTATTGCTTAAATTGATCGCCTTAGATCCTAAACTATATTGAACCGGTACAATCGTAAAAAATTATTTCAATCATACTTAAAATATATATACATATATATTTTATCCACAACCCTTTCATAACAAATTTTAAATGATAAGTTGTTATTAGTTGTTACGGGTGGGTAAAAAAATAAGTTAAGTTATAGATTCAAATTCGAACTAATAACAACTTACTAGTTACCACTTATGATTTGTTGTGAAACGTCGTAGACGTAACACTTTTCTTAAAAAAAAAATAAAAAAAATGGTGAGTGACCGTCTTCATGCTAGAGTTTCCTTAGACGTTCATGTTTGGTATCGTGGGTCTTCTTCTCCTGTGGTAAGGATTTGACTTGTAAGTTGTGAGACGTAACATGAACGTAACATGAAACAGGTGGATGGGCATAGTGATAGCGAGGATTGCGGGGGTGCTGTAGCGGATACATCATTGATCATACGTATGTTAGTTGAGAGCTATTTCTCTTTTAAATGGGAACCTAATTTGTTTGAACTTTATCAACCTGTGAACTTTCAAACGTTGATTTATCAACCAAAGTCTGCCCAAACAAGCTAATCAGATTATCAGTATTTTAGGAAGCACGGGTTTTTAAGTTTTTTTTTCAATTTTTATTACTAAAATTTTCATAAACTCTCTCTCTCTCTCTCCCTCTCGTTGAAGAACTCACTTTTCTAATTAACAAAGAGAATGACCAATGTTTATTGAAATTCGTTTATGCCACTCACTTTTCAGCTTGCATTTGCCAATATTAAATTTAAATCATAAAATATTGAGGCATATATGCAGTAACTAAAAAACTTGGCCAGCTTGGAACCAAATTAGAAACAATTAATTTTGGATCAGAGAATTAGAGTGTACACAAGAGATGCAACCTTAAAATATTTATGCTCATTTTCTCGTAAAAAAAAATATACATTTATGCTTATAATTTTTTTTATAAAATGTCATTAGGGGAGGGAGGGATTGCCTGGCCATTAATTTAATGATATGGTTAATTAATAATTAGCACTGCTGCTAGGCCAAACTCTATACTGATTTAGTGGGCCAGAACAAACATGATTTTAAAATTACCAGCTCCCTCCCCAGATGGGAATGGTACCAGGTAGTGAGTTTATTAGTTTAATGCTATGGAATTTTTTTAAAGAAATAAAATAGTTTAATGCTATGATTAGCAGTACAGCTTGGTCAACTTATATTGTACTGATTCGTGAGAGACAGAGGAACGTAACAGCTATTGTTTTAAAATTTTGTTTGATGACATAAGTAGGGTTTGTACAAAGTCGGCAGTTCATTGTTGACAGGCACAAAATTCGCATAGCATTAATTCCAGATTTGCCAATGGTTTCTTGGTGTTGTTCTTCAGTGGTTTAATTTTTTTTAATTGAATTTTTGGTGGAATTGAAGTCAGATTAGGGAGAGAGCATGGTTTCATGAGAAGAAGCTAGAGTATACAAAATAAAGAGTTTTCAATCTGAGTTTATATTATTTATTATAAGAGTTTGGTTAACGGATGTTTTTAAAGAATTTGTTAAATGATTATTTTAGAAAAGTCTTGGTACCACTCTCATAAAAAAAATATAAAAAGTTGTCAAAAAAATTGATTATAAAATAGTTCCTAAAACCGTATTTGTTAACTTTTTCCCTTATTATAATAATGCGGTGGGCGAAATATCACTCGAAAACCATTATAGGCTTCATACTAGGACTTTTCAGGTTTCAATATTTCAAGTGAGTGGTTTGGTCGACTCTATGAGACAATGGTATGGGTGTGAAATAAGACAAGGTGAACATATACAGGTTGCTTTCACCACCAGCTTCAAGATTTTGACGTCAATTTTGCAATCCAATCCCATGTATGTTTGGCTTCTGTTGTTAAGAATTGTTAAGGATAAGATTTGCTAGCCAAAATAGTGGTGCCGTGTAGCTGTGTGTTACCTGAAAAATAGCTGCTGCATAATGCTGCCGTGTAGCTGTAACGTAGCTGCATAAAATTCAAATTTAAATCTGATCTGTGTGGCAGCTGTAGATAGATATTTCAGTACTTGATTTGAATTGTAACAGAGAGATATAATGAGATAGGATAGGATAGAGTTACTTGTATTTTGAACTTCTTGTATTTGAATTTCATATAGCTGTACAACTCTATAAATGATAAGTCCCAAATCAGATTGGTTTGGCTTTGCAAATATATATCAGATAATTATTACCTTTACATGGTATCAGAGCTATTTGTAACTCACGTTTAAATTTTTTTTTTTTCATGGCCTCTTCCTCAACGTCCTCTACCCTAAACACAATGCCTACCCCTTCCCCCACCTCACTCACTCCCATTCATCATCTCATTACCATCAAATTAACCCGTGAGAATTACCTATTATGGAAAGCTCAAATTGTTCCATATCTCAAGGGGCAACATCTCTATGGCTATCTCGATGGAAGCATTCCTGCTCCACCTCAATCTCTCACTATTGAAGCCGATGGAGACGCACAAGTCATCCAAAATCCGGACTTCAGTCACTGGTATTTACAAGACCAGATGATCCTCAGTGCCATAATATCCTCCCTCTCTGAGCGTATTTTAGCTCATGTGGTCAAATTCAACACATCAAGGGACGTGTGGCAAGCCTTAGAGAAAATGTTTACCTCTCAGTCAAGGGCTCGAACAATGCAAATCCATTATCAGCTCGCCACTCTGAAGAAAGGCAATTCCTCAATTGCTGATTATTTTCACCAGTTTACAACACTGGTTGATACACTTGCTGCTACTGCCCATGCCTTGAATGATTTTGAAATCATCTCTTTTCTTTTAGCTGGTTTGGGACCTGAATATGATTCATTTGTCACATCTGTGACAACAAGAGTGGATCCTCTCACAGTTGATGAACTATATGGGCATCTGTTAGCTCATGAATTGCGGCTTGAACATCAACAGCCAACTGTTGACCTTCAACTTGCTGGAGCAAATTTTGCTGCAGGTCGTGGAAATTCTCGCGGTGGTCGTGGCGGCGGTAGCTCTTTTCACTATGGCCGTGGGCCTTCCTCTAGCACACAGAAAAATTATCGAGGCCGTGGACGTGGAAATGGTTCTCCAACAAACCGTTCCGTGTGTCAAGTTTGCCACAAACCTGGTCATACAGCTTTAAAGTGCTATCACAGGTTTGATAATTCTTATTCTGCAGATCCTAGTAGCAACATGCACGCCTTGCTCACTACTCCTCAAACGGCTCCTGATCTCAATTGGTACCCTGATTCTGGAGCCACTCATCATCTCACTGCTGATCTTGCAAATCTGAATGTGAAGGCTGACGAGTATCATGGTCCTGATCAAATTCGCATTGGTAACGGTCATGGTTTAACTGTAAAACACATTGGTTCTACTCATTTATCTACCCCAACCTCTTCCTTTCTTTTAAATGATGTTTTACATGTTCCTCATATTACCAAAAATTTGATTTCTGTTCACAAATTTACTACTGACACAAATACATTAATTGAATTTCACCCTACTCATTTCTTTGTGAAGGATCGCACAACAGGGAAGGTTCTGCTACACGGGCTGAGTAAAGATGGACTGTATCTGTTTCCTCCTGCTTTCAATAAAATTCCTTCGTCATCTTCTGCCTTTGTTGGTGAACGTACTTCTCCAAATCAATGGCATTCACGATTGGGACATCCTGCTTTTAAAGTTGTTCGTCATGTTTTGTCTAAGTTTAGCTTGCCTTTTAGTTCAAATAAAACTGTTCACTCTTGTTCTGCTTGTTTAAGTTCTAAGAGTAAACAACTTCCTTTTACTTTGTCATGTACTCAAGTTAATTCTCCATTGGAATTAATTTTTTCTGATGTTTGGGGTCCTTCTCCCATTTGTTCTAAATCTGGTTCTAAATATTATGTTTCTTTTATGGATGCTTACAGTCGCTATACTTGGCTCTATCCCATGACAAATAAAAGTGATGTTCTCTCTATTTTTATTAAATGGCAAAAATATGTTGAACGATATTTTAATACCAAAATTAAAATGGTTCAATCTGATTGGGGTGGAGAATATCGCTCTCTACATAATTTTTTACAAAATTGTGGCATCACTCACCGTGTTTCTTGCCCTCACACCCATCAACAAAATGGTGTTGTTGAGCGTAAGCATCGTCATGTTGTAGAAACAGGTCTAGCCTTACTGTATCATGCCAAGGTTCCACTTCAATATTGGGATGAAGCTTTTCAAACGGCGTGTTATTTAATTAACCGTCTTCCAACCTCCACTCTAAAGAATCAATCTCCTTTTGAAAAACTTTTTCATCAAACTCCTGATTATAATTTTTTACGTGTGTTTGGTTGTTCTTGTTGGCCAAATTTGAGACCCTACAATTCCCATAAGCTTCAACCACGTTCTATTCCATGTGTTTTTCTTGGTTACAGCTTACTTCATAAGGGTTATAAATGTTTGCATCTCTCTTCAAATCGTGTTTATATATCTCGTAATGTTATCTTTGATGAAACACACTTCCCTTTTGCAGTCAGTCCTGTTGCCTCTCAATTAAATTCCATGTCTTCAGGTACAGATTCATCACAGGTACAACCTGCCAGCCCGTGGACAGCATTGCCCATCCGTGTTGGGCCTCACTTTTCTCAGCCAATGCCTTTACAAGCTTCGGCCCACTCTTCACTTACTCCACATAACACTCTCGGCCCAACAGGTCAAGCCCAGCCCGCCCCTTGCCCTATAATTACAACTGATCAGGCACACGCTCCTTCACAAACCCACACCTCCTCACAAATTGCCGCTGAACCCCCTGTTTCAGATATCCCTTTGATCAATCAGCCCCTTAACGCTTCAACACAAGATCCATCCTTCCATCCCATGACTACTCGCTCCAGGAATCACATCTCCAAGCCTAAGTCATTCACTGATGGGACTGTGAGATACCCTCTACCTCGTGCTCTCCTTGCTGATGGTGTTGATGTCAATATTTTGGCAGAACCAACTTGCTATACCTCTGCAATGAAAGATCCCAAATGGCGTGCTGCAATGAATCTTGAATTTGATGCCTTACTCAAAAATCAGACTTGGGAACTAGTTCCTTCTCATCTTGCTCGGAACATTGTTGGCTGCAAGTGGGTGTTTCGGATTAAAAGGCTTGCTGATGGCTCAGTTGAACGGTACAAAGCCCGTCTCGTTGCTAAGGGCTTCCATCAAGTTCCTGGTGTTGATTATGGTGAGACTTTCAGCCCTGTGATCAAACCCACTACGGTACGCATCGTCCTATCTCTTGCTGTGTCAAAAGGTTGGGTTTTACGTCAATTTGATGTTCAAAATGCCTTTTTACATGGCAATCTGTATGAGGATGTTTACATGTCTCAACCTCCGGGGTTTTCTCATCCTCAATTCCCTAACCATGTCTGCAAATTGAAAAAGGCACTCTATGGGTTGAAGCAATCTCCCCGGGCGTGGTTTTCTCGCCTTAGTTCTCGGTTAATTGCACTGGGTTTTCATGGTTCACGGTCTGATTCGTCTCTATTTATTTATCATAGTACTGTTGTCACCATTTATTTTCTAATATATGTGGATGATTTGATTGTTACTGCGTCTCAACCTTCGGCCATTGATACTCTGCTTCGTCACTTGCAACTTGATTTTGCCATTAAAGATTTGGGCAGTTTGAATTTCTTTCTGGGTGTTGAAGTCTTGCCTACTACTAATGGATTGTTGTTATCTCAGAAAAGATATATTTTGGATCTTTTAGGCAAAACAAAAATGCTAGAAGCAAAGCCCCTTAGTTCTCCAATGGCTTCCTCCACTAACCTCTCTGCCTTTGAAGGGGATCCTATGCCTGATGCTACTTTATACAGAAGCACTGTTGGAGCCTTGCAATATTTGTCTCTCACTCGCCCTGACCTTTCCTTCACTGTCAACAAGCTTTCCCAGTTTATGCATCGTCCAACTACCATTCATTGGCAAGCTGTCAAGCGACTTCTACGGTATCTCAAACAGACCATTCACTTTGGTTTACAGTTGAAGCGATCAACATCTCACTCTCTTCAAGTTTTCTCTGACGCGGATTGGGCTGGATCCCGCGATGATCGTCGTTCAACTGGAGGCTTTTGTGTTTTTCTTGGTGATAATCTCATTTCTTGGGGCTGCAAAAAGCAAAAGACTGTTGCTCGGTCTAGTACAGAGGCGGAATACAAAGCTCTTGCTAATGCTGCTGCAGAAACTAAGTGGTTGTGCGCCCTTCTTTTTGAGCTTGGTGCCCCTGTTACTTGCTCTCCTGTGCTATGGTGTGACAACATTGGTGCCACTTATTTATCGTCTAATCCGGTTTTCCATGCCCGTACAAAGCATGTTGAGATTGATTTCCATTTTGTTCGAGACATGGTTGGTGATGGTTCCCTTGTGGTTCGTTTTCTGTCCAGCAAAGATCAGTTAGCTGATATTTTCACCAAGCCACTTTCTTCTTCTCGGTTTGCTATGCTTCGGACCAATCTCAACGTTCTTCCAGCACGGTTGAGCTTGCGGGGGAGTGTTAAGGATAAGATTTGCTAGCCAAAATAGTGGTGCCGTGTAGCTGTGTGTTACCTGAAAAATAGCTGCTGCATAATGCTGCCGTGTAGCTGTAACGTAGCTGCATAAAATTCAAATTTAAATCTGATCTGTGTGGCAGCTGTAGATAGATATTTCAGTACTTGATTTGAATTGTAACAGAGAGATATAATGAGATAGGATAGGATAGAGTTACTTGTATTTTGAACTTCTTGTATTTGAATTTCATATAGCTGTACAACTCTATAAATGATAAGTCCCAAATCAGATTGGTTTGGCTTTGCAAATATATATCAGATAATTATTACCTTTACAAGAATATTGTATAGATTGCCGTTATGGAAGGAAGCACATAGGCTGTGTTTTAAGATTGCCCCACATAAAAATCTTAAAGATAGTAATACATAACTCAAAGTTGCATCATCCTTTTCTAATCTCTGTTTTTTACTCATTTTTCTCAACGGGTGAGGTTTGGGTTCAGCGCAACTAGACATTGGACCCGTTGAGATTGTAACATGTGTCTATTTTTGAATATATGTTACAATCTTAACAGGTCCAGTACACTACATACACTGGACCTAAGCCTCACCCTTCCTCAACAACCATATATTCACTTATTAGTTAACCATGAAATTGGAATATTAAGATATCAACAACAAATGCCTTTCAAAAAACTAGCAGTGAGTTTGTGTGATGGACTCATGCACTAGCCACTAGTGCGAGAGTTTGATTGATGGGATATGTAGGTTAAAAGGTCGCTGTAATGGAACTTTAGCCTTGAAGAATATACGATGGAGTATAATAACAAGAGCATGATAACAAGTGTCCTTAAAAGAAAATAGTTAATAAGAATAAAATAAAAAGTAAAACCACCTAATAAAAACTTGAACTTTATACTGAAAGTAGCTCGATTGCTTACAAGAAAATGGTTTGATTACATTGGAAATTCTACCTTAACAATTGTCCTTAGGACACTCACTTACAAAACTCATAAAATAACTTTCTAGCTAGTTACCATTATTTTTTTTAATAGATAAATAGCGGGAGCGGATGAGGCGGGATTCCGAACTGTAGCCACTAGGCATGCACCCTCAAATTATCTCATCCAAAAAACCAGTCACTAAACTGTTCAATACAGCTTCCATGCCTCAGTTAATTAGGGTCTCACTTTTCAAAGGTGAATAAGAACTAGGAAGAAAGCCACGGCTCTTCTCGAGTTTTTGCCACTATTGGACTCCCCTCAATCTCGCCAGAAAAAATTCCTTTGATATCTTTGTAGCCAAAGAGAGACTTTTTTTAATTCCCCTTACAACAAAGTGAAATGGAATTTGAATTTAAGTTTTCATCTGTCAGAATATCAGGAAATGTTACTGAACAATGACTTTTGACAAGAATTAGGCCGTAATCGGACCATATACATTGACCATATATGAATTATGAAGGAAAGGCTAATCACGAAAGTGAGTGTCCTTTTTACTCTTTTTTTTTTTTTTTTCGCAAAATGGAAAAAGGAAAATAAAAGTAAAAGAGTAAAACAGTTTAATTGGATTCAAGTATAGAAATATAAGACACTTTATTATATCCCCTTATCTCATTTTTCACGTCTAAAAGCTCTTTATCAATTAAATTATCAAACAGGTCTAGCAACTTTCAAGCACTTTTCTTTGTAATTTGCCCAGTGTTTAAAATAAACACTCTTTATTGTAAAAGTTTTATAGCTTAAAGTTTTACGAATGGAGGTGGTAGATTCGAACTTAAGTTCTCCCTGTTGGAAGAACCATACAGTATTATTGCTTAACTTAACTTCTAACTCTTCACACTTCGTACAAATACAAAGAGTTTAGATATCACATGAGAGAGACAGAGTTTGGTGAGTGATCATCTTTGTGCTTCTTCCTTGAAACTTCAGAGATTTTCATTTGACATGTCATGACTTGTTCATGTTGGTTACGTGGATATTCGGTGGTAATAATTGGACTTGTGACATGAAACGGAAATGTTTGACCGAGGATTGCGGGGGGTGCTGGAATGGATTACATACATCATAGATGTTAGTTGACAACTCTTGAAGGCTTCAAGCTATTTTACTTTTGTTGGGAGCCTAAATTTGTTCCTCCTACATAAACTAGTGAAAAATAAAAGTTTCATGTCGGTTTTAGAACACCTTATTACTGAAAACATTTTACTAACAGTCTACTAAAGTACACTTATATTTTAAAAAAGTAAGGTTTTAAAAAATTATACATAAATGATAATCTAACTTAAAAATTAGTTTCAAACACACACAAACCTTTTAGCCAAAGAGAGAGCCTTATATCTAGCTTTCATCAGAAATTTATGAAGTACATAAATCGCTATAGCATCTTAAGAAACTCATTATATGACATTGTTTTGTTTTGAATTCTAAAATGCATCAATTTGAGAGATAGTTTCTTTATTTCATTTTTGTCAGTTGCCAGCTTAAGAACACTACAAGAAAAAAGACCTATTACAACAAGTAATATTGCAATAACAAAAATAATTGGGGTAATATATATACTATTGCATCTGTGGGTTGTTTTTTGTTGTAATAGTAACTTAAATTTATTACATCAATTAAGATTGTTGCAAGAATTACCTTGTTGCATTTAAATGTATTGTTGTAATAACTAAACCTTATTTTATTTTGAACTATGTTGTTGCAATAAGTAACCACTTATTTCACATCAAAATATATTGTTGTAATAGGTGAAAAAAGATTTGTTACATGTGTTTGATTGTAAACTCAACATGTTATGTATATATTTGTGTTTTTGGACATATTAATTTGATGAAGTACTTTGATTTTTGCATTTTTTAATTTGTATATTTAATTTGTTATTGTAGTTCCTCAATATAATGTTTATACTGTCTTATAATGTGTATAAGACAATGGGAAAAATCGTTGCAATGACTACAAAATCGTTGTAATAACTACAAAGTCGTTGCAATAACTACAAAGTCGTTGCAATAAAGTGTTATTGCAACGTAAAAAAAGTTGTTGCGAGCTATTGTAATAAACTTCGAGGCAAATAGGTTTACGCAACACAAAGATCTCGTTGCAATAAATTCAACATATTGCAACAAACAGGTTGATGCAACAACTTCTTTATTATAATAAATAACTTTGTGGCAATAGTTTATTGCTTCAGAGGTTTTGTTGTAATATGTGAAAAATGTCATAACTTATTACAACAAACAACTTTATTGCAATAGGCTGAGTTTTTTATTATTATTGTTAATTTGTCTATTACCCCGTCTTGCAATATGCATATTATAAAATAATATAAATGTTATATTGAGGAACTTCAATAACAAATTAAACATACAAATTAAAAAATGCAAAAGTCAAAGTACTCCATCAAATTAATATGTCCAAAAATACAAATATATAAATAACATGTTGATTTTACAATCAAACACAAGCAACAAGTCTTTTTTCTTCTATTACAACAATATATTTTAATGTGAAATAAGTGGTTTCTTATTGCAACAACATATTTCAAAATAAAATAAGGTTTAGTTATTACAATAACACATTTAAATGTAACAAGTTAATTCTTACAACAATCTTAATTGATGTAATAAATTTAAGTTACTATTACAACAAAAAACAACCCACAAATAAAATAAAAGTTATACATGGCCATATGCAAGAACAATGGCTTAATCTCTACATTTTACTGCCTTGATATTTCACACAAAGCAATTAAAGTTAATTTACAGAGAATTGCTTAGACTGAAGGGCAACATATCAAGGCAATTTAAGTCCAACTTATTAGTTAGATTGACATCAACCTCGGACCATCAACAAATGCCTCCTGAAGTCCACAAAAACAGATCAAGCTAGGGCCTTATAACAAATACAAATAACTAAGAGAATTGTTGAAGGAATTGACAATACAGAGCTTCGAAGTTTTGATCGTACTGAAATACAAATTACTTCCACATGTTTAACTCTTGGAATAATATTTGATTGTGAAGAAGCTTTAATGTATTGAAAATCCAATCTCACTATTACCTTTCACTGCTTGATATAGTGTGAATAATAATTGGGAGAACTAAAATAGTAATTGTACTCAAATGGGAGAACCCAGAAAGTAATTCAAACTCTGTTTTTCCTTACTGATATAGTTGCATTAGTTTCAAATTACCATTCCCTACGGTGCCTTTATTCTGTAAAGATTGTCTTATTTATTTTTCAATCATGACAAAAAATTACATTAAGAGAAGGTTCCATCAGCCAGTAATAAGAAATACCAAGTGGACCCTGGTATTTTTCTTGTGTAGTTTCTGTAGGCAATAATCAACTCATGCTTAATAAGGACAATGGAATTGACCAAGCTACCAAAAAACTAAGTATAAGTCCTAACAAGGAGCCCTTTTTTATTGGTAACTTATATATACACCCAGTGATCTTGAACCCAATATTATCAATGGAGGAAGTACCATTTGAACTAGTGCTAAGTAGCAAGCTCTAACAAGGAACATGATTGCCAAATAATTACATTAGAAAAACTATTATAAAATACATCACATCAACATTCAGTGCATATAATTTTTTTTCCAAGGATGAAAGAAACTAATATAATATTAAATATCTAACTTTTGATAAAAAGTAGTTTGATGCAGCACAAAATTCTCAAAGGAGAGTTGATAATAAAAAAAGAACAAAAAATAATAATAATAAAAATAAACTTAAGAATAAGCACCAAGCATTGAATGATACAAACTTGTGAATCAGCACCAAGCAATGGAAGAAAACTTGCAACCAAAATTTTATTAATCCATTATCAATTGTCTACAATAGGAAGTGTGTCTAGGGGGGGCATTTAATAGGTTGTCTCAAGTACATCCAACATGGAAAGAAAATAAACTTTTTATAATGAGATACATAAAACCTTTGTACATCCAACATGGGGAGCGGGGAATTGCCACTAAGCTTCAAGGCCCTCGACCTTTGTATATTATTTTCTCCCTCTCTCCTCTCTTTTCTTCTTCTCATTCTAAACCCTAGATCCATAAATCTTCTAACTCTACATCCATTACTAGCACACAGACAACCTAATTTGGTGCTCACACCAACTATCTAGATGGTGGGCCAAAGGTTTTGATGTTGACAACAAATAGAAACAAATAAATAATAATAATAAGTATTATTATGTCATTTTTTATTCCTTATAATACTTATTCTTATTCTTATATAATTACTATTATAGTCTATTAAATGTGTCCTTATAGGTGAAAATTTGTAATTATAAGACAGATATTATTAATCTATCACTTTTTTTTTTTTGAGAATTTATTAATCTATTACCTTGGTAAAATGAGAAAAATGAAAAAATAATAATAATAATCATACCAAACACCTCTCATATAAATTTTCCTTTTTTCTTTTACCTTAATATAAATTTCGAGAAGTGTTATGTCTACAACATTTTTACAATACTTTCACAATAAATTATAGGTGGTAAATTTTTATTGGTTCTAATTTGAATTCACAACTTTAAATTATTTTTTTACTCACCTGTAACAACAAACAATAACCTGTCATTTAAATTTTGTTATAAAAATGTTGTAAAATGTACATTTCTCATAAATTTCAATCACCTAAGGTTATGCTGAAATTAAATGGGTAACAAATTAAATGGGTAACAAAAGTCAATATAATGATGATTATCACCGTTTCAGTTAATATAAATTCTCCTTAATGAGTCTTTCCTTAATATTAATAAACCTCCACTACGCATAAATAAACCATAACCGTGGAAATACAACCAATCAGAATCAACAAAGAGAAACACTGTAGTGTTCCCCACACGATGATGGATGAATTACAAAAAATATAAAAAATAAAAAAAAAATTGAGAAATTTTCCCATATTCTCTGGAGTGGAGCCATCAAAAATGTAGAAAATTAAAGTCAAATCTCAACCTTCCTCAAACCTCCACTACCAACCCATTTCCCTTCCCCACTCAGGATGTTTCCGACAACCTAGGAGGTGTTTGGTAAGGTATTTTAAACAACGGTTTTCAGTATTTAAATAACATTACATGTATTTCTACTCACTTTTTCACCCACACATATTTTTAAAAAATACAAACAACGTTACTAGAATAACATTACCAAACGCCCCCTTTATTTTCACTTATTAGGGCTTCATTGAAAGATGATGGAGAGTAACCTAAGATAATTCGATAAGAATCAGAGTTGCCTCACGTTTGAGGTAACAAAATTAATATTAGTATAAATAATTAAAAAAATGGCATATCAATTAAATAAATAACAGTATAATATCTAGACCTTTAAAAAAAATTCTTGTATAAAAGAGTGGTTTGGTAATTTTAATATACAGGCAACAATACATTGTTGCTCCCTAAAGTTTGCCTTAAACCCATTTGGTTCCTAAAGTTTCAAAGTGCATTTGGTTCTTAAAGTTTCAAGAGGGCATTATTGAATATATATATATATATATCTCTCTCTCTCTCTCTCTCTCTCTCTCTCTTAAGTTGAAAACTCTAGCCACCCCTAGGCTCAATAGGTGTTTCTAACTCATATTAACGCCAAAGAGAAGACTACCTAAGGATTTCAATGAGAACATGCTTGAAAATTCTTAAGATTTTTTCAATATGCATTGAAAGATGCGTCACTAGCCTTTCTCATTACTTATGTGGGTGAGTAGTGGATTTGACTCCCGAACTTTATATGAATCATCAAGAAAGCTCAATAAATTCACATGACATGATAATTTCAGCTTATGTGCATGGCAAGAGAGCAAAAGAGAGCTACATTAAGAAAACTAAGGAACAAACATAGTCTTAGGACACTTCCCGTTTAAATACAAACCATTAAACTCAGATAAGAAAACATCAACAACGTCCACAAGCGAACAACTAAAAAGATTAAACTGATTTTCATGGGCAGCTCCTATCCTGGTTAGCTTGTCAACAGTCCTGTTCGCTTCTCGAAAGCAATGTTTAAACCGAATCTAGTGAATTTGGGTAGCTAGTCACCTGCAGTCATCCACCAAAGGGGAAGCCAAACTGTTAGCGCAATTTGAAGTAGAAAAAACATCAATAATAAATTTAGCATCTAACTCAACTTCAATAGCATTAAATTTTCTATTTATGCAGAGTAAGAGCCCATCCCGTAGAGCCCATA
This sequence comes from Quercus glauca, assembly GCA_023736055.1. NCBI lineage: Eukaryota > Viridiplantae > Streptophyta > Magnoliopsida > Fagales > Fagaceae > Quercus > Quercus glauca. Next base: position 38,442,469 of record CM043323.1, read on the forward strand.
ATTCAGCTATATACCTAGAAGTAATGCCTATATTACAAACCCCATGATCCAAGCACCTTCGATATCACGAATAACTCCTCCTCCTCCTTCTGGCCCTGGGTTACCAAGTGTTGATCCGTCTATATTCAACTTAACCCATCCATGGGCCAGTTTTTCCCATCGAATTAGCTTCACAACTAGGTGGGTAGGGGTTTTTAGGGAGTAAGCATAGAAGAAAATTTTCATTGCTCTCTGCACTGCCTCTTTAGCTAGCATGGGGTTAGTACTATTCATAGGCCTTACTGTTCTATTTCAACTAACATTTATCTTTATCTATAATACTTTCAGCAAAAAGTTTTCAGTTTTAGCAAAATAAGCAAATCCCAAACAGACCCTCGGTCTACCACTTTTGATTTCTCTCTCTTAATTGAATATTTTGAAATTTCTTACACTTTTGATAAGTCTTGACTTTGACTCCCATTACTCACATGTCATGTGAAGATGGGTTGGTATTATGGGCTCTTCAAACTTCAAAATTTCGTTCTCTCATGAAAGGGAAGATTCACTAGTCGTGTGGAGGAAATTCCAGGGATGTAGTCTACATGCTCTTCAGTTTTTGCTGACAAGAACAAAACTATTTTTTTGTTACGGAAGAACAAAACCAATTGTATCAAACTATCAATAGAAATCTGCAATTGGGTAACATAATCCTAATACAAGTATGACAGTGAAGAAATTACGTGTATTTACTATTTAGTTCACTTATTTTTCCTTACTGAAAAAATAGTTCACTTATTTTTCTAGTTGCTTTGAAGTTTTGTCTGAGTTACTTGAATGCCAAAGTTATGAAAATAAAGTTGACTTATATTGAATTGGTTCTTATTGTTAAATCTCATAGGTGAAAAATTAATAAGAAAAAAAGAAGAAGAAGAGTAATCCGTCCTCTTATTTGTCAAGGTGTTCCCTCCATTTTCAAGATTGCCTTTGTTCATCAACTACAATAGAATTATTTCATAATTTTAATACTTTCGAAGCAAAGAAAGTAAAAGGTTTGTCAGGGTGTGCTCTTAAATTTTTCAACGACTTCAATAGAATATTGTCAGGGTGTTCTCTCGTACTTGTAGATGAAATTCAAGATCAATCTTCATCAAGTTAAAATCAATTTCATTAATTTCAATTTGCACATATTTTGTATGAGGATTTTTTTTAATTGAGATATCAATTTTAGAGGCCAGAAGACTACATTATCAGCATTGGCTTCTTAATTATTTGCATTTCTTTTCTCTGTAGTTGGATTTCTCATAATATACCAATTAAAATAGAATGGCCACATTAAAAAATTTTAATTTAAAAAAAAAAAAAGACAAAAAACTCAAACACATTAGCCTCTGTGGTGGTTGTTCTCCTTGATAGCACCACTTAAGGACATCAAAATTGGTGATTGGTGGTCGTTGTCCACAAAGGATGAGTTGGCAGTGAATGCATTGAATGGCAACAAGCAGCAGCTACACCGCTTTTTTTTTTTTTTTTTTTTTTTTTTTTTTTTTAAGATAGTTACTGTAAGTACTCAGAAATTGACGGGCCAAGCCCACTAAAAACAGTGATGCCTTGTCCTTCAAACTAAGCCCAAACAATATAATTTCTATAGAGAGTGGGAAAACAGTTCAATTGCAGTTCAAAATTAAGTTTTAGTCTGTGGCCGAAGAACTCAAAGTATTATAGAGGTTTAATTCAAGTAATTGTTACAAATAGTTCTCTCATCGGGTTTGTCCGAGGATTGGTTACTTACACACAAATATTCCAAGTTTTGCACTATATCTCACACTATCTCATTGTCTCTCTCTTCTTCAAGAAGAAATGTTCAACCCTTTAATTGGAAGGTTCTCCTTGCATCCTAGCCCTCCATTTGTATGCTTCAGGGCTTTTCTCAGGATACTTATCCCATCAAAGTTCTACTAAAGATAGTAGAAGAGATTGCTAACTGTGAAGTCACTGTACATGTGTCATTTCCTCATTAATGTAGCTGATAAGGTTGTTGCAGGGTATTCAATGTGGAGGGGGAAGGTATGCCTTCCTAGGAAACTTCCTCCCACCGTCTTTGCCCCCCTATGGTCCTTCCTCTTCTCCACTAGTTCTCATGAAACACTATTCTGTATCCCCTCACATCCTTGGGTTGGTGAAGTCTTCGGGGCAAATACCCTTCTACGGGTGGGATTGTACAAGATGTTTTCGTGTTCTAATCCTCTTCGGTCCTTGGACCTCCAATAGTTACAATATACTACAAATCCCACAGTTCAAACCATTTTCCCCATAAATTTTTAAGCACTTTATGTATGAGGAAATGTCAATTCAGCTATAAGACCCTTAGCAAGCAACTACACCACTTATGAATTAAAAGTGGTTGTTCATTTTGATATTAAACTTGTAAGGTTTTAAAAAAAAAAAAAAAATTGAACAAACTTTTAAGGATTTGTTAATATACCTTTTTTTTGGGAGGGAGCCATAACTATGGATCAACCGTCCATTTTATTTTGTGGGTCACTCAAACTTTTAAGGGTTGTTTAAAGGTAAATGGCTAACTAGTCTCATCACAAGTGTTTTTTGCATGCAATAAGGATTTTTTTTTTTTTTTTTAATGTCATAATGTTTAAAAGTGAGAGAGATGTTGTCCTAATTTTTAGGAACTTTCTCTATGCGAGGTTTTCACTTATTTATTTATTTATTTGTACATGAGTTAGTGGCATGTGAATGGAAGAAACTATTTGAAAATGAAATTCTTGATTTTTTGTTTCCAGCTCTCATGTAGAGGCATTGGAATTCAATGGGAGAAGTAATCCTTCTAATATATATATATATATATATATATATATATATATATATATTACCGTGTGTATATTTTGTTTTAAGAAATATCTAAGGTAGCGTGAAATAATATTTAAAAATAAGATAAAGATAACATCCTAATTTTTAGGATCTTTCTCCACCTAAGAGTTGATAAAAGTTTAAAATTTTGAATTTAAAATAAAAAGTGATAATTAAGAATCAAGAAAAGAAAGGAAAAAGTATAAAACTTAAAAATCTTTTAAAAAATAGTAAATTGTTCTTTTAATCCGTTTGTGTTTTTTAATTAAAAATAATTTAACATGTGCCAAATAATTACCACATGCCTATATTTCAATAGATCTAGTGCACAACCTTTGCCCATATTTATGATACACAATCAAGCAATTGAGACACCGGAACGTAGGGCTGAACAATAAATCCCAAGGGGCCATTATGTCATGCCTAGGTAAGAGCTAAGAGCCTCCATATTTTAAAGTCACCCCATCAGTTAAAAATCCCAATACGCCAATATATCTCCAGCAACTTTATGCTCCAAGGTTTCATAGCCTTATAGTAATGCTAGGATTTATTATTATTATTATTATTATTATTATTATTATTTCTTTCTTTCATAGCCTTTATGGCAGAAACGTAATATACAATTTTTCATTTTAAAATTAGAACTCACCTACAAGTTGCATAGAGATGAGATCAGCCTAGCTTTCAAACCGATATAGTTTTGAATAAAACAAAAGATTAAGGGTTGTTTAGTAATGTTATTCTAGTAACGTTGTTTGTATTTTTTAAAAATATGTGTGGATGAAAAAGTTTGTAAAAATGTATGTAATATTATTTAAAAACTGAAAATATGTGTTTAAACACACGTACCTAAATCCTAATAGCCCTTAAAGTTCCCAAGAACAAGTTGCTTTCATATACAATTTTAGGCTCTAAATTCAAGATGCCATTCCATTAGATTGTGATGTTTGATCATCTTCCACTTTGATGAACGATGATCAACGCTCTCCTTATATATATATATATATATATATATATATATATATATATATTATTCAAGGAAACTTCGAACTTATGTATGAATATCTATGATTTCATATGCTGCTATCAAACCATGTGAAAGAGATATGTAATGTGGCCTAAGCCCTAAGCTTACTGTCCAAGATATATATCTGCTCAGGCTATATTAATTATTTATAAAGTGCTGGGGTTAACTTCTATCATCAAAAAAGGTGAGCCACAACCTAGCTCCTCAAGTTTTATGTCAACGACACTTTTAGCACTGTTTTAAAAACTGGACCGGACCGGCTGGTCCGACCGGTTCAACCAGGAACCGAGAGCCAGTTTGGTTCGGTTAAAAGCTCCAAAACTGGTCAACAACAGAAAAACCAGCCAAAAATCGATCCAAAACCGATGTTGAACCGGAAATTAAAAAAACGGTTTGATGCCCGGTTCGGTTTTTAAAACCATGACTTTTAGTACTCCATATTATAGATTAGTCCATACTCTAGAATATACGTTTGGCATTTCAGAAGCTAAGGTTTAAAGTTTAAACTATAGAGTTAATAATAGAGTTTCTGCGATATAAACTTTTATTCGAATTTCTTTCTTCTTCTTCTTTTTTTATTTATTTATTTTTATTTTTATTTTTATTTTTTTTAAGTTTTTGAGCATTTAGAAAATTAAAGTTAATAGTGTTTTTAAAGCTTCAAATTTGTAAAGTATAAACAACGAATTGTAAAACATTTTCATAAAAACGTACAACCCATTGTGATAATAAGAATGAAAATAATGCAATGCCACTTCAACAACATAATAAATTGTATTTGAATTCTATTTTTGTGATTAATGACACATAAGTTTATAGTGGAAAATTATTGAATACTCCGAAAGTACTATAAATGCGTACTCCTCCCTCTCACATGAATTGTGAGTCCCACCATAAATTTAATTAATAAGATCCACAGTTATTGAGAGGGGGGAAATACGCATTTATAGTTTTCTGGGAGTACTCAATAATTACCTGTTTATAGTGCTTATTTAGTCAAATTTATAGTAATATCTCTTATATCACTTATTTAAATGTATACATTTACAACTTTTTTTTTCTTTACAACAAGTGGATAGAAGAGGGAGATTCGAATTCAACTTTGTTCTCGTAAGAAGAAATAGACAATACCGTTTACGCATAAAACTTCTAGTTTTACAATTTCATATGTGGTACAATACAAAGCAGGGTCAACTCTATGTCTAGGTCTAAGGCCCTCATTACAAAAATACCCAAAATTTTGATGATAGTAATTCGTTTGAATATTAAAAAAAAAAAAAAAACCAATAAAGGGGTTGTGCACTATCTTTCTTACCTCCAATAAGGCTTTCAAATATTAGATCAATGGATACTCAATCTAATTGAAACTCTAAATTATTTTGCAAAAAAAAAAAATTATAAACGTGATGAATCATCAATTATTTTTGCAGCAGTCAATTTGGTCATTGTTATTTTTAACTTAGAGTCAATTTGCTCCCCACTGTTAACTCACTAACGGAAAATGCCTACATGGCTAACGGCGCGCTTTGTTTGCATACACGTGGCAAAAAATATATATATAATCAAATATTTAACATTTAAAAGGCCATATAAGCATTCCAATAACAACAAAAAAAGCCATGTCAGACAAAAAACTAATATGGAAAAATTAATTTTTTTAAAAAATAAAGAAAACGATTTTAAAAAAATCCTCAATTTCTTTAATTTTCTTTTGTATTCTTGCACTTTCTTAACTACCAACCACAGCCAATAATACACCAATCTGAAAATCCCAATCCAAATAAAATCCCTTAAGAACATTACAGATTAGCAAACCATACAATAAATTATTTACAAAATCCCAACCAACCCCTTACAAAACCAGACACACAAATAGAACTAATCAAACCCCCAATCAAGAACAAGTTCTCACAAATCAAACACACACATCACAGATTCACAACCCATACAATAAATTCCTTTATTCATGAAAAGGTAATTTTGGAAGAAGGATAAACTCGTCCATGTATGAGGTAGCCAACAGTACCAATGAACCCGTCAACTTTTGTTGTGCATTCAGAGAAACGAGAACAACAATATCACAAGCTGACCACTCCATCTCAATAACCGACGACGTCTGTGTGAGATGACAAGGAAGCTGACAGGGAGAAAAAGGCCTTTGATGGGTCCAGCATGGCCTTGCTTGGCCTCCACGAATGTGTATATAAGGAAACATCTTGCACTCCACGGTTAACCCTAATTAAGAGGATTCCTACAAGGAAAGGATCCTGCAAAATACGCGTATTAATGAGGATCTTCCCTACAAGGAAAGACCCTCTCCGCCAAGGAACAAATGTCAACTATACGCTACTATAAAAATCCCAAAGCACTCACAAATTAAGGTACGCATAATTTACCCCAGTTCTGGCATTCTAGAGTTGTGAAAGTTTTCTGATTTAACCTTTGGAAGGTATTTGGCTAGTACCACACTGGTACTCTCTGTGGGGTCTTCTTCTTCTTTGTTGTGCAGGTCTTGTCTAGAGCACGTGAGGATCGTGTAGCTTACTGACGATTTTCGGCATCATCAATTCACAAATAACTTGTCACCTAGTTACACAAACTAGAAACCTTGACAACCTCCATTTCACATATCTCGAGCCACACAGCATAGATGTTCCTCTAGACACTAGTTTGAGAGAGAAAGAGAGAGTTAAGGCTAGAGTGAGGAAAGGCAAAGGAACGAAATCACCATCGGAGATGGTGGTGGTGTGAGCTTGCTAGATCGGCCATGGAGGTCTGATTAGAGGTTTGGGTTGTGTGACTGGGAGCATAAGAGAAAGTAAGAGAGAGGAAGCTTCAAAATGAGAGACAGAGAGGTTTGCTAAGAGAGCTTCATAGTGAGAAACGAAGGAAAAGACCATGGAGAGGTCAAGGTTCAGTCAAAGAGAGAGAGAGAGAGAGAGGAGATTTCTAGAAGATGGGGATTTTATTTTGGTAGGGATTTTCAAATTTGTGTATATTTGGTTGTGTTTGGTAGCTAAGAAAGTGCAAGAATACACAATAAATTAAAGAAATTGAGGATTTACAAAAATCGTTTTCTTTTTTTTATTTATTAATTTTTCTAGATTAGTTTTTTGGTCTAACATGGCTTTTTTTGTTATTATTGAAATGCTTATGTGGCCTTTTGAATGTTAATTATTTGAATTTTTTTTTTTTTTTGCCACATGTATGCCAACAAAGCATACTGTTAGCCACGTAGGCATTTTCCGTTAGTGAATTAATGGTAGGAACTAAATTAACTCTATAATAAAAATAACAGGAACCAAATTAATTGTTATGAAAATGTAGGGACCAAATTGACCTCGACCCCAAAATGTAGGGACCAAAATGGTGGTTTTGCCATGATTAATTTTCCCCAACACCTTGAGGCTTTTATTTTTGTAAACTAATATTCTATATGGTAAATTGTTAACATTAATTAACCATCTAATCTCTCACATGATCACACACCAAACAATTTCAATCTCACCCTTAATATTAAAATCAAAATTGAAATTAAGATTACAACGTTACTTGACAATGGATACCTTATTCAACATAAAGTAAACCTCCCTTTAAAAAGAATCATTTATTTTATTAAATTATATACTTGAACTATATATTTGATTCTCTACATAAAATTACACTTAGTTTGGTCACTATAAATTCATTAAGATTTGTATTTAATTCATCAAAATAATATTGGTTTGATTAATATTAAATAAAATTATTTAATTCATAATACTCATCACATTCCCTAGAATTTTTGCAGATGAATTAATCTATTTCTGAAGATAATGCAATGGGATTTCCCTTGAATTAGAATTCAGAAATAACTTCTTTTTCTAAGAATGCGTACTACTTTTTGGATCACCAAACATTTTAAAGTTCAAACCCACTACACTTTGCCCCAATTTCGGTTAACTTCACCACTCATTCACAATTTGCGACCAGTTGACTCAATGAAACGCTTCTCAAGCTTTACGGATTGCGTTACTTACGTACGTAAACAGATCGCATGTTTTCGATGGTATTGCAGCTCAAGAATTGACTTTTAATTTTGTCATGTCGATGCCCTTTGATTCACATCTGGTGGTCATTTGGCTGCAAAATTACAAGAATCCCATGTGATCTTTTGCTTGGTAAAATATGAAACTCCTTTTCTCTGCTACCTTTCATGAACTTGAAACCCTAATGGCCTGTTTGGATGTTTAAAAAAGGAGGGGGAGTAGTAGAGTAGAGGGAGGGAGAGTAATCTAATTACCTTGTTTGGAAGTTTTTTAAGGAAGGAGGGGGAGGGGTTTGGAGAGGTTTCAACTCCCTCTAGCTCCCCATTTTTAATTCCCCCAAATTGGAGAGATTTGGAGGGAGAGTAGAGTACATAAACTATTGACCAAGTAAATTACCTAATTTACCCTTATTATATTAACAAAATTACACAAGGGGAAGGACTAATTACTTCCTTCCCCCTTACTAATTTTAAAAACATCCAAACAAGATGGAGGGGAATCATTTTTCTCTACTCTCCTCCCCTCTACTCCCCTCCCCTCTACTCCCCTCTACTCTCCTCCCTCTCTAAACTTCCAAACAAGCCATAAAAGAACTAATGGCCAAAAATAATTTCCTCCATTTGCTTATGAAAAAAAGAATAGAGTTGGATAGGCAATAAGCAAAAAGTACTTGGTATTTTTAAATATATAAAATAAAATAAAACCATAAAGTGGGTTTCATTTTTAAAAAATGATAAAGTTTAACTACAAAATTGGTTATAACCTAAGCCTAAGGCTACAACCTCACTCAATATCTTTTTATTGAAGGTAAATTTTAACAAATATATCATTGGATTACATCTTTTTCTTATATTCTCATTATTTGCAAAATTTATAGAAAATTAAAGATCAATATCTATGTCATCAATAAATTGTTTAAATTACAAGATTTTGTAGTTTAAAATTATGCATAAGATATAAACTTATAGATCATATAGTAAATAATATCCAATTGACATAAAATTTTATGTGTACTAAAAGTGTGAAGAATATACAATTCAACGGTTAGATTTTCAAAATATGTAATAATATTTATTTTAATGAGTAAAATTATAGTTTTAGGCTACAACCAATTTTGTAGCTAAACTTTCTCCATCTAAAAAAATATCTCATTTTCTTATGTTTGGTGGTTTCACATTAGTTATAGTTGTTTTCCTTATTTAACTTAACATGAGATAGAGTTGTTTTCTAAAAAAATTTAGTGAAAAATAACTCTATCTCATTCCAAGCTAAATAGAGAAGTTAAGAGATAATTTTTCTTTGACCAATTTTTTTAAATACTATCAAACACAAGAAAATGTGGAAAAATTTCTTCACATAAGATTTCACATTGAAACAAATGAAACGTAATTAATTATATAGACCAAAAATATAATAATGGAACGGGTAAAAATTAAGCTACCAAAGCTAAAATTTGTTTGGTTTTTTTTTTTAAGCTCCTTTATTACAAGACTCATGTGGGAACCGCAAACAATGAACAACAACAACAACCAAAAAAAAAAAAAAAAATTTACTTAGGTTGTGTTTGACAACATGGAAATTATTTTCTAAGTGTAAAATATTTTCAGGTGAAAACATTTTTGGGAAAGGAAAATATTTTCAAGTGTTTGGTTACATTCTGAAAATTGTATTGGAAAATGTTTTCAGGTGTTTGGTTGCATTCTGAAAAAGCTAATTTTCTACTAGTTCCTCACATTTTCTTAGCTTCTAAACAAATTTTATAGTAGAAAATTTCAATATAAAGCCTTAAGAAACAAAAATCCAAATAAAACCATTTATACCCTCAAACTCAGTCAAACTGAGGGAGGGAGGAAGAGAGAGTGAAAGACTGAGGGGAAGAGAGAGGTAGATCGAGAAAGAGATAGAGATTAAGTCAAGGGGTGGGGCGATCTAGAGGGGGGCAGAGACGAGATCGAGAGGTGGAGGGGATGAGCTACAAGGTGGCGGCAACGAGAATGAGATGACAAGGAAATTGCCCCTCAAGTCATTACGCTTTGTTTTAAAAATAAATAAATAAATAAATAACTCTTTTTACATATGTTTGGTTGTGAACCTAACACGAGCCCCAAAAAAACATTTTATGTAATTTGGTTCACACGAATCATTAATTGTTTTATACTTCTAAATAATTACATAAATAAAGAAATTTCATTTAAAAAAATGCTAAATATAAAAATATTTTGCATTTTTTGGGCCTTCTGATAATATCAAGTGGAAAACACATGCTCTAAATTCGAAATATACATAAAAAATATATATATATATTAAGTGAAAAAGCGAATGTTTTAAACAAAAATGATCATTTGGAAAAGAGTCAATGATGTCATCAACTAGTCAATAAGGATTAATGGTCAATTTGGAGAGGGGTGTTGAAGATATAGATGTTACCATTAACCATTGTGAGGGTATTTTTGAGATGTGAAGTGTATTTGTTGTAGACAATTAAGCACGTAATGTGTGTTTGGCTCCAACTTAAAAAACCAATTTATTTTAGAGCATCCACATTAGATCATCTAAAGTCTTCTAAAATAGAGCTACAGTGCAAGTTTTACACATTTTGAGCAAAAAAACACTCACATCAGTGGGTGTAAAAATGTGTAAAACTATGTATATATTTCCATGAGCTACAGTACCCGTGTATATTTACACGAGTACTGTAGCTCGTGTATTTATTATTTTATTAATTTTCATTCGCACCAATTTTTCTCTCTCTTCTCCGTGCATAACGACCTCAGCTCCTCATCTTCTTTTCCTCAGATGCACACAAACACACCCACACACAAACACATCCACATAGACAAATCAACACAGTAACACACCCACACACAAAAAACCCACACAGATAAACCAACAAAGAGATAGATCGGTGCTTGTTGTGCTTGGTTCGTGGATCGGCCGGTGAAGAAGTGATCTGGGTCGTGGAGCTTGGTTTGTGGATCGGCCGGTGAAGAAGTGATCTGGGTCGTGGAGCTTGATTCGTGGATCGGCCGGTGAAGAAAGGATCTAGGTCGCCGGAGCTTGGTTCATGGATTGGCCAGTGAAGAAAGGATCTGGGTCGTAGAACTTGGTTCGTGGATCGGCCAGTGAAGAAAGGATCTAGGTTGCCGGAGCTTGGTTCGTGGATCGGCCGGTGAAGAAAGGATCTAGGTCGTAGAGCTTGGTTCGTGGATTGGCCGGTGAAGAAAGGATCTGGGTTGGCCGGTGAAGAAAGGACCTGATGAAGAAGTGATCTGGGTTGGTAGTTTTTGAGAAAGAATGAGAAAATGTAGAAAAGAGAGAGACAGAGAGAGCGCGTATGTAGGTAAGGTAGTTAAGAGAAATAATAAAAAAATTGAGAAGAATGAATATTTTATTGAAATATCTTGTAAAATAGATAAATTGATGTGAGTGTTTTGTAAAATTGATAGTGTAAAATAAAAAGAGTAGGTTTTTTCGTGTAAAATAGACAGAAAATTTAGAAGAAATGGTGTGGATGCTTTTACTATTGAGCTTATTTTTTGAACTATTTATGGGTCCCATTACTTTTTTTGGTACTATTCATGGGTCTCATTGTACTATTTCAATTAATTTTTACCTTTATCTACAGTATTTTCAGCAAAATGTTTTCAGTTTCAGCAAAATAAGCGAATCCCAAATAAACTCGTAATGTTCCTAAAAATGTTTTTTGTTCTATTGAGTTTGTTTTCCATTTATAACATAAAATGTTTTTCAGTTTTCCAACAAAAGGGGTTATTTATTAGTGGATTTGAATTTTAACGAATTTACTATTGAATTACATTTGCTTCTAATCCCCCAATTCTTGCAAAATTTCAAAATGATCATAGATTAACAACTATATCATCTATAAAATATTTAAATTTCAAATTTTTATGTTTTAAAATTATATACGAAAAAGTTAGTTTATAGATTAAATAATAAATAACATTTAATTTATATAAATTTTGGCATGCATGTAGTATGTAGTATGTATATTAAGAACATGTAATTCAATTATAAATATTAATTTAATAAAAAAAATATAAAGTGATATAACATTTGTTGAGGGTCATTTTCGTAAAGTCAGCCCAACCCAGCATAACAGACAATAATAGTGGCAGGAACAGAATAAAACTATTAGGCCCAAGCGGCAGGAATAACAAAACACAGGCCCATAACACGAGCAAATGGGTCTTGAGGAAGCAAATGGGCCTAAAGGGCCCGGAAAGAGAGAAATGGCACCCATGGGCAATGTATGGTATGAAAAAGTGAGAATGGGCCGCGGCAGGCCCAAAGCGATGTAAAGAAAGTAGGGGTTAATGGCAAGCCCATGAACCCCAAGGATGAGAATGAGGAGATTGGGCCGAGGAAGCCCAATCAAGTTAGTAAATAAAAGCCCATGGGAATACAAAGTTAGTAAATGGGCCGAGGAAGCCCAAGGGCCGCAGGCCCAAAGAAGAAAGAAAGGGACAATGGAGCCCATAAAGTGAGAACACCAGCAGACTTCCATAAAGTCACTAGGGGAAGAAGTGAAACGGCAGGTCTGGAATGGGCCTAGCAGGAACATGTTGCCATGGTAGGAAAGGCCAAGCAATGAAAACAAGACATAAAGCATAAAAACGAGAAATGGGCCAAGGGAGATATACTTAGGAAAGCCCAATCCAAAGGGGGTAGTGAAGGTGCAAAAGATCGGCGTAAAAGAATCAAAAAGAGCGGCAGACGAATACCAACAAGGCCCCATGAGCCGCAGGCCGGCTTCGAAACACACATAACAGGGAGCATGCGCAAAGCCCAGGTGCCACCAGCCTGTACCCAGCCAATATGGGTCGTGGTGGGGCCATGGGTCCGTGGTAAGAGGTAAAGGGGGGTGTGGTTTGGTGGCGGGGAGGGGGGAAAGGATTTATTTTGCGTTCCCTGTCTAAACCCTTTTTGGAGGTACGTCCTGCTGGGATGACAGACCGTCCAAAAGGGGTAAGATTGGAGAGGGAACGCTGAGTGCATGCCATAGGAATAGAGAGAGCATTTAAGGCCGCGGCAGAGCAGTGCCACTGCGGACAGAAACAAAACGAACCTGTCTTTGTCTGGCGAGGGCGAGCCATGCGCAGAGGGTGGTCGGCAAGCATGCCCAGACCAGACAAAGGCCGTTAGAGGGTAAAATGGTAAAAGAATGCTTGCGGCAGGCCCTATAAAAGGAGCCTCGCCGTGCCCTGTAGGAGGGACCGAAAAACAGAGAGGAAAAAAAAAAATACATAGAAAGAAAAACTAAAGGAAAAAGGAAAAGAAAGGAAAAATATGAGAAAATCATTTGTGAGGATAATAGGCATGCACCAATAGATCTTTTCTTTCCTCTCCCCTTCAAAATCACACTCTCTAAGGGATAATGAAGCGGTAAAAATAACAACAACTTTCTTCACACCTCAACCATTTAGGTCCGATTCCCTCAAAGCTATTAATCCCCACGGCAGGATATTCACCTGGGAGGTTGATTTCATTGAGAGGAAGCGTTCTTCCTCTTTGGACGGTCACCATTACAGACTAGATTTTGGCTTGACGTTGATCTTTGATTAAACCTCCATCATTGTTTAATCCATTGCTTTCTTTTCTTTTAAAAGCCATTATTATTATTATTATTGCTATTACTACTGTGACATTCGGCCATCATTATTATTGAAAGCTATAACATTCTGTTTGTTCATTTTTTATTATCATTGTATCTGCCTGCTGTAATTTCGTTATAATAGCTCTGCTTGCCGTAAAGGGCGTTCCTGGCAGACTAGGTTAAGTTTGTGCCAAGCCAGCCCAAAGTGAGTTGCAGTTGGGCTGGTCTCAACTTCCCTACTCAGAAACACATCAAGGGCCATCACTCGCAGAGGGCAGCCCAGCCCAAGCACAAAAAGGCCCCCTACAACATTTTTTTTTTGAGAGTCAAAAAGGGTGGCTCATGTGTGATATCATAGCCGACCACCCCCTACAGATACATTGCCTGTGAGTACCACTAGCACATAATGGTGCCCGGGACTTGGACTCCACCCATGCACTTCGTTTTTTTTTTAGAAACCAAAATCCAAACCCCACATCCGTGGGGTATGAGGACTCGAATCCGTGCCTGACACAGCCATCAAGAAGGGGGCAACCACTACGCCACACTAGCTGGTGGTAACATTATTTGAAATTACACAACTTATAAATTTTTACTTAAAAAGGGAGATGCACATGATATGTAAATGAGAGCGCATTTGGGAAGGGAAGAAATAAAGACATGTCACATGGTGGCTCGAGGAAAGGACGGAAGATGGACCTAATGCAAAAGGATCTCTTCGGCATATTATTTTGTGCTATCCTTGGTTTGGACTGTAGATTGAAGCTGGACGATCCAAATATGACCGTTTAACTTTTGAACAAATGCTTACATCCAAAACAAAATTACATGTCAATGTCTTCCTAAAACATTTCATTTCGGATGGCTGATAGTTTTCGAAACATGAACAACTTTTTTTTTTGTTTTTTGGGGGCAATTGGACTATTATATATGTCAATTGTTCTATCCTTTCCTCAGAGTTACCGTTGCTATTAGAGACTAAACACATGGCCCCCAAACACACGAAGAAAGTAATAAATCAAAAAGTGTCGCACAGGGCCCATGCGCGCTACACAACTATAATAAGTTTTCATGCTCAGAACACATAAATTATAAAATTGATATGTACACAATGAAATTATTATTCAATATAACTGGTGTGTTATCTCAGGTAAAGATAGACTCCATACATAGAACTCAAAAAAAAAAAAAATCGTAAGAATAGGGTGTAATTTACCATATATATGAAATCATTAAAATTCATTGCAATGAATTCCCCTATTTCAATAGAAAATAATAATAATAATAATAATAAGATGATTAATAATTTTTTTTTTATTTGAGATAGAAATTTTATTCTAACATAATCTAAGTGTATAAGTGTTTGAAACTCCATCTTGAAGACTTTATACTCCAACCATTGACCCCTCTTCTTACCTCCACAAGAACTTATATTTGTAGAATGATCATCATGTCAAGAATACACAATAATTAGTACACCTAATATTAGAAGGTGACTATACGTTTTTTTATCAGCTATGCTGAGGGAGAGTTGATGTTTATAACTTATTATTATTTTTTATAATTGATATCTAGCTTATTTAACTTCCAGCTAATGAATTTTGTCTTAACTACTACTAGTAGTTGGAGGGAAAAAAAAAGGAAAGAAACATTAATGATAATAAGGTGATGGGGGGTTTACAATTCAATATGTTAGGGCACGTTTGGTCAACTGTAATAGACGTTGTAATGTAATAGTTATTCCTATGGTTTTGTTATTCAGTAGTTTAATTATGTTTATATTACAGAAAATAATAATTCCTTATGAATAGCCATTATTTAAAATGAGGAACAATTTTTATTTTAGGAACAAAAATGAGGAATAAGTATTCATTTTTAAGAAATAGCTATTTCTTAATAGGTATATTAATTTCTAAAATTAATATATTTTTAAATAAACAAACTTTCTGTATACACATAACAATTATGAAAATAAAAAAAAAAATCATAAAAAATAACTAATATCTCTTTCAAATTTAAAAAAAAAATATTATTTTTTAGGAAATATAATTATATGAGTAAGATATTTCCTAAAATATATCTTAAGTTTGATTTAAAGTACTTTCATTCTATTGTCTTCAGAGTTCTATTATTGTGTTGTCACCAAACAAATAAATAATAATAAGTGTAGGGTCACAAATTGTTGGTCCAGGCCCAAAATTTGGTTTGGACTATGATTTAGTAAGCCCAAAACAATGAATTTGTAGAGAGTGGACCGAACATATAGGTTTTGTTGATTTGTACTAATGGCTAGGAAATATTTCGATAATAAATAAGAGTAAACATCACATAAAGCTTAATTAAAGGGTTGTCCGAGGAGACCAAATATAACTAAATGCAGTGGTTATTAACTTTCATATAACACTTGGAGCTACAGTCATTCTCTCCTCCCTTTTTCTTCATCCTCTCTTTTGATCCCCCTTTATGGGAGATCTTTTACATTTATATAAGCCCTTTCAGGCTATCCTGATCTTACACTTGTTGCCCATTTAGATCCTCACTTGAGTACATGTCACGTCAAATATCTTCTTTTATTATCTGTTTATGGCAGTAATTAAAGGTTGTACTGTTCAGAGGTCTCCTCCCCATAAATGCAACCAGAGGAGTTGGCGTGGTGCATTTAATACGGTAGTAGCAGCTTTTCTTTGAGATGTTTTTGTATTATCATTTCCTTTGTACGTGCCTAAAGTTCATCCTTATCATTCTAACTCCCTGATCAGTTGCCTAGGTCATCCAAGCACTTGCTTGAGCGAGACTCGTCCTATCCGAGAAGGACAACCTTCTCGGACTATATTCCTCTCTTCTCTTCTTACGTGATCCTTCATTTCGTGGTTTCTTCAAATTATTCATTGCTACTCGAATGTATCCATGAACGGGGCCTACGGCCCAGTATACAATTTTGGGATCTTACCCCTACAATAAGTATTACATTACATCATTTTGTATTCATTTTAATACTTATTCCTATTCTTATGTAATTATCGTTACAATCTATCAAACATGCCCTTATAGGTGAAAATTTGTAATTATAAGAAAAAATATTATTATTCTATCACTTTGTTTTTTGAGAATTTATTAATCTATCACTTTGGTAAAACAAGAAAAAGGAAAAAAGAAAAGAAAATTG
Organism: Quercus glauca; assembly: GCA_023736055.1. NCBI lineage: Eukaryota > Viridiplantae > Streptophyta > Magnoliopsida > Fagales > Fagaceae > Quercus > Quercus glauca. The sequence goes on from CM043323.1 coordinate 38,459,145, forward strand.
TATCAAACACCTCTCATATTAATTTCTCTTTTTTCTTTTACCTTAATATAAATTTCGAAAAGTGTTTTATTTACAACATTTTTACAATAAATCATAGGTAGTAAGTTGTTATTGATTCTAATTTAAATTAATAACTTTAAGGGTGTGTTTAGATACCGCTTATTTTACTGAAACTGAAAATTTATTGCTGAAAATACTGTAAGTAAATGTAAAAGCTAGTTAAAATAGTATAGTAAAGCCCATAAATACTAAATAATAGCAAAAATAAACTAAATAGTAAAATAATTTTAATTTTTAATCGGTTCCCAAACGCACACTAAATTATATTTTTTACTCATCCGTAACAACCAATTATAATCTTACACTTAAAATTTGTTATAAAAGTATGGTAAAATATGCATTTCTCATAAATTTCATTCACCTAAGGTTACACCAAAATTAAATTGGTAACAAAAGTTAATATAACGATGATTATCACCGTTTCAGTCCATATAAATTCTCCATAACGAGACTTTTCTTGAGAATAATAAACCTCTACTGTGAATACATATTAAATAAACCATAACTGCGGAAATACAAACCAGTCAGAATCCATAGAGAGAAACACTGTAGTAGCAGTAGTGTCCCACACACGATGATTGATGAATCACAAAAATTAAAAAAATTAAAAAAAAAAAAAAGAGAAATTTTCCCATATACTCTGAAGCGGAGCCATCAAAAACGTTAAAAATTAAAGTCAAATCTCAACCGTCTCTTTAGTATATCCATTGAATGGCTGCGATTTTCAGACTCTCACCCCCTAGGCTAGGCTGCCCCTAAAAACCTTGGATAGTGGGTCCCACATCCCCAACTAGAGAAAAATAATAATAATGGGACTGTTTTTTTAGCTACAAAAAGCACAATGTACACAACACATTCGGACATAATTCCCAATCCCATGGCGTGAGTGAGAGGAGAGAACAAAAAAGAGAAAGAAACGTTTAGAATAGAATTTTCAACAAAACGAAGAAAGAAAACAAATCTCACTCTAATTACAAATAGAATCGGTACCTCCTCCACCGTTACGACCCTCCCTCACATTTTTCCCAATTCTCTTTCTCTCTCTCTCTGTTTTTTTAGGTTTAGCAGCAGCAGCACTTCACAGCTCTCTCTCTCTGTGCTGGGTCTGAGTGCTTGTGATTTTGGGAATTTATCTCTGGTGATCTGCGTGTCTCCAGAGAGAGAGAATGATGGAGGAAACTAAGTTGTTACAGTGGAGCGTGATTAGATCTCTTCTCGCTATTCTTCAATGGTGGGCTTTCAACGTCACCGTTATCATCATGAACAAGTGGATCTTCCAGGTCCTTCTTCATTTCTCTTCCTGCCAATTGCTGTTTCTTAGATTCAGCTTTTTCTTTCAATTTCTATTGCAATTTTTTTTTTTTTATGTGTTTGTTTGATTTTTACACTTAGTGTGTGTTTTAATTTTTCAATTTGGACAGTCTCTGTGTTATGGATTTAGTGTTTCAAAGACAGACACTTCACTTGCCAATACACTGTTTCTTAAATTTGCTGGATTGATTGGAGAATTTAATTCGAAAAATGACAATTTAATATTGAGAAATTTTGGACATTTCTCCTTTGATTTTGGTGAACAAGACGAGCTAAGCTTTGGCGAGGCTATGAATTTGTGTGTAAATCGGATCTATGAATAAGAAAAGATATATGAACAGATCAGATCTATGGATGTAAAATTTAGTGGAATTAATTATTGATTATGTTGAAATGTACCAAGGTCCTAGAGAGATTAGTTGATTTGCTTGGTTAAGGAATCAGTCTACCACTTTTGATTTCTCTCTCTTAATTGAATATTTTGAAATTTCTAACACTTTTGACAAGTCTTGACTTTGACTCCCATTACTCACATGTCATGTGAAGATGGGTTGGTATTATGGGCCCTTCAAACTTCAAAATTTTGTTGAATAAGTCTCATAGTCTGCCTATTCTTTTATGCTGGTCCCCGGGAAGAGGGGGTAATGTATTCTTTGCCTATTCACTCTTTGGCTTTTTTCTTTTAAGGATGAGATGAAATGGTGAGATTAGAAAGATCCTATTGTCCCAGAAATAGAATTGTTGTTTGTTAAATGACCCACCCGGTTCATACTAGGAGCTTTAATTTGTAGGATTCGGGTAGGATCTAGATCCAAATCGTGAAATTGGTAGGATCGTGATCCTACCGCGTTCTCGCCGGATCCTAAATTTTGACATATTTATAGCCATTGTTTGGACACTTGAGATCAACTAGAAATAGGGGAAAAAAATTTAAGACCTTTTGTAACAAATCCATCACTTCTCCAAGATAAACCCTTTGCTCTTATTGATAACTTATACGTAAGAATTTTCTATTAACTCTAATTGTCATTGTCTATTGAATCAATCACCAAGATGAAAAACTCTCCTCTCTATCGATTTGGCATATCAAAAGCACATAAGAGAAATGAAGGCAATACAATATAATGATTTATCAACTTTTATTTAGTTGAACTTATGCTTTCAAAATTGAAACCCTTGTCGATGTGATAATGTTTGTAGTTAAAAAAACTTATTTCTATTTGTTATATATACTTTTAGCTCTTTAAAATTTATTTGATTTATTGTAGATTATCATTCTTATTTTCTATAAAGAAAATTTTATCGCCTATGTGATGTTGATGCTTCTTGAACACATTATTAATTCCAGTGTTTTTTCACTTTTTTATTCTAAAGAAAAGTGAAATCTTATGATTCTTGATCCGATCCTATGATTTAATCCAGAAGACTCTCCTTCTGATTCTACAATTTTGATTTTAAAAAACCATGATACTAAAGAGATGTTTGGAGCTCGGTCCAGTAGTTGGTTCGTGCCATTGTAGTAGAACATGATAATGATCTACCAATGAGCTCTAGCTCAAATGACACTTTCTCTTCTTGTAAGAGCAAGGTGGAGGATGAGACCGTGGTTTCAAAACTCATCAGCACCATGCGTAACTTACCAATAAGGGGAAGGGAAAAAAAAAAAAAACTCTATAATAATCTTAATCTAAGCTTGTTGGACATGGTGGGTTTTATACAATGTTTTATGGCTTCAAATTTTATTCCATTGTTGGGCTCCTCTGAGACCTTGTCTAATTTTATCTTTCCAGTATATCTCTATAAATTGTGCGGAGGTGCTGAATTACTTGTTGATGGGGAGAACCTTGTATGAGTTATAATAACCCAATTTGAGCTCCTCAAGCTCAGGTGAATATTCTCAATGGCAGGCAGTGCCTGCTTTTCCTTTCTATGTCTGTCAAAACCATAGTTAAATATTTTTAATTAACCCAAGTTCAGTATCACAAACTTCAGGGGATGAGGTTTGTTAATGGGCTTTCTTTACTGCTGCCTAATAAGATATTCAGATCCAAGTTTGACTTGGGTATCCATTGGATTTAGTCATTTTAATTGTTTATAGATTTTGGATGCTTATTTTCTCCCTAACCATATGACCCGTTAGGGTGCATCCTAGTAGTTGGAAGCTTTAGATGAGCTATAGACCTAGACATCTTGGGTTTGATCCCTATTAGGAGTTCTCCTGGATTACTTGATAATGCGGTTCTAGAGGGTGGGGTCATGTATCTGTGGTTTATCCCCAGGAGTGGGTTTAAAGGGCTTTGGCTTGGTGCAGTTCCATGTCATAAAAAATCTCTCTAACCATATGTTGTTTTATTTTGTGGCTCTAAACCTGATAATGAAATGCTCTTTTTCAAATTTACATGAAAGATTGAATTTGTATTGGCCATAATGTTCTAATGATTTTACTACATACCATTGCATGTATTAAGGCCAACATCTGATCAATGGAAGAGATTTACTGTGTATTACCTATAAATTCTCTATTTCAAATTGCTTCATTCTGGATCTAGACTACTTTATTATTCCTTTTCTTTAATATTTTATATAAAATCCAAAATTATGTCAAACCATGAGAGCTTTATTTGAATAAAAAGCAATAAATGAGACATGCACCACAACAACAAGCAATACAAATAAACTTTTGTTTTGACTAAACATTTATGTATGACTTGACAGTTAATTCAGTTTTGATTGACTAATCCATATACTTCCTGCATGCATATGAGTTTGTCTATATTTCTATTTTACAAATATGATATATTCTAGCACATTTCTAGTAATATCAATTGATGGAACTTATAATGCTTTCTCTGGTGTTACCATTATATTCATTGTTGTTAGTAGTTTCTTACAATTGCATGCCAATTTATCAATTATAACTTATTCCCTCGTCATTCATATTTTGATTAGATAATTTTTTTCCCAATTATTACTACCAACAATAGTTGGAGAAAAAGGTTGGCTTGATCCTTGCTGTATTTGTGAGTTTGTGGTGATCACCACAGCTGATGTAAATCTAAACTAATTTCTTCTTTCAGAAACTGGATTTTAAGTTTCCTCTATCAGTATCATGTATTCATTTCATTTGCTCGGCCATTGGAGCATACCTCATGATCAAAGTGTTTAAGGTTAAACCACTTATAACGGTTGACCCTGAAGATCGCTGGAGAAGAATATTTCCCATGTCATTTGTGTTTTGTATCAACATCGTGTTGGGGAATGTGAGCTTACGTTACATCCCAGTTTCGTTTATGCAAACAATAAAGTCATTCACTCCTGCTACCACAGGTCAGTTTCAAACATGGGTAACATCTATCATTATTTTCATCCTTGCTTTTTTTAATGATTCTTAAATTGTATCCTAACTGCATCTGATAAAGAGGATTTTGAACAGTTGTTTTGCAGTGGCTTGTTTGGAGAAAATACTTTGACTGGCGAATTTGGGCTTCTTTGGTACCCATTGTTGGAGGAATTCTTCTCACATCGGTTACAGAGCTTAGTTTTAATATGTTAGGATTCTGTGCTGCCCTATTTGGCTGTCTTGCTACTTCCACAAAAACTATCCTTGCAGAATCTCTGTTGCATGGATACAAGTTTGACAGGTAGTGTCTGTATTCTTGTTTCCCCTTTTTTTTTCGTTATTCTCATGTCATCATTTTGTTTCTTTCCTTCTTGCCTTTTGTCTTTGTTTCTATGCAAGACACGTCAACTGTTTGATAAGTTTTCATCAATGTTTCTGTAGTTTTTTTTACTGTAATATGCATGAGATGTGATGTATGATTCGTCATGTCATTGCACTATGAAGTTGTATGCTTTAGAATGATACCATTGATGTCAGCGCTTCCATATGAATCCACAGCCAAGTATGTGGAGTCTTTTCAGTGTCTTTGTGTTCAAAACACAGAACATTGGCCGCATGTGGTAGTGGTACACAACTTTTGACAGCCTACTATTTGGGCAATAATAGCCTAAAGAAGATTCTTGTAGGCATTAGAGAAGTTCGGGCAGTTCTGGCAATAAAATTGAATATTACCATAGAAAATAATATGTAGAGTTTGCTTTGTTGATACTTTTTCAGTATATCTATATGAATATGTGATATTTTAGCTAGAAGTTTGATTAGTGGCCTAGACTCTCCCTTGCCAGTGGTGTCCTAACTGCCTAGGCAGTCTATTTAATACCTTATATGCACTGGGACTGATGATGAAGGTGGGCATGTCTATCTGAACATGAAGCCTTTTGGATTCCCCATTGCATGAATTTTGTTTCATGTTGCTTATGAATTATGATGGCCTGGCCTTTTGTTTCTTTCTAGCATAGGAACTTGTGCATCTCAATACCATCCAACAAATTTTTTTTTAAGGAGTTGGGAGGGGGGGGGGGGGGGGTGTTACGCCATAACAGTATTTCTGTCATTTGATCAATCTTCACTCTTCCGTGATGGAAATGTTGTGCATTCAAATGCTATAACACAATAATCCATGTGCATCATTCATTGTGTTAATTGTAATTAGAACCATGTCCTTGCGATGCATTGATTAACATGTAAACCAAAGAAAATAGTTCAATAATATAATTGAAACTGAAGAATGACTATACAATTAAAATAAAAGAACAGAAGTTAATTATTGTGCGCACACATCATCTAATACCCAACTTTTATTATTAAACACAAAATTATGGTAAATGATAAGTGTCTGTTTGGCAAAAGCTAAATAGCTTTTAGCTTTTTGTCTAAGTTTTTTTTTTTTTTTTTTTTTTGAAATTTAACAAAACTAGTTTTTAGCTTTTTGTCACACATTTATCATAAATAAATAGTGAAACACTGATTATACTTGTAAATATTTTTGGAACTTTTAGTAATAGAATATTAATTAGAGTAATATTGTTAAACTACTTGAAACTTTAGTAATAGAATTTACAAAAAACAAATTATTTTAATAATTTTAGTATGCTTGTAGCTTGCCACATGGCAAAAGCACGTTGTAGATGGAAACACTTATGCTGAACCACTAGCCACAACCGCATGTGCAAGTGAGATGCAACTTATTATATAGCATATGATAAATGTTACAAAATACTAGTAATTTGAATGCTTAGAACCAGCGCAATGATATCTTGCTATCGCTTGGAGCAGCAAAAAAAATGCTAAGGAATCAAAAAAAAAAATTTTTGAAAAATTGGATCTACTTCCAACGGATCCTCCTAACAAGAAAAAGTACTTTGTTTTGGCTCGACCCATAATCATATATGAGATAGCGTATTATGAATTTATAAAGGATGTTAATGTTGTTCTATATATTATAATTTGTTTACATAAATATGCAATTTTTTAAAATATAAAATAAAACAATAAATGAACAAATTTTATGCTAGCTGCCAACCTACCTCAACCCCCCTTTTTGCCATGCTTGGGACCAGCTGTGAACAAAATATATGACATTAAACATTGACACAGGCAGAAAGGATGCAATCTTTATTTATCTATATAATTTTCAATGCGATGCAATTAAAGAATGTCCTCATAAAATCTGCCCAAGTAGCGAACAATAAATTTATAATAATGAGTGGTGAATATAGTGGATTTTGAGATGCTTAAGGTATTTATATATGGGCTGGGTTGCTCTTTGTAATCAGTACTGTTTTCTCATATTCTGGACTGATGCAACCCTAGCTTCACTTAGTGGTACAATGCTTAAGGTAGAGAGGGTTTGTCACTCCACTGTAAATCTGTGACAACATTCCAAAATTTGAACTCTTCCTCTGTTATTTTCTGCAACTAGGTGGATCCTAAAGATCGTTATTATTTATATACTCTTGTTATGAGTTTCTCTTTCCTCCCTCCTGTTCTCCTATCCAGGCACTTTGTGATATTATTCGTGTTCTCTTCTTGCTTGCTTACTTGAGTCAATGGATATCAATATGAGTGTGTGAGACTTGAGTTTTAATGTATTGTGTGTTTGCGTGTTTGCGTCTGTGTGTGTGTGTGAGAGAGAGAGAGAGAGAGAGAGAGAATTTCTCGTTTGTTTTATGAGACTCTCTGTGAGAGAACACACACACATGCATGAGTTTCTTGTATGTTTTCTAAGTGCATGATACTCTTATCTTTTACTTCAAACATAAAAGTGCACAATTTATGCTGGATTGTTTAATTATTAATTCAACTTTATTTTTGGTCGGACTCAGCATAAACACAGTGTACTACATGGCACCTTTTGCAACCATGATTTTGGCAGTACCTGCAATGCTACTCGAAGGAAATGGCGTTTTGGAATGGCTTCACACCCACGAGTCTCTTTGCTCATCCCTCATCATTATTTTCAGCTCTGGAGTGTTGGCTTTCTGTCTTAACTTCTCCATCTTTTATGTGATTCACTCCACAACTGCCGTCACATTCAATGTTGCTGGAAACCTTAAGGTGAAAACAATTTAGCAAAATCAGATAGACTGTTTAATGCATTTTCTCATTATTGATGATATTATTGTTTTCAGATTGCCTTGCCTTTGATTGTTCTTTATTTCACGAGTTATTTTATTTAATAGACGTACATTGTTGAATTTTGTATGTCATATCCCTTGTATGCAACAAATTGCTTATTTATTTTGAATCCTTGAATCTTGTGGATGGTTCCAAGTTCCAGCTAAGAACTTCTTACATCTTCTCACCCTTGTGCGCTGTCTCCACACTTGAATCAGTTCTTAAAATTTTGTATTACTTTGTTGTTGCATGTACCCTACTGATTGATGGACTGGATTATTCTTGCCATTCATATAAAGAAACCTCTATATTTTTATTCATTGCACATCTTCCTTATCGGATGTTGTTGATTTACATTGCTGTGTTTGTTATGTACAGGTTGCAGTTGCTGTCCTTATTTCATGGCTGATATTCCGAAACCCAATTTCGGGTTTGAATGCTGTTGGATGTGCCGTGACACTTGTTGGATGTACATTCTACGGATATGTGAGGCACTTGCTCTCACAACAGCCACCAGGAACCCCTACCCCTCGAACACCCCGGACACCCCGGACACCGTTAAATCGGATGGAGCTGCTCCCCCTTGTAAATGATAAATTAGATGATAAAGTCTGATTCTGAGATGATGTTGAATGTGAGGATCCTGGCAGAGGTTAATAGGGGGAAAAAAAGATACAAAAGGAAAAACAGACACTTCTCTTTGTTCTGTAAACTTGCATCAGTTCACACTAGAAAATTTTAATATATGCATTTTACCTCTCAGAACTAGAAACTTCTTCAGGTTCTTATATATATTGCCATTTTTGGCCTGAATGTATTGAGAATTATAATTTGTTGCCATTGATTCATATGCTTCTAGCCTATACAAATACTTATAACATGTGGACTCTTGAATGTGGAGTCCATATCTTGCGTAAATATATATATATATATATATATATATATATGACAGTTACATGATGAAATTATTGCAAAAGTGGAGCTAAGTCCAATTCCAAAAAAATAAAAATAGATGCCAGTCACATAATGTAATTATTGCAAAAGTAGAGTTAGAGTCCAATTCCTGTCTAAAATTGAATTGATATTTGATACCAAAGAGAAGTAAACGAGAGAGGGGCAAGTGGTTGGGGTCTTTGTTAATCGTAACGGACATAGACAGTAATAAGAAGTAAACAAGAGGGGCAACCGGACAAGTAGTTGGAGACTTTGAAAGAATTTTTGGGCCGATAAAAAGTTGGCTCGCTTGTGGAAACTTTAACGGATGGTGTCTCTTCCTCAGGCTCCTTTGTTAACGTACAACAAATTTATATGTTCCAACTCCTAATTACTACTATCATTCAGCCGAAAAATATCCATCAAGTCACGAGGCCAGCACAGCCCTCTCTAACTCTAACTTAGGCCCCCCTTAAAAGGAGGAAGTATATGGTGTTTCTGAAACTCCAGCTCAGCACACATGTGGAGCTTCTAAGACCAATGAAAGTTTGACAAATGGATTTAAAATTACAACTCACCAGCTCATGTTACATAAAACAAAAAGACACAAATGCCCTTGAATTTTCCCCCATCCCGCCACTCTGCCTTTTCCCCTTCTCCAAAATAAAAAATTTCATCTCTCTCTCGCAGCGCTGTACCACATCAGTCACCACTCACTAGCACCTCCATCTTCCCTCTCTCAACCCCAAACCTCACTAGCACTATATACTTTCTCCCTTAAAAGAAGTACTCAGCTTTCCTAATTGTCAATCTGTTTTATCTTTTTTAACTGCTATCTTCAGCAATTATGGAAACTGGGGATTTGAAGATTTTAGCCACATTGTTGCAACATATATATAGCTTGAGAGAGCAAGAGAGGAGGATTATAATTGTCAATTAATAAGAAGAGACTAGAGAGATCTAGTTAGTAGTTACAGATCTAGAACCATTTTAATTTCTCCCCCGCACCCCTAAACAAGTTAAGCTTAGAAAAGCTAATATTAGAAACTATCTTCTTCCCCGTATATAATTAGCTCATTACATAATAATAACAAGGACTAAGCCAAGAGCCAGAAATTCCTCTGCCATCTAGTGCTGATTAAGTACCCACCCATGCCTCTGCTCTGCTTCCTCACTCCAATGGTCCAGCAATCAGCATTGTTAATGCACTGCTCCACAAACTCCTCCGAGCTGTCTGACCCACACAAGCTGCACAAAGCCCCACTTATCATTAATTTGATTTTAAATGAGAGAGAAGTCAAGATCTAGAGTTCTGTGAACATAGATAAAAGCAAGGGGAGTGAATTGGGAAAAGGAAAGATGAGATTCGGATGGGTTTAAGAGTGGACCCACACCCACCAGCTGAAAAGTGTAGATGGCCTCTTCTGTCCAAGCACTAGCACAGACACTTCCAGCTTCTTCACTTGGCTCATCACTGTTGCCAGTCTTGGCCCTTGGATAACTAGTGCTTCTACTTCCACCTAAAAATTTACCCCACTCATGCAAGTTAACACAACAGTAGATGAAACAGAATTTCTATTCAATGCCACAAATTAAATAAAAATAAATAAAGAAAAGAAAACAAGAAACAGGAAAGCCGAAGTGTCTGAAAATCTGCATCTTCCCATTCTGGAAAGAAAAAGAAAAAGATGAAAGGAAAACTGAAGCTGAAGAATAATCATTCCCCTTCTGCACTGCATCTAAAGAAGAGAAAGGAGCTTTCTTTCATTCTTTTAACCTGAAAAGGCTATTGATAAAAGAACTAGTAATAAAAGAAAAGAAAACCGCAAAAAAGCTGAAAATGTTTCCCTCTTTAAACAGGATTGAAGCTTTGAAAGGTAGAAGAGGAAGACCAAGAAGGATCTATCAAACACAATAAGAATACTACCCCCTCTTTCTCAACATATGGGATCTATCAAAAACAGGATGAAAAGGCATATATAACGCAGAAGAGAAAGCAAGTTAATTATTTTTAATCTGATACTCCTAAGACTTAAACAGAGAAGGAAAAAATATAATAAACTCACTTGAACTTTACGCTTAAAAGAGAACAGAGTCACAAACACATACCTCTGGTTTACAAGCCTTGCAAAGAGACCCAAGAGAGTTGGCCAGGTCAGGAGAACAAGTTGAAGATGAGGAGTCAGATGCCCTGTCAGAGGAGCCAGGGATGATGTGAAGGAGAGTAAACAAATCACCCTTGTTAGCTACATGTGTGAGTGCCCACATCATTGCATGCTTGGAATGTGAGGCATTATCCACCACCACCATCACTCTCTTCCTCATTCCCAACCCACCATTCTCACTTCCATACATGTTAAGCCCTTCCATTTGCTTCAAACTTCCCTCACACCCACCACCAATGTAACTATTATTACCACCCCACCTCTTGGATGTTGATTTCCATGCTTCTCTTCCGCTTACTTGCCTTAAAAAGGATCCTGAACCTGCCATTTTTCTCCTAGCCCCTATACCCTATAACTGGTGTTTATAGTAAAACTGTACTAACTCTAGAGAGAGATGCAGATGCAATAGAAGGGTAATAATGAGAAAACTGAGTGATGAGAGAGAGAAACTGAAAGAGTGATGGGTGATGAGTTAAAAGGACCAGAGAGTGGTGGGGGACTGCTGATGCAAAGCCATAATTTTTATTTTATCTTTATGCAGGTTAAAGTGTCACGGGAATCCCTGTCCAGTTGTGGCTTAAGTCTGCATAGATATGGTAAACAATCACTACGCCCTGTTTATGATGATGAAACGGAGAATCCTCTGTACTATATTTATATCTCTTACATCTCTCCTGGATTCCTCTATAATTTTTTTTTCCTCTAAAAGAAAACAATAATTCCATTGACGGAGCGCTTTTTTTTTTTTTTTTTTTTCCTATGTTTCTTTTTAAGTTACATTGATACAAGAAGCGGACACATAAAATAATTGTTACATAATAAAAATGATGTAAAGATTATGAGTTTTAGTTAGTTAAGGGTTTGATTGGTAAAAGTAATTGTATTTAGAAAATATTAGCAAAATAAATTCAAATATAAAACTAGGGGTGTCAATTCGGGTTAGCGTGTCGGGTTCGTGTCGTGTCGAGGTAGGGGTATTCGATTAAATTGCTCAACCCTAACCCGACCCATTTAATAATCGTGTCATGATCCTTCAACCCTAACCCGACCTGTTAATAAGGCGGGTTGACCTGACCCAACCCATTTGACACGCTTAATAAACGAGTTGTGTTGGGTTGATATGAATGTAACACAACCCATTTCAACCTGTATAATATTAAATATAACATCCATCTAGAAATAATTATTTTTACATCCCAAAAAGCAGTACATACACTTCAAGTCTTCAACCTACATTCAAAATAATATAGTTCAACAAAAATATAACATTCATCTAGAAATAAGGTCTTTACACTCCAAAAGAAGTGCATACACTTCAACCCAAATTCAAAATAACAAAGTTTCACAAAAATAAAATAACATAATTCAACAAAAATATAATATTCTTGGAACTCGCCAAATCCTAAGTATCAATATTGAAAGAATTTGAGCAAACAATAGACTAATCCTGACTATGACTATGATTATCATCCATAGATTCTTTGTTGATGTCCAAATTCATAACATCTTCCACAAGCTCATCCAATTTCATTTGTGTAAGTTCTATGTCAAAAAAAAAAAAAAAGTATTAGTAGTTCTAAGGTCTGTAAAGTTTTAATTTCCAATTATATATCTTGTAAAATTTTGTAATTATTTATTTTTCTTTTTAAATTTAAAATATATGTTGGATATAAAAGGTATTTGACAAATCTAAAATAAAATAAATATTTATTTGTTATATGAGTTAAACAGGTTGTGTTAAGTGGGTCATTTTGGGTTGACACAAATAAATTAGTGTGTCAAACGTGTCTATTGCGGGTTATGCGGGTTATGCGGGTTGACCCGTTTATGACCTCTTTCTTATCGTGTCGCTTTCGGGTCAACCCGTTTATGACCCAAACCCATTAAGGCCTAACCCTAACCCGAAAAAACCCGGGTCGGGTTCGTGTCGTGTTCGCGGGTTGGGTCAAACATTGACACCCCTATATAAAACCCACAATTTTATGATGACAAAACAAAAAAGTTACGGTCTCTTATTAAGGCAGTAAGGCTCTTAACTAGAAATTTTCTCTTTTTTGAAGAAATTTGAGATTATATGTACCAAAAATCAATTAATTGTCTTGACTTCATTAAATAATGGTCAAGTTGAAATTTTATTTTATTTATTAAAAATTAATATAAAAATAGGAAAATGTTGAGACCACATAAAATAATACAATCTTATGCCATAACTCGCCACGTAGTGAGTTGTAATTGGTAAAAGTGTGTCCTTACATAGCCCACAGACATTCTTTCACCAGTCACAACTCGTCGCGTGGCGAATTATAGTACAAAATTATGTCATTTTTTGTGTTCCTAGTACAACTCATACAAATATTATTAAGCTACTCATAAGTCATAGGTCATAACTTACGCCTTTTTGATTCCCCAAAAAAAAAAAAAAAAAAAGTCGTAACTTATTCCTTAAATAGTGAAATAAATTGTGTTGGGAACGTTACTTATAGATCAAATGCAACTTGTTTTTTGTCAGATTCGAATCCTATAAATCTATTCTGACAAATGGGAAATACAAATACTTCCATTTTAATTGAATACTTTATATATATATATATATATATATATATATATATATATTGCTACAATAGGTAGAACTTAGAATAGACGGAAAATTTGAACCTAAATCTCTGGGGAAAAAAAAGAAGCCAATCAATTAGGCTACAAGCTCTTAGTAATTGAATAACAAATTATACATATCTTAGAGCATTCAAATGGTACAAAAATTTTTGTTTATTTTAGTATAAAATTTTACCTTTTTATTTTAAATATTCAATTTTTAAAATATTTAATATTAAATTATTTATTTTATACTACATTTTATTAAAATATCAAATTTTCTTCTTTTACTCTACATGCAGCAACTAATATTTACTCTTTTCTTTTATTACTGGGCAACATAAAAAAAATGATAAATAAATAAATAAATACAAAATAATTAGTATTAATGTAAATTTACATATTTATTATAATAAACTTATAAGTTTATATAATTATACACTCAGCCCAATAATTTTTAAGAAAAAAAAAATGATTTTATGCACTTTTCTATTATACGTTATTTCATGCCTCAGGCATAAGTGCACATGATCTATAGTGCTCTATCTCCTGGACAGGCTTTATCCAGAGTCCAGAGCCTTCAAATTGCATTACAGCATCCACAATAGATGTTGCAAAAAAAAAAAAATGCCATCTTACTATACTAAAGACCTATTTTATTATTTTACTACATCATTTTACAACATCTTATTTATCAGATGTTTTATCATTCAATTCTATACATTAAAATAATATTTACTACACATTAAAATAATATAAACAATACAATAAAATAATATATCTAACACAATAAATAACAACCACAACACTGTTGTCGCTGCCGCCGCCGCCGCCACCACCACCACCATGGTAGCCACAATCCATCGCAAAACAAAAAACTGAAAACAAAACCACCACCACAACCACCGTCATCAACAACCCACCACAAAACCCATTAAAAATAGAGCAACACCCACTAGCATAGCAACTCAAACCCAGAAAACACAACCCAAACCCACGAAACTACTAGCACCACCAACCCAAAGCCACGAATCCACTTGCACCGGCAACCCGATCAAGATCTCACCTTACCTCAACGTTGATGCCCACGATCGTGACGAACACTTCGATCTCACCTCAACGTCAATTCTGATCTCACCTCAACGTCGATGCCCACGTTGATTTTGATCGACGATGATGATGCCTTGACGATGACGATGCCCGGAGAGATCAGCAATGACGATGCAAAATGCAACCGGTGAGAGATCGGCAATGACAGAGGCAAATATGCAAAAATATTTGCAACGGCGAGAGAGAACAAAGGGAGCAGATGGTGAGAGGGAAGCGGTGAGAGAGAACAGAGGTGAGAGAGTAGAAAAGAATAAATTGAAGAGAGAGGAGAGAGAGAAGAGACTAAAAAAATATTAATCAGTTTTACCATTTTTGTCTGTACACTGACAAATATGCAACGGCACTGTTCATATATGGCAAAAATTATAACATTTGGAACATCTGATATTTAGTGTTTTTTGTATTTGATGTAGCAAATATGTCAAATATTTGGCATTTGGCAATTTGCCACACCTGTGAATGCTTACTTTCTCAAAAAAATTGCATTTCTAATTAGGTGGACCAACCTTCTTCTTCTTTTTAATTTTTCAGGTGAATCTCATGGGCTTAGCTCCCTAGCCTTTCACTTTCAGTCAAGTCATGTCATTGGCTCTGTATCAAAGATTCCAATCATCGGTGTCAAGTAGCTTTGGGAGACACAATTTGCAGGGCAAGTCTACAGTTCCACAACAAATGGGGACCAAACCAAACAATGACAGAATTGATGGAGTTCACATATCAGGAATAGTGCACCTCCAACCTTGCCTATGGGCTATGGCACTGTGCCATTGTCATGTTCTAATCGAGCCCTGCATGCATCTGAGATTCAGAGGCTTCCAACTATCCTAAAAATGGCCTTGGTGGTTGATTATGCTTGGTACAGTTCACATGCAACAATCAATCAATTACAACTAAAAGCACGGTGTTCAACTTATTATGCATGCTCTTCTAGATTCACTAGAATCAAGATGGACTCTTTACAAGGGGGAGATCTGGACCGAGTGCGTTATTCTCACGAGCAAATTTGTTTAACTTCCTTAAACAAATATGAAGTGTTCAAAGAGATGATTTAACAGAGGAATATATACACATACAATCTACTTCAAGGAAGAGTTGGTTTACTTTAATAAATGATTCCCTCTCTCTCTCTCTCTCTCTTTGAAGTGTGCAAAGTGGTGTCAATATTTTCCTATTATGATTTATTAACAATTATCTTGCTCAACTGGTAAAATCTTTAGAGTTGAATAAGAGATCTGAGATTCAATTTCTGTCTACATTAAAAACTGATTGATTTCTTAGTCTGATGATAAAGAGATATTATCAAGAGCAGACGTCATAAATTAAAACTCTCTTAAAAAAAATTACCTTAAAGATACCCGATAACATGACCCATTATTATATATTTTTTTTAATTCTATAGTCATATAAAAAGATAGAGATATTTAAGTCTTTAATGTTAAATTAGATTTTTAATTATTTGTATGCACGGAAAGTAATTTTTATCAAAGAATTATGTTAAGCTTAAGTGTTAAAAATAAAATAAAAATTATGCTAGTGTGTATTAAGATTTGAAAGTATTGAAAATTAAATATGATGATGCAAAGAATCTTACTGAATTATTCGTACAAGTAAACCTTAGAACTTAGAAGACCTACTAAAGATAAACAACCAAAACCTGTCCAATGCTTAAGTTAGCACTTTTGATAATACTAGTTAGGGCAGCACGTGTAAGACACGTGCTTATCGTGAAAAAAAAAGTAGCAATTAAGATTAATTTTAGATTTTATTTGTATCACAAAACAAAGATATAAATCATTTGATTTTTAAAATATATAGAGATTTACATTAATCAAAAGAGATATTAACTTTAAGAATTTTGATAATTATGTGGTAAAAAGTTAATCTCATTCGCTTAAGAATTTTGATCAACCACAAAGTTAAGGTAGCTATTTAACATATAAATATTTATTTAACTATAATAGTTTTTAAGTACCTACTTGCTAAAGACAATATATCTACTCTCTAAAAATTTCTAAGAATGATAACGAATATCATTATCTTCCAACAATAAACAATTGAGTTTTGCTAAGAAATTTATAAAAAATTATAAAAATTATAAATAAAAAAAAAAGATAACAAAAGGCATGTGTCATCAAATTTTTCATTAGATAAATTATAAGTTTTGAAAATTTAAACCTAGAAAATCAACATTCTTTAGATTACAAATAAAACACCTAATATCATTATTCTAACTTTCTAAAATTTCTATCATTTAAAACTGAAAATACGTGAAGAAAATTTTTAGGATGTTAAAATTTAGGGGAAGTAATTTAGACATTACATAATAAAATATTTTAAGAATCATAAGTTTTCATTAGGGTTTAACTGAGAGAATAACAATATGACATATTTGCTCTTTTCCAAAATATTAAGTGAAAAATTACTTGATTTTAAAGTTTAAGGAAGAATTGTAAACTACCCAAAACATAAAGGATGGAAAAATGTTTTTTTCCTAAATTTTTGTTTTTACTAAAAATAGTGCGTAAAGAAAAAAATATATACAAAAAGTCAACTCAAGAAAATTGTATGTGGAATAGTGAATTTTTGCTCAACAAAGTTGATTAAACCAACAAAAAATTTCTAAAAACACAACAGAATGACGCAACATTTTCATAATACCTTTATAATTTTGTTATATTTTATTTTAACTTATAAAGAATTGACAGCTCAACAGTTTTGAAAATATTGTGACGACATCAAGATGTCTTAACATTTTTCACACAAAAAAATGTTATGTCCATGACATTTTCACAACAAATCATAAGTAGTAGGTTACTACAAGTTGTTATTGGTGGACAAAAAAGTAGTTTCATTGATAAGTTTAAATTAGAACCAATAGCAATTTACCATATTTGATTTGTTATGAAAGTGTTGTAAAAATTATTGTGGATATAGCACTTTTTTTTTACAATACTTTTATTTTTAGTTGTAACTGGTTTTAGTATGATATTTTATTATTTTATTTTGACCTATAATGAATTAACACCTCAACAATTATGAAAATATTGTGCCAATTTGTGATGTTAATATTTTATTATAATATGAAACAGCGTGAATTGGACAAACCAAAAATAATATAGCAAATATACTACAACTTTATGCATTCACCAATTAAAAAAAAAAAAAAACACCAGCAAAATAGTGAAAGTTGAACAAACCAAAACTATTGTAGTGAAATTACTGTAGTTTTTCCCATTCACTGTTTATATATATATATATATAGAGAGAGAGAGAGAGAGGGAGAGAGAGATATATATATATATATATACATTGCACTTACAATGTAAATTTGTATTGTAAACACATAAAAATTGGAAAATGTTGTACACATTTGCAAAATTTGTACAATTTTTTTTTGTTTTTTGCAAAGGTATATAATATTTGCTATTTTTTGTGTGTATACAATGTAAGCTTACATTACAAGTAGAAAGTAAACATATAAAGATAATAAAAAAAAAAAAAAAAAAAAAAAAAGAAGCTAAAACCAAGTTGGTGATCTTGAAGAAATAAAAATTAAAAAAAAAAAAAAAAAGAGGAGGACAACTTCAGCTGTTGTAACTTCGCCCATGAATCCGGTCTTTTTGCTGTTTCCGGATTTTCGTAGAACCTCGTAAGGTGCCACCACCCTAATTCAGCTCCCCCATCCACCCATGCATCAATATGATCATCCGAGAATGTTTTCACGTCAAGGGAAACCCCCTCCTTCCACATCAGAGCCAAGCCGCCCTTGCTGCCCTTACTTGGAACAAAAAAACCATGCTTCAGATTGCATTTTTCCTTTACTACCTTCATCCAGTCATTATTAGACTTAGTTTCCATTAAGAATACTATTATGGGATCTTCTTTATTTACGACCTTCTCCAAGGCTTTAACTGTCCGGAGGTTCCCAAGCCCCCGGCAGTTCCAGTTGAGAAGACTCATTGATCTTGGCGGGGTTGCCCAGCAACCTCCGCCATTTCAGCAACACTACCTGACTCAGACAACTTCTTCTTTTTTTCATGCTTATTTACGTGGTGTAAGTTTGGGCTATTATCTTCAGACTTTCTTTTTATTCCAGCCCCAATGTTCAATATTGGATCCACTTCCGTTGTTGGGCTTTGTCTAGCCCTCCTTTTCCATAACCCACTAATTGTTTTCCCCCTCTTTTGCTCATCATTTGTAGCTTTGGGCCTTAGTTGTTGTTTTCCTTTTCTTGTCCCCTTAATGGGCTTACTCATTTGTGACATGTCCTTTGAGCCCGAACTAGCCCAGCCCACACAAAATTCAGCCTCGACATCATGGTATCCTTATGATTCTCCTCCAACACTCCCATTCGTTCCTAACTAGACTTCCTCCACTCCGGATTTTCCTCCAAGATTTCCACTTCAATCAAATTTAATGCCCCATCAATCCGAATTGCCGTCTGCTCAGGAGCCGAAGATTCAGAGGCTGCAACTTTTATCTCTGCCTTCCATTTCCCACCACTTAGAGCTGCATCAATCTCCTTTAGAGCGTCCTCGAAAACTGGACTGTGAACTCGTGACTCCCGTACTCCCACGTCATGCCCACTCTCACCCGCTCCCAATTCAGCCCTACCACTATTTTCTTTCCTCAGCGCCATAATCCCAGAATCCGGCACCACCGTGGCTAAGCCTGGGTTCATTACAGCGCTTCTATCCTCTACCGTATCACCCTCCTGTGTTGAGCTCCCCTCGCATGGAGTCCTCTGTGTTGTCTTCATTCTCTGAGTTTGATTGAAACCTTGCACCTCGACGACCGCTCTTCCCCCATGTTTAAGCTGCGGAGCTCTAATCCAAGGTTCGAATTGTTGATCTTCAGTTCGTAGAGTTCCCCTGCCGTTCAGCCACAGGATGCAATCTTTATCATCATGCGAGACAAGTCCACACCAGTAGCATATATTTGGCAGCCGTTCATACATGAACGCGGCCCATCCATCTCCTGTTCCATCCCATGATATTTTCCTTCCCCTGCACAGCGGCTTGGTTATGTCCACCTCAACTCTTACGTGCATGAAATTTCCTCCTCTCATCTCTCCATGATCCTTAGGTCGGCTCACTTTTCCAATGGTCTCCCCGATGCTAAACGCCGCCTCTATTGTCAATAACTGAAATGGTAGATTATGGATTTGGATCCAAAAGGTTGTTGACTTGAACACAAGGTTTTGGATTGGGACCGATCCTTCATATCTCTGTACCGCCATTAAATGCCTATCAAAAGCCCAAGGTTGCCCTTGAATGACCTTCTCTGCATCAGCTTCCATCTCAAATTCAATTAACAGTACATTATCTTTCCCCTCGCACACCTCAAAATTTCCTCTGTTCCTCCACAGCGGTCGGAAGGTCTTCGCCACCGCCTCGATGCTTACTGACCTCCGAGTAAAGAACTTCGCTGCCAGCACTGCACCTATTTTCTTTTTTTCCTTCATTAAATCCACTCTCTTCTCCTCCTCTTCTGTTAGTGAAAGACTCCGCCACCTGTTTGTCAAGACATCCATGCTGATAGAGCTAAACTTCTCTCCTTACTCCAGAAATATCAAAAGAAGACTAAAACCCTCCTAGTCCCGAGAAGACTAGAGGGACCTCATCATCCTCTACGCGGAGGGAAACGCACTACTACAGTGAGAGACAAAAGACCCCCACCGAGAACTTAAATTGGTCAATACTAAGCTCTGTGTTAAGTTTTTGGTTGAAGCAAAGTAGGATTTACTTAGTACTGCTACCATAATGAGGCAGAAAATTTAGGTGTAACGTCTTTCTTGTGAGTTGTGACATTAGCTAACGTCCATTCCCCTACTTATTATGAGTATTATTATTATTATTAAAAAACCTTTGAAATTGTAGCTTTTGTTCCACCATTCCCCAATTTCCCAAAATCCTAAGAAATCACACTGAAGCACCTAGTGAGATCTCTCGTAGCTCTTTCATTAGTTTAAAAAAAAAAAAAAAAAAAAAAAAAGGCGAAGGGAAGGATCGTACAAACTGCAGCAAACAACTTTTCTTATTAAATTAATATTGACTAAATTTCTCCAACAATAATATCAATAAAATAACCAGAAACTTTTCAGGTGTCTAAGTTAATGGAGAATATTTAGTCAATGTCAGAAAATTGTTAAAACTATGGCTCTCCTGTAGCCAACTCTGTTATTCTTCTTCCCCTATTTTTCTTAATGAATTTTATAATTATATGATAATAGTTTTTTAATAGGATTCTATTTGTATGTGGTATTTTCTATTGTTTATTTGAAAATTTTTAACATAACAATATATGTTATTAGGATATAGATAGAGAGTTTTTTACCGCTATGTATAAAATTTAATTTCTTTTATAAATAAATTTAAAAAAAACACTGTTTTATTGACTAGGAATTGTAAAAATGGTCTTGATATCACTAAAAAAATAAAAAAATAAAATCCCTTGGAATTTTAGCTTCTATCTCTTAAAAAAAAAAAAAACATTTTGGTTTCTATTATATTTATTTATAGTTAAGGCATATATGTTCTTTAATTCATTTAGTGATTCTAAAGTAACTCTTATGTCAGAATTTTTAGAATTTTATTTATTCATGGTAAAAGAGTACAATTAAACCAATGCTTCAGAGTAATGTGCCTTCTTGTCACAATAATAGTAGATTTCATTACATTAATTTAAATTATTTAAGAAAATTTGGGCTAATGCTAACTTGGTTTAAAATTTTTTAAAACTAATCAACTTGGTCTCTAATCATTGTAAGAGAGAGGAGAAAAATGAGTAATGGTTCCTGATCCAAGTTGGGTTTAAGGACCAAGTTGATCAATTTTAAAAAATCTTAGACCTGGTTGGAATTAACTCAAATCTCAAGGATGCTAACTATATTTTACCCTTTAAGAGTATTCACATCAACTCGAGCAAAATTTTCTATTTACTTTAGCATAAAAACCTACTTTTTATACTATATTTCATTAAAATATAAATTTTTCTTAATTTTTTTAAATTCTCTCTTTCTTTACACGCAATAACCATCATCTACTTCATTCTTTCATCCTTAAGATCTATAAAGAAAAAATAAAAAATTAAATACAAAATGAATAATATTATTGTAAATTTACACAATTACTGAAGCAACTATGTATTTTTACACAATCTATATATATAATAATAGGTGAAGCAGAGAGAAAATCCAATTAGATTTCAATTGGATTCTCAATTTTGCGCCACTTGTCCTAACCAAAACTCAAAAAAAAATTTAATTAGATTATAAATTTGACTCCAATTTTGTGTCATGTATCTTATCTAAATTTTCTAATTTTTGTGCCCAAATAAATGATGCATTAACATTTAACACGGAAGTCAAGAAAACTACAATGATAATGCTCATTAGCCTAATATGTTAATAGGTGAAAGTGTGAAACTATTTAAATGCCAGTTAAATGACATATTCAAACCCCACTATTTTTTAATTCTTTATCATTTCCTTGATTTAAGCTATTTCTCCATTCCCCCAAAAAAAGAGAGAAAAGATTTAAGCAATTTCAATTTCAATTTCAATTGGATTCTCAATTTTGCGCCACTTGTCCTAACCAAAACTCAAAAAAAAAAAATCTAATTAGATTATAAATTTGACTCCAATTTATATATCTATATATATATATATATATATATATAATAATAATAATAATAATAGGTGAAGCAGAGAGAAAATCCAATTAGATTTCAATTGGATTCTCAATTTTGCGCCACTTGTCCTAACCAAAACTCAAAAAAAAATCTAATTAGATTAAAAATTTGACTCCAATTTTGTGTCATGTATCTTATCTAAATTTTCTAATTTTTGTGCCCAAATAAATGATGCATTTACATTTAACACCAAAGCCAAGAAAACCACAATGATAATGCTCATTAGCCTATGCAAGAACATCTTACCTGCACACTTTTATGGAGATTATAAATTAGACTTCAATTTTGTGTCATGTATCTTATCTAAATTTTCTAATTTTTGTGCCCAAATAAATGAGGCATTAATATTTAACACGGAAGTCAAGAAAACCACAATGATAATACTTATTGACCTAAGCAAGAACATCTCACCTGCACACTTTTATGGGTGATCTCAATAGAGTTTGGAGCTCTTCTAATCCCACAACCAGAACCAATGAGTCCAACGAGAAAGACTATAAAAGTAAAATATCATCTCCTCCTAATTCCATATCGTCATCCCTTGTCTCCTGCTCTCTCAACCTCTACCAACTACATCCATACACTACCCTCTCCTCCTCCTTATGGATTTCTCAGAGCAAGGCCAGGTTCAAACACAATGTTCAATCCCACTCTTCCTTGCTTCACACTTTCATACATTAGCGCTTCATTGGCGCCTCCAAGAAGATTCCAAGCTCAATGATCAGTTTTTATTTTTTAATGTCCCTTTATATATTTTAAATAATAAAATGCAATGTTCTCTTTTTTCTTCACTGTAGCATCACTTAAATAATAAAATGCAATATTCTCTTTTTTTTATTCATTGTTTTATCTAATGCTATCCTATGTATGATAAACAAAAAAAAAAAAAAAACTAATAGCATTACTTAAATAATAAAATGCAATATATATTTTTCATTGTTTGATTTAATTCTATCGTCCGTGTGATAAACCCACAAAAACAAAAACAAAACAAAAACAAAAAAATTGCCAATAGTATCATTATAATTAATCAGTCCCGTGCGGTAGCACGGAGTTACATACTAGTTTTAAATAATATGAAAAGATTTGGGCTTCATAACGTGGTACTTTTTATTGCTCGAAGAGAATCTCTCAAATGTGGACTAGAGCTTTTGAGAGTTGAGATAAACAACACAAAATAGTGAGAAAATTTAGTACCACATCTTATGATATAATTTTTTTGCCACAATGGTTATGTAATAGTGTCAGTAGTAGAGAAAAATTAGTGGTTTTATATAAGTAACAAATTATCGCTCACAATCTATCCTATCAAAATTATAATAAAAAATTATAGAAACAAAAGCAGTCCTAAAACTCTTCATAATGATATTTCCTTCTCAATCATTGCTATTATTTTCTTCTATAATTCAGAAGGCAGCAACTCTCATTTTTCTCTTTACTTAAATTCTTTTCTTCAAATGGATCTGAGGGTATTAAAGGGATAGCGTCTTTGCTTCTTGTTTCACTCGCCGTCACTAGTCAGATGGCAACAAATAATTTTGTTAGTCTGACCTGACAGCCTATAATCCAATAACATTTTAGCTTTCTTAAAAAAAAGAAAAGAAAAAGAATGACTTAATTAATTGGGTTTTCTTTTTTGGGGGTAAAATATTAATTGCGTTTACGCATGCAATTCAAGAAAAAATGTCAGAGTTGGATGGACCCCCTCGTGAATTGGGCTTTCTTGTTCTTTGATGGAGCCAGAAGGCTCAGAAACTCAGAGGGTCGAATCGTACACCAAAATTATTGATCCCGGTTAACACGCTGGGCATTCGTGCGTGGTCCTTGAATTCACCGTTCACACTTTTGTCTAACGCTTTGTTTGGTAACGACTGAGGAGGGAAGAGAAAAGAAAAGAAAAGAAAAGAAATGAAATAAGAAAAAAGAGAGGAAAATAAATCATTTCTCTTGTATATGTTTGGAAAATAAGAAGAGGAGAAAAAAAAAATTATTATTTTGCTTTCTTTTGTTTGGTTTGTATAGGTAAAGAAAATGGAAAGAATGATATGTATTTTTACTTTTATACACACCTAAAAAGTTCAAGTGTTAATTTTTTATTTTTTTATTTTTTATTGCTCAAATTGTCAAGTTTTCTCTTCAATTTGACTTAAAATAGTGTTATATATATATATATATATATATATATATATAACTATTTTGACTATTTTGACATGAAATGAACTCTTAGTGGTCTTTCTCTCCACCTTCGTGTGGTGCTCTCTACCATCTCCGTATGGTCCTTCCTCCCACCTCCGTGTGGTTACTCCACCTCAGTGTTTTCTTTCTCCACCAAATCTGTGTGGTTTCCTCTCCCCACTTTTGTGTGGGTCTTTTTCATACCCAAAACTCAGATCTTATACCCATATCCCAAAATTCATACCCATCAATCTTTCCCATCAATCCTTCCCAATTTTCTTGTCCCATATCTCAGTATTCATACCCACTTATTACTCCCAAGTCTTGCGAGTTTGATCAGGAAGGAGACCTGCTCTGTACCTCAGTGGGTCTGGTTGGTAGTCCCTGTTCAGCGGTCCTTTGCCGTCCATGGGACTAGGTTGTTGGAATCACCCAACTTCATCGGCTAGTGAGTGGATCGACGCCCTTATTGGTAAGATTCTTTTTGCCCCTTCTTTTTGCGGTGATTGTGCTGGGTTGTGGTCCTGTGGTTGTGCTTGGCTGGTTGAGGTGCCAAGCTGTGGTTTCTTTCATTCTCAGCATGTGTTTGTTAGCTTGCAATTGTAGACGTATAGGTAGAGATTCAAAAGTAAGAGCTCTTAAGGAGATTATACGAACTTCAAACCTGGATTTGGTGTTCTTATCTGAGACAAAAATCCAGTCACCTAGAGTTAATAGAATCAAAACCCGTTTAAACTTCTTTGACTGTTTTTATGTGGAAGCCAATGGACGGGCTAGGGGTTTAGCCTTGTTCTGAAGAATGGGTGTTGATTTGGAGATAGTCTATTCAGACAGCAATGTAATTGCTTCATTAATCTATTCTGATCCAGAAAGATCTCCATGGATGCTATTTTGTGTTTATGGTCCTCCTAGGAGAGCCAAATGGAAAAAAATTTGGGCAAAGGTTGAAGAATTGGCAAAATCTTTTTCAGGGCCTTGGGCAGTAATGGGTGACTTCAATAGCATCAAGGGCTCAAAGGAGAAAAAAGGAGGACAGCATGTAGGGGAAAGCTCAGTCAACAGTCTCAGGGATTTTATAAATAATACGGGTGCCATTGATCTAGATTTTATTGGTTCATCCTTTACCTGGTCCAATAGACGTGAAGGTCTCGCAAATATTAGGCAGAGGTTAGATCAGTTTTTATGTGATCAAGAATGGCAGACTCTCTTCCCTAAGGCAGGCATTCGGCATCTTGTCAATGCGTGTTCTGATCATAACCCAATCCTTTTAGATACCCATATGGAGAATACAAGTCTTGCTAAACCTTTTCGTTTTGAGGCTATGTGGACTAGGGATGAATCAAGTAAAGAAGTAGTAGAAAGCGCTTGGCAAACGAGAGTAGATGGCCCATAAAGCCTTAAATTGGCCAAAAAACTGGATGCAACTAGGAGAGATCTTAAAAGATGGAATAAGAGCTGTTTTGGAAGTTCAAGAGAGAGAATTAAAGAGCTGGAGCAGAAGATAGCACAAATTCAGAGTTTAGAGGCCACAAAAGAAAATTTGGAGCTTGAAGCTTCGTTGAGTTTAGAATTGGATAAATGGTTGGCAAGAGAGGATCTAAAATGGAAACAAAAATCTAGAGAGATTTGGATAAGAGAGGGTGATCGGAATACCCGTTTCTTCCATCTCTCAACTTTGATCAGAAGAAGGAGAAATTGTATTCAAGAAATCAAATTGGAGGATGGATCTTGGATAAATGAAGGGGAAGATATTCAAAAGTATTTTATTGAGAACTTTAAGGCTCTTTATCAAACTAGTTCGCCTAATGTTCCGGAAAATTTGGAAAACTTAATAGAGCCATGCATCACAAATATTGAAAACGATGAACTATGCAGGGTGCCAACGAGAGATGAAATACAGAAAGTTATATTTGAGATGAAGTCTCTTAAAGTCTCGGGGCTAGATGGTTTTCCAGCACTTTTTTACAAACACTATTGGGGGACAGTAGGGGATCAAATTGTGTCAGCCACTCAAAGTTTTTTCAGAGATGAAAGGTTGCTTAAAGAATTTAACCAGACATTCATCTCTCTAATTCCAAAGAAAAAGGGAGCATGTAATTTTAACCAATTTCGGCCTATTAGTCTATGCAATGTGTGCTATAAGGTGATTTCCAAAATCATTGTTAATAGGCTAAGACCCCTCCTATCAAAAATGGTGGATCCAGCTCAAGTAGCTTTTGTGCCAAATCGCTGGATAACAGAGAATATGACTCTCGCTCAAGAAGTTGTGCATAGTTTTAAAAAAACACAAAAAAAAGAAAGGTTTTCTGGGGGTCAAGCTTGATTTTCAGAAAGCGTATGACCGTTTGGAATGGAACTTTTTAATCATTGTGCTCAAAGCATTTGGGTTTAGCGCTAAATTCACAAGTTTGATCCATCAGTGCATCTCTTCTGTTCATTTCTCTATTCTGCTCAATGGTGGCCAATGCCCAAGCTTTACACCATCACGGGGGATCAGACAGGGGGATCCCATATCCCCATATCTTTTCATCTTGGGTAGTGAAGTGCTAATGAGGCTTATCAACAGAAAGATCTCTCTTGGGCGGCTGTCTGTTGTTAAAGTCTCAGGTAATGGCCCTTCTATTTCCAAACTTTGTTATGCTGATGATTTTATTCTATTCTGCAAAGCTAAAATGTCTGAGCTTAATGTTCTAAAAAATTGTTTGGAGAAATATTGTGACTGGTCGGGACAGGTCATTAGTGTGAAAAAATCTGGGGTCTTTCCGTCCAAGTGAGTCAGCCAACAATTTTTAAATCAAATTAAAAGCTGCTGGGGTATAAACAAACTTCCCCCAAACTCAAAATACCTAGGGATGCCTCTGTTCTTCTCGGCAAGTAGGTCCAGGGATTTGAACCCAATCAAAGAGAAGTTAGAAAATAAACTCTTAGGTTGGAAGAGTAAAAACTTATCCTGGCAAGGTAGAGCAACCCTCATCAAATCAGTTGCACAGGCCATTCCAGCCTACTCAATGACAGCCATTCAATTTCCTAGAGAGCTTTGCAAGCGCCTGGATGCTGTTGTTAAACGGTTCTGGTGGAACCCAAAATCTAATTCTAGCTCGTTCATGACTCCTATTGCTTGGTCATCCTTATGTTGGCCTCTAAAGGAAGGAGGATTGGGTTTTAGAAAATTCTGGGACTTCAATCAAGCTCTTATATCCAAGTTAGCCTGATGGATTCTTTCAGAGAAAGATTGTCTATGTGTTAAAGTGCTCAGAGCAAAATACAAAGTTAGGGGCAATTGGCTCAACCATAAGACTGTGGGGTCTTCCTCCAAGATATGGAGAAGTGTAGAAGGTGCGAAATCTCTGCTTGTTCGCAGTGCCTGCTTGCAGATAGGAAATGGAAACACAGTTAGAATATGGGAGGACCCGTGGATTCCAGATCTTCCTAATTTCATTCCGAGTCCAAGGGTGGGGTCCAGTCCAGAAATGGTACTTATTGTTTCACAACTAGTCAACCAAGATGGCTGGGATCTCACCAAAATAAGAAATACTTTTGATGAGACTACATCCCATCTCATCCAAAAAATCCTCCTCTCACGGCTTGCTCCAAATGATTGTTGGATTTAGATCTCCAATGTCTCAGGAGAGTTTTCGGTCAAGTCTGCTTATTGGTTAAGTAGAAACATTAACCCTCCCATAAACCAAGACGCGATTCGCGGTCTTATTTGGAAGTCAAAAATCCATGAAAGGCTTAAAATGCACCTGTGGCATATTGCGGCAAATTGCTTACCTACTAAAGATTGTTTAGCCAGATTCTGTGATCTTGATGATGTCCTTTGCCCTCTATGCAAGGATGCTGATGAATCTAGCCTCCATCTATTTATCTCTTGCCCCTTTACAAAAGCTGTGTGGTTTAATTTCCAGTGGGGACTAAGGTTAGAAAATCTAAACTTAAACTCTCCTTCTCATCTTATTGAGGTCCTCCTTAATCCTCCCGCTGAAGTTAACAATGTGGGAGTTAAAAGGGGTGAATTCTTATTGTTTGGGGCTGTTATGTGCGAAGCTATTTGGAGGGCTAGAAACCTTGCTATCTTTGAAGGTAAAGTAACTAATCCAATTGAGCTATGCCAGAAAGTTGATAAATCCTTTGTTGAGCACAAAATGTCCTTAGCAATCCATTCGGGCTTCCAATTGCCAATACCAGTTCAAAGGTGGAAGAAACCACCTAGAGATTCAATCAAGATAAATGTGGATGCTGCTTTCAAAGATGATAAATCCTCCATTGCAGCGGTTGCTAGAGATTGGAGAGGTGAAGTGGTTTTTGCATGTGCTAAGAGTGTATATTCCTACCTCCCTCTTCAGGTAGAAGCTGAAGCCATTAAATGGGCTTTAAGTTTAGCTAAAAGTTTTGATGTAGCTTTTATGATTGTGGAGAGTGACTCCAAAGTCTGTGTAGACGCTCTAGCTCCATCTGGTAAACAAGTTCCTTGGAGAATTAGAGGTATGTGCAATGAAATTCTCAACTTGTTGTCTCTTTCTCCTGGTTGTCAGGTCGCCTGGATCCCTAGGGAGGCAAATAAAGCAGCTCATTCTCTAGTTAAGTGGTCATTTGTAAATAATGTTTTTGGTTCATTCGATGTAAGTTTCGGCCCTTCCTGTTTTGAGCTTGTCATTGAGGAAGAGGCTCTTGTTTCCTCTTTGTAGTTCTGTTTGTCTTGTGAATAAAATTCCTTGATTATCAAAAAAAAATGAACTCTTATTTTATCTACTTATAATAATCTCACCTACATTACCGATCTTAGTAACATAAACTTATCACCAAGGAAGGCACTAAAGTGATTGGATTTATACATGAATTTTCAAGATAACATGACTTTCCAAAGCTCTGATCCGTGGGTTTAAAATGAATCAATCTCGCCCCCTGATGGGCAGTAATCACAAACAAACAATTGATTATTGAATATAATCTCACCCACGTTTATTTATTAAAATGCAACTGTCAAGTGTGTAGCTAGTTGAACGATGAATGATGAGGATTCACAAGCCAATTCAAACTCTTACAAGTTTACAGAGTTACCATATCATCACGGTAGTACCTACCTTTCTTAGAACTTAGTGCATGGGAATTTGGAGTATGCTGAAGAAGGCAATTAGGGCCCAAAACTAAAAACAAACAGACTGAGAGAGAGAGAGAGAGAGAGAGAGAGATGAGAATAAAGACGATTTTTTTTTTTGAGAGAATAAAGACGAATTATTAGCATTCAGAAGCAGATTCCTTGCATCTCGTGAAGGTGGGTGACAAGCAATAGCAGTAAATAACTACTGGAGTAACAAAGTAATAAGATATAAAGATAATCTACATGGCCGGTGGTTTATATTCCCGTGGACCCCGCTTTTTAAAATATTAAGGCCAGTTTGGTATGGCAATTCAAACACATGTTTTCAGTTTTTAAATAACATTTCACGTATTTAAATGTATATTTCTACACATATTTTCATGTTTTCATGTTTTCAAACACATGTTTTCATGTTTTCACCTACACATATTTTTACACATGTTTTTAAGTGCATGTACCAAACACCCATAATTATTTAGAGTTCCAATCAAAACAATGGGAGAAAATTAAGGGTTAGTTTAGTTGAAGGGGTGAAAAAGTGGGAAGATATAAAATGAGGAAAGAATAGAAAAGTGGGAAGATGGAAGAGATTTTAAGTTTTCTCATTTGTGTTTCTAGTTGGAAGGATGAAAAAATAAAAAATAGAAAACTCATTTGTTTAGTTGAAAAGAAAAATGAGATGATGAATGTAAGGGGGGTGGGCCTGCTTGGAGTCTCAGATAAGCTCCTGCCGCACTAGGCCCGGATAATTTCTGGGTAAGGAGTTGGAACCGGCCCAATTGGAGCACACCTTGGCCCGGCTTGTGCACAATCTTTGCCGCGTCTGCCAAAGTACATTTAAGAGCTCACAGCAAGCAGAGTTATTGTTAACAAGTTACGGCAAGCAGGCATAAAATAGAAAACGCAAAAAGTATCTACTGTTTTCTTTTACAATGAACACAATAAACAACTTAAGGGTCTTGCTTTTAAAAGAAAGTGCTTAAACAAAATAGTTAAGCGAGCTTAGCAGAGTAAAATAACGAGTATGCCATTTTAGTATTACCGCAGGACTTCAACCACGAAAGGGAAAACTACTCCCTCAACGCAAATAACTTCACTTTGGTGAAATTAGTTGCTTTGAGAGGACAGCCCCAGATGGTATAAATTTTGTATTGTCTTTTGAGGACAAGGCTATTGAGGGAGAGAGGGGGGTTAACCCATTTGGGTGCATGCCTGCCATAAAACACTCTGCTTTCTTTCTTTTTTTTCGTTCTCTGTCTTTCTTATCTTTTCTCTCTGTTTTCTTTTTCAGAATTCTTGCCTTTCTTTTCTTTTTGTTTTCTTCTCTTTGTTTTCTCTTTTTTTTAATTTCTCTCCTCCCCCTTTTTTCCTTCAGCCGCGAGTCCCTTATATAGGGCCTGCCGTGGCCGATTTTACTGTTCTAGCCTTTCTATAGCCCTATTCCGTTATCGTAGCCTTTTGCTATCCACTTACCAAGTCAAATGGTTCTGATCCACCATTGACCTGTGGCTTTCGGACAATGAAACTTCTTTTTCTGCTTCGTCCGGTGTGTCCTCTCTCTCTCGGTCTCTCATGGCATGCACCCAGCGGTCCTTACCCAACCTTACCTCTTTTGTGTGGCACGTCATCCCAGCAGGACTGTGCCCACCGAAAGAGTCTGGGCAAGAATCGCAAAAATGGGTTCCCGCTCCTCCCCCCACCGCCAGACCATGCCCTCTCCCATGACATCACCCTTTCCCATAGTGGCTGGGTATAGGCTGGTGATGCTTGGGTTGCCCGCATGCGTTACCTCATTGATGTTCCGTTCGTTTGCCGAGGCCTGAAAAATGGGTGTGCATATCCTGCCGTGCGTTTTTTGGCATTTTCTGATGTGGATCATTTTCCGGCAGGCCGACGTTCATGTGTTGTCCCTTTCTTTGGAGGGTTGGGCTCTGTGGCGGACTTTCCCTTTGGGTGTTTTGCTTTTGTGGCTTTACACCTCCTGCCATGTTAAGTTTGCTACTTCTGTTACCAAACCCAGTCTTGCGAGGCTTTTTTGTATACTTTCCTTCTCAGTAGCCCAGTATATTCACTGGGCTTCCTTTTTATTTCTTGCTGGCTTCTATGCCTTTTGTGCTTTCTTGTGGGCATCCCTGGCCCATTTTGGTTTTGCTTCATATATGGGTTTCTTTGCTAACCCATTTTGGACTTTCTTGACCCAATTTTTCTCTACAAATCTTTTTTCTTTGGGCTCATGGATTCTCCATTTGCCTAATACTTTCTTTTTCTCTTATTGCAATGGGCCTGCTGTGGCCCATTCTTTTTTTCTTTTCTTTTTTTTCTCTTTCCGGGCTTATTCAAACCCATTTGCTTCTTCTGGACCCATTACATGGACCCCTAAATCATGCTTATGCTTTCTTTTTCTCTTTCCGGGCTTATTCAAGCCCATTTGCTTCTTCTGGACCCATCGCATAGACCCTTAAATCATGCTTATGCTTTCTTTTTCTCTTTCCGGGCTTATTCAAGCCCATTTGCTTCTTCTGGACCCATCACATGGACCCTTAAATCATGCCTATGCTTTCTTTTTCTCTTTCCGGGCTTATTCAAGCCCATTTGCTTCTTTGGGCCTTGGGCCTGCTGGGTCTTTAAAAAAAATGAGCCTCAACAATGAAAAATAAAATTGGTATAAATTGACTAATATGCCCTTATAAAAAAAAACTATGCT
This sequence comes from Quercus glauca, assembly GCA_023736055.1. Classification (NCBI taxonomy): domain Eukaryota; kingdom Viridiplantae; phylum Streptophyta; class Magnoliopsida; order Fagales; family Fagaceae; genus Quercus; species Quercus glauca. The sequence goes on from CM043323.1 coordinate 38,491,505, forward strand.
CCATTAAAAAATAAACAAACAATCAACCAAAAAAATCATAATCCCACCAAGTTTATTAAAACAAAAATAATGCCCAATTAAAAAATAAATTTAAAGCAAAGAAACAAAAAAATAAAATTAAAAAAAAACCCAATAATGCCCAGTAAAAAAAAAAGTCATGATAGGACATTGGCACACACTTAGAGCATTAGCATTTGATATCTTCAAACTATTTTATTTTACCATTTCAAAAACTACATTATTTATTATACTATACAATTTTACAACACACCCAACATCTCAACTTTTATATTTCTATACAACACATGAAAATAATACTAGCAACATCACACGTGCTTTGCACGTGCGATGATTTTTTTTTTTTTTTTTTTTTTTAGTTTAGTGAAAACGTTGTGCTTAGTGGTCCTATTTTATTGCAAAAACAAAAATTATCTTTATTTTTTATATTTTTTTTGAGAATTTTTTTTGAAACTCTTTGAGAATTTAATTTATAAATGGATAAAGTAATTTGAAAATCAATTGGAGAGTAACCTATTTTTTAGGCAATATTTTAGTAGAAGTTAGGAGTTGTATTTTTACCGGATTGTCATTTAATTTTGTCTCTACTTAAACATAGGAGTGTGGGGGCATTTTTGAACCAAAAAAATGAGGAATCCAAACAAGAGAGCCCCTTAAATAGTAGTATAGATATCTACACAATAAAATACTAGCCTCATCGCACGTGCTCCGCGCGTGCATAAGGCTCATTTTTTTGGATTTAGTGTCATAATTTTCTATGAATCACAATTTGGTTTAAGTATTTGTACGATAATATTATCTTCTTGAGAACTTCTCATACAACCATGAGTGTCATTTGTCTAACTCCAAAAAATGAAATTAATAATAGAGAGATGAAAAAAAATGTGTTCATTTTTTGGAGCTAGCCAAATGACACTCATGCTGTATGATTAGTTCTCAAGAACATAATATTATCGCACAAATACTTAAACCAAATTGTGATTCATAGAAAATTATGACATTAAATCCAAAAAAAAAAAAAAAAAAAGAGCCTTATGCACGCACGAAGCACGTGCGATGAGGCTAGTTTCCAGAACTAATATCTAGGAAATACAATTTTGACTAAAAATTAAAATCAATGCTTTACATTAGTGAATTAAGACACATCAAAATTGATATATTTTATGATAATTTATAAATATCTGTTGGTAGAGCACAAAATATTATTTGGATTTGCATCAATTAAAAAAAAAAAAAAAACAATGGATGGAATTTAAATATTCTAAATAGCAAACGATAATTTTAAATATTAAACATGGAAATTACTATTATTATTATTATTGTAGGGTCGGTTTTTGTTGGGCCCGGTATCAACTCTCTGGGTTGTGAGCCCAACAAGTGCCCAACAATAAATTTGTAGAGTATGGGTTAAACAACTGTGCTAGGCCTGGATTTAGCGACGGTTCATGGAGACTGACCAAAATAAAAAAGATTTGGACTAGTGTTTGAAAGCAATTTCTTTAGTCCGAAGAGCTTTTATATTTGGAGACTTAACGAATACAACAATTTTTCTCCCCCCTCTCTGTGAGACTTGCTTCCTTTATATACACACTCTCTTCTCATCTCCACCGCACACTTGTCCTCCATCTAGGCGCCTACTTGAGTACTGGTCACATCAGCCGTTTGCTTTAACCTGCAGTGAGTGGTGGTAGGTGAAGATTCACTGTTCAGGTGTCTTCTCCACATAAATGCGGCCAGGAAAGTTGCTGCAGTGCATTAAATGTGGCGGTGGCAGCTTTATTGGCAGGACATTTGATGATAACTCCGCAGTTAGGCATGCTCGGGGCTTAGCTTCCGTAGGAAGGTCTCCAGCATAGCTCCTAAGTCAAGCTCTGAGCAGGCCCGTTGGAGAAGGTCTCTTCGGCCCGAAAAGATTGTCTTCGGACGGACCATTTGTCCCTCACGGGCTGTACTCTTACCAGGATGGCAAAACACTGGTGTTTTATCCTCTTCGGACAGAGAGCCTTGTCTGGGTTGGGCTTCTGGCCCAACATACGACGTGGGGCTTTCTGACCCACAATAGCCCCTCAAAACTTCACTTTTTACCTCGCATCCGAGGAGAAAAAGGTGGGGTTTTGACCTCTTGACAAATGTGGGCACAGGACTTTGACTCTGCGTGTGTGCGCGTGGGTTTGGGCGCCTTCTTTATAACCGCTGCTGTCGCGCCGTTTCCGAGGCGTCATTAATTACTCCAGGCGGCGTCTTGTCCCTGAAATCTAGCGGTCCATTTCGAATCAACGGACGAGATTCTCCTCGAAATTTTTGGGCGGGGTAAGTTCCAACACTTTTTCTGCCACTATATAAAGTCCCAGGGGAGGTTATTTCCTCACTTTGCAACCTTCAGAACTCCCAGGCGAACTCAAGCGACCAGAATTTCAGAGATCTTCCTGTCATCCGCTTCAACTCCTTCCAGAATCTGCTGCGATCTCCCCACAAGGCCAGAAGACGTTCTCTGATTCAGTCCGACGTAAGTTCCATTCATTGAGATTTTAAAATCTGTTCAGGCTGCCTCTTCGGCCATTTGCAAACTTTCCCCAGTCACCGTTCCGCATTTCCCTCACCTTGATCTTGTCATCAATGGGTAGATTCGAGTACTTAGTGAACAGCCCTTCCCAGATAGAGAGGTTTAGGGAGACCTATCGCATTCCTCAGGAAGTAGGCCTGAGGTATTGCTCCATGGCGGGGTTGCTATTGAACCGAGAGGAGGGCGAAGTCATTATCCCCATCATCGCCTTCCTCGAGGGGGGAATGACCATTCCCATGGGTCCAGTTACCAGAAGCTTCCTTACTGCCCATAGGCTTAGTCCTGACCAGTGTGCCCCCAACACCTTTAGAGTCTTAGGTGCAGTTGATGACCTAAACCGCCACTTAGGCTTGGGATTAACCTGGCACGACGTGGTACACATGTACGAATGTCGTACCAAAGAAGGGGCGGGATATTATTTAAGATCCCGATCCGATGTTGTCAGACTCTTCTCCGGTCTTCCCAAGTCCAACAAAGGGATGAAGGACGATTATCTGATCGTCTCCGGTGCCTGGCACGATGGGATTCATTGCCCAACCACGCCAGGAACGCCAGGTGGGACATTTCCCCTTGAGCTTTCTAACCTTCTTGCTTCCTACTATTAAGACTTCCTTTCGTCGTGTTGCAACCTTCTAACAGTCTTATCGCCATGTTTGCAGACAAGAAGCACGTAACTCCTCGGCTGAGTCTTACAAACACTGCGGCCTTAAACTACCTCCTTCGGTCGGAGATCTTTGTGAGCGAAGACGGACAGCTGAGGTTCATCCCCCTCATCCTCGGCTATACCTCGAAGTCGGAACCCCAGCCGAGAGGCAACGCCATAACACTTGGGGATCGCCGCCTAAACCGGATTGACGTGGCACGGAAGACCTTCTTGGCCCCTTTTGATCTCAACCCGGTGCCCCATCCCAATCCGCAGGGTATTCCACCACTAGCTCAGCCCATTCAACAAGTGCCATTGCAAACAGTAGCCGAGGAAAGGGTCGCTTCTTCTACTCCTTCGCTTGACGAACAGATCGATCAGTTCAAGTTCGAAGAGGAAGGCTCGGAGGAAGTTCAGATCTTATCTTCCGAAGAAGCCCCTGACAGGCAGTCGGCTGCCCCAGTTCTGAATTTAGCTTTGCCAGAAGACTCCGAGGAGGAAGACATGCTGCCCCTAGGCCAGCTAATGAAGAACAGGAGAAACGCAACGACCGCGGCCAAGGGTACTGGCAGCTCCCAGCCCACGGCCAATCTCCCACCACCGCCTCCCCCTCCTCCGGCCCCAAAAGATCCAAGTTTGAAACCGATGCCTGATCTGAAGAAAAAGAGGGTATTGACAGATGCGACTGACATCGAGGAGGGGGAAGTGGCTCCTCCGAAGGGACCTAAGCAGCAGAAGAAGACCCATGATTCCAGGAACAAACGGGCTTCTTCTACTGAGAACAGGGAGGAGCATTTGACTGCCGAAGTGCGGCGAGGGATCAATGACTGGTCCCCGAAGCTTACTCTGGACGGCACAGCCATCCCTCTCGACGCCTCCCTCAGAAACTATGCTGGAGGGAAGGCCGGATATATAGCAGAAGTGCTAGAGCAGCCCCTTCTTCTTCCGAAGGACATGGAGTCCTATCGGCGCTTCAACGAAAAAGAGCTCTTCCTGTCCCTTAAGCGAGATTTAGGCATGGTAAGGCAACTGGTGCCCTTTCGTAGCTCTTTCATAGCCCTTGCGTATTCGTATTTTTCGTAACATTCTCTGGTTGTCATGCAGATTGCCCAGCAAATCTACGTGGCTGAAGAGTGGGTTCAGAAGAAGGAGGTTGACGTGCGAGCTGAGATCCGGTCCAGGGAGGACGTTGAAAAATTACTTGGCAAGGCCAAGGATGAAAGCGCCCGCCTCTCCGATCAGCTGAAGGAGGAGGTAAAGGCCAGAAGAAATGCAGATGCGGGCCTTAAGAACGCAGAGAAGCAAGCCGAAGACCAACGTCAGAGGCTGTATACTACTGAAGTTAACTTGGAGACGGAGAGGGCGTTGGTAAAAGAGCTTCGGCTTGAGCTGCAAATGGCCAGGGACGCTGCTAAGTTGGCCAAGGAAGATGCGCAATTGGCCAAGGAGGCAGTTGAGGCCGAGAAGAAAGCTGCCCATCTGCTGGGTGTGGAGGAGACCCAAGCAAGGCTGACCGAGGAGTTCGCCAATGTCTGCAGGGACTACTGTGCCATTACATGGAACAAGTGCCTCGATGCAGCTGGAGTCCCTGCGGAATCAGCCTTATGGCAGCCTGGCAGCATCTATTATGATCCTGACCTATGTGACGCGCCTGAAACCTCGGAGGCACCCATAGCGGATCAGAATCCTCCAGCACCAGCCGAAACGAGTCAGGCCCCTCTTCTGGCCGGAGATGTGGGTGATTTGCCAAAGACTGATCTGGTGCCTCAAGACAAAACTCAGGATGCTTAACTTATGTAACGGCTGGGATCTTTTGTTGTCCATTTTGTACCTAAATTATCTTTTTAAGTAATGGAATAGATTCTTTTTTGCTCTTCGTTAATTCTGCGGTGTTTGTTAAGTTGTCATCATGGTTAACAATGATAGATTAATAACTAAAAGCAGAGTGATCATTCATGCGCTGCTAAACAGGGTTTCAAAGTAATAAAAGCTAAAGTAATTCGGCTTAAATTTAAACGCCTGTGAACGGAATGTAAACTAATCCAAGTCATCTGGTCCAAAGATCGCAGGCATGATTGAATTTAAGTTTAAACACTTGAGAAAAATCGTAACGGAGTGTTAACTAACCCAAATCATCTGGTCCGAGGACTACAGGCATGATTGAATTTAAGTTTAAACACTTGAGAAAAACCGTAACGGTGTTAACTAACCCAAATCATCTGGTCCGAGGACTACAGGCATGATTGAATTTAAGTTTAAACACTTGAGAAAAATCGTAACGGAGTGTTAACTAACCCAAATCATCTGGTCCGAGGACTACAGGCATGATTGAATTTAAGTTTAAACACTTGAGAAAAATCGTAACGGAGTGTTAACTAACCCAAATCATCTGGTCCGAGGACTACAGGCATGATTGAATTTAAGTTTAAACACTTGAGAAAAATCGTAACGGAGTGTTAACTAACCCAAATCATCTGGTCCGAGGACTACAGGCATGATTGAATTTAAGTTTAAACACTTGAGAAAAATCGTAACGGTGTTAACTAACCCAAATCATCTGGTCCGAGGACTACAGGCATGATTGAATTTAAGTTTAAACACTTGAGAAAAATCGTAACGGAGTGTTAACTAACCCAAATCATCTGGTCCGAGGACTACAGGCATGATTGAATTTAAGTTTAAACACTTGAGAAAAATCGTAACGGAGTGTTAACTAACCCAAATCATCTGGTCCGAGGACTACAGGCATGATTGAATTTAAGTTTAAACACTTGAGAAAAATCGTAACGGAGTGTTAACTAACCCAAATCATCTGGTCCGAGGACTACAGGCATGATTGAATTTAAGTTTAAACACTTGAGAAACACTAGTATAACAACAGAACAATCATGACTGAAAGAAGAAATCATTTAATAGTAGTACCTTTTGAGGTTATTTACATTCCATGGCCGGGGCACTACGTGATTATCCAGGTCTTCAAGGAAGTATGCTCCAATGCCGGCCCTCGAAGTGATACGATACGGACCTTCCCAGTTCGGACCCAGTTTTCCCCATGCTGGATTCTTCGCATTCCCTACCACCTTCCTTAGGACAAGATCGCCAGGCTCGAGGGGTCTCAACCTTACATTGGTGTCGTAGCCCTGTTTGAGTTTCTGCTGGTAGTGTGCCAATCGGACCATCGCGGTTTCCCTTCGTTCTTCAATCAGATCTAGACTCTTTTCCAGCAGTCTGTCGTTGTGGGTTGGGTCAAAAGAGCTAATCCTGTGTGTTGGGAACCCAGTCTCGAGAGGTATAACGGCTTCAGCTCCGTAGGTCATTGAAAAAGGGGTTTCACCGGTGGACCTGCGAGGCGTGGTTCTATATGCCCACAACACGTGGGGTAATTCTTCTACCCACCTACCCTTCGCATCGTCTAGCCTCTTCTTTAGCCCGTCAACTATGACTTTATTGGTGGCTTCGGCCTGCCCATTCCCTTGGGGATAGGCGGGGGTGGAGTATCTATTTGTGATTCCCAGCTCGTTGCAATAGCTTCTAAAAGCTTTGCTATCGAATTGAAGCCCGTTATCCGAGATGAGGGTATGTGGAACTCCAAATCTGGTGACGATGTTTTTCCAAACGAACTTCTTCACGTCTACGTCCCTGATATTTGCTAGAGGCTCAGCTTCTACCCACTTGGTGAAGTAGTCTGTTCCGACCAGCAAGAACTTCCTGTTTCCTGCTGCCTTAGGGAAAGGGCCAACGATGTCCAGCCCCCACTGAGCAAAAGGCCACGGGCTGGATAGCGGATTAAGGGTTCCACCAGGTTGATGTATGCTCGGCGCGAAGCGTTGGCATTGGTCACACTTTTTGGCGTACTCATGCGCCTCTCTTTGCATATTTGGCCACCAGTAGCCTTGGGTAATGGCTCGGTGAGCTAAAGATCTCCCTCCAGTATGGCTTCCACAGATTCCTTCATGCAGCTCTTCTAGCATCGATTCAGCCGCCTCGGGGGCCATGCACAACAGGTATGGGCCAGAATAGGAGCGTTTGTACAGTCTACGGTCTTTGGACAGCCAGAACCTTGTGGCTTTTCTCCGTATTTTGTCTGCTTCCACTCTTTCTTCGGGCAACACATCGTCCCTCAAGAACCTGATGATGGGGTCCATCCAGCATGGGTTGGTTCCGACGCTGTAGACTTGGGATGGCTCCTTTCTTAACTCCGTGGGTCTCTGCACGTCCTCAATCAGAATAACCCTTGGTAATTCCTGCGCCGAAGAGGTGGCGAGCGTAGCTAAGGAGTCAGCATGCGTGTTGCCACTCCTTGGGATGTGCCGTAGGGTAAAGCATTCAAACTCCGACTGTAGGGACTTGACCAGGTTTAGATATCCCTGCATTCTCTCATCTTTCGCTTCAAACTCTCCCAGCACCTGGCCGACGACCAACCTTGAGTCTGAGGATATCTCGACGGATATTCCTCCCATCCTTCGTACCATCTTCATCCCCATCAGTAGAGCCTCATACTCTGCCTCGTTATTCGTTGCTGAGAAGTCTAGCCTTAAGGCTTTTTCAATGACGATTCTCTCGGGGGATATCAACACTATCCCTACGCCTGAGCCCCTCTGATTTGATGCGCCGTCTACATATGCTTTCCAGGGCAATGCGCTTTGTGACGCAATCGTGCTGACTTGTCTTCCTACCGCGCCAAGAGTTTGTGCTGCTTCCTCAAAATGTGGTTCTGTGAACTCGGCGACCAGGTCCGCAAGGACCTGCCCCTTCACTGACGTGCGCGGCATGTACTTGATGTCAAAAGCCCCTAGCATCGTCCCCCATTTAGCAATTCTACCGGTGTAGTCTGCGCTTCGGAGTACGGCTCTGATTGGGAGCTGAGTAAGAACTATAACGGTGTGAGCTTGAAAATAATGGGGCAACTTCTTAGTACCCAGCACAATGGCCAGAATGGCTTTCTCCAATGGCAAATAGCGGATTTCAGCCTCTTGTAGCGACTTGCTCACGTAGTAAACTGGCTTTTGTACTCCACAGTCCGTTCGGATCAGCACCAAGCTTACAGCATTTGGGGCCACGGCAATGTAAGCAAACAAGACTTCGTCTGGCTGGGGACTGGACATGATGGGGGGCTTAGCCAGGTAATCCTTAAGTTGCTGGAAGGCAATAGCGCATTCCTGTGTCCATTCAAAATCCTTCCACTTATTGATTAACGAGAAGAAAGGCCTACACCTGTCTGCTGATCTGGAAATGAACCGATTAAGGGCAGCGGTCATCCCAGTCAGCTTCTGAATCTCCTTGGGATTCCGAGGAGCTCGCAAGTCGTTGATGGCCTTTATCTGATCGGGGTTAACCTCGATTCCCCTGTGTGTGACCATATACCCCAAGAATTTACCTGACCCAACACCGAAGGAACATTTAGAGGCATTCAACCGCAATCTGTGTCCCCTCAGAATTTCGAATATAGTACTGAGATCCCCAATGTGCTCGGCAACAATCTTGCTTTTAACCACCATGTCGTCGATATAAACCTCCATGCTTTTGCCCAGCTGTGGCTCAAACATCCTCGTCATCATCCTCTGATAGGTAGCCCCCGCGTTCTTCAGGCCGAACGGCATTACCTTGTAGTGGTAATTTCCTACAGGGGTTACAAAAGATGTTTTCTCCTGGTCGGCGAGAGCCAGTGGTATCTGATGGTAACCTTGAAAGGCATCTAAGAAACTCATCCGAGGATGCCCGACAGTGGCGTCAACTAATTGGTCTATCTTAGGCATTGGAAACGGATCCTTCGGACAAGCTCTATTAAGGTCGGTGAAGTCCACACACACCCGCCATTTCCCACTTTTCTTTTTCACTACCACCGTGTTAGCCAGCCATTCGGGGTAGAAGATCTCTTTAATGGCTCCTGCCTGCTTAAGTTTCATCACTTCATCCCTGACCACGTCGGCGTGTTCTCTCGACGGTCGTCGGAGCGGCTGTTTTTTAGGGATGATGGTGGGATTAACGTTTAGGTGGTGGCAGATAAATTCTGGACTTACTCCTGGGGCATCCGTGGGGTCCCAGGCAAATACGTCAACGTTGGCCCTGAGGAACTTTATCAACTCCTCCCTTTCCTGAGGGGGAAGCATGGATCCAACTTGAAAAAACTTCTCTGGATCGTCACCAACAACAACCCTCGTTAAGTTTTCGCACACTGCCTCTTCGGTCGAGGCCCCGGCGTCCGGCGCCGAAGGTTTTAATTGCTATAAACTCCCCTTATTACAGCTTGAGGGTTCAGCATGTCGTTCGTGCTGTATGGCTGCCACTAGACATCGCCTTGACATGGCCTGATCCCCTAGGATCTCCTCGACTTCCCCTGCGGACGGATATTTAATCTTTTGGTGCAGTGTGGAGGACACTGCCCCGAGAGTATGAAGCCAAGGTCTGCCTACTATAGCGGTGTAGGGTGAATAGGCATCCACCACTATAAAGTCGACTTCAACTGTTTCTGGACCGGCTTGCACCGGCAGTCTGATCTGGCCCTTCGGAATGATCACTTTGCCGTCAAAACTGACCAAAGGAGAACTGTATGGAGTCAAGTCTTCGGGGGACAAGTTCAGCCCCTTGTATAGGTCTGGGTACATGATCTCTGCGGCGCTGCCCTGATCTACCATTACCCTCTTCACGTCGTACCCCCCGATTCTGAGAGTTACTACCAGGGCATCATCATGCGGCTGGATAGTCCCTTTTTTGTCGTCCTCCGAAAATCCCAGAACTGGAACATCCGCTCTTTGTTTCTTCGGCTCTCTGCCTACACATTCCGAAGGTGTCCGAGCAACTGACAGTACTCTGGACGGGCGGGACCCCGTCCTCCCTGGCGCGGCAAATACGACATTGATTGTCCCTAAGGGAGGCTTCGCAAAGTTGCTCCCCCTGGGACCTGCGCTTGCTTGATCTCCTTTACCATACGAGTGGTGTAGGAGGTGTTTCAGTCTGCCCTCGCCGACCAGCTGATCCAGGTGGTCCCACAGGCTCCTGCACTCCTCCGTAGTGTGCCCGTGGTCAAGGTGATACTGGCAGTACAGATTATGATTGCGCCTCTCAGGGTTCCCCACCATCTTGTTCGGCCTCTTGAAGAACGGCTCGTTCTTTATTTTATCCAGGACCTGGTGCACTGGTTCACGAAAAACCGCATTGACCCTCTGGTGGTTCGTAATGCTTTGTCCAGCCCAGTCCTTCCTTGGCCTGTTGTGGTTCTGCCTGTCCGACCTGAAATCCCTCCCTTCCTGAGGGATAACCTTCTCCTTTCCCTTGCTTTGCTGCTGATCCTCCTCAACCCTTTTGTACTTATCGATTCTATCCATCAATTGGCGTATACTGATAGCAGGCTTGCGCGTCAATGACGTTCTTAAGAGATGTTCAGTGGGGAGGCCTAGTTTGAAAGATTCGATAGCCATCAATTCACAGTCTTCTCCTACCTCGTTGTATGTTTCCCAAAATCTATCCGAATATGACTTCAGGGTCTCACCCCCTTTCATGTAGACGGACAACAGAGAGGCCACAGATTGAGGAACCCTTCGGCACGTGACGAAACGGGACCCAAAAGCCTGGGTCAGCTCTTGGAAAGAACTAATAGTGTTTGCTTTCAAGTTGTCAAACCACCTCATGGCTATTGGCCCCAAGCTGGAGGGGAAAACTTTGCACATCAGGGCTTCGTCCCTGGAGTGGACTGCCATCCGCTGGTTGAAATGACTCACATGTTCCACTGGGTCGGTCCGGCCATTGTAGATAGTGAATGTAGGTTGGTGGAAACGCCTGGGAAGTCTGGCACCCTCGATATTACGTGCAAAGGGAGACCTGGAGACCTGAGCCAGAGCTTTGCTCATGGCATCGTTCCCTGCGCCCCTCGGAGGAGAGCCCTGAGGGTTCTTCTCGTGATTGCGAGCTTCCTTATAGGGGAAAGGCTCACTGACCGGTGTTCGAGATCTCCGCCTGTAATCCTCGTCCCGCTCGTCTTCAGAATCATCATCTGAGTATGAGGAAGTGCGCTTCCTCTTTGCATGGCGCAACTCTTTTTTCAGCCTTTGAATCTCCAACTGCATGGCTTGGTTTTCCTCTGCATGGGACATGTGGCTCTCTCCCTGTGACTGGTTTTGGCCCTCGCGCGTGGTGCGTAGGCTACCTTCGCGATCGCGCCTCCGCTCCAGATGAATAAAAGGGTCGGTGTGCTGGTTTGACCTGGACTCCGCCGGCCGTTGCCTTGGTTCAGCCATCTTTTGAGGCGTTGCTTCCACCTTTGCTCGAGCTGTTTCCCACAGACGGCGCCAATTGTAGGGTCGGTTTTTGTTGGGCCCGGTATCAACTCTCTGGGTTGTGAGCCCAACAAGTGCCCAACAATAAATTTGTAGAGTATGGGTTAAACAACTGTGCTAGGCCTGGATTTAGCGACGGTTCATGGAGACTGACCAAAATAAAAAAGATTTGGACTAGTGTTTGAAAGCAATTTCTTTAGTCCGAAGAGCTTTTATATTTGGAGACTTAACGAATACAACAATTTTTCTCCCCCCTCTCTGTGAGACTTGCTTCCTTTATATACACACTCTCTTCTCATCTCCACCGCACACTTGTCCTCCATCTAGGCGCCTACTTGAGTACTGGTCACATCAGCCGTTTGCTTTAACCTGCAGTGAGTGGTGGTAGGTGAAGATTCACTGTTCAGGTGTCTTCTCCACATAAATGCGGCCAGGAAAGTTGCTGCAGTGCATTAAATGTGGCGGTGGCAGCTTTATTGGCAGGACATTTGATGATAACTCCGCAGTTAGGCATGCTCGGGGCTTAGCTTCCGTAGGAAGGTCTCCAGCATAGCTCCTAAGTCAAGCTCTGAGCAGGCCCGTTGGAGAAGGTCTCTTCGGCCCGAAAAGATTGTCTTCGGACGGACCATTTGTCCCTCACGGGCTGTACTCTTACCAGGATGGCAAAACACTGGTGTTTTATCCTCTTCGGACAGAGAGCCTTGTCTGGGTTGGGCTTCTGGCCCAACATACGACGTGGGGCTTTCTGACCCACAATTATTATTATTATTATTATTATTATTATTATTATGCACATAGGAAAGACATCCATTAAAAGATATAATATATAAAGATAGCATAACAACCAAAAGAGAACTGATAATGGAATTTTTAAAAAAAATGGAATTTAAATATTCTAAATAGCAAATGATAATTTTAAATATTAAACATGGAAATTATTTTTATTTTTATTTTTTTGCACATAGGAAAGACATCCATTAAAAGATATATTATGTGAAGATAGCATAACAACCAAAAGACTAAAGAGAACTAATAATGTAGAATAAGCTAATTAAAGAATATAAGTGTTACACATATCAATAAACTCGGGCATAATAAGGCCATTATTTATTTTACAAAACAGAGAATCACTTAGGGTCCATTTGGTACATGTGTTTAAAAACTGAAAATTGTTGTTTGAAAACATTTGTGAAAATACGTGTGGGAGAAAAAGTGTGTGAAAATACATGTAATATTGTTTAAAAACTGAAAATTGTTGTTTGAAAACACAAACCAAACACCCCCTAAGGAGTTGTGTATGATTGAATGCAAGTTTTAACTTCTTCTCTCACCCAAACTCAACTAACACCAAATTGTGATGCTTTGGCCTTTATGCAATCCACTAAAAAAGTTACCTTGCATTTATAAAAAAACAAAAATAACATGAGCTAAATTTGTTTTCTTTTTGGTGGACATTGAAACAAATACATGGTTGTTGTGTTTTTTATTTTAAATATTTTGACCATGTTAGAATTTAGTGCATATATTATGAAATTAATTTCAATTTGGTTCCAAGTATAAAATGACTTAGCAGGATAATATTTAAAAAAAAAAAAAAACCAAATGTAGAGGTTAGTATTTTGCAAAGAGGAAAAGGAACCAAATTGTGGAGGTTAGTTATTTATTTATTTATTTGTACAAAGGAAATACATTCATGAAAAGGAAAAATACAGCACAAAGAATGAAAACCATAAACATATTCTCAAAATTAATAATAAAAGAACCAAAAAAAAAAAAAACCATACACAAAACCATAATACATGGATTAGAAAACGTACATTCCTTTTTGAAAGAATATACGCAAGCATTACACCGGTTTTTGGGAGACCCTCCAAGAATAAAATCAGTGTAAAGGCCATTCAACAATTGTTGTATCAAAGAGAGAGCTTCACACACATATTATATACACTTAGATTAGGTTAAAGTAGAATTCTATCTTGTATCAAAAAAAAAAAAAAACAATTGTTGTAGTTTCTAGGAATTTTGTGTTATTCATTATTGAATTTTTCATCCAAAACACACACCAAAAAAAAAAAAAAAAAAAAAGCTTTGAAGAAAACTTTTAATGAAATTAAGCATGGATTGTACACAAATCTTTGCACCTCCAAGAAGCAAGTTTGTGCATAGACCGTGCAACAAAAGGAAGTGAATACTACAACTGTTTGTCGATGTTACACTCAAAGAGCCTGACAAAGAATTTATTTCAATTAGAAATAGGAATAGTAATCCTTGTACACGTTTGTGAGCACCACCTAACAAAAGCTCTATTTCAATTAGGAATAGGAATAGTAGTCCTTGTACACGACTACACGTAAAAAAACTACTGAGAAGAGTTTTTGTTTATGAGGACTTCATCTATTGGGAAGTTTTTGTTTGTAACAGATGGGAAATGTGGGGAATTTTTTTTTTTGGATAAACCGAGGGAGTGTTTTAATTACATGTAACTTCCCACACATTCCATGAGGCTAATCAGTGTGCGGACATGCTGGCAAGATTTGGGGGGAGCTCCATTTCTAATTTTGTTGTTTTTTTGTATCCACCGCCTGTGGTGGCTGACCTCGTCCTTGCTAATAAAGAGGCTTCTTTTTGTAATAGACTTGTTCCTACTTAGTTTTAATGTTATGATCTGGTTTTACCAAAAAAAAAAAACTTCCCACTATAACTATCACATGCGTGGGGGTAGAACTGTAGAAGTTACAAAGTTAGCTAGGTTTTTAGAAAAGAGGGTAGTTTTGGTTGTGTACATAGGTGGTGAGATTTTTTTTTTTTTTTTTGGGTATAAATCTACTATCTGGGAGTTTTTGTAACGTGAGGACTGAGGACTGAGGTTTTTGTTCCAAAAAATTTTGAATTTAATTTTGAACAAAAACAAAAGTAACATGTGGGAAGTATTATTATTATTTTTTTATTGGAACATTGTATCTAACTACTGTGGAGAGTTTTTATTTGTAGGTTTCCTGTTTTAATTTCTTGTTATTTTTATTAATTAAACCGGAAAAATTTTGGTAAGAGAAAAAGTTAGTTTAGGATTTTTTTTTTTTAAGAAAAGATAATGAAGTTTGGATAAGTTTTTAAAGAATTAAACTCGAAGATTTTGGTAGGAGAAAAAATTAGTTGAAGTTAGATTTCACATTATAATTTTTTTTTTTTTTTTTTTTAGGAAAAGATAATCATGCCTACATTTTGGATGATTTTTAAAATAAAACCTGAAAATTTTGCTAAAAGGTTGTGTGGGGTCAAGAGCCCAAACTTATTTATGTGCTGGGCCTTGGGCCCTATAAGTGGGTCCATTCGAGGAGGAACAAATAGTTAGAAGATGCCCCGGAAAAGAGGACCACGCAAGGAAAGGAGGGAGGAATGTAGTCCGAGGAGGTTGACCTCCTCGGATAGAATGAATGTTGCTGAGGCAAGTGCTCGGATATTGCATTAAAACTCTCGGATCCAATGCTTGGGTTAAATTAACATTCAATATTGTTTTTCGTAAATGCTAAACGGAACCCAACTGAAGTAATGTACCAACTATTATACAACCTAATCCGTGTTAATATCTAGTTA